>OX276374.1:56417748-57649353 GCA_946251855.1 Alsophila aescularia | reverse complement strand
GTCCTCCCTTTATAACAATTGCAGTAAAGGAGGTCTTTATCCTTTATCCTTGAAATACGTGATGGTCTCACCAATTTATAAAGGAAAAGGAAAACAGGAGGACATTAATAGCTACAGACCAGTGTCTATTATCCCGGCCATTGCTAAAATCTTTGAACATGGCCTAAGTTCGCGACTCACAGAATATTTGAAGGAGTGTAACGCCTTATCAGATAGGCAATATGCTTACCGCAGTGGCCGCTCCACAACTTCTTTAACTCGGGAATTGGTCCGGCATATTCTCGACGCCCGTGAGAGACATCAGCAAGTCGCCGTGATCTTTTGCGACCTATCTAAGGCATTTGATGTCGCGGACCATAATGTCTTAGCTGCAAAGATGAGTTATTATGGTGTGGACGGACCGGCACTCAAGTTACTGACTGATTTCATGTTGGGTCGACGTCAGGTAGTTGTAGGAAACGACGGCACGGTAAAATCGCAGTCGCTAAAAACCGTAATTGGAGTAGCGCAGGGCTCATCGCTCTCCAACATTATGTTCTCCCTTCTTCTCAACGACCTGCCAGAGAACGTTCATGGGGGTCACATACTAATGTATGCGGATGATGTCGCAGCAATTGTCTCCGCTCCTACCGTAGACGCGCTGGAGCGAAGGTTGAATGAAGTGTCAAGTGAACTGAACCATTGGTTCAGAATTAATGGATTAATTCTAAACATAACCAAGACCCACTTTATGCACTTTAACCTGTCAGGCCGTTCATACAGGCAGCTCAGCATCAGGGTTGGAAACGCCAAGATGGACCAGGTAGTAACTACCACTTTTTTGGGATTTCAGCTCGATAGTGGGCTTACCTGGGAGGGCCACATTGACAGGTTATGTGAAAAAATCGGCCGTGCCTGCTTTGCGCTGTGGCGCGTATCCGCAATACTTCCGTATAGCATGGTCCGGAACTGCTATTTTGCATCTGTGCACTCCTTACTTCAATATGGCGTCGAGCTCTGGGGACGCGCAGCCGATTGGCAGCGCGTCTTCAGAATGCAAAAAAAGGCGGTAAGGGCTATAGTGCGAGTAGCACAAGATGATTCAGCGCTTCCTTTATTCCGGTCCATGAAGATACTGACCCTCCCATCCTTGATATGTCTTCAGACTGCTCTGTATGCCAGAGACCACCTGGAGGAATACTCGAGGCTCGGGGACGGACACAAGTATAGCACGCGGAACGCGCACCAGCTGCGAGCGGTGCCGCGGCGGCTGAAAAAAACGTCCAAACTAGTGCACGTGATGGCACCGGCGGTCTACAACCGGCTGCCATATAACGTTAAAGGTGCACCTTCGAGGGAATCATTTAAATTGAAATTAAAATGTTGGCTTGTTGACCAGTCATTCTATGTGTTTGATGACATTTTAAAAATATAATTATTGAGACTATTTTCATTTAATTTTAGTTTTATTTTGACTACATATGTACTCAATTATTATTATTATTATTTTTTTTAGTTACTTGTGTTTTAATATATTTATTTACTTTTAACAATCAATAATTGTTCAATTAATGTAATGATTGTAAGGTACTTTAAATATACCTATTTATTATTATTAGTCAGTCGAAATTGTATTCAATTAATTTGATATTATTATTGGTAATATTTGCCCTTTTGACATGTAACTTATATTGTTATGAATAAATGACTATGACTATGACTATGACTAGAGTCGAGTAAAATCGATTAAAGTTGAATAGAGTCGAGTAGAGACAAGTAGAGTTGAGTAGAGTCGAGTAGAGTTGAATAGAGTCAAACAGCGATGAATATAGTCGAGTAGAATCGAAAAGAGTCGAATATAGTCGAGTAGAATCGAAAAGAGTCGAATATAGTCGAGTAGAATCGAAAAGAGTCGAGTAGAGTCGAGTAGTGTCAAGTACAGTCGAATAGAGTCGAGTAAAGTTGAATAAAGTCGAATAGAGTCGAAAAGAGACGGTTAGGGTCGAGTAGTGGCGAGTAGAGTCGAGTAGAGACGAGTAGAGTTGAGTAGAGTCGAGTAGTGTTAAGTACAGTTGAATAGAGTTGATTAGAGTCAAAAAGAGGCGAAAAGACCCGAATAGAGGCGAATAGCGACAAATAAAGTCGAGTAGAGTCGAATTGAATCGAATTATAATATAAATAAGACTAAATATATAATAAACAATGTGGTATGGACAACTAGAAGACTTGACGAAGTTTGCAGAATGCTGCCCAACCCAACTGAATTCTTCTATTGGCTTTCTTCTCAAAGTAATTCTTACCCAATTACAATATGGTGGAGTGGCGACCTGAGAAAAGCAGCTGGAAGAAAATAGATGAGGAGAGCTGAAGACCGAGCTCAGTGGCGTGCATTAGGAGAGGCCTACGTCCAGCAATGGACAAATATAGGCTGAAGATTATGATGATGATGATGATTATAATTAAAGTTACCTACTTACATTAGATTGTAATATTACTTAGTACCTCCATATTCGAAATCCCTAAATGTATTATTATATTGTAACGTTTTCATATAAATCTAGAAAAGCACGCCATAAATCTTCCTCTTCGATTAATTTACAGAAATAAAACTATTTAACTAAAAAAAACAGCTTCATTAATCAGAAGCGTCACAGATTAAACACTAGTAACCACTTCGTAACGTAACGTCATTCGGAGTATATTTAGTAACGCGAGCCAAAAATAAATATTACGCTACGGTGTGACTAAAATAAACAAAGTGTATGTATTGTGCGCTTTAGCAAGCAACGGGTCCGATCGTTTGCATTCAATTTTGTCCGTAATTATACTGGCGATGGATAGACCAACAGTGTGGATGTATATTATTGTATAGTCATTGGTGATGAAATGTAACCTTTCGATTTTGCTTCTAACTAGGAACCCTTATACTTAGTTCCCGATATCCGTCTGTCTGTCTGCAAAAAAAAATGTTACCCTTGACATACGTGTACAAAAATCAAACGATATCCGGCTCTCTGTCTATAAAAAAAATATGTTACCCGTGACATACGTGTATAAAAATCAAATCAAAAGGTAAATAAATGGACGATCTTATCGCTCATGAGTCTTGGTAAGTATGGAAAGAAGTGTATTTCTAAAACTTGGGCGTTGGTGTGGTAATATCAATTATTTTATATTTATAATACTAATGCACCTGCTTCACCTAACCTGCTTCAAACCGTTGTGGGATCAGAGCAGTTTCAGCTCCACCTACAAAATCTATTTGCTGCTTTGGAAACTACAGAGGACATAGACGAAGGTCTCCAACAAGTAGTGGGAGTCCTGAGGGAAGAGAGTGTGAAATATTGCCAGCTGCAACATACGGGCACGAAGTCCAAGTTCTTGGCTGAGAGTCTACAGCTTATGGAGAACAGACGAAACGTTACGCAAGCCACGCCGTCAGAAAAACGAGCGCTCAGTTGTAAAGTGTGGTGCGACGTGACCTTCAATTCTCCAACACACGCCAAATCGAAAAGACGATTGAGCAAAATCGGGGTTCAAGTGTTCGCCCAGTAGTTGAAGCACTCGCATCTGGCAAAGCTTAGGAGTTCAAATGGCCAAACCTTAACTTCAAACCCGGAGATCTTAGCTGAGATAGAAAACTTCTATGGTCGATTGTAAGAGTTGCATGCTTCACAACCCGGCCTAATAAGGCCGGGATTGCAGAGGAAACCAGAGCCACTCTTACTTGCCACTACACGGAAGACCTGCCAGAAATCTGCTTAGATCAAATTGGGATGGCGCTCAGACAGCTTAAAAATGGAAAAGTCCCAGGTGACGACGGACTAACTTCCGGAGCTCTTAAAGGTAAGAGGTAAACATGTACTTCAGGAACTTCAGAAGTTGTTTAACTCTTCTCTGAATACTGAGAGAATTCTAAAGTCGTGTAACAGCATTATATTAGTTTTATTTTTCAAAAAGGGTAGCCGTCCTGAAATACTACCGCCTGAGCCACGTCTATAAGCTGTTTTCGAGGGTCATCACAAATCGTCAAGCAAGAAGACTTGAAGAGTTTCAGCCTCCATAGCAGGCTAGATTTGGCGGAGTATTTGGTTGCATAGACCACATACACACAGTGAGGCAGATTATACAGAAGTCTGAAACAGTATAATCATCCCCTGTGTCTTGCTTTTGTGGACTATGAAAAGGCTTTTGATTCCGTCGAGACCTGGACTATTTTGGAGACACTGCAGCTATGCCAAGTGGACTAGCGATATATCGAAGAGCTGAGATGTCTGTATGACGTCACAACTATGAGTTTTCAATTACAGAATATAGCAGTCTAAACATATCCAGTTGCGCAAGGGAGTGAGACAGGGGGGATGTCATATTCCCGAAACTGTTCACGAACGCCTTGGAAGATATGTTTATGACACTGGACTGGAAAGAGAAAGGTATAAGTATAAACGGCGAGTACATCCCACATGAATATGATGAAATAGTCTTTACGGTGGAATCGCTAAATGAACAAATGCTGAAAGGCCTGGCTGATGTTTCTCGACAAATCGGTCTCGGGATGAACTTAGACAAGACCAAGATCATGTTTAATGATCTTATTACTTCGAGACCTGTAATCATCAAAGGTGAGGTAATCGCCTCGAAGTTGTTAAGGATTATATCTACCTCGGGCAGACTTTGCAATTGGGCAGAAACATCCTCAATAAGGAAGCCTATAGAAAATCAGTTGGGCTGGGCGGCATTCGGAAAACTTCGTAAGGTATTCTCGTCGTCCATTCAACAATACCTGAATACCAAAGTCTTTAATGTGTGCATCCTACCAGTTATGACATACGGAGCCAAGACTGGCAAGCTTAAGTGGCAAAACTAATTGAGTAGACGTATCCTCGAGTGGAGACCGCGTGTGGGAAAACGTAGTGTTGAACGCCCACCGGCCAGGTGGAGTGACGACCTGCGGAAGGCGGCTGGCAGAAACTGGATGAGAAGACCCGAAGATCGGGGTCTGTGGTGTTCATTGGGAGATACCTATGTCCAGCGGTGGATGAACACTAGCTGATGACGCATTTTTTTTTAATTCTTGTTGGGTACTTAGAAAAAGAAACAATGTGGCTGTGATTTGCAAAACTGCAACCGCGCCCGCTATCGCCAACGCTTTCGCTTAACGTCCTTAGAAACACCGAAGCGAAGGGCACGATTTGTAAGTAAAATACCGAGAGGTCTTTTCCACGTATATTGGAACGATGACACTGATAAAACCTAATCATATATTAGGATTCCCAAATATAGATTGATATAAATTGAGGTTATCGCGAAACTAATACCCTACGCGATAAAAATAATCAATAAGCTCCAAAACAAATACCGGATGTGATGGAGTTTCCTGTGGCTATTTATAATTTTCTTTTTAACCCCCCGAACAAAGAGACGGGTGTTATAAGTTTAGGGTGTGTATCACTGTGTGTGTGTGTGTGTGTGTGCGCGCGCGCGTGTGTGTGTGTGTGTGTGTGAGTGTGTGTGTCTGTGTACCAACAGTAAATGTTACATAAATAAAACCACCCATAGACAACATGTATTTCATTTAACTAAATAGGTCGAAGGCAATAAAATAAGCCTTGAAATTACTGGCCACATACAATGAAAAAAATTAAAACGCCTTTTTAAAAAGTTAGACTATTGTTTCTTTTGATTTATGGCGCCTGCAAATATTTTCGAAGGGTGCGGGTAATTTAAAACTTTATAACGAGCTAACTTCTTGGTTGATTCATAATTTAGGCAGAATAATTTAGCTACTGGAGCCTGATGAGCAATTTGTGTGGATTTAAAATTTTTTGGAAGTGTAGTTTATATAGTTCAAGATTATATTATTGTTTGATACAAGAGTTCTATTTCTTTGTTCAAGAATAGTGTTTGACTTTGTAATTGACATGTCTTTATATATAATTTCTGACATTATCCACTTGTTTTCTAGTTGTATAAATATGGAGTTAGTAAAAATTGGGTTCCAGTCTGCTATGTACCTATCCTTGTATATTGAACGAGATGTTCTTATATATACTTAACTAGCTTTCCTGCCCGCGACTTCGTCCACGCGGACTACTGTTTATTGCGAAAAAAAAGCATCCTATGTTTTTCTAGGATGTTAAAAACCAATGCAAAAGTAGGTATAGCACCAATGCTCTTGAAGTTTTTTGACAGACTTGTTATTTCATTTCTATGGCAACCGTTCCTTACAGCGAGTTATAAACATTTTCCAGTTTTCCCGTGAAAACTTTCAATTTTCCAGGTTAAACAGTCCTATGTTTTATTCTAGGGTATAAGATATTTCTATTCCAAATTTCATCAAAATCCGTCCGGCCGTTATCGCGTGAAAGCAAACAGAGAACGATTCACTTTTATATATTGGTATGGATTCTTTCCAACAATTTTGATAATATATCACAAACTTTTCAAGGTTGCCAATAAGCCATTCTCGTGATACTCAAGACAGATTTGAGAAACTCGAATTATCTCGAAACTCATTATTTAGGCCCAGTATCATCAATCCCTGCTCAGTAATTTTGATTTCTAGAGGCCTCCAGACATCCGCGTTAGTATTTGTTTTCCGCGTTCTAATTTGACCCAATGTCACATTGTAACAAATTATTCAAACTAAACACACTTGTGTTAATTTAATTAATAATGTTTGTGAACTGGAGCGGACATCCTCTCCATAATATAAACGTTGAAATGTTTACAATCTTAAAACTATTTTAGAATACTAATTCTAGTATTACTAAAAGAAAGTGTAACATTTTCTTTTGTATGTAGCACGTACAAATGGTTGCAATTTTTAATCGACTCCGAAAACGATGAAGATTGACAACGTACTTTTTTGTATTTTTTTAAGGTTCACTCATATCTCCGAACCGATTGGATGACTTAAAGAATAAATGTAATGGGGCTACTAAAAAACTATGAACCGATTCTAAAAAAAAATTAATGGGACAACAATCTAACAATTAAAATTAAAAAAAAGGCTAATGAAACCATGGATGTAGGAAACAAATAAAGATCAAGAACTATTCAAAATGCGATCACGCGACTAATTGTGGTGTGCATGTCGCGTGGTCTCGTGATATGTAGTCGATTAGTTACGTGTGCTGCCCGGCTCAAAACTATGGATAGCGGCTTTGTACTTGTTATGATGATTAAGTTTAGTTACCTATTTGCCAATTAAAGAAGCCGTCTCAACTATAAGCGCGCCATGCGCGGAGTTTTTGAATTGCGCGGAGTTTTGGTGAAACACGAACCGGGTGAACTTAGTGAATCCTATGAAGCAAACTCTTGGAGACATAAGTGATCATATGAAAAAACTAAATGAGAAATTTAATTTAAAATAAAATAATTTCCCAAAAAAAATTAAATCGACTTCATAATAAAAATGTTATTGTGTAAACAACCACTAAAAATAATTAAATAATTTACAATTGAGCCAGATCAGTACAACTTTTTCAAAATTACCAACGTAATAATAATGCATGAATACAACATATGATAAGAAAGAGTTTTTTGAAGGCGGTGCCAAACCGAGCCATAATTATTAATATGGTTGAGCTTATTCAAAAAGATAAGGTCTTAAACGGCTTGACGTGCTATATAAAATAATAAGCTTTTAAAGTTATTATCTACAAGAACTTTATCATTTACTAGATTGCTATATTCGTGCCAATCGATTTGTGAACATGTGAAAGTCAAAATTTGCTCGTGTGAGACTCCTATTTTGTCTCTTCTGCGTTTCATGTTTTGTTAAAGAGTGCGTCATAGACAACTGCATATTACTTCGTACGTAGATAGGTATGCATTAATTTTGTAAAGATATTAGATATAAATGATGCCTGGATTTGGCACCGCCTTCAAAAAACTCTTTCTTATCTTATGTTGTATTTATGCATTATTATTACGTTGGTAATTTCGGAAAAGTGATACTGTTCTGGCTCAATTGTAAATTATTTCATTATTTTTAGTGGTTATTTACAAAATATTTTTTTTATTATGAAGCCTCTTTTTTTTGGAAAATATTTTATTTTTTGATTTTTAGTGGCCTAAGAAAACATTGGAAAGAATATATGCCAAAGAAAATAGTAGACACTCACTCACTTTAGTGAATAAAACCTACATATATAACAACTGAATTAGTTTTGTCCAATTTCCATCATTTTGTTGTTGCGTTCCTGTGACTACCTTCCGGCTCCATCATCAGACCCTGAAAACCACATAGCACCAGAGAACTCATCAAGACAAACCAAATGAGCCCAAACTCGAAGGGATTCCATTATCCGATTGTGTAGTTCTTTTATATACTACTACTACTACTTTTACTAGTACTACTACTATTACTACTACTACTACTACTACTACTACTACTACTACTACTACTACTGTAGTTTTTAATTGTCATCAGAACTACACCCATGTGAAAACTTCAGCATCTTTGGACGTCCTTAAATTGTTCAAAATTGACTTGCAATCCAGTCCTAAACATTATTACACAAAGAATTAAATTAAAGCTTGTTTAAAGCTAATAAACAATTTTTGATGAAATTTATACAGTACACTAGAGGTCTTCTTACTCAAGTAAAAACAATCATCTAATTCAGTTCAGAAATCCCAAGATATTAGAGAACATTAACTATAAAACAAATTGATTTCATAATAAAACTACTGAACCAATTTTGATGAAATTTGTATGGGACTACACAGAAAGTTTACCCTTTTGAATAAAAAAACAACCATCTAAATCGGTTGAGAAATCTTAGAGATAAACACAAAATAAAGGCAATATAAACACAAAATCGAATGTATTTACTCAACAAAACTATTTATTCTCGAAAAACTGCTAAACCAATTTTGATACAATTTATATGGGACCATTTGGAAAGTATACCCTTTCAAACAAAAAATTAATAATTTTTAAAATCTGTCCATAATTGACGGAGATGTCGACCGACACACTTAAAAAAAAACTTTTGGGAAGTCGATTAAATAGTATAGCATGAAAAATATTCAAAACTGAAAACCAGTTGTTATCTACCAGTTATTTACGTAAAATAAATCAGAGTCATCGCCATGGAAACATTACTTGATTACCATAAGTAAAAAAAGCCGGTGCTGCACACCAGAAAATATTTTTAAAACTAATGTCAAAGTCACAAAAGTTGTTGACAGCCGCGAATGTTTACAATATTTTACCAATAATTAAACTTATATTAAACCAGCTATATATAACAGTAAACATAAAAGTAGCGACGCTTAGACAATTTTCATTCGTAATGGTTTCACCGAAAGTTTGAATGTCCCA
This sequence comes from Alsophila aescularia, assembly GCA_946251855.1. NCBI lineage: Eukaryota > Metazoa > Arthropoda > Insecta > Lepidoptera > Geometridae > Alsophila > Alsophila aescularia. The sequence continues at coordinate 57,640,040 of OX276374.1, read as the reverse complement.
TAGAGTAACATAATAATATGTACAAGAATATAATACATTTTAAACAATACTTATTGCATACGGGTCAACTTGATAACGTAATTTTTTTAAGTCGTTTAATTCATACTTCGGTACTAATATCACATTACACATTGCTATTCCGAAAGGATAATGTGTTGTGCTAAAATTATAACTCTGTAGGTCTGTTTGTTACTCTCGGTGGTTTGTTATCATTTGTCGTCTAAACGGCTGGACCAATCTTTGACAAACAGTAGTCTGCGTGGACGAAATCGCTAACAAAAGCTAGTTAAAAATAAGTTCTCATTTCTAAAATCAGTACGTACCTTGTATCTGGTAACACAATATCTACAGGGTGTGTATAACAGGCCCGCTAAATGAGCTCGACTTCATGTAACGTTCATTAATTTAGCGAACACTTTGCTGAGATTCCCTCCCCCCCTCCCTCCCCCTTAAATGTTACACCGGAAGTGTGGTTTGAACAGAGGAGGTGTTTCAAGTCGCGACAATTACGGGAAGTATTTAATTACAGGTTTTGGAAAGGAACGGGAAATGAGATCGGTACATTGTATATATTACCATAAATAGGTGCAAACACAATTTCCATTTATGATTGCTATGCCAATTTCCAAGTTTTTTTACAATTGACGACTGGTTGGTCTCGTGGCTAGAGATCCTAGGTACGAAATCGTACGGTCGCGGGTTCGAATCCTGGAAGGTGCAATCATTTGTGTGATGAGCAGAAATGTTTGTTTCCGAGTCATGGATGTAATATTCTTATCTATGTATGTTTATCCGTTATCTAGTGCCCATAGCACAGGGTATCCTAGTTTGGGGCTAGATAATTGGTGTGGAAATGTCCCGAATATATTTATTTATTTATTTTCTTTTAATTAATATAGGTTCAGTTTTATTGAAAAAATAATAAGTGACTTTAAAAAACTTTGTGTATACATTGAGCTAAGCCAAGACTGCAGTTTTTTTTGCACAACAAGTACAACAATACTAACTTTTTAAGTTTCGTACTGGAAACTAAAACTGACGCCTGATTAAAACTATATAATGAATGTTAAAACAGTCATGAGTTTGCTAAGATAATTTTAAAGTTCTTACACGATTTTGGTTGTAGTTCTATCACCGCACGTAATTACAACTAAGTAAAAAGTGCCTAGGCCTTATCATCATCATCAGCCCAAAGAGATAGAAGGCCCATATTAAGAGCGATTTAGCCAGAATCAACACACAGGGCAGGGGCGGCTTGGTTCTCGCAGTAGATTAACCTACATAAAAAAATGAACAGTCGCATATAATCCTGGTTGGTTCAACGGAGACCGTTCGGCTGCAGGTCTGTAGTACCAGAGTTCAATTCCCAACTGGAGTATTTAAATTTTGCTCATTAAAAAATGTGATAGCTATAACTTGAATATGGCCAAGCTGAGGCGGAAAGAGCCGAAGAGCCTTCAGCGAAGCGTCGCCAGGCCGCTCGACCGCCTGGCCAAGAGTCGGCGTTACCCCCGTACCGTGTCATTAGATGTTTACACATCAAAATACTCATACAGGATATTGCTATTTCCTGAACCCCCTTTGTGGTTCTCACAGCACAGTACCCTTGGGACGAGAAAGGTTGGACCTATTTTTAAGCTGGGCCGGTCTTATATTTGCTTAGTTAATTTTCTTTCTACAAGCATAAATACCAGAAGGATGCGCAAAAAAATAAGTATTAGACAAGTATTAGATGTTAACTTTTGATCAATGTGTGCTACTATGTGTGTACTACTACTACTACTAGGTACAGTGTGTTAACTGGGCTGCAACCCAGATGCGATTTTGACCTTTTTATTACTCGACTTTTTAACCCCTGAACATAGGGACGGGTGTTATAAGTTTAAGGTTTGTATGAGTGTCTGTGGCATCAGAGCTCCCAAACGAATGGACCGATGTTGATGCATTTTTTTCTGTTGTTAAGCTGATTTGATCGAGATGGTTCTTAGGGGGTGTTTGGGGGGGGGGGGGGGCATGAGAAAAGGTAAGGAGTTGAGAATAGGGGGGCGTGAATGGTAGCTTCCAAACGATTGGACCGATTTACAGTTTAGCTGCGGTTTTTTAAGTTTCTTAGCTAGAGAGGAATGGGGGTGAAGGTCGAAGCTACCAAAAGAATGGACCGATTTTGTATGCGGTATTTATGTTTGAAAACTGAGTTTATCGAGATACTTTTTAGCTATAATGGGGGAGGGGGGATATATACATTTTTAATTTGTGCTTGTTGAAATAAGCTATGTAAATGTGGTGTGAATAAATAATAGGACATACAAGTGCCGTGCATTCCAGCTGGATCCAGCACATTTTGTGCTTGCAGGATCCAGCATCTGGCGCTGGATCCAGCTGTGCGGATCCGCAATCAGCTAATAACTAGTAAAATAACTTTAATTCCGCGAGAAAACGCCACAAAACTTGACGTTGCAGCTTTTTGCGTGGGCTTTAGTTAGCCCGAACCGAAGCACGCGAAGTTGCCGTTCTGTGACCCTTGTGCACGTGCTACAATCCCTCTTTACACCGCACCGCCTACTTTTTAGTTTGATTTCTGCGTATTTGACAGATGACTTTCGGATCTAAGTAAACCAGCCAGACCAGTGTTTTTACGGCGAATAAATGTTTTCGTCGCTTCGCTGCGCTTGTGTGAAGATCTACAGTTTAAAAAAATTTGTATGATTGCTTTGTTAAATCTATAAATGCTGGATCCGCGCTGGATCCTGCTGGATTTGCTTTAATCCAGTATTAATCCAGCTGGATTGAAAAAGCCGCTGGATTGTAATCCTTAGGTACTACGCCAGAGGCGTGGCACAGGAGCGTAGTGGTGTTGTTCTTCAAGAAAGGTGATAACACCCTCTTGAAAAATTATAGGGCCATTTCACTGCTAAGCCACGTGTATAAGCTGTTTTCGAGAGTAATTACAAACCGTCTGGCGCGTAGGTTCGACGACATTGAGCCTCCCGAACAAATTGGATTCCGGAAAGCCTTTAGCACCGTAGACCACATCTATACACTCCAGCAGATTATACAGAAGACCAAAGTGTATAATCGGCCACTATATCTATCGTTTGTGGACTACGAGAAAGCCTTTGATTCAGTCAAGACCTGGTCAGTGCTACAGTCATTACAGTGGTGCCAGATTGACTACCGGTACATCGAAGTGTTGAAGTGTTTAAGTGTTTGTACAGCAAGGCCACCATGACTGTCCGTCATTAAGATCGAAGCACGAATTCTATCCACTTGCGAAAAGGGGTGAGATAGGGAGACGTAATTTCTCCGAAACTGTTCACCTCTACACTGGAAGATATATTCAAGCTTCTGAACTGGAACGGATTTTCAACATCAATGGCGAATGCATCACTCACCTTCAATTTGCTAATGATATAGTCATCATGGCAGAAACCCTGGAATACCTAAGCACAATGCTCAATGACCTCAATATTTGTTTCTCAACAGGTGGGTCTTAAAATGAACATGGGTAAGACTATCATAATGTCAAATGCCCATGTCGGACCCATGCCGGTCTATGCTGGGAACGATATTATCGAAGCTGTTGATCACTATGTCTACTTCAACGACTTGACTACTTGACGATCCAAATGGGTAGATCCAACTTCGACAAAGAGGTCAACTGACGAATCCAACTCTGATGGACAGCGTTCGGGAAATTACGCCACATTTTTTCGTCACAGATACCGTAGTGCCTCAAGACGAAAGTTTATAATCAGTGCGTGTTGCCAGTGATGACATACGGCACTGAGACGTGGTCGCCAACGATTGGTCTCATACATAAGCTCAAAGCCACGCAGCTATGCTTGGAGTTGCACTACGTGATAAGATCCGTAACGAGGAAATCCGTAGAAGAACCAAGGTTATCGACATACCTCTCAGAATTTGCAGTTTGAAGTAGCAATGGGCATGCCATATAGTTCGCAGAGCCGACAACCGCTGGGGAGTAAAGGTTCTGGAATATCGACCATGAACAGGCAAGCGAAGTGTAGGGAGACCCCCCATACGATGGACGGATGACATTGTAGACATCGCAGGGAGTCGGTGGATGGAGGCGGCACATGACCGTTCATTGTGGTGCTCTTTGGGGAAGACCAATGTTCAGCAGTGGACTGCTGAAATGATGACGATGTTGTCAAATTTCAATTACATCTTGGCGCCATTCACCGAACTGAGACTGCAGCGCCACTCTGGCGGAACGATGACATTTCTTGCGCGAGGCGCGTGTGTCACTTTGATCATCTGTGGTTAATGGTGGCCATGCAAAAAGCAGCCCGTGCTCGGCGGATCGCCTTACTAAGTAATACCATTTTTAAGTTTATGTCGTTCTTATTGTACAGCAAGTTGAATTTTATGTCCTCGCCCACAAAACTACCCACGCATAATCATGTCTGAAACTAGTGATTCTGGTGATATACCTCAAGTCCCGATATATATTTTTTACACATCATTAATATCATGTCATTCCTTACTAGTTAAGTCAGTTATCGCATCCACAAAAATTAAGCCAAGGATGAATTTTGTCTTGTTACCTTTCTTAGTAAGAGGCGTATCTTCAACGAGGAACCTATCATTCAGCAGGATCTTCATTATGCGTTACGGACCGTGAAATTTCGCAACTAACTTTTTAGATTTTCCTAAAAGATCTTTGTCGGTTATAGTTCGCTCAATCCTAACAACATCACCTTCATTATGAGAAGTTGCCTTTTTTCAATGTTTATCGAACTGTCTATTTGAAACTTCCTGTCGTTTACTATTTTTTTCACCAGAATCCGATCTTAGTTGCATTAAATCTTCGCCACTAACACGCTCAGATGTTTCAGTTAGTACATCACACAATACATTTTATGTCGGACTGACTAATTTGTATCCAAACAATAATTCAGATGGACTTTTGCCAGTTGATTTATTTATTGTAGTATTTATGCCAAGTTGAATATCGCCTACATCCTTATCCCAGGTATTATCATTACTATCATGACATTTTGTACATAACGCATCTGGGATAGTTTGGTTAAACCGCTCTACTTGTCTATTACCTCTCAGGGGTAGCAACGGCATTTAGTATATGCTTGATACTTAGTTTTTCAAATTATGCGCTCGTGAAACACGATCTTCGATCCGTAATCACCCGCGACGGGACCCTAAAATAGCAAAAATGTTTTTTTTGTATCTCGCACTGCACGAATGTTACCTAATATACTTTGTGAACGCGTCTATAATGACAAGTGTGTACATATTCCCCTTTTTGGAACGAACAAATGGCCCTAAATGATCTGCATGCAATGTGTGAAACGGGAATTCAATTTTGGGGATCGGATGTAGCATCCCTTCTTTTGGCCCCCCAGGCGTCTTATGATACGCGCACTCTAGACAAGCAGCTTTTTTGTAAAGCGGTGCATCTTAGGAAACCAGTAAGTACTCTGTAAACGATTCAGGGATTTTTCGAACCCGAAATGTCTGAAATGAAACGAAATGAATTCATTCGTAAAACCTGCCATCTGACACCACGCGGTACCACCCAACGTAACCCTTCATCTAACTGCCAGTAAACATGGTCACCCTTAAGTTTATAATTACTGTGAATGTCAGCGACATATTTAGTATCGTTATCTTGTAAAATTTGTTTAATGCGTTTATTTTCATCGTCATTTTCGTGTACAGTCACAATCCAATCCTTCATGTTTATATTTAATACGTCAATGACATGACTATCGTTTCGCGGGTTGGGTTCTGTCACAGGATTACGATTTAAGGCGTTGAGATGCACCATACGCGTACCAGGTCTATATTTGATTTTGCAGTCGTACTCTTGTAACTGCACCTACCACGTGAAATTTGCGGTATTATATCTCTTTTTGTCAACGTGGTTCGTAAAGCCTTACAGTCGGTAACAATTTTAAATTTCAAACCCAGCAAATACACTCAGAAGCGGCTTAACGAAGCTATGACATCAAGAGTCTCCAAATCGAAGGAATGAAGCTTCTTTCTGCTCATCATTTGTTGTCTTCCGACTGTAATATGCGATGGGCCTAAGTAAAGCGTTGCATCAAAATGCCAGCTATACCAAGTTTTGAGGCGTCTGTATGTAATTCAGTATTTAGTTTCGGACCATACAAAGCTAATAAATATGACGTTCACCCAGCCGTTTCTTTAATATATTTAATGCTTCGGTAGGTTTATTGGTCCACTTCCATTCAGATTTTGTAGTCAGCAGATCGGTCAAGGGCTGTGTTATAAGAGCAAAATTTCTAACGAATCTCCTAAAAAAACTCGCGGGACCTATAAAGCGCCTAACGTCATGAACGTTTTATGAAGCGATCGGACTGAGATACAAAATACACCAGTTTTGAAGTTTAAACTAAAGCTATCCAACAGTGAAAATTGCATCAGTCTAGAAAGTTTTACGTGTTGCGCGATACGATTTTTGAACTCGTTATATTCTTGTTCAGTAGTTTATTTTGGGACCTTTTTAAAAGCTTTTATTTAACTTCACTTGTTTGTATCTATGTATCTAAATATGTATTTTATCTGTGATGGAATCTTGTATTCAAATATGTAGGTATTTTTTTTATTGGGGAGGCCAAGAATAATTGTTATTAGGCTTCAAATTTTTGTAGGATAAGGTACTGTTAACGACTTTTGAAACAAGTTTTATAGATTTTAATTATTTTATCTGCTTAATTAGGTAGGCAATCAAGTACTTATACGTAATAAGTATAATGTTTAAAGATATTGTACCTATTCAATTACCTACCTAGTGTAACAGACTAGGTTTTTGAATAATAATTAATCTTTTACTGCCTAGCGAGATTACAAAACAATATGTTTAGATATGTTGCTGCTGTTTCACTGCGCTGGGAAACAGTTGTCTAATATTAACACAAACATATAACAACAATTCCTAAATACTTTATTTACACAAACCTTTGTTTCTTTTGTATTTATTATTCAATATTTAAACCGCACGCCCTATGTACTAGCATTTCTTTCACGACCCAGATGACAGGTAGATAATGCTGTTTAGCATTAAGTCACACTATTTTTGTGCAAAACAATTAAGTAAATAAACATAACCTTACAACAATTCCTTACACTTCCTCCATAAACTATAATGCATTGTATTCTCTTTGCTATAATGTTTTGTTTATAGGTTTTATATCGACGTACCATTCTGTTTATAGTATTATTCTGTTTATCGCAATGAGGTTGAATTACGCTTACTGTTAAAAGATTTAACACCAGTAAGCGTAATTCAACCTCCGTTGGTTTAAAAAAACCGGGTGGGAAGTAAGTGTATTTCAACCTCCTTTGGTTTAAAAAAACCGGGTGGGAAGTATACTGTGTTGACAATTTTGACGTCCAAACCGGAAACGTCATTGTATTATAGGCAACGACTGTAAGAAATGTCTATACATTATTAGGTATCAATTTCATGTTTTTTTGTTATATTGATTTGTTATACCAAGCTTTTCCTAGCTTACATGCTATGTTGAAAAAAACGTAGAAAAATAATTACTTTAGTACTGTAGAAATGATACTCGTAATGCAAGACGCTGCAAGATTTATCACACAAAATTTCGTCGTTGTTCTTTAATACGTAAATAGTGAAAATGAAATAAAAATAAAATAAAATGAAAACAAAAAAAACACTTAAAAACATAAAACGTGAAAAACCAATTAAAAAAATATATTTTTTTTGGGAAATGAAAGTACATCTAAGTTTACATTCATTAAAAAATCAGGTCGTAAAAGCTGTATTTATTACTTTTCTTTTTTAAAAATTATACTTATTAAATGTATCATCATTGTACAGAATTACTTGTTTATTGTAAGATAGAAGATTTCACTGCGCTCGACACCCTGAGCTGAGACATTGATTTTAGAGTCTCATTGTCCAGTCGTGAAACATTGCCCTTCAAACCGAAACGCAGAAATGTTTGCACAGTACTGCTTGGCGGATGATTATTTGATAAAGCTGTGGTACTTCTCCAGGCGGACTCTTATGTAAGAGGCCTACCTAGGTACTTAGGGTTCCAAAAAAAAACAGACTACTTGATAACTTCCTCCTTTTATGAATTCGAACACGTAGCGTGTTCTGTTCACGCCGATGTTAACGTTTTCCATTCACTAAATAATCGGTTGACATGCGAAGGTCTATAAAACAATACTTAGGACGAGTTTTTTTAAAACAGTCCTCTTTTGCATGGTACTCAAACTTCAGCGTAATCGTGGGCTTACATTAAAATTTGATTTTGTGGGGATCTATCATCCAATTCACAAAGGTCATGACCACTAATGAAAACAATAAACGGATCAGACAAAGCTCAGTCGAGATTGGAGAGCGTTGCGACAATGTCAGATACCAACCCGAGGTCGTCAACTTGGGAATGTCTTTGAGAACTGATAGCCATTTCAGTACCTAGGTAATTGACCTCCAGCGGTCTCCAAAGCAACTTGCTAACTACCACCGCTATAAGTCTATCGCAGGCTTGTTTTTTATTTTATTGTCATTTGCGTATTTATCCAAAACAAGACAAGTTCATAAACTAAAAAGCGACTATGGTCGGGTCAAAAACTAAAAAGCGACTATGGTCGGGTCAAAAATATCCCATTACTCTGTTGCGATAAAGATGAATCGATTGATACCTGGCTTGTCAAAATCAGACCAAATTTTTCGTTTGAACACAACCCTTCCTGTGCTTCGCCATAGTCGGGTAAAAAAGACTATGAAATTCTATAAATGAAGACGAATCGATTGATATCTCGCTTGCCAAAATGTTACCAAGTTTTTAGTTTAAACACAACCAAAACCCTTCTTTTGCTTCACCGTAGTAGAGTGGTAAAAGAAGCCTAATATGATTCTTTATACCTGAAGTCGAATCGATTAAATACATCGTCCAGTAGGGGCGACGCTATGGAACATCCACAAACCCACATATACATACATACATACATACATACACACATAGACTGTCAAACTCATTACCCTTCCCTTGCTTCGCCGTACTGGGTGAAGATAAGCATAGCTTCTTCCAAAGTAAACAAACCCATTTTTATTAACAGTTTTTATTGAGCCAATTTCTTGTTTATCTGTCTGTCTGACGTGAGTCTGTATTGAGTTGAATATTGCAACTCAAATTTCGTGCACTTCCCTATTAGCTATCCGGCTGAAACTTTCATGGTAGCTCACAACTCGAAACCAGTGCATTTAAAAAAAAACATGTAATTCGATTATTTTTTTATGCTACATTTGTGCTTGTAATCTAAGTAAGTAAGAGTAATGGAAGCCTAGCGGTATACTATAGTGTGACATAGAATCCAGCGATTTAGGGTTCGGTCCAAGGCTCTGCACCAATTACTTTTCTTAGTTAGGTATGTGCGGTTTTCCATCACTCCGTGCTTCAGAGGGCACTATAAGTTGTCAGTCCCGGCTGTTATTGCGTAACAGCGAGGAGTCCTCGGGCGGCCTGACAAACTCTGACACCAGAGGCCAGAACTTACTCATACGACAAGCAAGAAGGCACCCTATACTTTCAATATTATTTTAATATTAATGAGCTGAGATGAACGTCCGAATCAAGTATTCAATGACCTCAACAAGGCTGGTGGCTACTTAGGACCTATACCGGTTATACTTATTTATACAAGCTAATGAATACAAAAAGGTGCTAGGTTTCAAATATTTGCAAAGAAATAAATAGACTAATGTAGAGTTATATTATACAGTTCGGTTTTTGTAGGATCATGTTTTACAAATGAAGATTCTGAAGAGCGAGACGCATTGCTTGTCGGTGGACTACACGAGATCATAGATAAATCCATAGATAATTCTATGATTTATCTATGACGAGATCAACAACTCATGTAGGCGTTCGGTTCGGCTTTATATACTCTTTGGGTTCGGCGTTTTGTTCAAAGAGTATAGGTTTTGTTCTTGACTTCAAAGCTTAAATAAATACTACGACTTCACATCGTCTCATGGTAGCCTATGGCCATGGCACTGCAACCTCAACTATCACGTGCACAAAATCGGAGCCACAGCGTCAAGCCACAGATGGATGGACGCAGTCTGAGGAGGACACACCACTGTGAACAGGGAAAAGTGGATTCACAGGCCCGACTAACACAATCTACAGCGAGATCAATGGAACTGCTGGTCCAGAGACCAAAAGCCGTGCTCCACTGTGTAAAGGTAATCGGTTGTCTTGGGTTAATATAAAAAATGGTAAAGGGTAAAGGGGTTAGGGGGTAAAGTGCACCTACACCACAAGCGGAACGTCAGTGCAGGTCCGCTTGCCACATAGAATAAGAATATCAAAACCTGTACTGACCACAATAAAACCCGGTCGGCAACACAACATAAAACACAATAAATTCCCTAAAAAACCGCAATTCTATTGGTATAAATGGACCAATAGAATTGCGGTTTTTTAGGGAATAATAATAGTCAGTAACAACACCGATAATAAAAGCACTAGGAAAAATCTGCATTCATTTCCATAACGTCTAGGTTATTTACATATCTATCAGTGCGCTGCGGGCCCAACTGTATCATCTTCAGTACAGTGGCGCCGGCGCACATTCCACCAAGCCTGTCTCTGTCACAGTCAACGCTCGACCGTGGACCTGAGTGGACGTCATGGCGAGACTCGTCCTGTTTTTATTGGTCGCCGCGAGCTCCGCACAGTTGAGGGCCGCGTACACGGTACCAGAAGCCAAGCTTGAAGCGATATACCCCAAGGGACTGAAAGTTTCCGTGAAAGGTGAGCTGATTAAAATTGACACTATTTAGCCTTACTATGTACCCTGTTCCTGTACTCAGTTATTGTTCTGTTTTAACATGTTTGTAAATTCAGATCAATAATTACCTATAGGTAGGTAGTTCATTTCTGCACCAAATTGTTATTCACCAATGTGTCAAGAAGTCGAAATAAGATTTCTAACAATTTAAGAATCCATTGTCTGTAATTGCCTCGTTATTATTACACGCTTATTATGTTCGTGACGTAACAACATAAACGTAGGACACTGTATAATTACCTTTATACTAAAAATACTCGTTTTTTTTGTATCTAAGTTAGGAAAGTGAATGGAATCAGTCTAATTAACGATCAGTTTCTAAAGTTTATTTACATTTTCCGTCAATAACAAATTACCAGCAATTGTACTTTTATGTATTCTGTGGTTTTACTAAGAACAGAGGTAAACTTGATCGAGGTTCACGCTTCCTTTATTGAAGTTATGATTTAACAGACTTTACAACTATAGGCGATATAGTTGATATAGGGGGTATAGTCTCAGAGTAAATATACTAAATGTATAGTTTATTGAAACACGCTAGGTATGTTCACTTCAATAAGGACAATTTGTAAACCTTATGTTTTTTTATCCATAAATGGATAATTGTAAAAAAACATATTTAGACTGCAAAGTGACGTCCAAAAGTTTAGTGACTATAATGCAAATGAGCCAAAATTAATGATTATTTTGCTAAATGAGGAAAAGATTTTTAAATACATTTTAAACTGTTCTCGCAGTGCATTATTGCACGACTGACAAAAAAAACGAGTGTTATGTTTTTAGCATTCATGTATGTTTGAGTTTCTTTATTCCACCATAACTTTGAAATGACTGGACAGATTTAGATGTATGGGGTATCGTTAGAATCCCCCCGAGTAACATAAGCTATATATCTTTTTTGAAAATGTTCAATATGGCGGCAGTAAGGCAACATTTTCAATTGCAATAAATATATATTTTCTTCGAATTTTACAATATGGCTATCTAATTGAAGGTCTTGATAAGCACGTTCCAATAGTATTTAATTTATTGGCATAAGTTCATTTTCGACAGGGCAGGCGTGTTTTTTTAGCTTTTAAGCTATTTTATTTATTTTTATTTTAACGGCAAGATGATTATATTAGCTTACAGACATTAATAATACATTTTCTCCAAAATAATCTCGTTTGATGGAATTTCCAAAACATAATTATACAAACCTGTATTTTGTATAACCAGCAATTCAAATTCGAAACTCTGTTTGGACGTTTTTCGGACTCAACCTTGTCATATTCACAGGGTATTCCAACTCATTTTTTGTAACACAGGTCAATTGCTGTACTTGACATGTATATTTTTAGGTAGAATGATAAATAAGGAGCAGGCGAACAAAGCCGGACTTTTCCCCTAATTGTTTTTATACTCGAGAAGCGAAAAACCAAAATAAGGAAAAGTAAAGTATCCATAATTTTAAGTATATGATAGTGTATCCAAATTTAAGCCCTGATCTGGCTTTAGTTCAATTGAAACACTAAATCCCTTATTAATTTTAATTATTTATTTTGGACAAGTCCGGTTTTGATCGGTTTTTCTTTTGAAAGAAAATCTCATACAAAAATTTACGGTTGTGTACAATTTCTTGAGTGGAGACGCGACTCGGCAAACGTAGTGTAGGGCGTCCTCCGGCTAGATGGAGCGACGATATACGCAAAGTAGCTGGCAGTGGTTGATGAGAGGACCCGAAGGTCGGGCTCGTGACGTGCTTTGGGAGAGGCCTATATCCAGCAGTAGACTGATTACACACACACGATTTGACACGGGCTGATTATGTTGATGATGATGTACAATTTCAATAAGCAAAAAAAAACTGCTGATAACATACATAAGTTAAAAATACCAAAGAACGACGAAAATGCACCGATAAAGTAGAGCTGCCAGGTAACCGTCGTTCTAATTTTATTTTTATCGGACATGGCCGTTTCTGCTTGAAAACACAGCTCTAAACCATTTTTAGGGCATTTAGAGCTGGTTTTGATCGAAAAGGTTTCGTGGACAAATAAAAGAGAGACCTAAATGTTTATTTTTAAATTGCATGTGGTGAACAAATCCGGCTTTGTTCACCTGCTTCTCAAATATAGTTTATTACTTTCAAACGTTATTTGCAAATATAGCGGTGGATTTTCAGATATGATAGTGCCCTTGTGCTATCAATCTGGGAAAAGCAGTTGATACTTACATTTGCTCTCTACATACTCTACATCCAGAACTGCATCTTTGTGTAGAGTTTGTAGAGAGCTGATGACAGAGCTCAGAGGCGAATTAATGAGAGGAGTGAATGAAGATATACTGATAATGCTATACAAATGAAAAATGAGAATGAGATAGATAGGTCGAGGGAAGAGGGGGGAAAAATCGATCCCAAGATTCATCAGTAAGTACAGTTTGCGACAAAAGTCGCTGAACATAAAGAACTTTTTACGTGTTTAGTGTGGATCAGATTTAACAAGTAAATTTATTATAAACATACAAAAAACCCGACTGCGAACAAAATTATTGAACACGAGCTGACTGCCTGCAAAAATAATCTCACTAATATTATAAAGGTGAAAGTTTAAAGGTGTATGTGTATGTTTGTTATTTCTTCACGCTTAAACAGCTAAATGGATTTGGATGAAATTTGGTATGGAAGTAGCTTAATCCTTAGATTAACACATAGGCTACTTTTTATCACGGAAAAATACACGGTTCCTGGGAGACGCGGATGAAACCACGGGGCGCAGCTAGTATTTATATAAATGTAATATTTCTTATTTATTTAAATATTTTACTTTACTTTATAGTTACAGTTGCAACATTAGACTGTAGTATTAACGTTTTTGAAATGATCTTGTAAAGCTCATCATTTTGATTCCTCACTCGATAGGTTTTGGTAATTCTTTATTCCGTTGGAAATACAATATGACAGCTGTTAGCCGCCACATTAGTTTTCTTGACCTTTAGCAATCTCGTGATCAAGACGAATCCAATGATACCTCATTTATCAAAATCCATCAAGCCGTTTAGGCTGTAGGATGCGCCTCGGAAACGTACAAATAAACATACATACAACCCAAACACATAACCTTCCGTGCAGTCGGGTAAAAAAAAAGATCCATCGCCTTCTCATCCCACGGGTGCTGCGGAGCATCAGCATAGAGCTTTCAGGAAATGTGCGCAGGATATTCGTATGTAATGAGCAGCGTGTACTGCGATCACCAAGCCTCCTGGCAACATTATTATTAACTAGCTGTGCGAGCGGCTTCGCACGCGTATTCATTTCTCCAGGTTAAAAGTACTCTATGTGCTATTCCATGACCTAGAATACCAATATACCAACATTTGATAAAACAAACTTCAGCCCTCAAAAAGATTTTTATCGATTACTCGGTTTCTACTCATCAGATTGAGATTGAGCTTTTATATCAAACTCAGCTATACAACAATGAAAAAAGCATGGTTCAGTAGCTGTTACGTGATGTGCAAACATACGGACAAACAAAGAGACACGATTTAAACAAGAAGTTATTTTTAAGTTGCTTATTTTACGTACCCAAGACCATTTTTTTGTAGGTAGTTACTTGTTCGTACTTATTGCTTTATTATAACTATCTATAGATTATTCCAAGATTATGGTAAAGCTCAACCCCCTGCTATGGGGTTGCCTATGTTCTGCAGTGGACGTCTTTCAGCTGATTATGTAATAATGATGATTTTGCTTCGGACCAGTTATACTCGTACCATTGAATTATACCATTAAAGGTACAAATGGTACTAACTTGTCCCAGCGTATAAGTAAAATGATAGCTTGGAACATGTTCAGCTACTTTTATTACTGACTGTACCAACCTGTATAATGTAAAACTTTCAAAGCAAAATGTTAATATATTTCTAGTTAACACGTATCTAGGTAAACAGAACTATACTTGACCCCATTTCAGAGTCAGACCAATCGTCTTCTTTGTACCTAAATGATAACAATAACGCGCTCTGTAAATCCCGTGTTTTGATAACAAAATGAGAGTACTTAGGTTCATCACATAGAATAATTCGAAAGTGGTGAAAAAAACATTTTTACAAAAGATAACGACAACTTGATTTTTAGATTGAAGAAAATGTTCTGTTGTTCACAAAAATTTACAGTGCAGAGGAACAGTCATAAAACTAAAGTACGATGGACGGGCTTATCGCTTTAAGCGATCTCTTCCAATCAATCTTTGGATGAATAAAAATTCTAGAATAAGATAGGCACATAATACCAAAGTTACATATACAATATATACACTTATTATGTAAATACCTACGGTGGGGAAAAATAAAAATTAATACCTACGGTGGGGAAAACACTAGGAAAACACTAGGTACAATAGAACGTAAATAAATATCTACGTAGTTTTCCGCTAGCAATTTTTTTAAGCTTTCCGGAATGACCGCAAGTGGCATACGTTGAACGAATTGAGGGATACCTTGAGGGGGATATCTAAGTGTTTTTCTATGTCTTTATCTTTTTATTTTCTTGGTGTCAATAACGAGTTAATCTATCTATGTATCTATCTATTTATCAATCTACCTTTTCTCTGCAATGGGTATAAAATATCTCTACTAACAACAACAAGCGATCAATGACTTCAGCTCTGTCTTCGTCAATGATAGAAAAAAAACATTTAGGAAGGCAACTAGATCAGGGAAATCTATTAATTGAAACTTTCTCACTGCTTTCAATTTCGTCACCTACTTTTTAAACACTTATTATTCACCTCGCGACGATTGCTCTATAAAAATCGCGTGTGAAAGCTACGAGGCTGGAAGCTATCTTATAACATAATAATATAACTTGTTATGAATAAAAACTTGTTAATGAATACCCGAGAAGACAGTCATGCTGTGCGTTTATTTTTTTTGTTGTTTTTCCTTCTACGAAACATTGAATATTTTGTATCTTGAGCAAAAACTTAAGTAGGTAGGTATGATTGATTATTTACACGTCACTGTAGAAGGCATCATTATCAACTTGAACACACAATATAAAGAAGATACAGACAAGTCAATGCGGGGTAGCCACGTTGTCTGAGATCATCAAACTGCCACTACTTCCCTATATCATCATAATCAATGCCTTATAAGAATCTGCCATTCAAGGAACGACCTATATAATTTAACAAACTATTCACAAACCCTTTGTAGATGACGGCTTCTCCCTCATGGCTTTCCATGGCAAGCTGAACGAAGAAATGGAAGGTCTCGAAGGTGGCCAATGGTCCCGCGACATCACCAAACCCAAAGACGGATACTGGATCTTCAGAGACCGCAACGCAGAACTGAAGCTGGGAGACAAAATCTATTTCTGGACATACGTGATCAAAAATGGCCTGGGCTATAGACAGGACAACGGAGAATGGACTGTGACTGGTAACGTAAATTTATACTGTGTGAAAGCCATCCAAAGTATGATTGGATGAAAGAAAAGCCAATAGATTGGAACTGAAATGGTCTTCAACCGACTACTGTTGTGGTAAACGAGTTTTAAATTGGAGACTGCGTTTAGACGAACTTAGTGTAGGGCGTACGCCGGTCAGGTGGAGTGGCGACTTGCAAAAGGCAGCTGGTAGTGGCTGGATGAGGAGAGCCGAAGGTCAGGCTGAGTGAGAGGCCTACATCCAGCAGTGGATGAATACGGGCTGATGATGATGATGACAATGGTGTCTGACCAATGACTCTTAATCTATTGTCAGAATACTATACCAACCACCAGAATATTTCCGTTGAGCTACAAACTGTATTCTTACAAGAGAGTGGTCATACCACGCTGATCTTTCATTCCCCATACAATTTTGATTTCCAGAATTCGTCACTGAGGATGGTGGGCACATTGACATCAAAAATCCACCACCCGTCACTCCAACGCAAGGCCCCAACCAAACCCCTCCTACCGTCACCCGGAAACCTCCCCCACCTACCTGCCAAGCTTCGGTTACTGCCGTCCAGGGAAAAGAAGCTGTGTGCAAGGGCAGCCTGATATTCACTGAAGATTTCCAGAACAGCAATCTTCGCGACTTGTTTAATTGGGAGGCTGAAATCAAATTCCCGGAAGAACCTGTAAATAATATATTATTTATAATTAATGTAGAAAGAAAAAAGGTAGCGTAAGCAGTTGTGCTTAGTGAAGGAGCTATAAAACACTCTTCGACTAGATTAGCAAAAAAACTAAACTAAAAAGTAGAAAATAAATAATAGGTTAAAAAAACTAAAAAACACGCTTTATATAGAAAACCAAACTAAAAAATTGAAAATAAATTTTAATAGTGTAAATAAGAAAAAAAAAATTGATTTCAAAAAAATCGTGGTGTGCTTGGGTCAATAGTTATAAATATTTCATTGACAGATATGAGAACCGCACGCTTTTTTTTAAATACAACATTTTTTTCTTATTCACACTATTAAAATTTATTTTCTATTTTTTAGTTTGGTTTTCTATATAAAGCGTGTTTTTTTAGTTTTTATAAACTATTATTTATTTTCTACTTTTTAGTTTCGTTTTTTTTTCTTCGAATTATTGCATTGCCGATGACAATGCAATAATTCGAATATTACGTATTTTTTTATTTTTCGAATTATTTGCATTGTCATCGGTCTTTGACAGGTGTGCAAAATTTGAATGAAATCTGACCGTTTAAAGTGGGTCAAAATAGCGTCCAAAGGAGTCGGTTACAAACATACAAACATACAAGTGAAGCTAATATAAAGCGTATAAAAATATGCAAATATTATAACAACCATCTCTTTGCAGAATATTCTTAGCAGATCTTAAGCTTAAAGTATCTCTGAAATCATAGAAAATAGTGAGCATTCCAAAATAATGCAGTCAAAATACAAACTATGTGTGTATTTGTTAATAATTCTGGTTGGTTAATATCATTGCAGGACTACCCATACAACGTATACGATACAACGAATACAATTAGGTTCGAAGACGGATCTCTGGTCATCTCTCCTGTGCTCACGGAAGACCAGCGCGGTGATGGATTTATTCAGAATGGAGATATGGCCCTCGCTAAGTGAGTAAATTAGTATATTACTTGAAACTGCTAACTGTGGTCACTGCATTTCAACCTCGCGCCACTCTGAACCACTTTGTTACCCAATTCAGCCATGTTCTGTAGACTTTGTTGTATGATTACTGTTTGTACCATAATTTATTATGTGGTACTGTTGCAAAAACATCGTGAAGAATAAGAAATCTTCATGAATTAAGGGAATGTAGCGCTTGTTCTGCAAGGAGAAGTGCCCAATGCCATTTCAGCTTGCTTATCCTTAGAGCTAGAAGTATGTTGGTTACTTTGGTTCTGTGTCGGATCACTTCAATTCGAATCTATACGAAACGTTATGTGACGTTGTTATATCTAATGACAATTCGATGACTGTCAATTAGCAACGACGTAAGAAAAGTGTAAAATGGTCTATAGCTATCAACTATCGTCATCCTCCGTAAACTCGATACGCTGTATTCGAAACCTCAAAAATGTCGTGCTCGCCCTACTGTAGTGCCGCGCAATATATTACATTTCAAAGATCTAAGTTACACTGCGGTTGTTAGGCACTTACCATCATGCAAACGACACGTTCGTCTCGCTCGTCAATTTCTGAACAAAAAGATAATGTGAGATCCACTATATTAGGCCAGCACGACCGTCCCGCGCGGCTTCTTCAAGTTTTGCCTTAGATTTTCCGTGAAATTAGCGTTTTGGGAGAAAACGTTTCTACCATACTCAATAACTAAATCCAATAACTGTGGTCTTTTTTATTAATCACAGAATAAACTATGTTTATAGCTTTTCTTTTTTCCCATTTAATTATTATTTTTCATTTAAATCGTACACGAACGTGAGAGATACTTTACGAGAAAGTATCGGTATCTATACACTACTCATAATAGACAAAAAAAACTTAACAAATTATGATAAATAAGTTATAATCATAGTTTATGCTGTGAATAATAAAAAAAACAGAATTATTGAATTTAGTTTTGGTTTAGTATGGTGGAAAAGCTTACTCCCAAAACGAAAATTTCACGTAAATGTAAGCCAAAACCCGTAGAAGCCGCGTGAATGCCCTACAATAAGACCCAACCATACCCTTACAGTGGGATGGAATAATGATGATTAGAAAGAATTATTATAAAATTATTATATTTTTTATTATATTGATGATACGGAAACTACCAATATCCAATCCTAAATCAATAACACCTAGCAAAAAATAAGGGAGCTTTGTTTTAAGACTACATTCAAAATACGAAAAATAGCTAGCATAAAAGCTAAAACAGTGCGCCTGCCATGCCAAATAAGAACTTATGCCAATAAATTATATACTGTTAGAATGTGCTTATCAAGGCCTTCAATTTGATACCCGTTTTGAAATTTAGAAGTTTTTTTTTCCTTTTTGTAATGGATACATACAGACCCCACATGGAAATATTAAAAAAAAAAACCTATGTTAATTAGGGGGATGTAAGGATTATATGGTTACCCCATACGTCTAAATCTGTTGAGGCAAATAAAGATATGGTGGAATAAAGAAACTCACATACATCAATCCTAAAGAAATACACTCATTTTTTTGGGCGGTCGTGTAAAAAGAAAGAAAAACTAATTTATTTGATTTTTGTTATTTGGGTCTTTCAATGATAACAACAGATCTTTCAACCTGTTCCAGATGTACTGGTAAAGTGGGCACGAACGAATGTATCCGCAGAGCCGACGGTGCTGCAATACTGCCTCCAGTTATCACGGGGAAGCTCACCACGAGGCACAAGTTTGCCTTCAAGTATGGGAAAGTGGAGATCAGAGCCAAGCTACCAGGAGGAGCTTGGTTGCTGCCAGGTACGTCTTCTTCTTCTTTTTTTATTAGATGGCTTCTGCGCAGGCACTAGCAATTCCGCCAATGTCAAGTTTATTATAAGTAATGTCACGTCACAGTCAATAATTTTGAAAGTCACGAATCAGCAAAATGGAGGACAATTACTGAAATAAGCGAGGGAAATTTGTAAAAATCACGAAATGCCATTTATTTCTGCGTTTGCCCACACTCGTGCACGTTAACGAACACCTAATAACTCCACCAATATTACACAATAACACTCGAAGAAATATAAGATTGAGAATAAAATGAAACTGTACAACACAACATGTTGAATTTTTCCAAAAAAAAACCCGCCAAAAAATTCGGCGGCTAAAAAATTAAAGGCTTTGATAAGCACAATATACAATTTATTGGCAAAAGCTCTGTTTTGGCCGGGCAGGCGAGTTTTTTTAGCTTTTAAGCTAGTTATGTATATTTTTATTGCAGAGTTGAACCTGGAGCCTCTCGAGAACGAGTACGGGAGTGGCAGCTACCAGTCAGGCCTCATCAGAGTCGCGTTCGCCAAAGGCAACGACATGTTTGCCAAGAAGCTGTATGGAGGTCCAGTGCTCAGCGATGCTGAACCATTCAGGAGCTACCTCTTGAAAGAGAAAATAGGAATTGAAAACTGGAATAGGAACTATCATACTTACACATTGATTTGGAAACCAGGTCAGTAATTTTTCAGCCAAGAATGTTTAAATAAAGACGGCTTCCACACTGCCGATTTGAAAGTGAAGCTCCCGAGATATGCTGATCCGCTTGTACGCACAAGTCTCACGCACACACTATCACCATGTTGTGCCAATCAGCCGCCATTGCAGCAAGATCTCGATCTTGTAAGTCGTATTTATTCTGTCAATTTCTCACGGAAAATAAAAACATATATTTTTTCCAATTTATTTATTAGGTGCACAAAACAGATTACAGAAATATAATATATGAGAATTAAAAGATAAATTATGCGATCGATTCCATAATCCAATCATTAGGCGCGCACGGCATCAAATAAAACCCAGCGAAGTTGCCTAAAGTTTAATAATTATAGCTAAAGTTGCAAGCACTATTCCACAAAATAGGTAGGTATTTTAAATGCATTGTATAGGCGAGCGGACTGCAGGTTCCCTTCATACGACAAACAAACAATAAAAAAACATATCTTCAAGGGCGTTAGTGAACAGTTTCGGAGATATAATATCCCCCTGTCTCACTCCCTTGCGAAGCTGGATATGCTTAGTCGGCTGGTTCTGTACTTGTACGGACATGGTCGCGGCATCATTGATACATGCATCTCAACACCTCGATGTATCGCCAGTCCACTTGACATCGCTGCAGGGACTCGAGCACAGCCCAGGTTTCGACGGAGTCAAAGGTTTTTGTCATAGTCCACAAAAGCAAGACACAGGGGCTGGTTATATTCTTCGGTCTTCTGTATAACCTGCCGCACTGTGTGGATGTGGTTTATGGTCCCGTCCCGTAACGTTCAGGAGGCTGAAATTCATCAAGTCTTCTCGCTAGGCGAATCGTGACCACCCTCAAAAACAGCTTATAGACACAGAAGCGAGATGGGCTTGTAGTTTTTTAGGAACATTTTATCTCCTTTTTTGATATATAAAACTACGATGCTTCTGTTCCATGCCTTGGGTGTTCTTCCATCGTTCAGAACAGAGTTTAATATCTTCTGGAGCTCACGAAGCACAGGTTTTCCTACTGCTTTCAAGAGCTCCGAAGTGACTCCGTCTTCTCCTGGGGCTTTTCCATTTTTAAGCAGTTTGAAGGCAATCTCGATCTCGTATAGGCTGACTTCCGGCAAATCTATAAATATATATATACCTACAATCAAAAATATACTCGTATACCTTTAAAATAATTTGGCCTCACTGTGCAATAATCTATGATTTGTACATATACTCGTAATAGCGAATGATATTGATTTTCACATTGTATTCATTGCTGTTAGTAGTTTTGAGGATATTTACAAAAAGCATAACCTGCGTATTTCAGATGGTCTCGAGGTTTCGGTGGACGGTGTGCAGTACGGAACCGTCACTGCTGGAGAAGGGTTCTTCGCGAGTGCTCGAGACAACGGAGTACCGCATGCTAATGCATGGCTTAACGGCGATGTCATGGCTCCTTTGGACAAAATGGTATGTATGCCACTTTTAAATGAGGTCAGTAAATGTAGCGCAAACATCGAAAATTCGCTGAGGCAAACTTAAAACGAATTTCAAGTGAAATTCATATCATTCCACAACTTCGCACTAGTTCGCACCCCTTGGTGTTCTTGATAAGCAAAATCAGAAACTCTTGAAGTAGTTCATCAAATTTAGGTTAATATATTATTTCCCAGGTTCATTTCCTGCTAGTTTGTGTAAGGAGTATAATATGTGCTTGTCTTAACACAGAGTATTAAAGCAAAAGTGTAGTAAAATAAATAACAATATGTACTATTATGTACATTTTGCCATTCACCAACACACATATAGACTCTTAATATAAAACAATTGGTACCGTCTAACCGTTAGGCTGCTCTTGATTACATTTTATTATCTACTGTGTTCAAATACCACGCACTACTGTCCTGTCTAGACGTATCCGATGGACAACTAAGTTAATAGACTGCGGTATTTGTACTATTATTTATTCTGTGACTGCGGTAAAATAAACCTAAACTTTGGTAGTGGTGCTGGGCCTCTTATGCAGGAGTCCGCCAGGGGAAGTACAACATATTTATCAGAAATTTAAACGCCAAGCAGTAGTGCGCAAACATTTATGTGGTTCGGTTAGAATGGCAATGCTTCCAGCGAAATTACTGGGCAATGAGACTTAAAAACCAGTGTCTCGAGCGCAGTGCAATGACCATCTAGTCTCGTCGCTCAATTGACAAACCTGATCCCCGTGACTCAACCCTCGTTCTTTCCAGTTCTACGTGTCCCTCGGGCTCCGCGTCGCGGGCATCAACGACTTCAAGGACGGCCCCGACAAGCCCTGGCTCAACAACGCCAAAAAGGCCATGCTGAACTTCTGGAAAAGCAAGAACTCCTGGCACCCGACCTGGCACGATGCTGACCTGAAAGTCGACTACGTCAAGGTTTTCGCACTTTAGGCAGATGCGACATACGTAGCACAAACTGTTGAGATGTTGAATTATAAAATACAAGCCGTACCCGCGGCTTCGCATGCGTGGTCATTTCTTTAAAGCGTGTCACAGACGACTAAGATACTATAGTATTTTATCTTAAGATAAAATATCGCTCGCCATACAATTTATATGAACCATCACAAACGGCCAAGATAATATATATTTTCATCTTACAGTATCTTAAGATATCGAGCGATATGAAATTTTCGAAAAGATGTCATCTTAAGATACGAAATACATCGTAAAAGATACAAAATATATGTTAATATACTATCTTAAGATATAAAATATATCGTAATATGCTCTACAGGTTGCTCTGTTTTGTATTCGTGACCGTTTTTTTTAACCCCTGAACAAAGAGACGGGTGGGATCGTATAGTGGTGGGTGTGTATCACTGTGTGTGTTTGTGTGTTTGTGTGTGTGTGTGTGTGTGTGTGTGTGTGTGGGTGGGTGTGTGTGTGTTCGTGTGTGTGTTCGTGTGTGTGTGTGTGTCTGTGTGTGTGTGTGTGTTGGTAGGGGTGTGTTTGAGTGTGTGTGGGATCGTAGCTCCCAAACGAATGGACCGATTTTGATGCGGTTTTTTTCTTGTCGAAAGCTGATATGATCGAGATGGTTCTTAGATATATGGGGAGAGGGAGGGGGGAGGTGAGAAAGCAAAGGGGGTGAAAATCGTAGCTTCCAAACAAATGGACCTATTTAGCTGCGGTTTTTTATGTTCGAAAGCTGAGGTAAACGAGATGGTTCTTAGCATACTGCAAGTCGTTGTTCTGTACAAATGCTCTGCCGGATGTTCGTATTTTGTTTCACTATATCTTTCTTAATCAAATTATGAATTTCGAGAAAAGTTTCCTTCGAGTTCCTTCTTCTTCCTTGTAGAAATTCACCGCGGCATTTTCTAAATTTAAAGTGATTTTCTATCCAAATTGATCACCTTTTATAGTGCGCTAATGCATACCAAATTCGAAATCAGAATCGGCGTCTGATGAGCTATCTAATAAATCTAATAGTGAAACCGTACTACTCATATTTTATCATTCTGTATATAGAAAGCGGTGAAGAAATACGTGTGGCACCTAGGGCGGCCCGCGAGCGAATGAATAATTTCAATATATTATCGTTTCTTAGCCGTGATACTCTAAGATGCTATAGTATTTTATATGCAGATACCGTAACATCACATATTATAGTATCTTAATCGTCTGTGATACTACTATATGTGCCAGGACCTACATTACCAATATACCAACACTTGATCAATATTTCTTCTGCCGCCAAAAATATTGTTATTGATTGCTCGGTTTCTACTCATTGGACTGAGATATCAATTACACCAGTTTTTAAGTCAAGCCCTAAGCTATCCAACAGTGAAAACCGCATTGCAATCGGCCCATATTTTTTACGTGATGCACGAACAAACAAACAAACATACAGACAAACAGACAATAATATGTTATGTATATGTTCAGTAGCTTATTTTTGTATCCTAGACCATATTTTTTTTCTTTGTGCTTACTTTTTTGTACTTATTGCTTTATTATATATATAGATACAGAAGGTTTGATCTCAGATAAGAAGAAAAATACAACATTACCTGTAATTATGGATTGCAAGACTTTTTTCCAGTCAATGTTTTTTAAATATGTCATGACTGAAAACACTTTGCTGTCTTGACAGATTTGTATTTGCTTTGTTAGCCTCACTCCCGTGCTCCGTCTGTTAATCTTTTAATCTGAAGGATGAATAAGATTTTTTAAAGAAAATTTGAACTGAATATTGTATACGGAAAAACAAGAGGAAAATTTGATTATATTAGGAAAGGAAAAATCCTCTAGGCTGGACCATGGAATAAATAATAGTACCACCGAATAATACATGGATAGCTCAAACGGGTGAATGACGGAACGGTATTCCAAAGGTCACAAAAGTGGTTCAAGTCCCGCTTTGTAGTCCAATTTTTTGTTTCCCGAATGTACCGTAGGTTCATGCCTAGCAAGCTCATATGCATTTAATAAAACACAAAATAAATTTTAAGATTATATTGTGATAGTGATAATATAGTGATGCATTTGGGTTTGGAAATATTGTGATATTTTTAAGAGTGATTTTAAATAAAAAATAATGTTTAATGGAGAGTTGTTTCTTATTCGTCTACATTGATGTATAAGTTACAAATGTTCGTCCAGTGTTAAAACGTCATCGTCGGATATCGTCCTCATTTTGGTTGTTGTTTTTTTTTAAGTCTTTGTCAAAAAACACGCCTGCCCTGCCAGGCAGACGAGTTTTTTTTAGCTTTTAAGCTAGTACAATATGAATATTAAATTGAAGGCCTTGATGAGGACATTCTAAATATATAAAATTTATTGGCATAAGTTAGTTTTTGGCAGGGCAGTCATAATTTATATTTTTTTAATTTATTATCTTTGATAGCTTAAGTAAAAAATATATCTAGTTTTATAGTCGATAGGCTTACCACTATATCAGTATCGATAATTTTACCACTAGCTCACTAAGTGGTGATGCAGTTTGCGACGGTATAGGCACAGTACAGGCTAAAGTAGAACTCACATATTCACTCGTAACATTGACTCCCAGGTTATAACTCCACTCTTAACAATACACACAGTACCTAAACGTGGAACTAAAATTCTTAAAACTCATACCTATAAGAAAAAATATCTACCAATAATATTGGAACATCGACGTACTTCTAAAAATGAATGAATGTCTGATAATGGAGTGGGCCATGTAGAAATTAAGAATGGAATTAAATCAATTGTAGACCTAATAAATAGATTCATTATTTTATCTGGATTAATGAAATGAATCGACTCCAGAGCTCATTCTAAACCGCTACTAACGATGCATCCCGACGACCTCCACTACAACGAAGACTATTTAGTGCATAAATATACATAGTTACTAAGAAGTAAACTAATAAAGGAATTTTAAAACGTCGTATTTAGGATAGGCTATTTGACTAATTCTAGAAAATCAATTACAAGTACCCACATTCTATTTTTATTTTCTTGTTAACTGCCATATTTTCAGCAAAATAAATCATAAAGTTTGATTATAAAAATATTTCCGCAAATACTTCCGCCAAAACACTCTTTCTGTCATGGCGGCGGTCATGACGTCACATGCAAGTGAAAACAAAAGGTTGCTATGCGTCGGCCTAATTCTAATAAGGCATAAGTCAAAATTGACAGATGTCCAGGAAGGGGAAAAAACCATGAAGTTCATAAGAAACATAAAATTAATGTTCTAATGAAAATATGATTAATCGAATATGCTTTTATTTTTATGGGTTTTACTAGCCATAACTCATCAAAATTTAATCTCATCAAAAGCGGACTTAAGCCTTATTAGCATTAACTTTTGTGTGTCTTACTGTTTATTGTAACTAAAATTTAAATACTCAGTAAAGCACTTTTGTTTATACAGGATGTAACATAATTACCTATTAAATACCGGGGTGAAGTATGTGGTGCGGCATGGCGAATAACGTTAGTTTTACGACTTTGAGATTTCGAAGTTTTTCATTAATGAACGCAGTGGTCAGTCGCTTGTCAGTAGAACGTCATAATAAAGTCTGTCCAATCAAATTTTCTTTGATATTTTCTTTAAAAAAATAATATTTGCTTAAAATTTGTAGTTTCAAGAGTAAGTGTAGTGTTGTGTGTGTTTTGTGGTTCAATAAACCCTACTGCCTTTAGCTTTACTAATTAATACTTGTGCGTGCAACAACTGCAACAATTACAAACAATGTCCCCCCATGTCCAAATCAAATCAATGGGTATTCAATGCTTATTTCCAATAATAAACTCTTCATTAATTATCTTATTTACAGCACATGTGAGATCTACTACCTAAACTATAGGCACACATTACTAAATAACATTTATGTTTTTTTTTATTATTAAAATTAGGTACCAACACCTCTGGCGTAGCTATCTCAATATAAACAAAGGAATGTTTAAAAATTATAAACTGAGGAAACTCTTTGACAATAACAAAATAAGCACAGCTCAAACATAAAATATTGTTTAAATAAAAAATAAATTAAAAAAAACTATGTACAATCAATCAGTTAGTTTTAAAAATAATCAATAACAATCTTGTTCAACAGTTAAGTAGGTAACTTATTAATTATTTAGACTAAGCAATTAAAGAGTTAAGTAATTATTCAGTCTTAGGCAGTGTATCATAAAAAGAGTGAAAATATTTTGGTAAAATAGCATTTCCTCTGTTTCCATGCTTTCTGTGTACATTGGTTTCAATTCATAATTCACAAAGAGCCACAAAACACTTAAAATCAAATCGGCAATAGCACTACTACTGATAAAACATTCTGTGCAAAAAAAAGATTTATGCTTAATTCGCACTACAAAACGGCGACATGAGATATGATGTATTGTTTCAAGCGTTCTATCTCTTTTCTTTCCATACTGATATTGAACAGTAAGAAACGAGGTAGGCTTAGTTTTGATCACTCCACCTAAAATGCAAAAAATCGATTGGTGGGCAAATTTTGACTTACGTTGTATTAGATTAGGACGACGTATGGGATTATCTGTTTTCAGGAAGTGCGTGACAAGGCCTACTGTAAATAATAGAGCGTTTGCGATCACGTGACCATGGAATCAAAACTAAAGATGTTTAGAGTAACTTTTTATTAAATTTATTAAATGTTTTTTACTCAATGTACTTCATAATAAACTGATATTTGTTAACAATCCGGGATATATTTTCACTACAGTCAAATAGCCTATTACAATTGTGAATTGTGTGTTGTTCACTAAAATCCCACGGGCAATTTTTTATTTTATTACTAAACTTCTTTTAGCTCAGTTTTTTAAATCCTAGTCTTGTTCCTGTAACATACTTTTTTTAATTTCGGCTAGGCCCGTTTTCGCAGCTATGATAACCGTTAAAGATAAGAAGATGTGTTATAATAAATCCATCAAGACGTTTTCCAACGTATTAAAACATCGTATAAGGATTTTTGAGAAATTGAGATTTTTCTACCTGAAATCGATTACAATGTGTTTTTTTGCGTTATTGTATTCTGCTGCTTGTAACGCAAATACGAGTAACCGTTTTTTTCCCAAAAAAGCTACAGATTCATGAAACTCTAACTTTTTTATTTTCATACGGGACTAGAAAATTAAAATCAAAATAATGAGTTACTATACTATATTTTACTATAGAAAAATGTGTTACTACAACTTTTTGTGCGATATAACTAGAATAATAAATTACAATTTTTTTATTTTTTTTATTGCTTGTACTGCTTATATCTTCTTTTTCATTTTTAATGTTGTATCTGGTGTTTAAGTTCCGCTGAACCACTACTACCATCAGCTAGTACACATTTTAGTAAAGTTGCTACATTTTCATGAAAAAATACATTTTGATTATTTCCTTCCTAACATAATGTATGAAAATATAAAAGTTTTCTAGAAGTTGTAGCAACTGTAGAAAAAAATCGTATGCCTTTTTTATCCGAAGGTGATGAGTTTATTCATCATAAGTAGCAGAAAACAATTTTGCGACATATTTTTTAACGTTCGATCGATATAAGGTAGAAAAAATCGATTTATCAAAAATCCCCTCTAGTTGGTTTTCTAAGAACACATCTTCCTATCCATAAAGGTATCCTACACCTGCCAAGGGATCCATGGTAAAAAACTCACCTGCACAATGCCTGTACATTGTTGCTAATGGCCAGGAAGTTTGTTTGGTAAGGCGCGAACAAAACATCCGTAAGTTGTAGTTGCTAAGCGTAACTTTCCTATCAAAATGAAACGAGTCGTTTTTCAAGTCTCGTTACTCTTTGACGTTTTTTGTATGGCGTTTATGTCAAAAGCTTAAGGACGGTTTGCGAAAACGGTTCGTTTTAAGATATAGGAACCGGCCATTAGTAGGTACTTGAAGTAGTAGACCTATTGTCTGCGCCATCTGTAAGATTTTTATCACATCAACAGAACTAAATTGCAAATCATTCACACACTCATTCACAACATTCACTCATTCCCTATCCCGCTCCCGTTCCAACGTTCACTCTCCTCTCGCCGCCTAAACCTTGATGTTCGAGCGTCTGACATTGAGCTACACGCAATCAAAAATCCTCAAAACAACAAATGAATATAACCACCGCGACGCGAGTGTGTGAAAACTGAAAAACCAAAAATACAATTGACTTGTAGTGGAAACATAATCAATGCCTGAAGCCTGTGGATTGCTGCTCACCACCAAAGCTATCGAAGAACTCGCATCCAGACGGCAGGTACCTATCTTCCCTTATTTCCCTACACCTATAGTGTTGGTTGTGTACCTTTAAACTAAATAAGTTATGACGGAAGAAATAACTTAGATATACTAGATACTGGATTTCTCCAAAATTTCCAGATGGTTTGGAGATGTTGACAGGAGTACCTCCTATCCTGGAATTGCGTTCTACAAATGCTCTCTTAAGGACTGAGAGGCACACCATGGTAGACATTTGCCCACTGAGTGAAACAAACGCTTTCTGGCAAACTGAACTAGGTACCAAGAAAAAATGACGACTTTACATACACTGGCCTTCAAAACAAACATAGTACCATACTTTTAAAATTAATAGAGTTTTTATTTAATTGCTTGGCTCCTTCTC
This sequence comes from Alsophila aescularia, assembly GCA_946251855.1. Taxonomy (NCBI): domain Eukaryota; kingdom Metazoa; phylum Arthropoda; class Insecta; order Lepidoptera; family Geometridae; genus Alsophila; species Alsophila aescularia. Next base: position 57,610,490 of record OX276374.1, on the reverse strand, counting down.
ATTGGATTGAGATAAGAAACCAAGTACACCAGTTTATAGATCAAAACCTAAGCTATCCAACAGCGAAAATTGCATAGCAATCGCACTAGTGGTTTTATTGTGATGCGCGAACAGAACTGAAAACTGTGAAAAAGAAGGAAACCATAAAATTTATTTTGAGGTCTGTGCCGTGGAAGTGTCTAATTACTTTTGATATCGGGCTTAACACAGACCTCAAAATAATTTGTATTGTTTCTTCCTTACTATTTGAAGTCGGTTTAATTTATTTGAATAATTTTTTATTTCTTACTTTTTAGTTTCGTAAAGCTGGTAAAAGAAAATGAAGTACCTAGGTAATTAATTCCGTTCGGTAAGAAGAAAGCTCCACTGGAAACATTTATAAGTCCATATCTCTAAAACTACTGAACCGATTTTCATGAAAATTTGACTATTCCCTAAGTTAAAAGATACTAAAATTATAACAATAAAAATTATTGCTATCAGGCTTGTAGTTTCTGAGAAATACGAGGAAAAACATACATACATACATTCATTCACAAAATTTGGTACATTTGTTTAGATAGGTACTCATATAGACTAACATATATATATATATATATATATATATATATATATATATATATATATATATATATATATACTAGCTGTACCCGCGGCTTCGCACGCGTGGTCTTTTCTTTAGGTTCAAAGTATCATAATGTGCTATTCCAGGACCAATATACCAACATTTGATCAAAATTTATTTAGCCGTCAAAAATACTTTTATCAATTGCTCGGCTCACCAGATTGAGATACCAATTATACCAGTTTTAAAATCAAACCCTAAGCTATCTAACAATGAAAACCGCATTGCAATCGGTCCAATATTTTTTACGTTATGTGTGAACAAATAAACATAGAGACAAACAGACAGAGAGACACAATTAAAAAAAAACAATCGTGCAATTTTTAGGCACCCAAGAGCATTTTTTTATTCATCTTCTTTTTACAGCCTTTTTCGTACCTATTGCTTTATTATAAGTATAGATATATGACTGTGTTAATTTGTATAAAAAAAACCGTCTAGTAGTTTCAGCGTGAAACGTGGTCTTGTTAATAACTTTCAACCCCTATATTGCGGAAATCCTTTAATTTTTCGGGATGAAAAGTATTCAATGTCCTACATCGTAGTATGAGCTCAAAACATACCAAGTTTCATTTGAAAAAATGAAAAAACTTACAGTTTAGGCTTCATTATCGAACACAAAGTAAACTCCAAAAAAAATATTGCCCATTATCTTTAATGTACAGAAATTGGACCCATATCCCGCAGGAACCCTTTATTTTTTCGGGATAAAAAGTATCCATAATTTTCACCCATCTTATAAACTATGTCTGTGCCAAGTTGCATCAACATCCGTCCTATAGTTACAGCATGTTACGTGTTCTTTTAAATAATTTTCCACCCCTATCCTGCGAGAACCCATTTTTTTTCGGGATGTCAAGTATTCTATGTCATACCTCGTAGTATGAACTCAAATCATACCAAGTTTCATTTGAATTCATCCTGTAGTTCTGGCGGCGTGATGCACGGCCAAGATACAGACAGAAATGAAAAAACATACACTTTAGACTTCATTATCGAATATAGCGTAAGCTCAAAAAAATATCACAATATCTATAATGTTCAGAATTTGGACCCATATCCCGCAGGAACCCTTTATTTTTTCGACACAAAAAGTATCCATAATTTTCACTCATCTTATAAATGTATGTGCCAAGTTGCATCAGCATCCTTCCAATAGTTTCAGCGTGCTACGTGTTCTATTAAATATCTTTCAACGCCTATCCTGCAGCAACTCTTTAATTTTTCGGGATGAATAGTATCCAGTGTCCTACCTCGAAGTATGAACTCAAATCATACCAAATTTCATTTGAATTTAGTGAGTATTTTCGGCGTGATGCGCTGCCAAGGTACAGACAGACAGCCGGACAGACAAACAGACAAAAATTACAAAAATACACTTTTGGGTTTATTATTATAAATAGAATGGCCTCAAAAAAAAAACATAATGTCTTCAATTTACAGAATTTGGGACATTACTCCCAAGAACTCTTTTTTTTTGGGATACAAATTATCCTCAATTTTTAACCATTATATAAACTATGACTAAGCAAGTAACAAAAGCAAGTTGCAACAAAATCCGTCCAGTAATTTCAGCGTAATACGTGTTCTTTTAAATAACTTTCAACGCCTATCCTGCGGGAACCCTTTAATTTTTCTGGATTAAAAGTATCCTATGTCCTACCTCGTAGTATCAACTCAAATCATACCAAGTTTCATTTGAATTCATTCAGTAGTATCGCCTTGATGCCTAGCCAAGATACAGACAGACAGACAGACAAAAATGAATAAAAAAACAGTGTTGGCTTCAATATCGAATAGAGTACCCTCCAAAAGGAAATTTCAAAATATCTTCAATGTACAGAAATGGACCCGTTACAGTTTTATTATAAGTATATATCAGTTTTATTATAAGTACGAATTAGAGTAGTTTTATTAGAAGTATATATATTACGCATTTTCAACAATATTAGGTAGGTTCATAAATACACATCAACTTGATAATATTTTTTTGAAGTCGGTTATCGGTCGCCTATTGCACGAAACGTATTTAGCGAATTAGAGTAGACCGCAGAAGTACCCGCAGGAGATTCTGAAAAGTATGAGCACATGAGAATGTAAGCAGAGAAGGCAGGTAAAGTCCTCGTAGAAATTCCAAAATATAGGCATAGTTAGGATAATAATTATATTAAAGTTCATTATGTCAAACTATTTCTGGCAGCTTCTTGTTTACTTTAGCATTTGTCCACCATTGTCATGAAGGAAGACCTTCTGATCTCTCTGAAGCGCAATCTCATCGCCGTATGTATCCTGCCTATTCTAACCTACGGTGCCCAGACCTTGTCACTTACTGAATGTCAGATGGCCCGACTCCAGGATAGTCAAAGGGCAATGGAGCGCAGCATTCTAAATATAAAACGAATTGATCGAGTTAGAAATACCGTCCTGCGTTCCATGACAGGTATTGCATATGTAGGAGAAAAAACTGCAAGGTTTAAATGGGATTGAGCAGGTCACGTGAGCAGGATGCATCCCGAAGGATGGGCAAAGATCGTCACACATTGGATACCCAATAAATAAAAATAAATAAATATATTCGGGACAATTCCACACCAATTACCTAGGCCCAAACTAGGATACCCTGTACTATGGGTACTAGATAACGGATAAACATACATTGATACGAATATAACATCCATGACTCGGAAACAAACATTTCTGCTCATCACACAAATGATTGCACCTTGCAGGATTCGAACCCACAACCGTTTGTTTACGTACCTAGTATCACTAGCCACGAGACCAACCGGTCTTCAATGACCAAAGTAGGCGTCGAGGCCGTCCACGGAAGCGGCAGCGCGACGATATCGACACTTTCGAAAGAAATTGGCTTGAACTCGCAGAAGATAGAAATAGATAATAATAGAATAGATAATGGATGGATAATGTCACCCAGCGTAGCAATAAAGAGTCCCCCTATTCCCCTGTTGAAGTGAGCTGTGAAGATTCCATGAATTCCCTGATTTTGGCTGACGTTAGACTGCTGCAGGAGGATATGAATGACTTTAAGCAGCAGTTTACAGTGGTGGATCAATAGATGGTGGACTTTGACTGCACATTGAATGAGCTAAAACTTCAACTCAAAGAAACGACTGAAATATATAAGAATAGGATGGACGAGTTCGACTTATCATTGTATGCGTCTGTGCATAGAATAACAAGACTTGAGGTGGCGCAGCCTGCCGTGGCAAGTCTAGAAGAACGGCTTATAAAGCTTGAAGAAGTACTTCAATTTCAATTGCAAACGTCGCTTAGGAACGAGTTAGAGATTGTCGGTTTACCAGAAACTCCTAGTGAAAATCTAACTCATATTTTTTGCGTAGCGGCCAGAAAAATAGGTGAGGACCTCCAGGACAATGATATAGATTGGGTCGAGCGAGTTGGATCAAAAGCACCAAAGAGTAGTAGCAAGGAAGGACTGCGCTCACGACTTGTTGTGGTGCGTTTCGTGAGGCGGGCTAAACGAGACGCCTTTCTGAAGGCTGCGAAGGCCAGACGCAATCTCGCTTCTTGTGACCTTGAAATATCTGGACCGGCTGATAAGATCTATTTCAATGAGCGCCTCACAAAGACGGGCAGGCAGTTGTTTCAGGAAGCGCGGCGCAGAACTAAGCAATGCGGTTTCAGGCACTGCTGGACTAGAAATGGTATGGTGCTCATCCGCAGAGAAGGGTGACCAGCCATCTCTATACGTAGTCAGGCTGACTTGGATCGTCACCTCAATCCGAGCGAGGCGACCGTGGCTCCGGTGCTGCTGTCAGCTGTGGTGGTGCCCGCGTTCTGATACAAACGCTGCATTTAAAAATGACTTTATATCATTCTTTGCATACTTATTAATGTGTCATTTTCCATACAATTATAAACTGCTTACTAGTAGTTATACGTTATTTATTATGATTGGATATGGAATGTATAAGCTTTCTTTGCTTAATGAATTATTATGTTTCTCATGCAAAATACTTAACTACTTGTTTTTGCTGAAACCTTTTGTATACACTTCATACACACACAAACACATTTACGCAATATCTCATCATTTAACACATATACTTAGTTAAATCTTATGCTCACTATTAATAATATCCCCTTCTAAGCTTTTTGAATGTATGTCGTATTGTAGGCACCTCATTGCACTTCCTTATTGTATACTTTTATTTCGTATAATATTATTTTATTCATTATGATGGAAATTATGGATAATTTGGATAAATCGTTTTCAATTAAGTACTATGAAACGGAAAGCTTAGAACAATGTGGATCTTATTTTACAAAACATCATAAACTAATAATTATGACATTTAATATTCGAAGTATACAACAGAATTTTGGACTTTTTTATGGTATCACTAAAGCGACTGCAGGTATCATTTGACGTAATCGTCCTTACAGAGTGTTGGATTCATGGTGACATAATCATTCCTCAAATTCCTGGCTACAACTCCTACTGCACAAAGAAGAACATAAACAAGTGTGGTGGTGTTACAGCTTATGTTCGGAATATATGGCCCACGCTTGTATCAGAGCCAGATATTCTGGACTGTAATTGTTTAAAGATTTGTTTAGGAAATGAATTTTTGATCCTTGGTATATATCGCTCTCCCTCTTTTAAGCAAATTGACAATTTCTTATCGTCTCTTAACAATGTTTTAATACATTTTAGAAGTAAATCACGCATTATATGGGCTGGTGACATAAATTTGGACCTACTCAGTGACCCGTTAAGTGCACAATGTACTGATTACCTTAGTCTTGCTGCAGAACATCAACTATTGCCTGCTATTACTAAGCCCACCTGAGATAGAGCCTGTCTGGACCATATTTTTGTAAAGCAAGGTTTTCAGTATGTTGCTGTTGTGTGCAAAACGGATATCACTGATCACGACATCTCCATGTTAGGAGTTGTCAACTCAAATAAACCTCCACAGGTTCGTTCTCGACGTCAGATTGACTTTACAGCTGTAGTTGATGACCTAAAAAATATAGATTGGTATGCTGTCACCAGCAAACTGGACGTGAATCTGGCTGTGTCTGAGTTTCAGCTAATTCTCACCTCAATTATTTCCAAACATAGCAGTTCTGCTATTATTAGCCGCTCCAGGTTTAGCGTCAAGCCATGGATCACTCCTGGTCTTATAAAATGCCAGAAAAATCGCGACATGCTACATTTAAAGGCCAGAAAGGACCCTAATAATAAAATTCTACAATCTACATACAAACGATATCGCAACTTCTATAAAGAATTATTGAGACGCGTTAAAACACACTTTGAAAAGGCAAATCTATTAAAACTAAAAATAATCCCAAAAAGCTTTGGCAAACTATAATTAATATCTGCGAGAAAACAAACTCACAACGTGAGCCAACAGAATTATTACCTAATGACAAGGACCCTGGCACAGCACTTAATGAGTGCAATAATTATTTTGCAAATGTTGGCAAGGAACTAGCTGCTAAAATTCTTAATAATATATCGGTTTCTGAGGTTAATTTAGCTGGCTCAATAAAATCTCTAAATTCAGCGTTACATTCATTTTTTATGTCTCCAACGGATTGTTTTGAAATGAACGAACTAATATCTGGCTTAAAAACAAACAGCGCTCCTGGAATTGATGGGTGCACTACTGCCCTAATTAAACATATCAGGAACCATATTCTTGAGCCAGTCACGTTTATTTGCAATCTAAGCTTAGACAGTGGGTGTTTTCCTGATAGCTGGAAACTTGCGGTAGTGGTACCCATACACAAGAACGGTGCTAAAGTTTGCCCCAGTAATTACAGGTAATTACAGTAATTACAGGTCAAAATTTCTGGAGAAGGTTGTCAATATTAGACTGGTTTACTGGTTGGCTGGTTGACTGGTTTCACTATCTTGAAGACAAATTGTATTTGTCGGAGAGACAATTTGGATTTAGGCTACAGTTTTACTTAAAAATACAATCTCAGCAGCTGTGGACCAAAACCTGCGCTGTGTTGGAGTATTCCTTGACCTTGCTAGGGCTTTCGACACTGTTTCGATTCCAATTCTGATGAAAAAGCTGGAAGCTGTAGGAATTCGAGGGATTGCACTTGAGTGGTTCCAAAGCTATCTCACAATGTGTTAGGGTGGGGTCAAAAATTAGTGATGAATGTTCGGTATTTTACGGGGTCCCCCAGGGCAGTATTCTTGGACCTACGCTCTTTGCTATCTATATCAATGACGTTCTAGACCTATCTATCCCCGGGGCAGACATTATCTGCTACGCAGATGATACAGTACTAATTTTCCGGGATACATCATGGGATAAAGTTATCCAATTAGCAGAGGCAGGGTTCAAGCAGGTCGTGACATGGCTAGATCGGAATCTTTTAACCCTCAACACTAAAAAAAACTAAATTTGTTCCCTTCCACAAAACCTCTCATTGTAAGCCCTTGAGAAACCTGTGTATCAAAATTCACTCTTGTGGTATAATTCCTGGATGTTCTTCTAAGGTCCCATGTAATTGTGACTATATCGAACAGGTTGATCAAATCCGATACCTTGGTGTGCATATGGACGAAATACTAACGTTTAAGCATCATATTAAGAAATTGTCAAGTCGTGTCCGGAAACTGATTTATGTTATGAAAGCCCTTAGATATTCCTGTGACAAAAAAACACTTGTGATGGTGTATATGTCACTTTGCCAATCGATTTTATCATACTGTAACCTTGCATGGGGTGGTGCATCAAAAACGGCCATAATTGAACTAGAACGTGCTCAGCGGTCAGTGTTAAAGGTAATATTGGGGAAGCCCTTCAGGTTCCCGACAGACGCAATAAATAGTGAAGCTGGGGTTCTTAGGGTGCGACAGCTTTATATTTTAAAAGCGGTTGCTGCTGTGCACAGAAACGAGCGCAATTCGAATGACCTTTCTGCATTGTTGAAAAGGCGGGTGTTCAAAGTGCCAATGGCTATAGTAAACTCAGCCTTTGCACATCGTCATCCAAATTACCTACTTCCACGTATTTACAACAAAACACTTAAGGTATGTGACATTAAGAATGATAGTTCCTCTAAAGCCTGTAAAATTGACAAAAAATGGCTACTAACACAGTCATACAATAATTCTGAAAATATAATTTATTTGTGAGCAATCAACATAAAACAACACACACTAATTCACACCCTCTCACACACACAAATACACCATCTCACACACGCAAACACACCCTCCCAATCATAAACATATATTTACTCCCTTGCATGGCTTATTTGAAAATATCTATGATGCCTCAAACGTTTTTGTGAAATAATTAAGGTATATCTTCGGTTTCCACGATACGGGCCTAGAAAATTTATTTTTAGTTGTACCTAATTGTTAAATTTTAACTTTTTTTTCCATGTGTAATTGTTGTTCTTTTGGTAAATAAACTTTATTATTATTATTATTATAGATGGAAGGAATTAGGGCAGTTCCTTGCCCAGCAGTGGGACACTACAGGTATAGTAAAAAATGAAACAAAACTCACCAAGTGAAAATGACGTCAAATTATATGGTTGGCACTTCGACCACGCATCCAACAGAACTGCCAAGGACTGGCAGACTTGTTTATGCAAATCTGTTGTGTTTGTTAAACTGCGGGGGTGGGTTATAAGAAGGTAACTGGAAAGGGCTGCTGTTAATAACTCAAAAGAGGCTTCACGACAGATTTACTGATTGTGAATGCGACTTGTGATTGAGCTTTTTCTTTGCACTGTAGTGTTCAATACAGAGTTTATCTACTGTCAGTCATTGCACTTTCGGCAGTAGAACCTTAATTGAAAAAAAAATAACAATATAAAAAGAGTTAAAAGACCAAATCAAATCGTATTTTTGCACATAGAGGAGTCAAAACTCAAGTTGGTCGGGTTTTTAATTAAGTACCTAACCACAATTCAGAACCTGATCCAAGCCGTAGTGGGACAAGGGACTTTTTTCTTTGTTTCGAAGTTTGTCAGCTTTTTACCAGAGTTTGGCGAAGCAAGGGAAGGGTAATGAGCTTAATTTATGTATGTGTGTGGGTATGTGGATGTTCCACCTGTTTCGAGGTTTGTCAGCTTTTTACCCGAGTTTGGCGAAGCAAGGGAAGGGTAATGAGCTTAGTTTATGTATGTGGATGTTCCACCATAGCGTCGCTCCCATTGTTCCGATTTTGACAAGCGATCGATTCGTCTTCATTGCTCGAGTGTAATAGACTATTTTATAGTATTTCTGTCTTGTTTCATTTATTATTTAATAGGTACCTGTGTATTTGTCATCACCAACAATCGCATATGCTTCAATCGTGTAAAATAGTTGAGAAATTTCCTTAGGTAGTGTAGATAACCAATCGGGTATTGATAAAAACAAAAAAAAATACGTTCTTTAAAATGTGGACTGTATATAATTTTCTTAATTTTTCAGGTTTCAGGTTGCCAGATAGGTTCGGAGAGCCGGGCCCAATTCTGTTAGCTATTGACAAAACCCCATGCTACGGCGGTTTGTCTGTCTATACTGTCAAATTTGGCATCCAGGACAACTAGTACCCCCGCGAAGTACCCGCAGGGGTACTAGCGGGACAACTATGCACCTCTAATACCCTGTTTATACAGATGTATTTTACCCCTGGATTTGCTTAAAATCTTCATCGAGGACCACTAGTTCAGTTATTTTAATTTATGTTTTATTTTTATTAAGTCGGGAAAATGTGTTGAGTAAAGTCCACACATTATTTCGATTATCCGAAATAAAAACCTTAATTTAAAGAGGATAATTGGATGACTGTTATATAATGTTGTCTAGCACTATGCACTTAATCGCACACTATTTTTGCGCAAAACATAATTGGATAAATAGGTGTCAATAATTAGTAATGATAGTGCCAACAAACGGAGTTAGGGTATTTTTTTAATTACATTGTATTATTATTACTAGCAGTACACAATATGTATCAAAAGTCACCCTAGAGGTGCATAGTTGTCCCGCTAGTACCCCTGGGGGTACTTCGCGGTGGTATTAGTAGTCATGGATTAAAGTTAGTCTGCTAAATCAAGTACACTATCGCAGTTTTATAACAAAAGCAAAGCAGTACATGGATGTTCTGTGGCTTCCGAAAATCCCTTGAGTGTTGCCTTTGAATAGAATTAATAATAGCTATCAATCAAGCACCAGTGTGAATAACTCATTATTGTACCTCACTTGTCATTTTGATACCTGTCACTTGACAGCTGTCACTTTGTCCGCTGTCACTTTGACATCTGTCACTTTGACACTTTTCACTTTTCACCTGTCACTATAGATATGAAATAGTAATATAATAATAGTTAAGTAGTGAGGGACAATGCCACATGGTTAGTTTCAATATCCACCACTGGGGTACAACGGCAATAATTTAGTAGAGTTGTCCCCCACTGGCAGACAATGCCTCCCATTGCTACCCAAATGCTACTTTTTTCCCATTGTCTCTCAGTGGTGGACAAAAAGTGGGGGACAACGGTAACAGACGTGATTTTGCCCATCAGTGAGACATCATCATCAGCCTACGAGTATATCTGTCCTCAGCTGGACGTAGGCCTCTCCTAATGCACGCCACTGAGCTCGGTCTTCAGCTCTCCATTCTCTTCCAGTCTTTTTTCCAGGTCGTCGCTCCACCTAGCCACAGGGCGTCCTACCAGCCTAAACATGGTCTCCACTCGAGATCTCGTCTTCCCCAACGGTTATCGGTTGTTCAGGAAATGTGACCAGCCCACTGCCACTATAGCTTGCTTATCCTTAGAGCTATGTCGATCAGCTTGGTTCTCCGTAGGATACCTTCATTACGAATAAGCAGTGAGACTTGATAGATTCTTTATAATTAAAATAACTCGATGTCTATACAATCCCATATACATACATTATAATCCTTCCTAGGTACTTACTACCTACAACGAAATACCACGGTAGCACAGTAAAATGGAGAAAGAAAATGCACAACTTGGATATTATAAAACCATAAATGTATTTGACTCATTTCGATGAATTTATTTGGTTCACTTCTTATTTGTTGCGGATGAAGACCTATGAACTGGCCTGATCTATCACTCCCGATAGTAGCTAAATTAAAGATATTTATAAAAAAAGAAAAAATAGAGTAGGTTTTATATAAAGTGAAATGTTAGGAATCTAATTAATCGAACTTTCAGTTAAACGTTCCAGGAACTCGAAAAGTCGAAGAGTGCGAAAGTCCTGACCGTAAATTTTTCATATAAGTACGGCCAACTGGGGAGGTTTTTGTAGCGAAGTTGCAACCAGGTCCCCAAGTCTGTTAGCTATTGAAGTCGATTGCATGAAAATCGCAGACTTTAACTGTTTTCGTAGTCTGCTCGCTGTTTAGTTAGGCTCGATCGTGGGCCGATACCTGCTATCGATAGATTTAACTTCAAACAAACTTAAAAGGGATATATCTCTGAAACGATTGATCCTAGACTAGTAATTTATTGATAGAAGTTATAGATCTTATCGATATCTTTGGTTTGGATGACAGATGTCAAACTTAAAAGGGCTATAACTCTGAAAATATTTGTCCTAGATGAGTAGTTTCTTTACGGAAGTGATAGATCTCATCGATATCTTCGTTTTGGATGACAGCAGTCAAACTAAAAAGGGGTATAACTCTGAAACTGTTGATCCTCGACAAGTAGTTTATTTACAGAAGTGATAGATCTCATGGAGATCTTCATTTCATATGACAGCTGTCAAACTTAAAAGGGCTCTAAAACTAATGGTCCTAGACGAGTAGTTTCTTTACAGAAGTGCTAGATCTCATCGATGTCTTCGTTTTGGATGACAGCTGTCAAGCTTAAAAGAACTAACTCTGAAAGTATTGATCCTTGACTAGTAGTTTCTTTACATAAAGGATAGATCTCATCAGGATCTTCATATCATATGACAGCTGTCAAATTTACAGGTGACAGCTGTCAAACCTCAAAACATCCAGTATTGACAGCAGATGTCAAAAATTACAGGCAATGTAAAAACAAAATATAGTTCACGGATTTATTCGAAACTATTCGTAGTTCCTGGAGGTAATAAATTGCACTATAAGTAAGGCTGCTTAATTTCTCATTGTTTATCATTATATATCACTTGTTATTTTTGACATTGCCTGTCATTTATGACATCGGCTGTCAATTTTACCGTTGACTGTCATTTTGTCAGATCTTTATATGAAATAAAGATCTCAATGAGATCTATACTTTATGTATAGAAACTACTAGTCTAGGATCAATAGTGTCAGATTTAAAGCCCCTATAAGTTTGGCAGCTGTCATACAAATCGAAGATATGGATGAGATCTATCACTTCTGTAAATATTCTACTAGTCCCTAGACTAATCCTAATCTAGATCCTAATCAGTAGTTTTAGAGTTATAGCCTTTTTAAGTTTGACAGCTGTCATCCAAAACGAAGATATTGATGGTATCCAGCGATTGTGTTGAAAAACTGTGCGCCCGAATCGTCTCCCATCTTAACGTGTTTGTACCGCCTCTCTTTGCACTCACGTAAAGTTCCAAAGAGCTGGAAGCTTGCACTACCAGTAACAAAAAGGGGTAGTCGTGCTGATCCGGCCAATTATCGTCCCATCTCGATAACCTCCTTACTCTGTAAGTGTATGGAGCGTGTCATAAACATTAGGCTCTTGGCATACCTTGAAGACAATGATCTTCTCAGTGACCGACAATACGGATTTCACCGAAACTGGTCTACTGGGGATCTTCTGTATGCCACTCACATACAGAACATATAGAGATGCATGGTGAGACGCTTGCCGTCTCCCTTGACATATCGAAGACATTTGATTTGGTCTGGCACGATGGCCTTTTAAACAAGCTTCCCTCATATGGTTTACCTGTTGGCTTATGCAATTGGATAGTTGATTTCTTGAGGGATCGATCTATTCGAGTAGTCTTAGAAGGCTGCTCGTCTGATCATATGGCTATCAATGCCGGTGTACCTCAGGGATCGGTTCTCTCGGCTACATTGTTTTTACTGCACATTAATGACCTTCTGAAGCCCGGTACCTTTGGGTATGCTGATGACAGTACTGTAGTTGAGAGATACACTTCCAATGGTCAAGCCAGCTGTGACCCTGTCCAGTTTTAGAGAGAGGCTATGGTAGACCGTTTAAATTTAGCTTTAGAAGCCGTGTCCGATTGGGGCGAGGCTAACCTGGTTAAGTTTAATGCTACTTAAACGCAGGCGTGTTTGTTTTCTGCTAAAAAGAGTCCTCTAAACCGATCTCCGTCTTTCCGTAGTGTAACAATACCAATAGGCGACCATTTGGAGCTTTTGGGTGTCGAACACACATCGAACCTGAATTTTGGGTCTTATATTGAATCCAAAGCCAAGGCTCCAAAAAAACTTTGTATTTTGTCTAAGGTTAGGCGGTACTTCACACCGGGACAGCTTTTGAATCTTTATCAAGCACAGGTCCGATCTTGTATGGAGTACTGCTGCCACCTCTGAGACGGTTCTGCCAAGTATCAGCTCAAGTCTTTGGATTCAATTGAGAGTAGTGCTTTCAGGCTCATTGGGGATGACACTCTGGTAATGAGTAAGCTTCAAAGTCTGGCGCATCGACGTGAGGTAGCAAGCCTGGTGGTATTCTACAGATTGCACTATGGAGAGTGTGCACAAGAACTGCACAACCTAATTCCCCCACCGTACGACTAGACGATCAGCAAAGCGCTACCTTTTTATGGTTGAAATACCTCGCACAAGAACGAAGCGTTACGCTTCTTCATTTATTATAAGAACTGCAAAGGAGTGGAATGCGCTGCCCTCGTCAGTGTTTCCGGTAAATTATAACCCTGGTGTGTTCAAGTCCAGAGTGAATAGGTATCTACTAGGCAAGCGTGCGACACCTTCGACCACATCATCGCTTTCCACCAGGTGAGATCGTGGTCAAACGATTGCCTAGTACTGTCGGTGTATTGCCTGTAGGTGTTGTCGTTTGATATGTCACATTGACATCTGTCACCTGTCACTTTGAGACCGGTCACTTTGACACCTGTCTCTATACACTATAGACATGAAACAGTAATATTATAATATTTAAGTAGGTAGTGAGGGACAATGCCACATGGTTAGTTTCGATATCCACCACTGGGGGACAATGGGAATAATTTAGTAGCGTTATCCACCACTGGGGGACACCGCGAATAGACGCAAAATCACAGGAAAAGCAAAATTTTAATCCGATTTCTTAAAAAAAACAAGTTTTTTGTTTGAACATATAATCATATTTTTTTTCGCCGTAGTTGGGTAAAAAAAAAGTCTGTAACACCCTATACCTGAAGACAAATAATTTTTTACCTTAGAAGTCTTAGAAGTTTTAGTCTTAGAAGGCTGCTCGTCTGATCATATGGCTATCAATGCCGGTGTACCTCAGGGATCGGTTCTCTCGGCTACACTGTTTTTACTGCACATTAATGACCTTCTGAAGCCCGGTACCTTTGGGTATGCTGATGACAGTACTGTAGTTGAGAGATACACTTCCAATGGTCAAGCCAGCTGTGACCCTGTCCAGTTTTAGAGAGAGGCTATGGTAGACCGTTTAAATTTAGCTTTAGAAGCCGTGTCCGATTGGGGCGAGGCTAACCTGGTTAAGTTTAATGCTACTTAAACGCAGGCGTGTTTGTTTTCTGCTAAAAAGAGTCCTCTAAACCGATCTCCGTCTTTCCGTAGTGTAACAATACCAATAGGTGACCATTTGGAGCTTTTGGGTGTCGAACACACATCGAACCTGAATTTTGGGTCTTATATTGAATCCAAAGCCAAGGCTCCAAAAAAACTTTGTATTTTGTCTAAGGTTAGGCGGTACTTCACACCGGGACAGCTTTTGAATCTTTATCAAGCACAGGTCCGATCTTGTATGGAGTACTGCTGCCACCTCTGAGACGGTTCTGCCAAGTATCAGCTCAAGTCTTTGGATTCAATTGAGAGTAGTGCTTTCAGGCTCATTGGGGATGACACTCTGGTAATGAGTAAGCTTCAAAGTCTGGCGCATCGACGTGAGGTAGCAAGCCTGGTGGTATTCTACAGATTGCACTATGGAGAGTGTGCACAAGAACTGCACAACCTAATTCCCCCACCGTACGACTAGACGATCAGCAAAGCGCCACCTTTTTATGGTTGAAATACCTCGCACAAGAACGAAGCGTTACGCTTCTTCATTTATTATGAGAACTGCAAAGGAGTGGAATGCCCTGCCCTCGTCAGTGTTTCCGGTAAATTATAACCCCAATTGTGTTCAAGTCAAGAGTGAATAGGTATCTACTAGGCAAGCGTGCTACACCTTCGACCACATCATCGCTTTCCATCAGGTGAGATCGTGGTCAAACGATTGCCTAGTACGTAATAAAAAAAAACTATCACTTCTCTACAGAAACTACTAGCATGGATCAATAGTTTCGGAGTTATAGCACTTTTAAGTTTGACAGCTGTCATCCAAAACGAAGGTATTGATAAGATCTTGACAGGTGTTGTCGTTTGATATGTCACATTGACATCTGTCACCTGTCACTTTGAGACCGGTCACTTTGACACCTGTCTCTATACACTATAGACATGAAAACGTAATATTATAATATTTAAGTAGGTAGTGAGGGACAATGCCACATGGTTAGTTTCGATATCCACCACTGGGGGACAATGGGAATAATTTAGTAGCGTTATCCACCACTGGGGGACACCGCGAATAGACGCAAAATCACAGGAAAAGCATAATTTTAATCCGATTTCTTAAAAAAATAACAAGTTTTTGGTTTGAACATATAATCATATTTTTTTTCGCCGTAGTTGGGAAAAAAAAAGTCTATAACACCTGAAGACAAATATTTTTTTACCTATTTTTTCAAAATTGGACCAACAGGGGCGACGCTATAGTGGAACATCCATATATCCAATTGCAATTGGATAGTTGATTTCTTGAGGGAACGATCTATTCGAGTAGTCTTAGAGGGCTGCTCGTCTGATCAAATGGCTATCAATGCCGGTGTACCTCAGGGATCGATTCTCTCGGCTACACTGTTTTTTACTGCACATTAATGACCTTCTGAAACCCGGTACCTTTGGGTATGCTGATGACAGTACTGTAGTTGAGAGATACACTTCCAATGCTCAAGCCAGCTGTGACGCTGTCCAGTTTCAGAGAGAGGCTATGGTAGACCGTTTAAATTTATCCTTAGAAGCCGTGTCCGATTGGGGCGATGCTAACCTGGTTATGTTTAATGCTACTAAAACGCAAGTGTGTTTGTTTTCTGCTAAAAAGAGTCCTCTACACCGATCTCCGTCTTTCCGTAGTGTAACAATACCAATAGGCGACCATTTGGAGCTTTTGGGTGTCGAACTCACATCAAACCTGAATTTTGGGTCTTATATTGAATCCAAAGCCAAGGTAGCTGCAAAAAACTTGGTATTTTGTCTAAGGTTAGGCGGTACTTTACACCGGGACAGCTTTTGAATCTTTATCAAGCACAGGTCCGATCTTGTATGGAGTACTGCTGCCACCTCTGGGACGGTTCTGCCAAGCATCAGCTGGAGTCTTTGGATTCAATTGAGAGACGTGCTATCAGGCTCATTGGGGATGACACTCTGGTAAAGAGTAAGCTTCAAAGTCTGGCGCATCGACGTGAGGTAGCAAGCCTGGCGGTATTCTACAGATTGTACTATGGAGAGTGTGCACAAGAACTGCACAACCTGATTCCCCCATCACCTTTCCATCACCGTACGACTAGACGATCAGCAAAGCGCCACCCTTTCATGGTTGAAATACCTCGCACAAGAACGAAGCGTTACGCTTCTTCATTTATTATGAGAACTGCAAAGGAGTGGAATGCCCTGCCCTCGTCAGTGTTTCCGGTAAATTATAACCCCAATTGTGTTCAAGTCAAGAGTGAATAGGTATCTACTAGGCAAGCGTGCTACACCTTCGACCACATCATCGCTTTCCATCAGGTGAGATCGTGGTCAAACGATTGCCTAGTCAGTAATAAAAAAAAAAAAAAAAACATATACATATACATTCATGCATTCATGCAAACATACATACATATATACATACATAGACTGCTTCGCCGAAGTCGGGTAATAAAAATGTTTAATTGCGAGGTCAAGCAATGGCCGCACCATTGTTCAACAACAGGCTCTGAGCAAATTCATTAGAACGTCCTCGAGGTACGAAAACCCCCAAATGTTTACGCAAAAAAAGCTTAGTTAAATACGATTTGGATTTATGTGATAGGGTTCCGTCTATTATTTTACTTTTTTTATTGTTCTTTGTACATAAATTAAGTGACTTCTAAGGAATTATATTCTATTTAGTTATTTATTAGGTTCTTTAAAAGATAAATAATACTCATATAAATATATTCATGAAAATTCACACCACCTAGGCAAAAACTAGGATACCCTGTACTATAGGCACTAGATAACGGATAAACATACATATATACAAATATTACATCCATGACTCCTGCACAAACAGTCGAACCCGCTACCGTTTGATGTCGTAGTTAGGGTCATTAGCCACTAGACCAACCGGTCGTCCAAATAAACAAGAAGGTACAAATTAAATACTTGGTAAACAACCCGGATTTATACTAATGTTAGTGAACATAACACTTTTTTTTTATAATTATTTTTTGTTGCACATAAGGTACTTTCGTACCTATGATACGTTATGGAAGATTACCTGCAAGAGATTGTTTTAACCCAACTACAGCAAAGCAAGGGAAGGGATGTATGTGGATGTATGTGTTTATCTATGGTAAGTAGTTATGTGGACGATCCACCATAATGTCGACCCTATTGGTTCGATTTTGACAAGCGAGGTGTCAATCGATTCGTCTTTAAGACTATTCTTTAAGTCTTAGGCTATTTTTTTACCCGACTTCGGCAAGGCAATGTTAGGGTTATGTGTTCAAACAAAAATTGGTCCTATTTTTACAAGCGAGGTATCAATCGATTCGTCTGCATGTATGATGTCATAGGCTTTTTTTTACCCAACTACGGCAAGGCAATGGAAGGGTTATGTATTCAAACTAAAAAGTTGGTCCAATTTTGATAAGCGAGGTATCAATCTGGTAGACTTCATCGCAAGTGTGTCATTTGCTGTTTTTTTTTTTAGATTTGGACTATGTCTTATTTAGCAATAAGGTCGGTCTTGTTAGCTTAATGTCCGTTTATTAGTTTGAAGTGTATACGTGTCAAACTTAAAAATAAATTAGGCGTAGTTTATTTTTCTCTCTTAATTTCTAACCGATTTTAGTAATTTGAGTGTATACATTTGATATTCCTACTTTATTTATAAGTACCTACGTAAGTGTGCAATAAAGAGTTGTTGCATTGTAAAAAAACAGCATCATCATCATCACGTCAGCCTTTAGAAGTCCACTGCTGAACATAGGCCTCCCCCAAAGAGCGCCAAACGAGCGCCTTGTGCCACCTCCATCCACCGACTTCCTGCGATGGCCACAATGTCGTCGGTCCATCGTGTGGGGGTCTCCCTACACTTCGCTTGCTTGTTAGTGGTCACCATTCGAGAAACTTATTTCCCCAGCGGTTTTCGGTTCTGCGAACTATATGGCCTGCCCATTGCCACCTCAACTTGCAAACTCTGAGAGCTATGTCGATAACTTTGGTTCTTCTACGGATTTCCTCGTTATGTATCTTATCAGGTAGTGAAGCTCCGAGCATAGCTCTCTCCATTGCGCGCTGCGCAACTTTGAGTTTATGTATGAAACATATGAAAACAAAAACATATGAGCAACACTTTTCCTCATACACTTGCAACACCTTTTTTTATTACTCATATAAAACATATGAGTAACAAAATGATAGCATAGTATTTTGTGTACGCATTGGAAACCCTCGCATCGTGACCGACTATACCGTTATCCCCTAATACGGAACTCCAATGCCAAGTTAATAATTACTCAAATAGCGCGGCTATTTGTTATTTATTCAAAGATCCGGCAGAATACCGACGCTTCTTGCCAGTGTCCGACCGCTAATCGCACAGGCCACACTTATTTGACAATTAAAAAAAAACATCTTGAACTTCATGAACTAGTGTGACGTTAGACAGTGACGGAGCTATCTACTATTTTATTTATTTATAATCATGTCAAGGTTAAAAGCAGTTGCATATCTTCTAGGATTAGTTTTCGTGAATTTCGTGTGTGGACAGGGTTACGAAGTGCCACAGGCAAAGTTGGAGGCGATCTATCCTAAAGGACTGAGGGTATCAGTACCAGGTAAGCAAGCCCATGTGTTATTTAAAAAATATATATTGAAAAGCAAAATTGAATGTGTTATAATTGACCTTACTTTGCTGTCAATCACGGACAGTGGCTTATATATTTCAAGTTTTAAAACATCTAAACTAGTATTTAGCTATTTAAATGTTTTATTGAATTCTCAAAAATGTCCTTAAGTTTTTTTAGTTACATTTTCAGGAGTTAAATTGCTTTTAAATCCCCCTTTTCATCGACTTCATGTATTGACAGCAATATATAGTTTGGTCGTTGATTTATGTATACATTTACATTATATTGATATATATGTGTAATATACTGGATTATATAGTCAAGTAATTAAATGCAAGTCTGTTTAGAAAATGTTATATGATATATCTATAAATAGTCAGTGATGAAGAATATAAATTAAAATACGTTATCGAACCTCAGAACCTGTTGCTACTAAATCGATTATGATATATTGACCTTCCTCGTATCGGCATGACATATCGTGAGCAATTTTCTGAGATCGCTTAAATGACTACTACACGTAGTACCTACTATTATTTATTCTGTGCTTCTACTAAGCGTATTATTTTCGTATTTATTTCTGTTTCCACATGTTTAATTAGGGCTTATATGTAAAGTTAGTATTTTTAAACATGGAACCCTGTGGGCACTCCAGAGTACACAAGAGGACTTCCCAACGGATCTCGATATTTGTGATTATAACAAGTTTGTATGTTAGCTCGCTTAGGTCAAATCTTGCAAGCTGAATTAGAATAACTTCATCTTATCCTACGGAGTTGAATATTTACATGTTGGTTCAGTTCCGCTGACAATTCATTTTTATGGTCAGCATGATCTGAATCGACATCCAGGATTAGCTCTAGATAAAGGAATTCTTCAACGATAAACTTCATTGCCGGTTTATAACCTTGATTAAAAATGTGTATTTTACTAATATATGTATTAAAAATATGTTTTTTACTGTTATACTTGTTGTATTATCCGAACGATGACTCGCTTCACCACAAAATGCACTTGAATATTGTGGTTTATGTGGTTAAATGTTCGAAAATGGCATCAGACAAATATTGGGTTAGTAAATAACTCTTTGAAAAAAAATAGCAACTTCAAACAGCTTTACAATAAAATGTACATATAAGAAGGTTATTGTTTTACAAAATAAATATGGTAAATACGCGATTTCAAATGAATTTACTAAGAAATTTTACAAGTGCGAGTTGAACTCGCGAGGTTAGGGTGAAAGGGCCGTTGCCCGGCTAAGGATACGGACCTCCTTCTCAGGTAAAGGCGAGGAATTTAAACAAGATGGTAAATTCAATAACAAAGGGCTTTATTACAAAAAATAGTAAAAGCACACATGAGTTATCGAATATTGGTACTCTCCCCTTTACTGAGGAATTCAAAAACAAATATTTTACACTTAAGTAATTTAGTTTGTTCTGCATCAAAATAATTATAAACAGCAAGATCTTATAATAGGAAATATTACTAACTTAATACTCAAAACTCAAAATTCTCAAATGTGATTACAATTTCCTCAAACATATAAATTCTAGTACTTAACTTCGGCCTGTATGATATTAATTTACTATAGTACTGGAGAATCCTAGGCCAATAAAACTTAGAGAGTCTGTGCTCAGCAGATTAACATGTATTGGTCACAACGCAACGGAATAATTTTGTCTTTGCCTTAGAATTTTCTAAATTAAAAGAGAACTAGTGCAAACAGAGTGTGTGTGTATGATTGTGTTTCCCAGAGGGAAATCAAACTCTAAAAACAGAAAGTAAAACAGAAACTAAGACAGAAAGAATACAGAAAGTATATAGAAAGTAAACAGAAAGCATCTAGGAAATAAACAGAAAATATCTAGTTAATAACAGAAAGTATCTTTCAACAATATATTAACCCACAAGTAGGCGAAGGCTTCCCTCAACACTGTAGCTCGCTGACTCAAAATGATTTGGAGTGGACCAACCTGGAAGCTTCCTGGGACGCCGTATCGTCGTCTCGCGTTCCGCCGCGGAACGCCTCCTTACTCCACTTGATCAGCTCCTACTGCTTGACCACGAACGGTGGTGATATCTTCTACTGGTCAGGTGGTGCGTTGGAGTCCTTCTGGAGTCCCTCGTAGACCGGCTTCTTCCACGAACGGTGGTGAGCCCCGGGTGATCGCGCACAGCAGCTCGCAGTGGTGACTACAATAGCCGACCGTAGATGCACGATATAACCTGGCTTTTGCACTCGTATACTTATTTCGCCTGTAACAGGGCAGCTTCGTTCTGGACAGCGTGCCTCGGTCGTTTTGTTCACACAAGAGAAACTGCGTATTTTTCTGCCGCCTGCGCCGAATCTATCACGTGCCAACTATGTATGCAAAATTCAGTTTTACGTCCGAAATCAAAATCCAATCCACAGGCTTCTCTCTTGTATATATACGATCTTTGGTTTGCATCTTCGAGTAGCATTCTACTGAGAATTCGAACTTCCGGTTATCTCGAAAAGTCCAGAACTAACTCTGCCATTTGCTTCGTAAAGTAGACCTTGTCGGCCTAGTAATACTGGTCACTGTCCTCCAGCCAGTTCTGGTACATACCAGCCAGCATCCGGTGTTTACTTGAACAAGTCCATAGAAAAAAAAACAACTCTCTGGAACTTTGACGTGATTTTTGCATTATGTCAAAACCTTCCATGGTGTGACCATCGTAAGCGATTTCTAGATTTAAATTATTTTCGACATATCAAACGCTGCCTTCTGTAATTATTATTTGTTAGCCAACTTAAAGATGCGACCTATTCTGGATTTTTAAACAAGCCGTTCCTCTTCCAAAATTATTCAGAGCCCGAAATATTCTTGGAACGTCAATTATTAATAGCAACACTAAGAAGCTCGCTACTTGCCGATAGAGATCACCACTTAGTTTCCACCTTTCTTTTAGTTCACGCCATTTGTCGCTAGCTGTCGCTGCGTGGATTAACCATTTTATCTATTTCGAGACAGTAGATGAAAACTTTTCCCTTTCCCTCGCAGAGGCAAATTCAACCATTATTTCTTGATTCTTAGATAGGCGAAATTATCAATCTGTCTTCAACAAGAAAAGCTTTCATTATTCCTTTAACGAAGAAAGTGGCGCACGCGCGGTGGAGTTCGGCGTTTTTTACAAACTCGGCGTCTGGTTTTCAGATACGGAGAAAACACAACTTGATCTAATAGAAAAGACGCTGCTCCTCGCCAGATGGCGTTGTACCCAATATATTATATTATCGAGATCTATAACAAAAATCTAACTTGGAGTCATGATTTAACATGTCACAAGGGTTCCGTATGATAAATATCATCATCATCAGCCCTGTCAGTCCACTGCTGGACATAGGCCTCTCCCAAAGCACGCCACTGAGCCCGATCTTCAGCTCCTCTGTCCAGTGCAGCACCGAGCAGAGACGCCAGGTTTGAGAAGCCATAGAGCACGTCACACTCATCACGAGCACTACTGCCAATATACAGTAGTGCTGAGAGCGGACCACCTCCTCAAGCCTGCGCCGAGCGCACTAGGCCCCACCTCCACGTCATACCCCCAGCACCAAATCCATCAAGCCGAAGTATGTTAGGTCTGGGAGCGGACCGCCTACCCCAACCCAACGGTTATCAGTCCTTCGACAGATATGACCAGCCCACTGCCACTTCAGCTTACTTATCCTTAGGGCTATGTCGATAACTTTGGTTTTCTGCCGGATCACCTCGTTCCGGATACGATCTTCCAGATAAACTCCAAGCATAGCCCTTTCCACAGCCCGCTGAGTAACCTTAAATTGGTGGACTAGTCGTACCGTGAGTGTCCACGACTCGGCGCCGTTTGTCATAACAGGTAGGACACACTGGTTGAAGACTTTTGTCTTCAAACTATGCAGTATTGGCAATGAGAAGTCTCGACAAAGTTTCGCAAATGCTGCCCAGCCCACTGTATTCTTCTGCGCGTCTCCCTCTCGAAGTTGTTTTTACCTAGTTGCTAAGTTTGTCCGAGATAAAAATACTCCTGAACAACTTCGAGAGCAGTTCCGTTAACAGCAATTGGTTCCGGAATAACATGTTCGTTGAATATAACCTTTGTTTTGTCCAGTTCATTCGAAGACAAAAGCGTTGAGACGAATAACCTTGACTGTCCAACAACTGTTGCAAGTCCTGCAACGTTTCTGCCACAATGACGATGGCATCCGCGAATCTCAAGTGTGAGATATACTCACTATTAATGTTAATGCCACATCCTTTCCAGTTGAAAGTCTTAAATATATCCTTCACATGAACAACATAACAATTTCGAAGAATTAACGTCCCCTTTCTCACACCTCGATGCAGGGGGATATGCTTAGTCTGCTTGTTCTGTACTTGGACGGTTATTGTTGCGGCGTCACACAGACATCTCAACACTTGGATATACCGCCAGTTGACATGCAGGGACTCCAAAACAGACCAAGACTCGAAGAGTCAAAGGCTTTCTAATAGTCCACAAACGCCAGGCACAGGGGCTGATTATACTCTTCTGTCTTCTGTATAACTTTTCGCACCGAATGGATATGGTCTATGGTGCCGTATACTCCCCGAAACCTAGCCTGCTCTGTTGGCTGGAATTCGTTGAATCTCCGCGCAAGACGATTCCAGATGACTCTCGAAAACAGTTTGTAGACATGGCTGCGGAATGGCCAATAGTTTTTCTAAAGGGTCTTGTCACCCTTTTTGAAAAACAGGACGACCACACTCTTTTTCCATCCTTTAGAGTTCTCCCAGAGAAGAGGATAGAATAAAACATACGCTGAAGCTTTTTAAGCGTGGGAGTACCTCCTGCCTTTAGGAGCTCCGTAGTAATTCTGTCCCCACCTGGAGCTTTTCCATTTTTGAGCTGTGTCAGAGCCATCTCGATTTCGTCAAGGATGACTTCTGGCAGCTCTTCGGTATAGTGGAGGGTCAGAGTGGACCTGGTATCCTCAATATTAGGTGCGGGTTGCGACGCGTGCGACACGTACAATCGGTACAATAGACATATTTAACTTCCACGAGAAGCCGTAGGGGCTTAGAAACGACAACTTTCTAATTCGGCAGACTACTTGATGTGGTCAACTTCGTCAGATGGCTTCGACCAAGCTCTTGTACGAAGACTATTGACCCGCGATTTCACTCTATCGCTTCTTCTAAAGCACTTGTATTAGACCGCGGAGGTCTTGCCTTACCAGCTTTGTAATTGGCTTATTCAAAGTCCGCTGATCTGATGAAGTGACTGCTGGATCTTCGCGTCGTTTCTTAATGAGCGGCAGAGAGTCCACCAAAGGTTTGATTTCCTGCCTTTACGCCACATGTTGCAGAACTTCGTTCCCTCTTCCCTCAGGAACCCCACCACTTGGTCAATTTCCTTGTCAATGTCAGCGTCAACTGTGCTTTACAAGGCAGCGAATTGGTTCTCCACTTTCAACTGGATTGTTTCAAAACCAACAACGGTTAAGTTGGAGGGTGGACTTCATCAAACGGAGACGTTCAAGCTTGCAATCAATATCCAGAGTGCCTCGGACAATTCAGTGATCACTCCTGGTATTAAACATCACTGAGACATCTCTGAATATGCGCTTTTTGTCCGATTTGATGTCGTCGATTTCATTTTTCGTCACGCCATCGGGGCTTTGCGACGTCCACTTCCGTTGAGGCTGCTTTTTAAGGAATGAGTTAATTAAAAGCAACCCTTGTTTCTCCAGGAAGTTGACTAGCATTTGCCCCCTGTGATTTCTGCTGCCAAATCCATGTCATCATACTACCGACTCGCTGCATGTTTGTATTCCCACTTTAGCGTCGAAGTCTCCCAGGAAAACGTTGAAGTGAGCCTTGCAAGTGTTGTGCAAAGCTTTAGTTATGTCTTCGTGTTATGTTTTTGTGTTTAGTTATGTTTTAGTGATGCCTTTACCATCGTTCATCCAAGTGTTTCGAAGTCGGTGCGTAAACCTGAATAACCTAAATAACGCAACCCTATTCGAAACTCTGGAGATTTCTACAATATTGTCTGAGAGGACCTTATTGACAAGAAACCCGACACCACCTTGGGATTGCTGGTCTCCTTCCCTGAAATACATAAAATGGCCCGACTCTAAGGTTAAAGTATTCTCTCCCTCTCTTTGGACTTCACATAACTCCAGGTATGTGCCATCTCATATGCCCCAGCTCCTCTTCCAGTTGCGTCAGATGTTCGTCGAGCCGTAACGTGCGTCTGTATACGTAGCTAGAGTCAGTCGGTTTTGGGAGCCTTCCGTAGCCTGGGGATTCTTTGCACTCCCTGCCCTGCCGTGACCATGACCGCCGCCGTGGCCAGGAATAGCAGGGCTGCCGGGAACTGGGGGCCGTACTTTCGTTGTGCTTATCATGGGAGGTAATGCCCATAATCGCCACGCTGGGCAGGCGAGTTGGCGATCGCAGGGCAGTTCTTGCACCGATGACGATGCTGGCCGTCACCGGTCTGTAGAATTTAACTGCGCTAATTTTGAATGGTTATACCGCCATTTGTAGGTCATCAGAGCCTCATCCGTTGTTCGGCAGATGAGTTTGACTTGGAGTACTGACGTACTGAGGTGGTAGTTGTACTCCCTTACATCCCCTATATATAATATATCTATATAATAAATGTGAGATAATATATTTATGATGAATATATTATCTCACAATTATTGGGAGAGTTATTTTACCATGTTACCATGTTATTTTAAGACCATAAAATTCTTATAGGTTTTCCTGTAATCTATATGTAAAGAACTGTATTTCTAATTTCAATATTTTAGGCTCTGTAGTTCCGGAGGTAAGTGGGGGAGATGGTCAATTTTAATCTATTATTATAGGCTCAAAAACGAGCGCCCGCTCTTAAACCGGTTTTATATGTCTATAAATTTGCTTCTAGTAGGCAATCCAAAAACTGATGATAGCAAAATCGGGGGACACAAATTGTTGCAGCTCCATACATCGATATCCAAAATTTAATAACACCACTCGAAAGCAAAAGGACCAAAGAATTAAAAAAAAAAAAGAAGTCCGAAGGCCTGTTACGGTCACGTATTCACGTAAAGACACGGCCGTATCTATAACACAGCCACATCATATAGTTTACAAAAACAGTGTTAGTATTGAGCACATACATTTATTTAACATTAATTAAAAAAAAGTTGAGAACCACACCGCAAGCCCTTTCATTTGATATGTCACACACGGTGTATAGGGGAAAAACGGAAAAGAAATAAAAAAAAACTTTCTGTTTAATTTCTAACTTGCCCCCCGAAAGGGACCCCCCCCCCCCCCTTATTTAAAATTCATTTATTTACATAACTTGTCCGTGTTTGGGATCATAGAAATTCATATGTTCATTTCAAATCGAAAAAACACAATGTAACAATTCCAAAAAAGAAATAAATACATGCGTCGTTTTAATTTCAGACGATGGCTACTCACTGTTTGCTTTCCATGGAAAGCTCAACGAGGAGATGGAAGGTCTCGAGGCAGGCCACTGGTCCAGAGACATCACCAAAGCCAAGGAAGGAAGGTGGATCTTCAGGGACAGGAATGCCCAGCTGAAGATTGGAGACAAGATCTACTTCTGGACCTATGTGATTAAAAACGGTCTGGGCTATCGACAGGATAACGGGGAGTGGTCTGTTACAGGTTGGTTCTACAGAATCATAATCTATAATTTATAATATCACTACCGGTTATGACTCACGTGTTTATTGTCAATAACATTGAGCTAGTTTTCGAGCGTATCCAACGCTCTTCCTCAGGAGTTCACTAGTCATCATCATCATTGGAATCATAATCATCAGCCTATATTTGTCCACTGCTGGGCCTCTCCTAATGCATGCCACTGAGCTCGATCTTCCTCTCTTCTCATACATTTTCTACCACCCGCTTTTCGCAGGTCGTTACTACACCTGGCCACAGGGCGTCCCACACTATGTTTGCCTAAACGTGGTCTCCACTCTAGAACTCGTCTACCCCAACGGTCATCGGTTCTTCGGGAAATGTGACCAGCCCACTGCCACTTTAGCTTGCTTATCCTTAGAGATGCTTATGTAGTCCCTCTCTGTCAATCCTTCATGGCTGAAGATCGCGTTCACCGCATCTATAGTCCTGGGCCCCAAGTCTGTTAGTTATTAAACCGCGATAACGCAAATCGATCGTATGAAAATCGCCGATTTTGACAGTGTTCGTATAGTCTGCTTGCTATTGGCTCGCTATTTAGGCTCGACCGATAGCTTCTATCGATTTATTTTGAATAGAAAACCACAATAATGATGTTGAAACGCTGCTGCTTGATAGCTAGCTATTTTCAATTTTATTTCAGTGGCAACACACAAGGGATTTTCGGAAACAGTAAGTAGCACATGCGTGCTATTGCGGTGCTTTTGTTATAAAACTGCGATTTAACTAGTGTACATTATTTAAATTCGACACTATATCGCATCGCAGTGGTAAGTAAAGTGACTTTTTGTCAACAGCTAACAAACAGACTTGGGGCCCCGTTGTGTGTGAGCCGTATCCATCGGTTCCATTCTGTGGCCATTAGTTTGAACTACTGTTTCGAAGCGGACGTCTTGTTCTCCTGGTCTGACAATCGCATCAGGAATCTTCCGCCCGAACGCTTCTCCTTCGCGCAGAAGATTAGCTTTTCTAGGTTGGACCACATCGTCGCTTACCTCCTTGAGATGATGGACAAACAAACATAAATCCATATGGAATTGTTAAAACATATGTCAAAAATTGCGCACATGATTAAGTTTCATTAGACAGCTTTGGGAACCCATTTTCATATGATGTACTCAATCCAAATTTACCTAGGTAGAGTATCAATATGTATAAGTACCTATAATTTTAAGAACTTGTCACATTCTGTATATTTTATTGTTAATGTTTAATGTTATTGTATTTATTACCACACATTAATTCGCAAGAGGTTATCAAGTGGTCTCATGGAACGCATACTGTTATGATAAATATTATTATTTTAATTGTTTCTTAAGAAGGAGTTTAGCCACATTTTCCTTTAAATAACACATTCTGAGTATTCACAGTTTACCTACTCAGTAAACATGAAACATCCTCGGAAAAACTTCT
The DNA here is from genome assembly GCA_946251855.1 of Alsophila aescularia. Taxonomy (NCBI): domain Eukaryota; kingdom Metazoa; phylum Arthropoda; class Insecta; order Lepidoptera; family Geometridae; genus Alsophila; species Alsophila aescularia. The sequence goes on along the minus strand of OX276374.1, from coordinate 57,582,412 downwards.
TCCGTTCCATCGACATTTTTATATGCAATTTTTTGATACCTTGGGTTACATTATTGCAATTTATTCGTATCTATGTATGTTTTCATTGTCTAGTGCCCATAGCACAGGGTATCCTAGTTTGGGGCTAGGTGATTCGTGTGAGCTGTCCCGTCTTTATTTTTTAACTTGTTAAGACAAAAATATAATGTCATACATACATAAATGGACCCTGAAAACATTACACTCATTTTTTGAGAAATCGTGTAATAAAGAAACACACATACATACATGTACCCTAAAACATTTCATTCCTTTTTTTTGGGCAGTCGTGAAAAAAGCAAATCTTTCCTCTTTGTAATATTAGTGAAGAATGTACATAAAGTACGGCCGATAAGTCGTGTCCACTCTGTACTTCGTGCAAATGGCTGCGCAATGAACATTTTTATGAACCAAATGGCGGAATGAGGTGCATCTCTAGCCTAGACCACAGCCCCGTGCACATCGCCATTCGATTTCAAGAAATGTTCATTGCGCAGCCATTTGCACGAAGTACAGAGTGGCCACGACTTATCGGCCGTACTGTACACAAATTATGCAATCAGCAATCGATATTTTAAATACCTAACCATAATGCCAAATGCTCCGATTCCCACAGCTCAAGTGGGGAAAACGAGGGATGGAAACGAATAAACATGCACACTCCTCAATACTCATCTCCTTTCAACTTGTCGAGGGTCGCTCACGGCTTTGTGAATCGCAAAGATAAGCGTTCGAGACACCGCACCTTTAGAAATACCAATACCTCATTTGCGAGTTTGTTTGTATTGTTCTCGTAAGCCAGAGTTTCCTTAGATGAGTTGGTTTCCTCGGTCAAAAGTTCTCAGATTTGTTAGTGGGGCGCAAGAATAATATTAGCGTAACGCTTAGAGAAAACAAATACCATTAAACATGGTTTTGCATGGATGTTTGTCCTCTGACGTCATAAGTACGAGACGATCCGTACCTACACATCACCAGCAAGGAGAAGTACTCTGTTGAACATCGCCCCTCCCCTCCTCTTTTGACGTTAAACTACTGAACGATATTTTAATAGATACTTTTTTTTTTAATTATTTGTAATGCTATCAAATATATATATTAACTAGCTGATGCCCGCGGCTTCGCACACGTGGTCATTTCTTTAGGTTAAAAGTACTCTTTGTGCTATTCCAGGACCTAAAATACCAATATACCAACATTTGATCAATATCCCTTCAGCCATCAAAAATATGTTTATCGATTGCTGGGTTCCTACTCATCGGATTGAGATATAACGTACCCAGTTTTTAAGTAAAAAAAAATAAACTATCCGACAGTGAAAACCGCATCGTAATCGGTCCAGTAGTTTTTACGTGATGCGCGAACAAACATACACACAGACAAACAGACAAACAGACAGACAGACACGAATTTTTAATATGTTATATTCTTGTTCAGTAGCTTATTTTATGTACCCTAGACCATTTATGTTTTAATTATCTTCTTTGTACAGACTTTTTCGTTCCTTTGCTTTATTATAAGTATAGATAATGAACCTTGAACCGAACGATGAGAAAACAGAGCTTGAACCGAGCGATGATAAAACAAAGCTTGAACAGCAATAATAAAACAGAGCTTGAACCGAGCGATGATAAAACAGAGCTTGAACAGCGGTGATAAAACAGAGCTTGAACAGCGATTATAAAACAGAGCTTGAACCGAGCGATGATAAAACGGAGCTTGAACAGCGGTGATAAAACAGAGCTTGAACAGCTATTATAAAACAGAGCTAGAACCGAGCGATGAGAAAACAGAGCTTGAACCTAGCGATGATAAAACAGAGCTTGAACCGAGCGATGATAAAACAAAGCTTGAACAGCGATGATAAAACAGAGCTTGAACAGCGGTGATAAAACAGAGCTTGATATACTCGGGTAAAAAAACAGCATTCTATAACAATCAAACAGCAATACTGTTGCTTTTTACTGCAGATTTTTTTAAATATCAATAATCCTTCAATAATCAAATGTATTTGTATGAATAACTGCTATGTCGGCTTTTTAGAAGTTATTGAGCTGGTGTACCGTTACAATAATTTTACTATTTAGATTTTACAGTACTATCTACACTATCTGCTACACTAATATTATAAACAGGAAAGATTTGTTTTTTTTTTGCGTTTGTTATGGATAAACTCAAAAAATACTGAACTGATTTTAATCATCATTTCACTTATAGAAATTTACATTTTCAGCGAGTATATCTGTCAGTTTTTTATTTTTCCAAAAATAAGAGATCTCTTCGATAATTGCAATAATATAACCCGAGTATTCAAAAATGATAATTACTCGCTGTAAGGAATGGGATAACATGTTGTCGTGAAATAAAATAATAACAAGTCTGTCAAAAAGCACCGCGAGCGTAGCTGCCCAAGATTTTGAAGTACGCTTACAGGCGTGTTGCTGCTTTAACTACTTTTGCATTGGTTTTAAATATTTTAAATTTGTCACATGATATAACATACTACATGTTTATAGTACTCATAATTACCCATAAAAAAAAACCGCGAGGCTATGTCCGACTATTATACACTGGGCACGAAACCTTAGAACCACACTTTTAAAATTGCAATTTTTCCACAACTATAGAAGTCAGAGTATTGCAAGAAAAATCGAGAGAGCCATAAAGTAGTCGCACATGATGTGTAACATCTGAGTCAATCTCTGTTTTATCATCGCTGTTCAAGCTTTGTTTTATCATAGCTCGGTTCAAGCTCTGTTTTATCATCGCTTGGTTCTAGCTCTGTTTTATCATCGCTCGGTTCTAGCTCTGTTTTATCATCGCTCGGTTCAAGCTCTGTTTTCTCATCGCTTGGTTCAAGCTCTGTTTTATCACCGCTGTTCAAGCTCTGTTTTATCGTCTCTGTTCAAGCTTTGTTTTGTCATCGCTCGGTTCAAGCTCTGTTTTATCATCGCTTGGTTCAAGCTCTGTTTTCTCATCGCTCGGTTCTAGCTCTGTTTTATAATAGCTGTTCAAACTCTGTTTTATTATTGTGCGGTTCAAGCTCTGTTTTATCACCGCTGTTCAAGCTCTGTTTTATCATCGCTGTTCAAGCTTTGTTTTGTCATCGCTCGGTTCAAGCTCTGTTTTATCATCGCTCGGTTCAAGCTCTGTTTTCTCATCACTCGGTTCTAGCTCTGTTTTATAATCGCTGTTCAAGCTTTGTTTTATCATCACTGTTCAAGCTCTGTTTTATCATCGCTCGGTTCAAGCTCTGTTTTATCATCGCTGTTCAAGCTTTGTTTTATTATCGCTCGCTTCAAGCTCTGTTTTATCATAGCTGTTCAAGCTGTTTTATCATAGCTGTTAAAGCTGTTTTATCATAGCTGTTCAAGCTGTTTTATCATCGCTGTTCCAGCTGTTTTATCATAGTTGTTCAAGCTGTTTTATCATCGCTGTTCAAGCTCTGTTTTATCATCGCTGTTCAAGCTCTGTTTTATCATCGCTCGGTTCAAGCTCTGTTTTATCTTATATGCTAGCACCGCGCGTGCTCATTGGTCAACTGTTACACTGTAACAGTAGACTGTTACACTGTAACAGTAGTCTGTTACACTGTAACAGTGTAACAGTATTGTTACATTTTTAACGGAATGACTCCCATAGACATGAAAGCGAGAAGAAAGATGTTACTACACCTAAAACGTTTCATAGCAAATTTCACCAACTTTCTTTATTATACAAGTACATATGTAACGTTTTATACTTTAATAGATAAAAAACATTTCTGTCCAGCCGTTCTTTAGTAATAAATATGAGAACTAACACAACTTTCTTTTATATATATAGATTTCTACATCGCAATTAACTTAGTCGGCTATACAACTCGTGAACTTATTGATCCTAGATAGGTGTGATAATTTTATTGTAACTTCGTTCGTAGATAGATGTTCTGTGTTGATCTTTATGCAACACAGGCAGAAAAATCACTTTAGAGCCTATTATGTCGTGAATAAGAACTAATATTGAAGAATGATCAATTAAGCCAAAAAATATTTTAAAGTACCTATACAACGTGAGGAGTTACGAAACGTCTTTTTCATCGTCATTTCGTGGAGAGTATTGATCTTAGAATCACACACACACACACACACATACACATCTTTAAAACATATTTTCAGGATATACAATTTTTCAATGTATCTATGAAAATATGAAAATTTTAAACATAAAAAAATAAAAAATGAGGAAATTTTAGCCCTGAACCAGTACCTAGTACGTAATACTTTGAACTAGTGACTCACCCCGGCTTTGCACGGGTAGCTAAGGGTTTCTCTTCATGCGTACACGATTCTACCCGTGTTTTGATTGACTAATTTGAACAAAAAAGGCATTAGTTCAAAATATTTGGCAGCAACGTTCGTAGTGTTTTTTGACAGGCTTGTTATTATTTCGTTTCCACACGGCAACATGTTATTCCGTTCGTTCGGCACTTTTATAGGCAATTTTTTGATACCTTGGGTTACATCATTACAATTTTCGTAGGGATCTCTAACTTTTTTTTATAATAAAATACTGGCCATGTTACACGCTGATAATGTAGCTTTCTATAGATGAACGAATCATTAAAATCGGTTCAATATTGTTTGAGTTAATCCATTACAAACAGACAAATATCCAAACAATCAAATCTTTCTTCGTTATAATATTAGTTTAATAGTTAAAACGGCAGTGACATGTGTGTCACTCATAGATAATGCACCATATTATACTGGAGATAGATTTGCCACCCTCGATTCTGCTTTTAGAACTAAAGATGACCGTCATCGCTTGATGCCATTTTCTTCAGCTTTAGAAACAGGGATTGTAACTGCTATTTTTAACAATAGATGACATAATTACATGTACCTATACAAAACACCGAAGGATAAACTTTCGTCGGTATGCAAAATGCTGAAGGCAAATTTTAAAACGCCTTGCTGTCACAGGCAATTTGTAGAAAATTATTAATGCTCAACCTAACTAAACCTACTGAGTTTTAAGCGCAATTCTACCAAACATGGTAGTTTGCAAACTGACAAATGTTTATAAACGGACGAGTACTACAAACGCCCAACCACAGACACCTTTGGATCTGGAACAATTATGACCTCAATAGTCCTTTGCGTAACATTGCACTGCCTTTTGAGTTTTAGTATTGTTGTAGATCGGTGAACCGTGGATGTCGTACCTCTATAGTTAAATAATGCTGGTTAGGAATTATGATCAGTACATAATTATAGTTATCAATCCTTGTTCGATATGATGACAATATTTATGCGTTTCCTACAATTATTCTTCAATTGTTCTGCGCATCCTAAGATTGAAATATGCATAGTAGGTACCTGTATAAGAGAGAACTTATGATTTATTTACAACGAATCTTATTTTGTTCAGAATACGTTGATGAAGCTGGAAATGCAGTGGACCCTTCCTCGAGTCCAGGCGTTTCTTCAGCTGCAGCTTCAGCCCCAGAAAGCGCAACGATTCCAAACCAGAATTACCAGCCAATACAGCCGGCGGCAGCAGGGTACCCCTGCGAACTGTCAGCGTCTAAAGTGTCAGTGCCAGGGTTTGTCTGCAGGGGACAGCTACTGTTTGAAGACAACTTTAACTCTGGCATCGAAAAGGGGAAGATATGGACGCCTGAAATCAAATTCCCGGGCGAACCGGTAGGTTTAGAACTTGCCTCCTTCTGATTAAAATCCAAATGTTCATAACAGAACCTCTTTGCAACGTTAATTCTTTCCAAGGGTTAAATATAACAATTGCTTGCTTTTCGTTGACTAAATGCAACACAGGGCCTGTAGTTCCGACTTATATAGCGATTGTTTTACAATCTAAATAGGTCGCAAAGTCCTTACGATCCTATATTTGCTGGTTTACAGTATCTACAGATACCGATGACAATCGATAGCTTCTGACAGTAACTGTCAAAGCTAGCGATCGTTAGGAATGCGACCGATTTCCTTTGTAATGCAATCTCTAGCTTATCTGTGTCGAGATTGCAGGCCCTGGTTTCCAGTCCCAGCTATGTTTTCAGTCAGAACCTATAATTTTCACAATTAGTCATTAATTAGTCAATACTTGTTCCTCGTTATTTTAAATGATATACTTTTATTTCTTGAATTATATTTTTTTTTTTCCCAGGAGTACCCGTTCAATGTGTATATGAACGACAGAAACCTGCGAGTCAGGGATGGCATACTGAGGATTAAACCCATAACACTCGAGTCCAAATTTGGAGAAGAGTTCGTGAGGCAATCACTGGATCTAACAGAAAGGTAAGCCTAGCATACTGACCTTACAGCTACAGCTATTTTTTAACTGACTGCTGGACGCAAAGGAGGGTTATGTGTTTATCAGCCTGTGTATGTATGTATTATGTATGTACTATGTTTGTTCCTCTGTGACGTTCTAGAGACCAAACCAGTGGGCCGATTTTGGTGATTCTTTTGTCAATCGATTTATCTTAAACTTGCGAGTGTCACTAAAGATATGAAAGCACCTAATCAAAATTCAATGAAGTGACAACCAGATGAAAAACAGTGAGGCGACAACCATATGCAAAACAGTGAGGCGACAACCAGATGCAAAACAGTGAGGCGACAACCAGATGCAAAACAGTGAAAAAAAATGAACTATGTTAAGTGGAGTATCATTTAATAGGTACTTATTTGAAAATATTTTTTTAGGTTTCTCTGATTATTTTCCATTTCGAATGACTATTTAGGATTTAAAAAAAAAACGACTGCGTTCTAAACTTAAAAGAGGCAAACAAGCTTGAGATAGATAGATATATATATATAGAGATAGATATATTGATATTTAAATATAAGATACAATCGGATGCATGAGGAGCAGCTCGCCAGGTTCTAGCTGATCCTGTCAAAGGAGAAAATGAAATGCACGATGCCTCCGACTGTATCTTAGATTTCAAAATCAATAATCTAAAGCTTATTTGTTGGGGTAGTGCAGGCTTCTGGTGTCAGAGTTTGTCAGGCAACCCGATGGGCTCTAACTAGCTTAACGAATGAATAAAATATGCGTGACGTTATACTGCGGTCGTCACCTTGAGACATGGCTTATAACTGATAATGTGTGCCTTGTAGTGCATAATTATAAAACATAATACTTGCACTACAAACTACTACTTACTTGCGGGTACTTTTATCATAATTATAAAACATAATACTTGCACTACAACCTACTACTTACTTGCGGGTACTTTTATCATTCAACGCTATGACATGTTGCTGTATTTACTTATTTTAATGTTCAATATGCTTATGTAGTGTAATGTATTTTGTGTGTAGGTTCCTATTTATTTTAGTATGTATAATTATTATTAGTATATGTGTTTATATGTATGTATTTTTATATTATATACATATATATATATATATTATTTTATATATTGTACTTATGGTATTTATAAGTAATATTTTATCGTATTTATATTCTAAAAATATAAATTTATTCATTTCAGTACATTTATACTTGCATATGCACACTATCGTTCATTAATGTTCATGTTCTCGCTTTCTAATCTAAGGTTGCCTGGAAGAGATCACTGCTTAGTGATAAGGCCGCCGATTATACTATTTTAAGGTCATTGTTGATGTGCCATAATTTAAGTTTCTTTAGTGCAATAAAGAGTTATCTATCTACCTATCTATCTATAATATCTGTAGTTCTAAACTGCTGAATATTCTTAGACCTGGTAGTACATCTGGCAGCGAGAAAAGTTCTGGACAGTCTATGGCATCTTGCACATTTCTTTAGTAAAAATCTTCCTTTAGACCAAAATTTTGTCACTTAGCAAACCTTCAACCTCATCACAGAATAGAGCGATGGTAACCTACCAGTACATTACATACATACATACATACAGTACATTATTAGTGCAACTCAGTCGGGTTCAGTCCTGGGCTCCGCACCCATTACTTTACAAAATTATGTGCGGTTTTCCATCGCTCCGCGTTTTGGAGGGCACGTTATTGGTTAATAGGAGTGGTCAAGCCATGTCACAGGCCCTCAGGCAAGCTGAAAAACTCTGACACTAGAGGCCAGCACTATCTCATACGACAATCAAATATAATAGTACTACCTACCATCATGCAGATGTACAGGCGTGGTTGGCACAATGGAGTGCTTTCGTGAAGCCTCCGGGCCTCAGATCTTGCCGCCCATTATCACCTCCAAGGTCACCACCAAGAACAAGTTCGCCTTCAAGTACGGCAGGATTGAGATCAGCGCCAAGATGCCGCAGGGAGACTGGATTGTACCTGGTAATTATTCTTCTGCCCTTTGTTCTGCTAGGGTAACAACTTCTTTATTTGTCTTCTTATTTTATTCGAATCAGAATGTTTATTCACTGGGATTTACGAAAACCTTTTAAAATGTACACTGACCGAATATTGTCGGAGTGTTAAGCACGCCATTGACTCCTATCTTCGCTTCTCCAACTTTTGTCGTTAAATCCCATGGATCCAGCCACTTCTTTATCAACTTAGCATTCCATCTGCTTCAAACATTTTGACGTATACATGTACCTTTAATATATACCGAAGATATCGCGGACGTCAGCCTATACGAGATCAGAATGGCTCTCAAACAGCTTAAGAGCAACAAGGCACTAGGGGAGGATGGAATAACGACAGAGCTACTGTAAGCGGGTGGAACACCGGTACTTAAAGTCCTTCAGAAGCTGTTTAACTCAGTCATCCTCGAGGGTAATACGCCAGAGGCGTGGCACAGGAGCGTAGTGGTTTTGTTCTTTAAGAAAGGTGATAAAACCCTCTTGAAGAATTATAGGCCCATTTCGCTGCTGAGACACGTCTATAAGCTGTTTTCGAGAGTAGTTACAAACCGTCTCCCTCATAGGTTTGACGACTTTCAGCCTTCTGAACAAGCTGGATTCCGGAAAGGCTTTAGCACCGTAGACCATCCATACGCTCCGGCAGATTATACAGAAGACCGAAGAGTATAATCGGCCACTATGTCTAGCATTTGTGGACTACGAGAAAGCCTTTGATTCAGTCGAGACCTGGACAGTGCTACAGTCATTACAGCGGTGCCAGATTGATTACCGGTACATCAAAGTGTTGAAAGGTTTGTACAGCAAGTCCATCATGATAGTTCGTCTTCAGGATCAGAGCACGAATTCTATCCAGCTGCAAAAAGGGGTGAGACAGGGAGACTTTATTTCTCCGAAACTGTTCACCTCTGCACTGGAAGATATATTCAAGCATCTGAACTGGAACGGATTTGGTGTTAACATCAATGGGGAATACATCACTCGCCTTCGATTTGCTGATGATATAGTCATCATGGCTGAAACCCTGGAAAACCTAAGCACAATGCTCAGTTACCTCAATATTGTTTCCCAACAGGTGGGTCTTAAAATGAACATGGGCAAGACGAACATCATGTCAAATGCCCATGTCGTACCCATGCCGGTTTATGTTGGTAACGATATTATCGAAGCTGTTGCACTATGTCTACTTGGGTCAGACGATCCAACTTGGTAGATCCAACTTCGACAAAGAGGTCAACCGACGAATCCAACTCGGATGGGCAGCGTTTGGGAAATTACGCCACATCTTCTCGTCGCAGATACCGCAGAGCCTCAAGACTAAAGTTTATAATCAGTGCGTGTTGCCAGTGACAACATACGGCACTGAGACGTGGTCGCTAACTATTGGTCTCATACAAAAGCTCAGAGTTGCGCAGCGTGCAATGGAGAGAGCTATGCTCGTTGTTTCACTACGTGATAGAATCAGAAATGAGGAAATCCGTAGAAGAACGAAGGTTCCTGACATAGCTCTCAGAGTTTGCAAGTTGAAGTGGCAATGGGCAGTCCATATAGTTCGCAAAACCGACAACCACTGGAATAAAGATTCTCGAATGGCGACCACGAACAAGCAAGCGAAGTATGGGGAGACCCCCCCACACGATGGAGCGACGACATTGTAGCCAACGCAGAAAGTCGGTGGATGGAGATGGCACAAGTTCGCTCGTCATGGCGTTCTTTGGGGGAGGCATAGGTCATAGGCAACAGTGGACTTCTAAAGGCTGACTGATGTGCCTATATGCGCAAACGTTGTTTTGAAATCGGTGTTTTCCGCTGTGCATGACAACGTCACGATTACAACTCAATAACAACTCAATACGGACTGCAGACTTAATTCTTTAGGAAAGTCATTTTTCATTTCTCACAGTCTAGCGAAGTCTGCTTTCTTGCGGAATATCTATCGAAAGTTTCTCCTTCCTTATAAACTTGTACCCTTTGTAATCTTTCAGAAATCCAACTGGAGCCGAGAAACCACGTCTATGGTGTCAACAGCTACGCATCTGGTTTGCTTCGAATAGCCTGCGTGAAAGGCAACGTGGAGTATGGCAAGAAGCTGTATGCAGGCCCCATCATGTGCGATGAGGAGCCCTATAGGTAGGCTGGCCTTTTGTTAGCCCATATATAGATTATTTCAACAACAAAAAACTACTTAGGTACTTACTTTCTTAAACTATCGTGAATTGTTTGGACATAGGTATTCCAAATGTAACCAAGAAAAAGTAGGGAATGATCTAAATTGGCCCAGAAATCTTAAAGTATGTATGTGTGCATACAAGAAAATACAAGAACATTATAGCTAACATTTGTGTATGGACTGAATCTGTGTTGTCTGTTTTGGATCCTATGAATAGGTATACTTATCCATACCAATATATAAAGTGAAAGGTTATCTGTTTGTTTGTTTGGTGAGCTTTCACGCTGTAACGGCTGGACGGATTTTGATGAAATTTAGAATGGAGATAGCTTATACCCAGGAATGAAACATAGGATACTTTTTATCCCGAAAATTGTAAGTTTCCACGGGAAAACTGGAAAATATTGATTACTCACTGTAAGGAACGGTTGTCATCACAGAATGGTCTGTGGTTGCCATGGAAACGAAATAACAAGTCTGTCAAAAAACATGCCCAAAAAACCCCCCCTCCCCCCTTCCCCGCGGGCTCTTGCAGAGGTGTGCTATTACAACCAGTCATTTGTATGTCAAATAAATAAAGTACTCATTTTGAAGGTCACAAATTTTTGGCTTATTTACAGGACAAAGCACTTGCAAGAGAAGATTGGCTTCGACCTTTGGAGTAAAGACTTCCATAACTACACTCTTGAATGGAGGCCAGGTATGCTTCTTCAGAACAAGTAAATGAAAAAAAAGCCTCTAAAATATCTTTTTTTAATATTTTTATTGTCATCGATTTGTAAGCTACCCTGAAAGTTTGTTATAGATAACCGGGAAGTGCTCGAAATTTGAATTGCAATTACCTAGCCCCAAACTATGTACTATGGGCACTAGACAACGGATAACATAGATACCATTATTACATCCATGACTCGGAAACAAACATTTCTGCTCATCACACAAATGATTGTACCTTACGGGATTCGAACCTTACGGGATTCGTACCCACGACCGTTGGTTAACTTTGCTGTCAGGGCCAATAACCACACGGCACGCCGGTCGTCAAACTGACAAATAGTGTTAAAAATAATAATAACAACAACATTAAAATAGAATAGAAACAGCTGTCTAATGTGGATTCTTAGAGCTTACACGGTAATGATGCGTACTATAAACATGTAGTACATTATATTATGTATCCTCAATAGTTTTCGAAACACATGCCAAATTTTTACACGACTGCCAAAAAAATATATAAATAAATAAATATAAATATATTCGGGACAATTCTCACCAATTGCTTAGCTCCAAACTAGGATACTCTGTACTATGGATACTAGACAACGGATAAACATAAATAGATACGCATATTACATCCATGACTCATTTCTGCTCATCACACAAATGATTGCGGGATTCGACCCCATGACCGTTTGATTTTCATAGTAGGGTCTCTAGCCAATAGACGAAGTGGCCGACAAGAAAATAAAATAAAAGGAAGTATTGTTTTTATTCCAACGTAACTTTTAAAAGCCTGAACAGATTTGGGTGTATGGGGTATCGTTAGAATCCTTACATCATCCCGAGTGACATAGGGTATTTATTTTTGAAAATTTCTTTATTTCTGCTGGGCTGTCGTGATTTTCTCTTACATTGATGATTTATTTGTTATCTTCGTTTTTTCCTCATTGATCAGTATAGTTACCACGTGTCTATCAGTATAGTTACCACGTGTCTATCAATATAGTTACCATGTGTACATAGTCTCCTCAGCTCTCGGTCTTCCGTCAAAGCCGCAATAGAGTTTTCAATAAACCGCTGTAGAATTTTTCCTACGTGACTACAGCACTGGTATTCAGCACCTGAGCAGCTTATGGAAGCGTAGATTAGCGTCTTATAGTTTAGAACGAGTACATTTAAGTACCTAGTGGTAACGGATATACTATATATCTCGGAGAAAAATATCTATTGGGAATAAAGGTTCTTAAGTGGCGACCACGGACTGGTAGACGGAGCCAGTCCGCCACTTCCGGTAGAGTCTCTTGAGTGAATTAAACAAGATTTTACTGTAGTGTTTTAATGGAGGAGACATATTATCAGCAGTAAACATCGTCCGTCTGATGATGATCATTATGATGATGAATGGAGCATGCTGCTATTTGTATATGCTAGCAGGTTGGTCACTGTGTCAGTTCGCTGTGTGATGTTGCTTCGAGTGAAGCTCGCCTCTGGGCCGCTGCCCAGTAGGCCACTCTGAATACAGTAGGGGTTAGCTGGGCCTAATTTATGCGCCAGTTTGCAATCGAGAAATAGTAACGTGGTTAACTCGACTCAAGCTATTTATGAGATATTATGTAGGTATTCATATGTATTTGGCTCTTTAACTGACTACTAACTAAATACCTGCGGCATGAAACAGTCGGAAAACCAATAGATATGTCATTACAGACTTATAGGTATAGTTCAAGTGTTCTAGCACACTATCATTACATTCCTATAGGTATAGTTCAAGTGTTCTAGCCCACTATCAGTAGGTATTGTACTCAACATACTGGCGGAATTGCCGAGTTGAATTGCAATATTAATTCAAAGACCCAAATAAGTAGGTACCAGCGGAGGCTCACGCTTAGTATCAACTTCAAGCAGGCTGTCAGATGATTTGTAACAAGACATAAGTTCAAAAACTAAAACCCGATCGACACTCTTACGATGAAGACGCATCGATTGATACCTCGCTTATCAAAATTACTGCTTAAAAAACTTTCCTTTGTCTTGTCATAAACGGGTAAAATAACACTATACCTGAAGACGCATCGATTGATACCTCGCTTATCAAAATTACTGCTTAAAAAACTTTCCTTTGTCTTGTCATAAACGGGTAAAATAACACTATACCTGAAGATAAATCGATTGATACCTCGCTTATCAAAATTACTGCTTAAAAAACTTTCCTTTGTCTTGTCATAAACGGGTAAAATAACACTATACCTGAAGATTAATCGATTGATACCTCGCTTATCAAAATTACTGCTTAAAAAACTTTCCTTTGTCTTGTCATAAACGGGTAAAATAACACTGTACCTGAAGATGAATCGATTGATACCTCGCTTATCAAAATTACTGCTTAAAAAACTTTCCTTTGTCTTGTCATAAACGGGTAAAATAACACTATACCTGAAGATGAATCGATTGATACCTCGCTTATCAAAATTACTGCTTAAAAAACTTTCCTTTGTCTTGTCATAAACGGGTAAAATAACACTATACCTGAAGATGAATCGATTGATACCTCGCTTATCAAAATTACTGCTTAAAAAACTTTCCTTTGTCTTGTCATAAACGGGTAAAATAACACTATACCTGAAGATGAATCGATTGACACCTCGCTTGTCAAAATCGACCAATAGGGGCGACGCTATGGTGGAACATCCACTCTACATACATACATAGATACATACATGGACTGTTAAACTCATAACCCTTCCCTTGCTTTGCTGTAGCCGGGTAAAAATAATATTTCTATTTCAGATGGTATCTCCCTGTTTGTGGATGGTGAGAACTATGGTAACATATCCCCTGGAGAAGGTTTCTATTCTGGTGCTGCCGAGAACAATGTGCAGGCGGCGTCAAGGTGGCTGAAGGGGACCGTCATGGCGCCGTTTGATGACCTGGTTAGTAACATAAATATTAGAAAGCCTTTTAAGACGAGTTTATATATTCGTTTATGTTTTTCTTCTCAGCCAGTTCTTTTTACCGCTGGAAGCATCACGATTAAAATATTTTTCTCAAAGCGTATGTGATGATGATGATATAGGTATTTGCCAACATATCATTATGAAAACTAACGCGGTTTTTATACATTTTAGAAGATATTAAACGGGAGTTACGTATACTTCAACTATAGTTTCATTTCAACGACATCCGGTGGTCTTTCTCAAGGGGATTGCGGAACGCTCGCGAACATGTCTCGCCTCGCACACGTGTGTCTTTTATATCTTACTAAATGCGCCCTGCGCGGTTTCACCTGCGTGAGGGATGATGATGATGATGAACAGTATCCTATGTGTCAGTCTAGGATATAAGTGTATAAGCTAACACCATTCAAAATTTTATCAAAATCCGTTCAGCCGTTTGAGAGTGAAGGATTATGATGATGGTGAAGAAAAGTATTCTATGTGTTATTCCAGGGTATTAGCTATCGCCATTCCAAATTTCATCAAAATCCATCTAGCCACTAAAGCGTGAAAGCTCCCCAAACAAATAAACAAACAGACGTTTCACTTTTATGTTAATTGATGGGGATGGGGATAGCTACTTAGTTTTTCAAAAACAGCCAAGACTAGATCGCATGGATTTATCTTAGGCATGGATAGAAACTCAAAATTACTTTAATACATCATTTTAAAATTTTCTGTAACAAACCATACAAAATAACCTTAAGGCCGGGTGTCAGTGAATTTTATGTCCCTCTCATCCGTGATCAAGTAGAGCGGGAGAGATGATACATCTCGGGAGTAAAATTTAAGGTTTTTATTTATTTGTAGGAAAACTAAAGCTTTGAATTAAAAAGTGTCTAGCCATTTTCTCAATCATAATAAGCTTTTTCAGTTAGTGACGGGCTCTCTTTCACATCAATGTTCTAAGCATAATGTAGTGTTACCTTTGATTTTATTTTCTATCGAGTGAATTCATACTAATCATGTTTCTGTGTTTACAAAGTACGAGATAATATGTAAAATGTTGGTGTGATACCAATTTCATAGTTCTGGGCTAATTATAAAACAAGATACAGACGTTTAAAAATGATCGTACATTTCTAAAAGTGCTAGAACCGGGCCTTAACGTCTTCCATTCTCCCCTCAGTTCTACATCTCCCTGGGCCTCTCAATAGGCGGGGTCCATGAGTTCCCAGATTCAACCTTCAAGCCCTGGACGAACAGGGCCACAAAGGCCATGTTGAACTTCTGGAACGCGCGGGAACAGTGGTTTTCCACCTGGTATGATGACACCAGCGCGCTGCAGGTGGATTACGTGAAGGTGTACGCGATTTGAAAGGTAATGGAAGTTCTATAGTTTCAAGGCCACTATAGTTTCAAAGCCACTATAGTTTCAAGGCCACTATCGTTTCAAGGCCTCTATAGTCTCAAGGCCACTATAGTAATGCTTAACTACTAGATGGCGTCGGAACATTGTTCTGCACCTGGAATAAAAACATCACCGTTATAGGCAAATTAAAAAAATTAAAAAAAATAGTCCACACCGCCAAACACACGAGTGAAGTTAATAGCGGCTGCGTGTGTGTGCGTAATTTGTGGTGTTTTGTGATTGATACACAATTTCGTTACGAAATAGTGAATTATTTTGGATTTTCCTTTAGAATTTGACTGAATTAAAACGACTAAAAAGGTCGTGATCTTGCTGCGACGTGGCGGCCCATCAGCATAACATTGCGTATGTGCGTGAGGTTTGTCATAAGTTGGGTGCTTCACTTTCGATTTGACGGTGTGGAATCCGTCTTTTATTAACATTGATGGTTTTATGTTTAAAATAAATATTTTGTTTTATTCAGGTGAACGTGATCCTGCTTCGAAGATCTCGACTTGTAGATGACTTCAAATTAGTGAATAAACTTTTTTACCTCGTACAATCTGCCTTTAATTCAATTAAAAGATTTTGTATTTTTTGTTGTATTTAACAAAACCTATATCTACCTAAGCACAATGCTCAGTCACCTCAACATTGTTTCCCAACAGGTGGGTCTTAAAATGAACATGGGCAAGACGAACATTATGTCAAATGCCCATGTCGTACCCATGCCGGTTTATGTTGGGAACGATATTGTCGAAGCTGTTGATCACTATGTCTACTTAGGTCAGACGATCCAACTGGATAGATCCAACGACAAAGAGGTCAACCGACGAATCCAACTCGGATGGGCAGCGTTCGGAAAATTACGCCATATCTTCTCGTCGCAGATACCGCAGCCTAAAGACGAAAGTTTATAATCAGTGCGTGCTGCCAGTGATGACATTCGGCACTGACACGTGGTCGCTAACTATTGGTCTCATACACAAGCTCAGTTGCGCTCAGCTATGCTCGGTGTTTCACTACGTGATAGAATCCGAAATGAAGAAATCCGTAGAAGAACGAAAGTTACCGACATAGCTCTCAGAGTTGAAGTGGCAATGGGCAGGCCGTATAGTTCGCAGAACCGACAACCACTGGGGAATAAAGGTTCTCGAATGGCGACCACGTACAAGCAAGCGAAGTGTGGGGAGACTCCCCACACGATGGACCGACGACATTGTAGCCATCGCAGGAAATCGGTGGATGGAGGTGGTACAAGCTCGCTCGTCATGGCGCTCTTTACATAGGCCTCCCCGCCTATGTTCAGCAGTGGACTTCTAAAGGTCCCTCTGGGCCGTGACTGAAAATCAGCGTCAAGTGTCGAAGACGCTTGGCATTATGCTCAGGCATGACCCTCTCAACACTTAGATTTATATGTTTAATTTATATGTTAATTTACTAAAAAAAAATATAAGTGTTGAATAAACGATTATTCTTTCTGTTCTGTTCTGTTTATTATAATGAGTTAGGTAACTCAACCTGCTAACAATTAATAAAATTATGGGCTCAAGAGATCCATCTGAAATAATAGCCAATAGCACTGAGTACGGAGCAATATCCAGTTGTCTATGAGTAATATACAGTTGTTTATGGCCAATAGTCTGTAATTATAACCACAAAATACCAAACGCATACAGGGTTCACTTATTAATTGCGGCGAAAAAGGACACGTGGGCTGTCGTCATTCGCGTCAGAGCTATCTCAGGTGGTATCAAACAAATTCAGACGCGAGTGCTGTTTTTAGTTTATATTTCATTTTTTAGAGCGCTATGGTAGCCTAACAGTTTATTAGTGCAACTTAGAATCCGACGATACCGGGTTCGGTCCTAGGCTCCGCATCAATGACTTTTCTAAGTTATGTGCGATTTTCCATCGCTCCGTGCGTGGGAGGGCACGTTAAGCTGTCCCTGCTGTTATTGATTAATTCAGAGCAGTCGTTAAGCCATGTCAGAGGCCCTCGGGTGGCCTGACAAACTCTGACAACAGAGGCTAGCACTACTTCATACGACAAACAAACATTACATTAGAATCAAGCACAAATTAAATATGTATACGTACGTTAAATCTTGAAAGCTGAATTAGAATTAGAACCACTTCCTCCTATCCTACGGAGTCAAATGTTTACATGTTGGTTCAGTTCCGATGGCAATGCAATTTTATGGTATACGTGACCTGAATCGATATCCAGGATTAGCTCCAGATAAAGGAACTCTCCAACAGTCAACAGCACAGACACAAAATTTTGTGTAGGTACGCATTTTATTACGATAGCCGGTTTTAAGTTTTACCATGACATGGTTGCGGCACTCAGGGTTGGCTCCTGACTATGGAACTCCTAACGGTTAACAGCACAGACGCGAATGTTGTAGACGCTGTTAATTGTGTTAGCCCGTTCTAAGTTTCACCATGACATCGCTACTGCATAAAATATTTTTTTTAACGTTTTTTAATTAACTTATTAGTTTATATTTTATTAGAAACAAGCCCAAATAGAAAAAAATGTGACCCATTATAGCTAAGAACCATCTCGATAACATGAGCTTTAAAGCAGAAAAAGCCTCATCAAAATCTGTCCATTCATTTGGGAGCTACGATGCCACAGGCAGACGCACAGAGACAAATAAACTCTAAGCTTAGAACATCCCTCTCTTCCGTCGGAGGTAAAAACACAGTCATGCAGGAATAGTATACCTGTGCGTATGGTATATTGTGACGTTTGTGTGTTTTTTTTGTGTAATACCAACGTTTTTTAAACGTTTTTTTTTTTAGCTTGCCCTGTTTGTTGTTGATTTGTTTGGGTCAAATCTAGTCATTGAAATTGTACCCCCTTGCCGTTGACCGTATGATTTAAAATTTGGTCACACCTTTAGTTCTGATGACAATACAATTCTGTCTAATCAGTATTATAAATTCAAGATGGCCGCCGCCACAAAAGGGCGGAATACTTTTTTTTAAATCCCCTCAATATGTGTATCAAATGAAAGGGCTTAACAAGTAGAAATAGTATATGAAGAATAAATAAAAACTAAAAACTTGAAAATTAAATTAGTTTTTTTTAAGATAAAGGATATTGAGAATGATGTAGACTATGTAATAAAAACTAAGAAATAAAATAAAAATGATGAAAATGATGATGTTGATCATATATGTTCTCTATGAGAACATATATCAGTTATAGTTTGAACTAAACGTACAGGATATCGGAATATTCCAGGGCATCCTGGCTGCACCTACATGCGATGCGGCCAGGGTCCTGTATGCTATGTACTTTATTGTTTGAATGTAGGTACAAATGTAACATATACGGGGCTGACATAGTCACTAAGTGACTAAAGTCCCTTAAAAACTTAAGATTTAAAAAATAAACTTGGATCGCAGCGTAAAATGAGTAATAGGAACACGCCTTCGGTTTTTTCCTTTTTTTTTTGTTTAGGTAGGTATACTTATTACGTCAGAACTCAGAAGTCGGGATAGAACACATTCCGCTTTGCATTATGTTCAATTGCTGTGGTTATCAAGAGTCCACGTGACAACAATAATGACTACCTACGCACATATTTCTGGCGGCCGTTGCCACTTGGTACCGTTGGGTGCAGGTCGTAAGTAGTACCAACCTAAGCTGTAACAAAGTACATTTAATAAAATTATTACGCCAAATACAAGGAAGTTGTATAACTTCCTTGGCCAATTGCAAACCATACATTAAATAGCAGCGTTTTACCTACCAATAAAACGCATATTAATTTACTTACCTTATTCGAAGCTTATTTGATTGAGATAGGCACTGCGTTTCCCGCCTTATAATTTCTTTCTCTTTCTATCGAATAGCTCTGTCTCTGTCTTGAACTTCACTTCCGCTTGGCAGTGGCGTGATCTCGAATGTTGAGGACCGCCATTTTATCTTCATTGAGTCTTTATTTACCAGGCAGGGATTGTTCATAAGCTTCGAATAAGGTAAGTAAATTAATATGCGTTTTATTGGTAGGTAAAACGCTGCTATTAATTTGCCTTGACCGTTATTCGAAGCTTATTTGATTGAGACGTGTTTGTTATCGCCTGGTGGAAGTGACAGAGACGCCAATGTGATATAAGAATTAGATTATTATAATAAGAGGTAGATACTTGTCTATGTAGGTAAGAACTACAATAAATAAAACCTAGATTAAATGGTTGTAAAAGAAATATATTGTCCGACATAACAAAAACGAACTTTTTTACTTCTATAATGAAAACAATGTTGAATAGGTATTTTATAATGTTCTTATGTATGTTATTATTATCTAATAAAAATTATACTTCCAACTAATTATTGAATTATATTATTTTAATGTACATAACTTTTTAATCAACTGGATTGAATAGTGAAGTAATCGAGGGTTGGTTAACAACAGGTCTAACCTCACGCTTATAGAATTTACAAAAAGTGTTTTGAGATCGCCAGTTTCCCCTAGCAAGAATATCCTCAAGAGGATAATTACCTAACCAATTTTTGGTGGCTACGGCTGACCTAATACTACCGGGAGAAGCCTTTATGCCAGCTTCTACCAGTATAGATTTTATCCAACCCGCTATAAGCGTTCTTGATGCAGGTTTAGGCTCACCCCTGATATTTATAAACAAATTACTAGAATTTGCGGCCCTTCTACGATTTGCAAGAAGAGAAATTGTATACTTAGCCCAGAAAACTGGGTCTAATTGTTCGTTATTTTCATTAGCAATTAATTTCCAGCCAGACTGTCTGTAATCGGCAGAATCAGTTTTTGATCCGAAAGCAGGCCAAAAAACTAAAGTATTATTTTGAGCAAAACAATTATTAGAATCAACTTTAAGCAGCGTTAAGTCGTGAATTCTCCTTCCGGAGCAAAGAAGTAGTAAAACTGCTGTATGTCTCTGAACTAGAAAAACATTATTTTTATCTATACTGCAATTTTCCAAATAACTGGCTAGGGAGACTTTGTATGGGTAACTGGCTTTCGTAATGCTATAGACTTTAAAACATGCTTAACTAGGACATGGCAACTTAGTTGGCCGGACATTTCCGGGTTGCAAAGAGTGGAGACAACAGATTTGTGCAATAAGATGGAATTGTATGACAAATTATGAATTAGATGGAGATCTGATAAAAATCTTGCTAAATCACTCGCTTTTGGTGATGAAGTAATAACCTTGTGTGTCTCACACCAGGCAAGCCATCTCTTCCAAGCCACGTTATACACTTTTCGAGTTGAAGGACGCCATGATTCCTCAAGAAGTTTTAACTGACCACTGTCCCATGCCGTTAGCGACTCCGACCACCCCCACATTTCCACACTTCCAAAGTCATGTCGAGGACGTTCGGTGGTGGAAGTCCTGTCGTCGTGTCGACTAGAACTTTGTCCAGGTAATAAAGGGTGAATGGGGGTGCCAGGGCGCGCAACTTGACGTTCGGGCGCCAGAAAACACGCTGCCATCGTGGTACTACTAGCAGGTATGCCCCTTGAGCCTGATTGAGATGGTTCAGGACCTTGGGAATCAGAAAGGGTGGAGGGAATATCCACGCTAGACTGTAATTCCATATTTGAGAAAAAGCATCGTGAAAGAGGGCTTGGTTGTCGGTTAGATCCAAGGATACGTAATTCGTCACTACATGTGCTCGGCTGGATGCAAAGAGATCGATCACTGGTATTCCCCATTTGGAGAAAACTTTCATCGTGCATTCCGGAGAAAGAGACAGGTGGTCGGCGTGGGAATTGTACATTCCGGGAATGTGAAAGACGTTCATGTGAATGCAGTAATCCTCTAGAATTTGGAATACTCGATAGGTCAAACCCAGGAGAGAAATCGACTTGGTTCCGCCTTCGTGACGGAGATATGCTATTACCGATTTGTTGTCGCTCTGAATCAAAACTGTATTGTTTCTCAGGAGCTGACAATGATCTTGCAAGACTTTTAGGATTGCTAGCATTTCTTTTTGATTGCAATGAAGATCTTTCTCGGCTTCTGTCCACCGACCTGAAAGGGACAAATTGTTCAAGCGAGCTCCCCATCCGATGTCCGACGCATCCGTTGTGAGGAAATGGGAAGGAGTTGGCATATGAATGGCCGAGGGATTCGTGCAATTCTGTTGCCACCATGTCAAGTTGTCTATGGCAGTAGTGGGTATGATGTGTAATGTCCTGTGATTTGATTTGAGAATTTGGTTGAGAAGGTTTAAAAGCGCTCGAAAATTGAGTCTGCCTTTCGGCACAGCAAAACTGGCAAAATTGAGGAGACCGACGAGACTCTGGAGTTCTCTGAGCCTCGTACGTCGCGTTAGAAGCATTTGTTCTATTTTGGTCAACAATGTCGGAATCTTTTCTACAGGCAGGCGCTTGAGATTTGTCCAGGGATCCCAATGTATTCCCAGGAACACCATGTTTTTTGATGGAGTGAGAATCGATTTTTTGTAATTGATCAGCCAACCTAATTTCTCTAGAGTCTCGATTACAATGCTGACATGATTCCGAAGTATGTATCTGTCCTGATGGGCGATCAAAAAATCGTCGAGATTAGCAATTATCCTTATACCTTGTTGCCTGATTGTCTGAGCTATCCAATTTGTGAGCGCAGCAAAAGTTTTGGGGGCCGTACTCAGGCCAAATGGCAAGCAAGTCATTTCTAGCAATTCCTTGCAATAGATCAGGCGCAGAAACCTCCTGTGGCTGCGAGCCACGGCGAGATGAAAATAGGCTTGCGAAATGTCGATTTTGCAAAGCCAATCTTTCAACTGCAGGAAGTCGGGAATACGATACACATTTATTAGTTTGAATCGATCTGTTATAATGTAATGGTTTAGTGCCTTCAAGTTGAAAATCGGACGGAACGAGCCGTCGCTTTTGGGAACAAGAAACATCGACGAAAGGAAGCTTGGTGAAACTACAGCTCGCTCTAGAACTCCTTGTTCTTTCATTTTGTTTATGACAGATGTCATTTTGGCAGATTCTGGTACATTTAAATTGATTCCGATAGCACGTGGATGAACCAACGGTGGTTTTAGATAAAAGGGTATGCGGTACCCCATTATTATTTTTAAAATGTAATCCGGTGCATCCATTTGTTCCCATTGATCTCGAAACTGTGCAAGCCCGCTTTGAACGGCACTGAGTCAATACTTACGTCGTTTGTTGTCCTTGTTTTGGTGAGATGGGGAAGATTTGCGTTTTTGCCCATATCTTGACTGATTTTGCTGTCTCGTATTTGACCGAGAAAAACTTCCGCGAAAGGAATTACGATTATTCGGTGCGACCGAATTATTTTGCCATGTATTGCTATGTGCGTTACAACCACCTTGCGGAGGTGGGTTATTATGCGCACAATAGTGGTGGGAAGCGTGAGCTCCATGAGAAAAACCCTGCGAGGGCTTTCTGTATGATGTGAAACCCCTGCGAGGGGCCACCAGTTTTTTTGATGGTTTCTGCCTGCGAGGCAGAACCAATATTAGGCTTTTGTACCGGCCAAAAACATTTTCTGACACCACCAGCTTTCTCAACTACTGCAGTAAACCTCTCTGCATTGAACAGATTCGTACACGATGGAGGAATCTTCTTTAGATTAGCCTTAAGCAGAGGGTCCTTTGCTTGTTTTGTAACACAATCTCTTCTCATTTGGATTATTTCTGCGCGATGTCCACAAATAATCTGTAATAAGTCTGAGGAACATTTATGAAAATCTCCTGTGGAGAAAAGGTTATTAATCTTTTGATGCAGGTCCTCATAATTTAGAAAGTCATTATTCTTTGCCCATGACAAGAGATCTTGGAGGGCTCCTTGCAAAAACTCTTTCTGTTGAAGCACACACATAGTCAAGGCTGCAAAAGTTTTATCAGCAAGAATGAGGTGACGAGCGGAATCATACGACTTCACTTCCTCATTCATCTCAATATCAGTAAACCCTGGCGAGTGGTTGTATAATTTTTGCGTGTCGGAATATCTAATTTCATTCCAGTCACTTTTGTCTAAGTGCTGAAGCTCGCATAGCACCTTCAAACATGCATCTGAAGTTTTCGGGATTGAGGGTTCTTTTAATTTGGTTTCAAAAGCAAGGGTAAATTCTTTATCACTGTGTAAATTTACAGATTCAGGTAGATGTTCACGAAAATTTTCACTAACACCAGACATCAGTGAAATAGCATCATTGTCAAAGTTGTTACTCACATTACAGTTGCCTGGTTGGCAAGCAATTTGATCACGAAGGCTGCGTATTTCCTTAGATAGCTTATGTACCTTACGAGAAGAGTGATGTTTCCGTTTGTCACTCTTTTTTCTTCTACGACGGCTTCGATTTGGGTTGCTTGAGCTGGACGACGAGCTACTGTTGGAGCTGTCGCTATTAGAGCTCGAGCTGCTGCTTAACCGGGCTCGTCGTTTCGGCGGTGATGAAGGACCTGGAAGCACTTCTCGAACCACTTTGTCGGTTTTATTATTAGATTCATCCATGTTGGTCACTTCACAAGATATATAATAATAATTTACACTAGTCTTGTAGCAAAGTGTCGGCACGTCCGAACACGGCGGGAAACAAGACGCCAATGAAGATAAAATGGCGGTCCTCAACATTCGAAATCACGCCACTGCCAAGCGGAAGTGAAGTTCAAGACAGAGACAGAGCTATTCGATAGAAAGAGAAAGAAATTATAAGGCGGGAAACGCAGTGCCTATCTCAATCAAATAAGCTTCGAATAACGGTCAAGGCAAATTAATAAGTACAACGATAATTATAGTGTGTATCCAACCTCAATGATATACAAGGAATTTATATAAGTTACGTTAGTATATAAATTCCTTGATGATACCTACCTATTTTACGTAGTATTGTATTCTCTTTGGATACCTACTTATATTTTTTTATCCATGTAATCCGTATCTTCTTCGTAGTTTGTGCAATGTAATCATGATAATTTTGCAGAAAGAAATGGACAAAATTCTGTTCGAAATAGAATAAGCATCAATTTATTATCGTTGTCACAACATACGAGTACATAATAGGAGTAGGTACTTACGTTTGCATCATGTTTTGGTGATAAAAATTTTGAACAATTTAATCAGTACATAATTTTGACCTACACTCTGAGCATAATCTTGCTAAATACATCTGATTTGGGACGTGTTTCATGTTTCGTGACTATAGGTACCTACCAATTATCTACCATCATTTATTGTCTGCGCCCATCGGCATCCTGGCATCGGTTTGGGCGGGGATAATCATAGAATTATGATTAAATTATTATGGCAAGAGTAAAAAAACACGAATAACAAGCCAAAAAAAAACTTTTCAAACAAAATAGCCTATGTCATTTGTTATTTGTAGGGATGATGTAAGGATTCGAACGATATATATTGAAATCTGTTTAGGCATTTAGAAGATATGGTTGAACAAAGAAACTCACTTACATTCATACATACATGAATCCTAAAAACATTACACACACTTTTATTGGACAGTCATGTAATAAATAGCCGTCAACGTGAATATGGTAGACGCTATCTGAAACTTGTAAAACCAGAAATCTGCAAAGGATACTCAAAGCATGATGCAATGAACTTCGCTATCTCCAAGGTTAGCAAATGCGCAACCCTATGAACTCGTACAAAGAAATTAAAAATCCGATGGACGACAAAAAAATCTATTGAGTACCTTGCGGACATTGGTCATAAATATTCTAGGATCATTTAGTTTTTTTTTATTTATTGTTTATTATTATTAGTCATTTGTTATATTCAATAACCTGAAGTTGTTTTTGCAGCTCTGCAGTGCGGAATGACCGGCACCAGTATCTAAAAGCAACAATGATGTCTGATATACAGTTCATTCAACGAAACGACCTGTGCCACAGATAAACTCACAATACATTTGTTTTGTTGTTTTTCCTTAAATCCGGTCAGCAGTCAGTATCAAAATGGCCTTCGACCTGGTCAGACGTGCCGTGACGCTCGTGGTTAGTTTGTCGCTCGTGCAGTTAGCCTGTGGTCAAGAATACAAGATTCCCAATGTGAGGATACAGGCCCTCAAGCCGAAGGGCTTCCGAGCGTCCATTGAAGGCAAGTTAACTGGACTTTTATTCATAAAATTATTAAAGCATGAAAAACTGACATAATACCAATAATACTGCCTTGCGTGATGATTCTCATTAATAGCAATCGGTAGCGTTTCTTTAAAGCCTAAAATAAAATATGCTTTCTCTAACTGTGGTTTCTTCGCAAAAAAATCTTATTTTAAATAACTAAGGAAACAAATATATTCCAAAAAAACTTGTTATGCAGCTTTCTATGAAGCACCACAGAATAAATAATAGTACGTACATGCTAACTATATTTCGTTCATAAAGCTAAGATTTTATTTAGGTAGGTCCCTGTTGTTCCATGAAAATGATTAAATAAATGTATTACATACCCAAAAGCATTTTTACGAATTTACCTACTGACCTCGGAACTTCCGAGGTCAGTAGGTACATAACTTCATTATCATTATTTTATTGACTGTTTTTTTGTTTACTTGTAACCTAACCGCCTCTACCTAACAGGAAAACTGCGGGACTTTTCTGTTGCTATCATTGGAGTGCTCATTCAAGAAGTCTTAATTTAATGCTAATTACGCATAAAAACTGAAAGAATTTACATAGACGTGAGGAAATTATTACAATATACCGGTATTTATTTTATTGTACCACTGGCCTTATTTAACTGTACCTACTTAACTACCTAAGTAGGTACTTAGTTATTAACTAATAACGAAAAGTTTACTTAGTTCATAATGAGTTTTACTGTCTTCAACATCAAATACGCTCTCCCTTCGTGCTTTTATCAGATATATAAGAACAGCCTATTTCCAGATGCTCCAAACCTGGCCCTGTTCACCTTCCAAGGCAACGTCAACAAGGATATAGGGTCCACAGACGTGGGGACTATATCTGGCGAGGTAGTAGCTCCTTCAGGAGGCCGCTGGGTCGTGGAGGATCCCAATCTGGCACTGAAGGTCGGGGACGTCATCAAGTACCACGTGTTCGTCGCCGTTAACAGCAAGGGATATGTGGCTGATAATCTCTCGTTTATTGTAACTGGTGGGTATTTCATGGAAGTAAAAGGTATGAGAATGGTCAGGAAGTTCGGAAGGGATAAAATCAATGGGCAGCATGCGAATAGATTAGCTATTCGGTGATCGGGTGGTGATATATCGCCAACAGGCCTCATTGCGCGCATTAAAAAAACCTAACCTTATAATATATTTTTGCGCTAACTGAAAATACCTACCAAATTCTGCCGAAAATACCAACCACATCATAAGGCTGGATGTTCCATGATTTTAGCCTTACTCCAATTCAAGATTCTCCTATACTACCCCAATTCCCCTTAGTAGAAAATCCCTGACAAGCCCAGCCAGGCCAAGAAGTTTTACTGCTGGCGGATGATCAGATTACCTTCTTGTCTATCCCTACCTCCTCTAATTTCACTCTTGACCTTCTGATATACGTAAGCACAAAGTATTTACAAAACTTACGTAGTTCAACAAAATTTCAAGTGTTCCACTTTCACCCTAATTTCAGAGTTAGAAGACCCCTCCAGGCCAGCAACTACGGGTCCAGTTGGTGACTGCAGACCGACCGTGTCCGTCGTTCGAGGCGGCCAGGCCTGCGCTGGCCAGACTCTGTTCGAAGACAACTTCGACACCCTGAGGGACAGCGTTTGGCAGGTGGAGCAATACATCCCTGTGTCGCCGTATTTTATGGAAGTACATCCAGTGAGTTTGTTGTGGAGTCTTATACTATTCATATACAGCTATGGACATCCACTGGCTGAAGATGGTGACGATAATTTCATCTAATTTGCATAACCTAAGTTTCACATGACTGGGATTGACATGGAATGGGTTCAAATTAAAAGCAAAATGCGATTGCTACATTTATACCTGCGAAAATTTGACAACATTTGACGAGACAGCCATATTATACTGGAATCAATAATAGTAGTCAACGGCATGCCTCTCGATATTGTTCAGGAGTATATTTAGCTAGGAAAAATGGTTAAACTAGGTAGGAACAATTTTGAGAAGGAAGCCAATATGAGGATTCAGCTGAGCTGGGCAGCTTTTCAAAAATTTCGTCATGTCTTCTCGTCGCAAATTTCACAATGCCTGAAGTAATGACATATGGAGCCGAAATGTGGACACTGACTGTGAGACAGGTCCATAAGCATAAGATCGCTCAGTGAGCTATGCTCGGAGTTTCTCTGAGAGATCGAATTCGAAATTAGGTGATTTGGCAGAGAACTAAGGTAACCGACTTAAGCAAGCTGAAGAAGCAATGGACTGGTCACATTTTTCGTAGAACTGATAACCGTTGAGATAGACGAGATCTAGAATAAAAACCGCGAATCCGCAAACTTAGTGTATGCCCCTCCGGCTAGATGGAGCGACGATCTGTGCAAGGTAGCTGTCAGTCATTGGAAGAGTCGATCTGGTTCAGTGGCGCTTCTTGGCAAGTAATGTCCAGCAGTGAACTAATAAAGGTTGTTAATGATGATGATCAGACGAGGCGGCCGATTGAGAAGTGTTTTTTTCTTCTTCAAAATCTAATGTACGGTGAATAGTTGTAATTTAATGTACCCCATGTATTGAAAGTTTCCACAAATGAACGTAAAAGCTATGTTTGGTTTAAATTTAAAGACCAGCACATTGGATTTATTCTCAGACCCCTTTTTACTACAATGTACATCACATTAGTTAATATCTCCCTCAGAGTCCGGTTAATATCTCCCTCAGAGTCCGGTTAATATCTCCCTCAGAGTCCGGTTAATATCTCCCTCAGAGTCCGGTTAATATCTCCCTCAGAGTCCGGTTAATATCTCCCTCCTGAAAACCACGTATTGCTGTGTACCCTTTGTCTGAA
Organism: Alsophila aescularia; assembly: GCA_946251855.1. Taxonomy (NCBI): domain Eukaryota; kingdom Metazoa; phylum Arthropoda; class Insecta; order Lepidoptera; family Geometridae; genus Alsophila; species Alsophila aescularia. The sequence continues at coordinate 57,553,885 of OX276374.1, read as the reverse complement.
ATAGTCTTAATGAATCTTCTCTAGTGTGGGCTAAACACTAGAATTAACCAAGAATCGCGATCCATCATTAACAATTTTTAAATGAACGAATCAGAAAAGCGTTTCAGTTTATGATTGACCTAATAGAGGCTTCATCGTGCTGATAAAAAACACATATCTTTTCCAGGAGTACCCATTCGTGACATACCAGCGTCTGGCGGAGCAGTCGATAGTGAGCACCAGTAACGGCTTCCTGCGCATCCGGCCCACGCTGCAGCAGAATCTCCGAGGGTTCAACAACGAGTCCATCTACTACGGGACTCTAAACCTTTTCAGTGGGTAAATAACGCTTTCAAAGACCCTATAACCTACTAGCTAAAACAGTAAAGTTATTCTGGTCTGTAATTTCTGTTCATTTTGGTAATTTTTAATCTCCGATGCAAATAGAGAGGGGTGTGGCGGGGTGAGAAGTGAGCTTGAAGCCTTTGTATGACTGTGTGCCGGACTCGTATTTTATAGCGGATTTTGTTTGAAAGCATTTTTATTGGGGATGGTGCTTTTTTAGCTTTCATCATGATTACCATTATCATAATTTGGTATATGGGAGTACAAACACCACCTCAGTACTTCTAGTCATCGTCACCTGCCCTTAGTACATTCTGCCGAACGGACGTGGCTATTACGACCGACAAATGGCGAATAACCATTCAAAATTGGCGCAGTTAAATTCTACATGCCGGTGACTGACTGCAGAGCCATCGGTGCAAGAACTTTGCCCTGCAATCGCCAACCCACCCGCCCAACGTGGCGATTATGGGCATTATCTCCTATGACAAAGTCGCGCAGCGGGCTATACTCGGAGTATCTCTGAAAGATCTTATCCAGAATGAAGTGATCTTGCAAAGTGCCAAAGTTGTTGACATACCCAAGAAGAAAGCTGAAGTGGCAGTGGGCTGGTCATATCTGTCGACGGACTGATAATCGTTGCGGTAGACGTTGTTCTTAAGTGGAGACCGCAACTCGGCAAACGAAGTGTAGGACGCCGTCCAGCTAGGTGGAGCGACGATATACGCAAACTGGCTGACAGCAGTTGAAACAGAAGAGCCGAAGATCGGGCTCAGTGACGATGTACTTTGGGAGAGGCCTGTGTCCAGCAGTGGACTGACACGGGCTGATGATGATGAAGTCGGTAGAGGTCCACCAGCTTTATAAGCTTGGAAGTTTTGTAAAGCTATATTTGACAAGTTAAGGCACCTAGTGTGTAGTTATTTACGCTTTGCCTATAATGATTCCAATGCAACCCCCCCAGATGTTAAAACTTTTGCCACTGCGCTGGTCATCCTGAGACGTTGGGTTTCGTTAGCCCAGTAATCTATCCCTATTTTCATTTTCCGACTGCGGAGGTTTATGTATTTGGATAGTATGTATGTTTGTACGTTTCTTTGGCGCGTTCTGCAGTCTAAACTGCTTGATGGATGATAAATGAGGTATCATTATGTTGGATTCGTCTTAATCACGAGAGTGCTTTATAATATTATGAAGTTGCTTTACGAGAGTGCTTTATGATCACGAGAGTGCTTATTCTTATTCTTATTCGAGATGGGGGCGGCAAGGCCTGCACTGACGTCCCTCTTGGGGTGTATTGTGCATTTCCCCCTGCCAGCCTCTACCCAAGGTATCATAAAATAAATTATTACAAAAAAAACAAAAACCCGACCGCGAACAAAGCTAAAAAAGATTTTGAAATATAAGATGCATCACGCATTTCATTTCTCCTTTGACGGGATGAGCTAGAACCTGACGAGCCTCATGCCTTTTTGCTTGATTGCCTCTTTTTAGTTTTGTACGCAGTCGGATTTTTTATTTTTTAGAATAATTTATTTTTATTTTAAACTTTTTAGTTTCCTTTATATATGCGGGTTTTTTTTATATATATTTTATTTCACCCTTTTTAATTACCTACTTAATCTGTCCTTTACAGATGCACTGCTGCAGGAGACGCCTGCAGGCTCACAGCATCAGGAGCTAAGATCATTCCGCCAATAGTCAGCGGCAGGATCACCAGCAAAAGCTTCGCGTTCACCTACGGAACCGTGCACGTGAGAGCCAAACTGCCTCAAGGAGATTGGCTTTATCCAGGTACCTTAAGATTATTTTACACACTATAAGATGTCATCGGAGATAGAGAGCAGAGTTACATTCTCGTGCCTCGATCGCTATGATGTAAGGTTGAAAAACTGGCCAAGTGCGGGTCAGTCTCGCGCACCGAGGGTTCCGTACAAACTTTGCCGTACAAAAATACAAACAAATTATTTTGTTGTTGACATATCTACAAATTTACGGTTTTTGGATTTTTCCCTTTAAGAACATGTGATATAAGACATGGCTTCTTGCCAAATTTCATGATTCTAGTTCTAGGGAAGCACCCTATAGGTTTTAATACCCTAACGGCCGTATCTTTTGATTGCGATGACTTAGAAGTTTGTTTTTTTCACAGCATCAAGGGATTGCAGACCTGAGTTTTTGATATTAATTTCAACTTTATACCTCCACGCGACTTACAGACGCACAGATAGACGGTCAACGAAGTGATCCTATAAGGCATAAGGGTTCCTTTTTTCCTTTTGAGGTACGGAACCCTGAAAATTGTACCTCTTGATGCCACTTGTTATGTCCAAAATTTCTACGAATCTGACATTGGGTGCATAGAATATATTTCATACCTTTAAGTATATAGGATCCAGATTATCTCCCAGTTACTTTATAACCGTTTTCTCTCCTTCTAGAAATCCTCTTGGAGCCGTTTTTGAAGAAATACGGTATCCAACAATATGCATCAGGAGTTTTAAAAATAGCGACAGCGCGCGGCAACCAAGAGCTCCGTTATGGAAATACGGATTATTCTAACAAGGTAAAGATGATAGGTCTAAAATTTCCAACCTTTGGTCGTACCTCCTATAGTAAACGACACACCGGCATATAAGAATTAAATAGATAGATAGACAGAGAAATAATATTTTATTGCACCTAAAAATATATTTTTACACATAAAAAAACATTAAAATACAGCTTTGTCTGTGGGAAGTCTTGTCGCTCTTCCCACAGACAAAGCTCTTGTTTTTATGCGAAAGCGAAAATTTCATAGGCATTCACTGATAGTTCTTAATAGATAAGTGATAATCAGAGATCGCTTTTAGCGATAAGTCTGCCCGTTGTTATAAGTTTTCCTATTTGCTGTATATCTTTGTAAACTGGTGTATAATCTATCTATCTGTGATTTAGACACTCGCGGTCACACTAGTTCCTCAACGCTCGGCGAGCTATGGAGAGAACTATGCTTGGAGTTTCTCAGAAGGACAGGATTCTTAATGTAGTGAACATTACTTCTAAGGATAACCAAAGTGGCTCTAGGCTAGTCACATTTCCCGAAAAACCGATAACCGTTGGGGTAGACAAGTTCTCGAGCGGAGACCACGTTTAGGCAAACGTAGTATAGGAGCTGAAGACCGAGCTCAGTGGCATGCATTAGGAGAGGCCTACGTCCAGCAGTGGACAATTAAAGGCTAATGATGACGTATATAATTTTAAATTGTCTTCTCAGATTCTCTACGGAGGTCCCATCATGGACGCCGAATGTCGGGATAACTTCCTGAGAACTAAGGCCCTGCCCAGCGGGAGGCAGTGGAGCGATGACTACCATGTATACTCCCTGCGGTGGGCCCCAGGTATTGTGAGCTTTAGATTATTAAGACGGTCCATGTAATCTTTGCCACAAATCCAGGTTTTGATTAGTTTTATCGAGGAAAACAAAGTCGAAGTTTTGATTGTAAATAGGCAAAATAAGACCACTTTTACAAGTCAAATTTTAACATATCATTAACAAAGATAAAGTTAGGTACCTAAACTAAGTATGTTTGCTTTGAGTTTGAAAAGGAAATTTCCCTTTCATGTGCCGACTCAGAGTTGGATCTCGCACAGGAAAAGGAAAAACTCTTCTGAAACCACCGGTGCTTCGGAAATACGCGAAACTACGGGGATCTCACTTTCTCCTTTTTTCAATTCTTTATAAATAAGTACAATATAAAAAATAACATATCAAAAAAGTAGCAGTAGCAGCAGCAGCAGCAGCAGCAGCAGCAGCAGTAGCAGTAGTAGTAGTAGTAGTACTAGTAGTAGAGCTGCGGGATTATGCGGAGGGTAACCCGGACATGCTCTCTATTTATGATAGGGTACCAAAACAACACCTCTTTAATAAACACTATAAGATACAACTACATGAGGAATCAAGTGATAGGTCGAACACTGACGAAGTTAGAATCTACACAGATGGTTCCAAAATGGAAGCTGGGACGGGAGCGGGGACGTTCTCGGACGACTTGAACATGCATATAGCAGCAGCACTGGGTACGTGTAACTCTATTTTCCAAGCGGAATGTGTTGGAATCCAGGCAGCAACAGCGATACTGCGCAGGAAGGTAACTGACTCTAAAATCAGAATACTCTCTGATAGCGCCGCAGTCCTTAAAGCACTTCAAAGGTACGAACTTCCTAGGGGCTAACTATCCAGTGTCACCATCTTCTGGAGTCAGGTCAGTAAAGATAATTTACCTTACTCTCCAATGGATAAAGGGACACAGCGGATCCAGAGGCAACGATGCAGCTGATGAACTGGCAAGGAGAGTAGGCTTGCCAAGCGCCCTGTAGGGTCAGAGCCAATTATCAATGATCTTTCAGTCAAATTCGAGCCTGGATCCGTCAAAGGACATATAAACTACATCAGAAACTATGGGCAAGTATAAAGGTTTGTAGACAGTCTAGGGAGGCGTTCCCGGAATTAAATCCGGGATACTCCCGAAAACTTCTGAACCTTAAACGAGACAGTCTCCGACAAGTGGTGGTAATTGTAACTGGTCATTGTCCTCTTAACAAACACCTTCACAGATTAGGTGTCACAGACAGTCCCTTGTGCAGAGGTTGCATGGGGGCTGAAGAAACGGCCACGCATGTACTCCTCGATTGCGAAAGCGTGGCGCCACAAAGGGAACAGTTCCTGGGAACAACTTCTTCCCTGAGGGAGGCCTGCGCAGGAATTCGTGAGCTGCTGGCCTTCCTGAGGGACATCGGGTGGCTGAACTAGCTGTCACCGCCCGTTTCACACAAAAGGGGCCGATGATCGGCCTAGTTGCGGATAAGAAGCCCGACCACCAAGTAGTAGTAGAGCTGGAAGCTAGTCACAGGAACTCAACAACAAAATTATGGAACACCTTCGAGTTTGTGCTCATTTGGTCTCCCTGGTGTTATGTGGTTTTCAGGGTCTGATGATGGAGCCGGAAGGTAGTCACAGGAATGCAACAACAAAATGATGGAAAATGGTCAAAACTAATTCAGTTGTTATATATGTAGGTTTTATTCATCCTTGGTTTTAATTTACCAACGCTTTGATTCTATAGTGAGTGAGTGTCTACTATTTTTTTTTGGCATATTTTCTTTACGATGTTTGCATAGGCCACTAAAAACTAAATATTTTTCCAAAAAAAAAAACGTTTCATAATAAAAGTGTTATTTTGTAAACAACCACTAAAAAGAATAAAATAATTACAATGGAGCCAGAACAGTATCACTTTCTACATACCTACTCTATGGAGAATAAGGTAGGTCTATATACATTTAGGGTCTTAAAGATTCCTCTGATGTCACACTGCTCATGTGGGCTCACTCTTTGCCTTCCACAGACCGCATCACCCTCTCTGTGGACGGCGAGGAGTGGGCGCGAGTGGAGCCCGCAGCAAGTGGGCTGGTTGGCCGGATTCCTGAGAGTTGCCAGCGTTTGCCTCGATCGCTACTGGCCTTAGGCGATAAGATGGCGCCTTTTGATGTCGACGTGAGTTTCAATAAAGCTTTATTTAACTGGACTATTTTTTATTGAGACTGACACACAAACTTATGACCTACAAGTAGTTACAGACTGCATAAATTTATAAGTCATAAGTTTGTGCTTGTGTTTGTGAGTTTGTTTGTTTGTTTGTTTGTTTGTGTGGGAAGACCCCCCACAACGATGGACCGACGACATTGTAGCCATCGCAGGAAGTCGGTGGATGGAGGTGGCACAGGATCGCTCGTCATGGCGCTCTTTGGGGGAGGCCTATGTACAGCAGTGGACTTCTAAAGGCTGACATGATGATGATGATAGAATATTAGAACGAAACATAACACAAAATCATATGTGAAAAATATAAAAATTCGCGATCGAACTTAGCGCGAAAATTTTAAATTATTGAACTGGGAGAAGTCTAGATATATTAAAACATTCAAATATACAAAACACGCGACCGCAACGTGCCTGTCCGCAAAGTTAAAATGAATAATTCAAAATTATACGATTTAAGGAACTGGTACTAATTTAAAGAAATACGAGCGAAGCGTGCGTGAAGGTTTTTTCCTAATCAGATGAAAATAATTAATTTACGTACTTGGTAGGTACCTAAGTACGTAAATTCGTTATTTGTAAACTCTTAAATGCGAGGGCACAGCGTTTAACGCCCTTGTCAGATTATCCAAATGCCAGGAAATGTCTGATAACAACTCATTTACCAACTCGTTCTCCTTACCCCCAGTTCTACCTAACCTTTGGCGTGGCAGCCGGCGGAATCACGGAATTCCCCGAGGGCGCGACCACGACAGGCGGCCGGCCCAAGCCATGGACCAACGGAAGTCCCAAGGCCATGTTGAACTTCTGGAGAGACATGGACGCGTGGATGCAAACCTGGACCCAGCCGGAACTGCTCGTAGATTACGTCAAAGTCGTCGCTTTGTAATCGCTCTAGTCTATATTACTTTAATTAAACAATTAAATGCTTATAGGTAGGTAGGTACCTACTATTTCATTTGTTTAAATTTTTTATGGTAACATATTTCCTCTCGCTTTCCTGAAATGTATGGCAGTGATTTCGTGAAAAGCGTAAACAATGTGTAACAGTTTCTAATGGAAGCCGTCTCCGGCTTCCTAGCGCGCGCTATTAGATTGGACCAATGAGCGCGCGCGGTTCTATCAAGCTAGAAGCCATCACATAAAATGTTTATAGTGCAAAATGTAAACACTTCAGTCGGGTATAGAACTCCGGTACTTCAGACTAGCAGCCGAGCGTTTGCAAGCTGAGCTATCCCAGCATACGGTTTTCTGACGAAAAGTAAGATCTATACAAAAAAAAAGTAAGATATAGATCAGATGAAGTTATAGTTGCTGATTCACAGTTACTCAATGAGCGCGCGGCGCTAGAGTATATTAATGTTGCATACTACCAAGGTCAGATGTTACACCTCATATGCGACTACTGTAAGGCTCGCTCGTTTTTGATGTGAAACATCTTTCCTCTCACTTTCTTGAAATCTGTGGGAGTAATTTCGTGAAAAGTGTAAGCAAGCAACCAATCCAAACAGAGTTGGTTGTTTGCTTGAAGTCAGTGGATTATGAATAAAACAGTACTTATTTCGTGAAGTAGATATTTATTTATGGGTAAACATTAAACTATTTTACAAAGAGGTGAAAATAGTAGAGTTGTATTTAGAATACAAAGCGTTGAATAAGATTGCAAACGTTTGTATTGAAGCGGTGGAAGCTTGGCTCGCGCTTAGATGTTTTATAAAAACGTTTGCAATCTCAATAAAATTATAAAATACTACGAATGCTTTGATCAAATTAATAAAAAATATACTATTCTGCTAGATTTTTTAAAATCCATTCCTTCGATTGGATATTCCCACTTTGTCTTCCTTTGCTCATCTAGCGACTGCAAGAGCTTGGTGCCATTGTTGTGATCTGCAGTTCTTTGGAACTCCTTATAAAGTTCTTCGCTCTCATTGCACCAGCCCGGAATCTAATCTTTTCTGTAGCCTCTAGGAATGTTTCGTTTAGCCGCATTAATCACAAGTTCTACAAAGGTGGTATAGTTTGAAACAATGGGTGCTAGGTTAATTGGTGCCAGGTCTAAATCAAGAGATAAGCCTTTCCAGTTGGCTTTATTCAAGTTCCACCTAGGCAGGGGCATTGAGTTCACTAAAGGTACTTTAAATCTAGCAGAAAAGCATGAAAAGTACTGCACAGACTCACAGGGAAGCAACATCCAGCAAAACGAACTTCAAGCGTAAATCCTGATTCCATTGCAAACCGAATGGTGGATGTCACACGGACTAAGAGAGATAAACTTTTCACCAAGAAGGTCAAACAGGATCTCAAGACACTTAAACAGAACTTGCCAACGAATCAAAACCTTTCGAAACGTTTTGTTATCGGGGAAATTGTAGGAGCTATCAAACTCTTAAAAAATAATAAAGCCGCTGGTCCCGACAACATGTACAACGAGTTTATCCGTAACATGAGCCCCCGTGCAATTGATTAAACCGGTCTTACCGCTCTTTTAAACTATAGTCTACGTAACAACAGACTACCAAGACAGTTTAAATTAGCTAAACTAATAGCTATCCCAAAACCAGGCAAATCCGAACTGCTACCTGAAAACTATCGACTATTGCACTGTTGAGCTGCATTTTCAAACTGCTGGAGCATGTGTTACAATAATATAACACATCCAACAAGCGAACAAGCTGGTTTCCGAAGAGGAAGGAATTGCACCGACCAAGTAACTTACAACATGCATTGAAGCCAGTTTCCAAAAGCAGATGGAAACTACGACAGCATTTATAGACCTGACAGCTGCCTACGACACAGTTTGGAAACAGGGTCTCCCTTGCAAACTTTTGTCCGTAATCCCTAGCAGAGAAAAAGTCAATTTAATAAATAGCATGCTGAGTGAAAGGGAATTTGAAGTCTTCCTGGGAAACACTAGGAGCCGTAAGCGTAATCTGAACAACGGGTTACTCCAGGGCTCTGTGATGGCACCGCAGCTATTTAATCTCTTGACAAACGATCTTACAAAGCTTTCAAAATACTTCAAGTCCTGGCGGTTAATTCCGAGCGCAAGCAAAACTGAAGTATCATGTTTTTACCTTAATAACCAGCCTTGCCAACTACCAACCTACGGTTAACTTTAACGGAGAAAAACTTAATGACAACCCGTTACACACAACTTTTTACCACACTTCAGCGAGGAAAAGGCTAGGTGCAAGAAAAATAGCTTAAATAATATATTAAATTAGTGTTTATAATATTATTAAAAAATAAAACGTGTCGAATAGGGTTGAAAAGAGTCAAATAGAGTCGAATTGAAATGAATAGAAACGACTACAGTCGAGTAGAGCCGAGTAGAGTCAAGCAGAGTCGAAGAGTCGAATAGAGTCGAGTAGAGTAGAATAGAGTTGAATAGAGTCGAAACCAGACGTATAGTGTCGAGTAGAGTCGAGTAGAGTTGGAAAGAATCTAATAGAGCTAAATAGAGTCGAAGAGTCAAATAAAGTTGAATAGAGTCGAGTAGAGTTTAATAGAGTTGAAAAGAATCGAAAAGAGACGAATAGAGTCGAGTAGAATCGAAAAGAGTCCAATATAGTCGAGTAGAATCGAAAAGAGTCGAATAAAGGCGAATAGAGTCGAAGAGTCAAATATAGAGTCGAGGAGAGTTGAATATTTTGGGTGGAATAGAATCGAATAGAGTCGAATAGAGTCAAGTAGAGTCGAATAGAGTCGAGCAGAGTCGAGTTGAGTCGATTAGAGGCGAATAGAGTCGAGTAGAGTCGTTTAGAGGCGAATAGAGTCGAGTAGAGACAAATAGAGTCGAGTAGAATTGAATCGAATAATAATATATATATATAAATAAGTATTTATGTATTTTCAGTGGATACTGCCGTATAGAAAATTATTGAATAGAAAGGTTCGAATAAAAAAAATCTCTTTCCAGGCTAGCGGCCAAATGCAATTTTGCACTCAGATTACGAATGACAGAATCTTTCCGAGCTTGTGAGGTGAAATAGTTATTTGTGCACGACAGCAAAGTGATTTTTTGTCGCGAGTACTCCTATTGATACCTGAGCAAGCGAAGGATACTAGGATTATAGAATCCTGAGCGTAGCGAGGGTTTCAAAAGTACGAGACGCAGGATAACTTTGAAGCCGTGCGAAACACATATCTTTGAGGCAGCTCAAGCCGCTGGATGGACATGGGCCAGCCGCGTCACCCCATCATCTAAGCCTATAAAGGACATACCTAATGCGCATGATGGAGTTCGTATTGACCCAGCCACTGCAGAGTTTACCACATGTACCAACATGATGGACAAGGTTATCCTTGTATTAACGCACTTAGGTCAATATGCATAGTACAACCACAGAACTTAAAATATTATTCTGGAAAGCTGATGGCATTCGTAGTAAGATTTCTGAACTCACAGATCTTGCTATTTGTGACTTGTCTTCCGACGTAATTGCTGTCGGTGAAACTAGAATTGGCGAGCATGTGCCTCTTTATATCCCGGGCTATTGCTGTTACCGCCAGGACAAGCTCAATGGTAATCGCGGATAAGGTGTTGCAATTTTGATCAGAGCTGACATTACTCACTCGCAAGTGACCGCTACTAGTCTAGTTCATATGTTATGATCAGAGCTGACATTACTCACTCGCAAGTGACCGCTACTAGTCTAGTTCATATGTTATCTAAGATCAGAGCTGACATTACTCACTCGCAAGTGACCGCTACTAGTCTAGTTCATATGTTATGATCAGAGCTGACATTACTCACTCGCAAGTGACCGCTACTTGTCTAGTTCATATGTTATGATCAGAGCTGACATTACTCACTCGCAAGTGACCGCTACTAGTCTAGTTCATATGTTATGCTCAGAGCTGACATTACTCACTCGCAAGTGACCGCTACTAGTCTAGTTCATATGGAAGCTATTGGAATAGAAGTCACTGTCTCCGTTCAAAAAGCTATTTTTTTCTATTTACCAATCTCCAAATTTAGCTCTTTTACACAGGGATTTAGACTTGCTGTTAGGCGTAGGAAATTGTGTCTTATTAATTGCTGATTTTCATAGTGTGATGAATCGTCATGGAAAAATGCTAGTTCACCACACGATCTCTCATAATAACATGATACATGCTCCTGTGGAACCTACTTTAGTCCATTATCACGCTGAGCATAAACCTAGTACGCCGGATTTAGTCTTAGCGTTGAACGTAAATTATATTAATAGTATTACCACTGCCCCTGCGTTATCGTCCAACCACTTGCCAGTCTTAGTAAGTATAGGTGGTACAATTAAGCGCCAAATCAATCACTATTTTGATTACAAGAAAGGTAACTGAGACCAATTTCGTACTTATTTGAACGAACACATCTCACTTTCGAGGGAATCCTTTGACTCTACTGTGACAATTGACCAAGCGGTGCACTCATTAACGAATTCACTTGTTGCAGCTAGATATTGTGCTGTCCCGCAAGTAAAAGAAGATTGCAAACCCAATCCATTGCCCAACTTTATCAAGAAACTTATAAAAGTAAAATACAACCCACGTCATCGCGAAAACAGATGTTCCTCGAACTCAAACGATCGTCAAAAAAATCAAATCAATCACTTACCTATAAGCTAAGATCAGGACTGTTATCAAAGTTTACAAAAGACAAAACTTAGGATAAAAAAACTGGCTACGGTTACTGGCTGATAATGCTCATTCAGATCTTTGGCGTATTACTAAATCCTTAAAAAGGTAATCAATGACTATACCACCGCTTGTCAAAGCAGATAATTGTTTAACAAGTTCATTTGCTGAGCAGTGCTGTGAACTAGCCTCAGCTTTCCACAGAAACATGAGTCTGTCGGTTGATTGGGAAAGTATTGCGGTAAATGACAGAGTATCTTCTTCCATCGCGTGCCTTGTAATTAGCGATAGAGCACCTACTTACGTAAAGTTATTGACAAACTTTATTCGTGTTTTAATTATGAATACCAAGAAGAAAGCTAGAAAGTACTGCATAGCATTAGGCTGTTTGAATAGTGATGACGAATTGTCATTCTTTACGCTTCCAAAGGATATTGAAAGGTAATAAATTGTAATACCTATAATAGGTCCCAGTTATGTAGTTAGATATTGATATTTTTTTATTACGTAGGTTCCTATAGTTTTATGTTATTTCATTTGTGTTCCATACCGAAGCTACGCATATTTAAGGTTTTTCCGCGCAGAAATAAAGTCGTTTATTAAATCGATCAACGTAATTTTATAATTGATTATAATAGGTATTGTTGATCGGAAAATGAATTACTGTGCTGACTTAGTAAGTAGCCTACATACTTTTAATACCTTTTATTACGTAGGTAGCAATTTATTTTTCACTCATTAAAAAGCATGGAATTCAGACAGGCACCTTTATTCATCAAAGTGCAATACCTATTGGATATAATCATAATCAACCAACGACACGTAGGAAGGTATCTCACTAAACTTATCGGCGTTCTGAAAATGGGATAGGTAGGTAGTAAAAATGAGGTAGTCGGTCTATTCTGATAAGAATGTCATTTTATGTAATAGAACTATTTTAATTTATAATAATAAGTAATAACATAATACATTATTACTTATTTATTCTGTTACAATATCTAAGTCATAACATATCACAGAATAATTAGTAGTACAAGTCATATCTTAATACAACCCTACCGAGCGAAAAAGGGACAGAGCGATTCTGAAACGGTTAGAGCAATGGAAGTTCTCGCGCGTTGTGATACGGCGCATTCTAGCTTGCACGCGGTGGGCGAGCGCCTTCTAGGTAAATATAATTGAAAGCTCGCAGCGCCGCGCCGTGCGAGTTAAATTGCACTTTATAGCGTTGTAGCGAGAGTCGCTATTTATTTAAATGACTTTACTCAGTTAGCCTTCTGTACTTGTACTGTTATTTATTCTGTGACCTTACTACCATTTTTTCTGTTTTTTTTTAAATGGGACTGTTCCCTACCAATTACCTAGCCCCAAACTAGGATGCCCTGTACTATGGGCACTAGATAACGGATAAACATACATAAATACGAATAATCACATCCACGACTCGGAAACAAACATTTCTGCTTATCACACAAATTATTACACCTTGCAGGATTCGAACCCGCGACCGTTTGGTTTCGTTCCTAGGGTCTCTAGCCACTAGACCAACCGGCCGTCTTTACAAGTTTACAATACAGTTGTCGCTTATACGCGATTACTTAAATCAAATTTGATATAGAAATGTCGGTTATATCCTACTACCATTTACTATTTTAATACAACTCTATCTCTGACACCGTATTACTTTACAATTATCATTTATTAATTGGTGCTTACGCCAATTTGTAACATTGTATTGTACTCAAGTAGCTGTTTAGCGAGTCGCTTATTCCAAAATAAATCGCGTACAGTGACGGCGGGAGCATGAGCGCTTGTGCGTAATTTTTTTGCGAAGGTTTTGTCAACGGTAAGTTATTTATTTCTCTAACCTTTTTGGTATTTAATTAAGTACTTGTGCGTGATTACTTACTAAGTAGGTACCTATAACGAATGTATATTCTTTTGAATGTAGTTTTAGGTTAAAATGGAAAGAAAAGGTCGAAAAAGGGACATTCTGATTAAAAACATCGGACATACGAATTAAGAAAAAATGTCGCAGAAGCCTTCTTTCTGAATTTGATAAGGTAAAATAATTTATTGTTTAGTATTATTGTTGTTGAACCTCAAGTATAATTACTATACTTGAGGTTCAACACTACCTTAGACCTTAATTAGTTTAAGTAGGTATTGTTGGGAATACAAGGGACACTTTCTTAATAATAGGCGAGTTCGTAAAATTATAAGTAGGTATTACAATTTTTACAAGTTTAATGTGACGTGGTTTGAATGAGTGCTTCGAGTCGACTGGCGGCGGTGGCGGTTGGATTTTAAGAGATGGAACCTACTCGCAGACAAGTGTTTCGTGGGAAATCTTGTTGTTAAAATAAGTAAAATAAGAGTCGCCACTTTCAAAAAGAACCGCACATGAACAACGGTTAAGTTATCTACAGATCTGGAGACACCTGTGTCCTGTATTGAAATAGCGTCCAAAACAAAGATTCTTGACTTACCGGACTGCTATCCTACACTCCTGCAAATTATTGAGAATAAACACAAGGATTTATTGAAGCTAGTTATACCACAACAGTTTCAGGCAGAGTACTTAGCTTTAACTTTGAACAAAAAGGTGAAAGATACTTTTCCCAATACTGACATAGAAGATAATGTTGAATAATATGTAATAATATTTTGTGATTACGTGCACTTTTTCTTCAGGGTTTTGAGTCCTAAAGACTTACTTAAATTAATATTCAGGAGATACCTAAACAAGACTGATTAGGTAATTAATTGATTGTAATATTGATCTCGATTAGCTGATATAGCAGTCTCCTTATGGATCAGCTTTCGCCTGAAGCTGACCGAAGTTATCTGAAGTTTTTACACTTTACGAAGTTTCTGGTTCCTGCCGAATATTCGGCCACGAAGGACCATGTACAAGCTCCAAGCCTGTTCTGCTCTTAGGTATATCCGTCCTCGTGAAGGTACTTAGGCCCGTATTAATAAATCGCTCTTGGTTGATCTCTCAAGTGCGATATCAACTGATACGCTCTCAAGTTGTGATCATCATCTTAAGATCGTCGCTGATTAATAAAGACATTTGAGAGAACTTGAGAGAAAGATTGAATGAACTACGAATGAACGATTTATTTTCTTTAGTGAAAGTTCGGTTTTTGCTCAAATAAGATATAAAGTAAGGTTGAAAATGATTACTTCGATGTAGTTGAATTAAATTAAATGCGATTATATTAAACGTAATGTATATTTTCTACATAATTATAATAACCTAACTTTAGTTATTTTGTTGAAAGGATGTAAGCCATAACTTTTGTCTATATTTTCAAACTTACACTATCTATTAAAGAACTCAACGCAATTCATCAACAAATAACTATAATTTATGAAAATAAAAATTCGTCCATGCAGTATTTCCAGCGCGTATCCTTTGGTTACAATTTCGGATCTTTTTAGACTTCAGCGAGTCCTCGCCAGGTTCTGATATCTACCAAATCTTCGGATGTTTTCGCAATCATGCCAAATAAATTTGTTTATTCCCACAGGAATATAAAATATTCTCATAATGATGGTTAATATAATTATAATTATCAACTTCTCGTTAGAAGAAGAAGTTAGAAGTAGAAGTTAATATTTTCGAAATCCTTGATTCTAGCAACTGGCAATCACGCTCTCAAGTCACGGATCGACTGCACTCAACATTCTGCATCTCAAAGCACATCGCAAGTGCGCCCTTGAGACTCGAGATTGATTTATTATTAAACACTAACTCAGCTGATTACGGCATCTCAATCAACAGCTTAAGATATGTTTATTAATTAGATTAGCATCTTGAGATCGCTCTCAATAGCGCTCTCAGAGTTGAGGAAGGTTTATTAATACGGCCCTTAGTGTTTACAAATGGTAAAACTAAAACATATGTTTATATTTGCAATAATGTGTAATAACTGAAGAGTGTACATATGTATCAGTATCAAAAGCCTTCCTCAATTCAGAAAAGAGCATTTCTCTCATATTGTTACTGAACAGCTAAATTACCTTTTCATCTCGTCGACAGGTGGTAGAATCAGCTGTCATCAAAATTAGCCATCTAGCGGCAGAGATGTGAACCTTATTGCATTTTCGGAAACAGCTTGAGTAAAATCTATTAGACGGCGCTGGGTGACAAAACTGGCTTATACAGTCTTAAATTTATTGTTTTTATTTGTTTTATTTATCAGTTGCTCCATGACATAATGGATCCATCTATCATTACAAACATATTTGTTTCTTCTTTCACTGCCTCCATTTTCTTCTAAGCCGCGGTTGGTATAAAATATTGCATAATTTTTTAATGTTTTCAACAACACGAGCATAGTTGGCTGTTTTTTTTAAATTTTAATTTTTACTTGCCTGGCCACAAGGCGTCCTACACTACGTTTGCCTAAACATGGTCTCCACTCAAGAACTTATCAGTCAATATAGGAAATTATCAATCAATATACGCAAAAAGGATTTTTATTGAATTTGCAACGGATTTCGAGATCCGATGGGAAGAAAAACTAATATTAATTTAAGTTGCAACGGATCTCGAGATCCGATGGGAAGAAAAAATAATATTCATTTGACTTGCAACGGATATCGAGATCCGATGGGAACAAAATTTAATATTCATTTGAGTTGCAACGGATCTCGATATCCGATGGGAACAAAAACTAATATTCATTTGAGTTGCAACGGATCTCGAGATCCGATGGGAACGCCGAGCGAGATCCGTTAATTAGAAATTCTGATATCGTGATCCGATGGGAAGTACCCTCGAATCCTATTTATGAGACTACCGCCATCTATCTGGTTTTCCTCGCCCAGGAGTAGTGTGTGCACAAAATATACAACTGCCAAGACTTTTAGTTCCGTAAATCTAACTAGATGGCGGTGGCAACCCTTAAACCACGCAAACGATATTAGCAGCGATTGGGTAAGACATTTCACCACCATCATTGTAGGTCCGGGTAGTTATCGCCACAATTGGTGCGTTCTGTGGTAATATTTTGGAAGGCCTTTTTTTATGGGCTTACGTATTAAGTATGTGCAAAATTGCTAATACTGCAAATCATATAGATAGAGACCGAAGTCTTCAAAGAGAATGTGAATACTACTTTAATAGAAGTTTTGTTCAGCTAGCTTGCCTAATTTCAAAATACACGTAATTTACGTAACAATAATAAATCTTTCCTTCATACTTTGGTACAGGCTTAGGTTAGGTTATGGCACAGTACATATATTAGGTGGTTATGGTAATGTAGGCGTATTAAAAAGATCATTGTATTTACGCTTAGCATCAGTGGCCACCATGCCATCAGGGACTTACTCCACCTTCCATCATTACAATTTTTCAAGTGTCCTGCCCATCGTCACTTGAGTTTAATTATAAGGGATCCGACGTCTTCCACCTTGGTTCTTCTTCTGATCTCCGTATTTCTAACTCTGTCGCTCAACATGATACCTAACATATTACGCTCCATGGCCCGTTTTGCGACTCGCATCTTGTGCACAGTTTCCTGAGTAGTGTCCATGATTTGGCACCATACGTCATTGTGGGAAATACACATTGGTTATACAGACGGTCTTCAGGCATTGCGGCATTTTTCGGTCCCTGAGCACGTCGTCATGTTTGCCGAACGCAGCCCATCCCAGCTGGATACATGTAGTGATTTATTTGTGCCTATATTATCTGCTGAAAGATAAACAAAGTCCAAGATAGGATATCTCCAATATCTCACTAACAACTTCAATAGGTAGTTATAAAGTAATTACAGACCGATAAGCCTCCTTCCTCAAATATACGTCCAAATTTATTTTTTTGCACAATATATGATAGAAAGCTTACAGTTATGACCAAAGCGCTTTCTATTTGCCAAAGTTCTGAGTCACAGAATAACTCTCCAACTTGATGAATGCCAGCCCTTCGAGCACATTCACACCGTGAAACAGCTGATGGACAAATATGACGAAATGAACCAGCCATTGTGATTTGCTTTCGTAGATTACGAAAAAGCTCTTGGTAGCATTCAGCATTGGGCCATGTTCCATTCTCTCCAACGCTGCCAAGTGGACGCACAGGATGTGGATGTCCTCCGAAAGTATAACTCGGCATCGATGCAGGTACGAATGCATGCACTCACTGGTAATGCTCCGATCAAATGAGGCGAACTATAGTGAGATACCATATCACACAAGTTATTAGAGGACATCCTTAAATTAATCGATTGGGAGTTCAATTAGTTTTTCCACCCCCTCCGCTTTTATCAATGAAAAGCCGTCAGATCTAAAAGTAATGTTGCAAATCCTATTCTATGCTTCTCACGGAGTTGGTTTGTTTTAAGATGAACATGTCCCAAATGAAGGTAATGATTATAACAAATATTTCAAGTGTGTTACCCAAGTACATAAAACATAATAAACCGGGGAGAAACTGTAAACCTATCGATCGATTCGTTTTCACCGACATCTAATATTAGGGGACCGGATTTCGGCCCCCTAGTGCAAAGTGACAGTTAATGTTTGTTGTAATACTACTACTATTTTTGAAATATTTGAAACTGTATTTATTTCAAAACTAGCTGTACCCGCGGCTTCGCACGCGTGGCATTTCTCTAGGTTAAAAGAACTCTTTTACTATTCCAAGACCGAAAATACCACAGATTGGGTAATCTGTGGAAAATACCAATATACCTACCAACATTTAAACAAAATTCCTTCAGCCGACAAACAGTTTTTATCGATTGCTCGGCTTCTACTCATCGGATAATAAGTGCACCAGTTTTTAATTCAAACCCTAAGCTTTCCAACAGTGAAAACTGCATTGCAATCGGTCCAGTAGTTTTTACGTGATGCGTGAACTGACTAAAACCACAGACCAGTATATACAAGAAGACTAGCAATCCCATACAAAAAATCGTGCATCGCAATAAGCTCAAAATCCTGTATTATATCTAGATGGTCAAATAGCCTGGAAATTTTAGTTTTGGCATTTGAAGCCGATAAATTTGGGTTACTTCTTTACTAATCGAGCTCAAAAGTTGTTTAGCCTTTTTTAAGTGTGCTTTATTGTTTCCAAAAACAGTTTTAGTACATTTCGTTTTATATACATGATTTACCACTATTCATGTGGCTACTGGTAGATGGAGTCACAAACGCATAAAAGGTAGTAATCAAAACCACGCATTTTTGCTTCGCTAGATGGAGTTAAGAATACTTAGTCGTTGTATTGCACGGCCAATCGAATCAACTTGTATACAGGTTGTAGGTGTGCATCCCCGCCATATTTACAGAGGTAGGTACACTCCACTTACAGAACACGAATCATTAACAAAAAAGTACAAAAAAATATTGAATTAAAAATAAATAAAAAAGTTTATAAAAATCGACATGTGTACGCGATCCTACTTTGAAATCACCACGTGTGGTAAGAGCCTGCACACTAACGAAGCGTCGTCGCGTGTAGAGCGTACGCGCAAACGCACACGCGTGGCCGACCGCGGCGGCAGGCGGCGTCATGTCAAAGGACTCAAAAGCTAGCCGCAGGCGCGGCGGTGGCATTGGCGGCGGCGACAAAGGCGAAATGCGCGCGGGACACCCGCCCCCTTCACCCGCACAGCGCACCGAGCGATCAGCTGTACTGTACGAACTACGAACAGTGATCAGTCGTCACAAGTTCGCCGCGATACGCGTTTAGTGCTCGATGCAAAAATGGAGCAATTTTCGAATGTCGAACTTGTGGAGATGGTACGTTTGTACGGCATAAGCGGGAACAGTTTAACCCAGTCCGTGCAAATGTTTCGCGAACAGTTTCCAAATAGCCGGATTCCAACACGCGACATGATGCTGGGTGCCACACAGAGACTGAGGGATTATGGTCAATTCCAGGTTCCACGTCACGCTCGCGCTCGCGGTAGCGTAGGACTCTCAGTCGAAGTCCAAGAAGAAATCTTCCAATTTTTTGAGAGGGAGCCGCGAGCCAACACTCGCGATGCTGGGCGGCGCTTCACATTCACCACAACACCGTCTGGCGACTGCTGAAACGGGATTTCCATTTTCAACGGGTACAGGACCTTCATCCATTCGACAATGCCGCGCGCTTAGCTTTTTCCCACTGGATTTTGCAAAACGGGCAGTGAACATTTTGTGAATATGTTCTCCCGTGTGGGAATCTTCAATATTCACAACGAACACTGGTGGGCACATCGAGACCATAACCCGCATAAGACAAAACGATTCGTTCCAGAATCGATTTAGTGTGAATGTCTGGGGTGGCATTACCTATTGGAGAACACGTGCTAGGTCCGTACATGATTAAAGGCCACCTCACCAGAGTTGATGAGATCGTAGGATGAGATGCTTGAAGACGTGCCACTGGCATTCCAAAGAAACCTATTTTACCAGCAGGACGGAGCTCCACCTCATTATGGACGTCAAGTGCGCGAGTATCTGGGTGAAGTGTTTGGAAGCCAGTGGATTGGTTGTGGTGGGCCAGTACCCTGGCCACCAAGATCACCTGACATGACCCCGTGTGATTTTTATTTATGGGGTGAATTAAAGCGACTCGTATACACGGACGAAATTACAAGTGTTGTGCAATTAAAAGACTAAATCATCACAGCATTTGACCGTGTTAGACGCAATGTGAACGTTTTAAAAAAACTAACACGAAACCTTAGACGGCGTGCTCAATTGTGCATCGAAAATTAAGGAGGACACATTGAACAGTATCTAAGGGTGACGTAAATAATAATTGTAAACTTGTACATAAATTTGTAAATTCTAATCGAACTGTAAATAAGCTGATTCCAATTTTTTAACTACGCCAAAAATACCTAACTTTAACAACACATTCTCACTTGCAATAAGTTCATAGCAACTGATACATAATGTTATCAAGGCTTAAAAACTGTACTAAAGATTTAAAATACAAAAGAAAATTACAAAGACAACTAAGTTCCCTAATTCCCTAACTTGATAGGTTAGAACTGAAAGCCCTACGCATACATGAGTTTTATTATAATTTATTGTTCGTTCGCACATGTTATGCACAAAATAAATAATATTACTACGTAGTAGAAGTGGAAAATAATTAACAAAACTGTTAGTAAGATGATACTTTCTAATTTTTATTTTCGATTATACTTTAGACTAATTAGGTAGGTATTTTTGACGGTCCTAAGCCCGCTCAAGTAAGAAGGGAAATTTGGAATCGAATTTATTTCGCGAATACAATCAATTGCTTGTACAAACTTTTAGAATACCTAAATAAATCTAATTGTAGACGTCGTTTGTTGCTTTGCGGTGCGTTTCGAGGCACGTCAGAGGCGGGGTAGCGCGGGCGGCGGCGCGCGGCGGTGGCGCGCGGCGGCGGCGCGCGGCTGTACGCGAACATACCACACGTGTGTGTGTGTGTGTGTGTGTGTGTGTGTCGTGGGGTTCTACCTCTGGGGTGCGTTTAAGTAAGTCGGCGAAATTTTCACCAGATAAAAATTAACTAGCGAGGGTTCGCTGAACGGAGTCATAGGTTTATCTTGGGTTTATCTGTCAAATTCAAATGTCGACTTGACAAATTTATGTTCAGTAGCCTATTTTATGCCCCCTAAATCATTTTTATATTATATTCGTTGCACAGAATTTATGTTACTGCATTATTATAAATATATAAAGTATTTACGAATAAAACAATCAACCAATTGAATCTAACCACGAATCGAATGACACACAGCTGTCATTCTGACAGCAGACTAAAATTTAGCGACCTCAAAAGCTCGCTAAAATTTATCCTAGCCAGGCGAAAACTTATACCAGCGGGCGCCCGTGAACGGGGCAGATTAAATTTTATTCGGGTTAATTTTTCGCCTCGCGGTGTGCTTGAACGGGGTGTTTGACTTTTAGTCAGTTTAAATTTTATACTGGATAATTGACTTAAACGCACCCCTGGTTCTACTCCAAAATGAAGTAGGCCCTACTACATTTAAAAAAACATTTAATCAGATATTCCATTTCCACCTCCAGTTATATGTAGGAATTAAATAGTATTGTTAGGTGAATAAAGTAGGTATACATATTAGAATCGACTCTACAAATATGGCGGGGATGTAAAACTACAACCTGTATATTGGTCTATGCTAAAACAGACAAACAGACAGACACGAATTTTAAAAATGTTTTTTTATTTTTCAGTACCTATGTAAGTGGCCGGTACCTAAGTATACCTTAGCTTGGTGAAAACGGATTTAGGTAAGGGGCTGATCTAATGGACATATTAGGTACATAATATATAGTACGGACGGAGGACTATAATTATGTACTGTGCCTTAGCTTAAGGGAATCTTAGTTAGGGAGAACTTAAGGTGAATTTGGTGAAAACGGGCATTAGATTATTAAGACGGTCCATGTAAACTTTGCCACAAATCCAGGTTTTGATTAGTTTTATCGAGGAAAACAAAGTCAAAGTTTGTATTGTAAATGTTAATCTAGGTTACTAGTAATCACATGTAGCAACAGAATATTAACTTTATATTTCACCTCTATGCTCTATATATATATCTCTGTTGAAAAGGTACATCAGGGGTGCGTTTAAGTTCTACGGTTTAAGTTCAAATTATTCAGTATAAAATTTAAACTGACTAAACGTCAAACACCCCGTTCAAGCACACTGCGAGGCGAAAAATTACCTGATTAAAATTTAATCTGCCCCGTTCACCGGCGTCCGCTGGTATAAGTTTTTTATCCTTGCCAGGCGCAAGGATAAATTTTAGCAAGCTTTTGAGGTCACAAAATTTTAGTCTGCTGTCAGAGTGACAGCTGTTTATCATTCGATTCGCGGTTAGATTAAATTTGTTGGTTGTTAAAATTGAAAATACTATCTTTAATTATATAAAAACAGTAAAAAAAACAAAAACTTACAAAGAAAATAATTAAAAAAAACTAGGGGACCTATGCTATGCTAATGAACAAGAATTTGACAGCTAAACCTATGACTCCGTTCAGCGAACCCTCGCTAGTTAATTTCTAATGTAGCGGTCTTTAATATAGATAAAAAACCATAGGTCGTCGCTGAAAATATCAAATCCATACATTTCGTTTTTATAAATATTCTAATTCGGAATTGAGTAAAATAAATTCAAATACGTATTTCTGATTTTTGTTCTCAGAACGCAGTTATTTGTTTATATGAGTGGGTTCTCAACCATACAAACTGTTTGTTTACACAAGGGCCGCCGGGCCCAGATGGTCTTCCGGCGGCCGACACATGCTTCGCGCCCTTTTTATTTAACCGACACACGTGAGCGTCTACTTAAGTACGTGAATTCGTTATTTGCAGTAACTGCAAATTATTCAGAGAAGCGCGAGCGATGTGCCCTCAAGACTTAGGTTTAACCCTTAAGAAGCGAGGGCACAGCGTTTAACGCCCTTGTCAGCATCTCTAAATGCCAGGAAATGTCTGATAACAACTCATTTACCAACTCGTTCTCCTTACCCCCAGTTCTACCTAACCTTCGGCGTGGCAGCCAGCAGAATCACGGAGTTCCCCGAGGGCGCGACCACGACAGGCGGCCGGCTTAAGCCGTGGACCAACGGCAGTCCCAAGGCCATGCTGAACTTCTGGAGAGACATGGACGCGTTGATGCAAACCTGGACCCAGCCGGAACTGCTCGTGGATTACGTCAAAGTCGTCACTTTGTGATCGCTCTAGTCTATTTTGCTTTCATTAAACAATGTTATGCTTATACTTACCTACTCTTTCATATGTTTTTAATTTTTGATGTGTCATTATATTTCCTCTCGTTTTCCTGAAATCTATGGCAGTTATTTCGTGAAAAGCGTAACCAATGTGTGACCGGAAGTCTGTAACAGGAAGTCAGGGAAGCGCGCGCTATAGGTTTTACATTTTGCAATCTATGGGAGAGATTTCGTGAAAAGAGTAACAATGTGTATGAGTGTAACCGTAAGTGTGTAACGGAAGCCGTCTAGATTAGATTACATCGCGCTATTAGATTTGACCAATGAGCGCCCGCGGTTCTATCACGCTAGAAGCCATCACATAAAATGTTTATAGTGCAAAATATAAACACTTCAGTCGGGAATAGAACTCCCGTACTTCAACTAGCAGCCGAGCTATCCCGGCATACGGTTTTCTGGCGAAAAGTAATATATATAGATTAAATGCAGTTATAGTTGCTGTTCACAGTTGACCAATGAGCGCGCGCGGTGCTAGAGTATGTTAATGTTGCATACTATACTACCAAGGTTAGGTGTCAGATGTTACAAATCATAATGCGACTATACCATTGTAAAGTTCGCTCGTTTTTGATGTGTAACATCTTTGCTCTCGCTTTCCTGAAATCTGTGGGAGTAGTAATTTCGTGAAAATTGTAAGCAAGCAACAAATCCAAACAGAGTTGGTCGTTTGCTTGAGGTCAGTGGATTATGAAGAAAAAAAACACTTATTTCGTGAAGGAGATATTTATTTATGGGTTTTAAACACATTAAACTATTTTACAAAGAGGTGAAAATAGTAGAGTTGTATTTAGAATACAAAACGTTGAATAAGATTGCAATCGTTTGTATTGAAGCGGTGGAAGCTTGGCTCGCGCTTAGATGTTTTATAAAAACGTTTGCAACCTCAAACAAATTATAAAATACTACAAATACTTTGATCAAATTCATAAATATTATCATACAATTGTTTAAATAAGCCCCTTGTTTCACCGAATGATTTTACTATAGCTAAAGTATCTGTCAAATATCCTAAAGACTGAATTGAATTTGCATCAAGAACGAAGTATTAAACGAAAATGGCCACTTAACGCGCCGCGTCAAGATATCTGCGTGGAATTGGTCGTGTATGTTCGTGTACTGTCGTAATTTGCCGAACGACTCCACAACGCGACGTATTACGTGTGAATGGTCATAGCGAATAAACGGGTCTGGATTGATTTTTACTGTAGTTCTTTGGAAAGAGTAACTACATCGATTGAACATAAATTATTATTAATTATAGACATATTGTGGCTACGTTCATGTACGTGTTTTTTTAACTGATAGCTGTCATGTTAATAACCGACTTCAAAAAAATGAGGTTCTCAAGTTGATGTGTATGTGTGATATTGTCAAAAAAACTTTATATTCACACATGTTAGTCAATATGAATATCTGAACAAATATACCAAATTTCACGAATATATGTATGTTTGTTCTCATATTTCTCGGAAACTACAAGTATGACGGCATTTTTTTTGTAATAGTTTTAGTATATTTCAACTTAGGGAATAGTTTAATATCGACTTCATATCGTATTATAATGTAAAAGAAAGTAATAATTAAAGAAAATTGAGGTCTTTGCCTACTTACTTAGGTACTTTAGTCGGATTTGGCGTAACACAGAACTAAAAAAAAAACTTACTTTTTAGTTTTATACAATTTGAAACAGGTTTAACTATTTTTAGTTTTATACGATTTGGAACAGGTTTAACTATTTTTTTAATATTTTTTTGCCAAACTTATGTGTATTTCGGTGAAACGGGATACAATTTCTACGTAATTAAATGCCTTATGGTGCCTTAACGCCTACAGAGAGTCCAATCCCTACGTCTCTTTCATATGTAAACTTCAAAATTCTTACGACTAAGACAATCTAGTGAAAAGAACATGAATGCAATTTTTACATAGGCCTCATTAAAAGGGCAGATAAAGTACTAGCTAGCGTGGACCGCTTAAATTAGGTGCAACGCACTTGATTGGCCTTAGTCACAATCGGAGTGGGGCACGTGTTAGCAGTGATGTTATCTCATTCGCACTACAGTCCGCGTACGTCTCTCTCTTCATTGTTGAAGCAAACGAACCACGGCAATGTAAATGTAGCTGTGTGGGTGTGTTCGTCTGGATTTGTAACTGTAGTCCAGTTTTGTGTTAAACTGATATTAAAGCTTTAGCTTCCCCATTTTAACTAGATCTATGTCTACATAACTTCCTCGGAATATACTACAAGGCGACACAGTACACATATTATATCTCGTAAGAATATACGTGTACTGTGCAGGCGAATAGATTGTTGTCCTACACATTTTGTTTAAATAGATGTTTCCCAAAAAAAATAAAAATTTACCATTTCCCTAGTGAATACGTCTTTAGTATAATATTTACTGTTTCATATAGACCAGCTATTGCTTTCGCTAGTCTAAATTAGATCTATAAGATTCAATAATGCAATGAGTGACATATATACTCGTTCTGGATAGTATAACTTACAATCACATTTCACAAGATACCTAGTGATTTTGCTAAATGCCTGGGCTAAGATAGACACAACACAGTTTAATTTTTATCATTATTCAGACACACACACATTTTTATCATTATTCAGACCGATTCTTGTCAAACCGGGATATAAGCATTGTCGTTAGAATCAAGACTTCCAAAAATAAAACTTTATGAGGGTAGACCGTTCTGTCTGCACGTAAAAAGAAACACCTGCTATCAGTTGTCTTGAACATGCTATGGCAACTAGGAACTTTCTAAAGTGTCTGATTTTCATTGATAACAGCGCCATCTATCCGTCGGTTTGGAAAATGTGGTGATGTTATATTAAAATAGTTCCCAAATTACCGAGAACTAAAAACAGATAATGGTAAATATCCGGATCCTAACGTCAACACCGCAACCATAGACAACCACACATTACTCCGTACTGTGACCGCAAGAGATAACGACAACCTATACATCGCGTCGGTCCGATATGGCGGCCTATGCATTTGAATGGTCGTATGTCATATTGGGCCGACATATCGGTTGTCGTTATCGGTCAAATGGACAAACAGCTCAAGTCTGCCATTATAATTAAAACAAAAAATAAATACACAGAAACAACAATTACATTTACAGATAATCGAAAACAAATAATAATTGAAAAAAGTTAACCTAACACATTCAAACACTTATACAATTTATACAAATATTTACGGCTTTTTGGCTCCTATCACATTCACAAAGGAGCATTTGAGCCCTTTTATTATAATCTCTTAAGGGACCTAAGATCCCTGCAAAGGACCTTCCCTGGCCTTTTCACATTTATGGCTGTTAGTTTGGTACCTTATTAAAAGGCCTTTTGGGCCACACACATTAAAAAGAGCCCATTCAATTATTATTCCGAGGGAGAGAATTTATTATGCCAAAAACTTTACAATTGGTCTTTTGGACCTTTTACATTTATAACGGCCTACTTGCGCACATAGCCCCGGGCTAGTTGGCTAGCCTGGACTAAAAAAGTAATTCCATGTTATGACAGTTTGGTCAAGTGATGCGTTCCAGACAACATCTCCACACAATTTTAAGCATTTTTTTATATCAATGTGCAAATAATTTAATAGTTGCCCGAAAAAAATAACTAAGCTTATACATGAAGCTATCTATCTAAGTATAACACAGTCCAGTATCATATGATTTACTGGGCTGTGTAAGTACAGAATAGCTGCGCAAGTGGTACTAAAAATATGTTCCGAGATCTAATACGCTACTTTAGAAGCGGCCTCTTGGGCTAAAACATAGATAATAAGGACTTACTTTTGGGCAAGAAACACAAAAGGCCCTTTCGGATTCCGACTTTTCAATTGGCCTTCTCGGCTTTTTTATCTTTAAACTCATAAACTCACATGCTCATTTCTTAATGGAGTTTTAGGCCAAAACACAAGCCCTTTCGGATGGCGACTAATTTACAAAGGGCCTTCTCGACATTTTTTACTTTAAAGCTCATAAAGTGACTCTGTCAATAATTTTCCGTAAATGACTAATTACCTAGACTTGTTTTTAATAAAATATCGATTATTAATCGATAAATGTAATTACATAATTATTATAATAATGATATAGATAGATATGAAGATATATTATGATGAACCTTTACAAAGTTTTTAGTCGATTATTGTATATTATATTTAAATATTTATCATTACTTGTGAATCAATGAAGTATTTATGTATAGATTTTGAAATTTTGTGTACTTTCCTTCTCTTCAGTTATATTACAATTTATTATGTTAAAATGTGAACCATGACAGACAAATTAATTTGAAATAGTGCATTTTTAGTATATAGAAATGCTACATGCTACTTTATACACGTATTTATTTTATGACAGTATATAACCTAACGCGCTGAAGCTTTTTGGTCTTAATTTAATTAATAGAATATTGGAGAATACTATAAAGGGATAGATTAATAATTTCACATACATAATCAAGCACCAATGTTAGACCAATCTCTCGATTCTCTATTTTTGAAGGGTGAAATCTATCAGAAAGTTGTATTTGGAGTAACATCGCTTATAGTTCTTTTAATAGTAACACAATTTAGATTCAGTGCAGTAGGTTTAACCATTTCTTGACTTATTGTGCGCGAGAGCATATTGAAAACGGAACCCTGTTTATATTTGGGGGTATTATATCACAGCTGACACACACTCAATAAATAATATTTTATGAAGATTATATATATATATATATATATATATATATATATATATATATATATATATATATATATAGCTCTAGATTAAGATAATAATACAGCGTTTTAATTTTAACCTTCTACTAATTAGCCTAAGCTTAATTGGTTATATTTAATGCACATCACGAAACCCGTCACTTCTTATATAATCTTTGTGTGATTATTAAAATAAATAAAATAATAAATAACATATTTTAGCACCCCGACAGTACACGTCAGACGAGGCAGGTCTCAAAGATTTACCTTCCCACTAAAATAAGAAAATAAATAGTAAACTTGAAAGCTTCGTATTCGATAATGCTCAAATTTCTATGATCTTAGTACTTATCTAACTTTTACTTACAATTTCTTGGTCCACTGGAACACCTCAATTCAATCAGCTATTCTATATCACTATTGTATATTCAGTTTTACAATGAGGAGTGCCTGTGGCCAGGTGGAGTGACGACTTGTGAAAAGCGGCTGGCAGAAACTGGGTGCAGAGCTGAAAACCGCGATCAGTGGCGTGCATTAGGAGATGCCCAGCAGTGGACTAGTATAAGTTGATGTTGATGATGAGGATTCAGTTTATTATTATTTAATTTTCACATGCTAGTGCACATAACGCTTATGTGCGATATTGCACGCGGGATGCCCGAAGGGTAATGAATCTGTGCTGAAACAGAATCGCGCAGCGGCGAAAGTAAATGGCAACCCAAAATAATATGTTTAACTGTCAAACATATGTCTACAAATGAAAAAGTTGTTGCCAGTTACAAAAATGGCAATGAAGCGCTACAGCATTCTACGACGGTTCTCTTTCGCACAGAAATGTAATTTATGCTTCGTGATTGGTAATTTAATTAATAAATATATAAAATTTATTTTGTAAAATCTAAATATAATAAGTACATCATTATATTTTAGAATACTGTTATTCAACTCAACTGACTGAAACATATTATCAACAGCGCGCGTGACGTCTCATTAGTACGTTTACTTTTGTCTATGATTGAGTTTCGCCATTGGAAATACATAGTTACTACGAATATAGTAGTCTAGTCTGACGTCACGCGACCAAGCGTTATGCCGCGAATTAAAATGGAAATAATTTACTATTTTTCAAAAAGAAGTTTTAAGACAATAACGAACCATTAAAAATCAATTTTTAATAAATAGACAAGTAGCGTGTAAAATTCATAATTCATTTTCTATTTTACATATAGCCAATAGTCACGCCAAAAATTTACGCGCTGGCTCGACAGCATATGCGTTGACGCGACTGCATATGCGTTGACTCGACAGCATATGCGTTAACGCGACAGCATATGTGTTGACACGATAGCATGTGCGTTGACGCGACAGCATATGCGTTGACGCGACATCATCTGCGTTGACTCGACATTATATGCATTGACGCGACATCATCTGCGTGGACTCGACAGCATATGCATTGACGCAACAGCATATGCGTAGACGCGACAGCATAAGCGTTGTCGCGACAGCATATGCGTTTACGCGACCGCATTAGTGTTATAACATTTTGTGTTGGCGACCTCACGTTTATTAAATAACTAACTTAGGAAACTGATTAGGAAATGTTAGTGAAATTGGACAACTAATTACAAGCTGTCAACTAGACAGCAATAATTGTTATAATATTAGTAATTTGATAAATAACAAATGCAATGTTTACTTTGTATAATTAATAATAACATTATATATTTCTATTCACATGTCTCACACCTAAATTACATAACCAGATGCACTCACAGTTCAATCCATGCTACATTTACAAACAGACAAAAGATCCACTTATAAAAATAATACAAAAATAAATAAAAGAGCACGACCATTCGATTTAGGGATGATTCTTCAATGCTCAGATAAACGGGCTAATAACCATTCCAGGAATAAATTTATTAGACTGTATAACGGTCTGATAAAATCAGACGGCCTATTTTCAACTGTCATTCTTTCCATGGATAGCTCTGGCCGAATAAAGCAAAAAAGGCGTCACTAACTTCTGCCAAATGTCAATGTTTTGTTTTGACATTTATTTTGACGTTATGTTTAGTTGTTTGTGGCCAGTAAGCGTAATTCAAGCTCCTTGGTACTGTGGTGATATTTTACGAAATTTGTTTGTTGTGCTAGTAATACCAACGTATCAATGTCAAATATTCAGTCGAATAAACAGTTAGCTGGGGAGTTCTTTGAAAGTATTCAAGCTGTCAAGTTGTCAATTTTTATTCAGTAATATTGGTGGAATATTAATCATTAGGTGTTGGTTAAAGTGTACGTCGGCAATGGATAAAAATTCAAAAAACTTGACTATTTGTGACGTTTTAAAAACTCTCCAGGAAGTTTCAGTAAAACGTCCACCATTTTACTGATACGTGTCTTTGACACTTATTGTGACTGTCACGTAACAATACTTATAAATAATAAACTAAACATGACATTGGCGAAACTGCTAGTAGTCCAGTGCCTCCGCAGAAGCCAACATAATAAAAAAAAGAAGAAGCAGCAGTTATCTGGCCGTCGAATGGGTAGATAAATTTGTTCTTCAGTTAAGCGAGTTGTTCGTCGAATAAAGCCTATCAGACAATTGAAAAATTTAGTCTTATGCCATTACTCGAATAAACGCTATCTGATTGCTTATCTGAACATTTAAAAATCGGCCCTCAATGAAAAATTAATTTGACTAAAAACGAATAGGAATATCGATCTTCCCGTCGCAAATAGAGTACGGTAATCGATTCACGTCCTGTCTGCACTGGCGATTATCACTGAATTCGCACCTGTCCACACTCAATTTATACTCTCGGCAAGATGGTGCGCTGTCACGTTGACACTCGTCACTGTGACAGCTGTCAGACTGACAGCCGCGGCGAGTTGTGCTTACTGCGCCTTTGAGTCGGGCTTTTGTCATACAAAGTCCATGGCGTCGTGAGCCTTCGACGCGAACTTATTTGCGAAGGACCGCTTCTTAATGGTGCGCTCGACGAGTTTCTTCACTTCACTCACTATGAACACGCTTGAGGTCAGGCATACCAGGAATATCAGATCTGGAAACGAAGAATTACTATTTTAGATAAAAGTGTAATGATATTGTAAATCACACTAATACGGCGAAGGTTTGTATCCGAGGGTGTAGATATGTATAATATGTGTGTGTGTGTGTGTGTGTGTGTGTGTGTGTGTGTGTGTGTGTGTGTGCGCGTGTGTTTGTCACTTCTTCAAGCTTAAACGAATGAAAGGATTGGGATTAAATTTGGTATGTAGATACTTTAAATGCTGGAATAACACCTTCCTTCTTCACCAGATTACAAAGTAACAGGTGTCAAAGTGATTGGTTTCACAGTGACAGGTTACAACGTGACAGGTTTTAAAGTGACAAGTGTCAAAGTGACGGGTGTCAGCGGGTGAAACCGCCGAGCGCAGCTAGTGGTTTTATAAACAGATTATTTTTTTCTGTAAGTTTTGTAAAAGAACTATAAATGTTACCATATTATTAAAGTTTATTGACCAATCAGAAGTTAGTTGACCTGAAAACGAAATATGGTTAAACAATTTACTTTCCGGAAATATTGTAGTACCAGAAGCTAGTTGAACTTGGAGTTTTCGAACAGAATATTTTAGTCAGTAGACTGATTTTATTTTGGTCAACTGGTCTTTAGATTACAGTTGAGTAACTTCTACTTTAAATATTAAGCATAGTGACCAGTGAATTTTTCATAATCATATTGAATTTGTTGAACAAGAATTAGCTTATTGATTTAATTATTATACGGATGTGAAAGTATAATCCGCAAAACTACACTGTTTTTATCAAGTGTTTTATCTACACTCATATCGTAAAATCCGAATTATGAACTCAAAAATGGTGGCATAATGACATATACATTACGCACGGCACGTCTCTAATAAGTTTTTTTTTACATAATAACACTATTTCAACTAAACGTTGTTACAATTTAATGTTGTTCCCATAAAAGCACCGGTTGCCTCCGCACTTACGACTGTTTTCGTAATTTATTATCTATGGCGACGCGTGCTATACCGTAGGCGCGCGAATTCGCTGTGTACTGGATTTTGGCGCCATAATTTACTTTACATGTACCTAAGCAAATGTGTTTTTGTTAATCAAAAGTTGTATCGTGATTACAAATGCCCGACAGCAGTGTTAGTGAGGGGAATTTAACTCCACCTGACGTCAAGGAAACAGCAACGAACATGACGAACGAGATTTTACCAGCAAAATCAAGAAAATATTATGATATAATGTTTTTAATTATATGTAAGATCCTATTGCATGAGTGTAGATAAAGTAGTGTATGAAACGGCACATAACTTACATAGATATAAAAACAATGATATTATTAAAAACAAACTCGCCAAAAACGAAACGCGGAATTAAAACGAGTTACCGAATATCGCTTTTACAGACGTTATTCATTCACAGTAAAGTTACTGTGGGCATGGGGAAGTAATTAACACTAATTACATTTAAATGCTTTCAGTAGGTTTTTCATGAATATGTGTAGGAACTTTTTTTTTTATTTGCTGTATAAGAAATTATGAAACCTTGAATCTTTTTTTTTAATGTCAAATTTCAGCATTTCATTTTGCTGCTATGGTGGGAAATAAATCACCAGCACCTGTATAAAGACTCGGTGATGATTCCTAAGCTAAGTCCTGGTGGTACCATGTCCAGTGTAAGCCTCAGTCACCAACACTTTCTGCAGCGGTGGGAAGTATATGACCAGCAACTGTACAAAGACTCGTTGATGAATCCAAACTAAGTCCTGGTGGTACTGACTTTGTCCAGTCAAAGCCTCAGTCAGGAACACTTTCTGTAGCGGTGGGAAATATATGACCAGCATCTGTACAAAGACTCGTCAATGTCTCCTAAACTAAGTCCTGGTGGTACTGACCTTGTCCAGTCAAAGCCTCAGTCAGGAACACTTTCTGCAGCGGTGGGAAGTATATGACCAGCATCTGCCCCACCAGACTGAGGGTGACAGCTATCAGGAACATCTTGTTGGTGAACAGACCCACTTGGAAGATGGACTTGGTCTGAGAGCGGCACGAGAGAGCGTTGAACATGTCGAAGAGAACGAAGCACGTGAAGGTCATGGTGGTGTCCCGAGGGGTTATCTTGTTGTCTGACATCTGGAAAGGAGATAAAAAGTTAATTAGTGTCTATTTGGTGGTTGGACTTTCTTCTAGGAGTAGACTGAGTTAGAAGAGACAAGTAGCTCGCCTGACGGTAAGCGTCACGCTCGCCCATAACAGTTGCAATGCCACCCAGAACCTTTGTCTGCAAAATCTTGCGCGTCACCCTGAGACAGGTGCAACGTTTCGCTCATCGCGCCAAATTCAATTTTTTTCTTGCATTTATTTGTCTATTATTCATCGTGGGTTCATAAAAACTTATTTTGCGGCAATAAATAAGTTGTATCAATATATTACACCAGCGACAAAAATCCAGGTGAAAGCTAGTACGAGGGTGGATTGAAAAGTACTCGGCATAACACAGATCCATAAAAATCAAATCTACCCACATTCTTTAGTTCAGTTCACGTTTCGAACTTCACACAATGAACTAGCATTGTGTGAAGTTCGAAACGTGTGCGATAATAAGTTGTGATTTTATAAATTTACTAGCTTTCCCGCCCGCGACTTCTTACGCGCAGACTACTGTTTATCGCAAAAAAAAGTATCCTATGTACTTCTAGGATAAAAAAAACGATGTAAAAGTAGGTATAGCACTTGATGTTTCTTGACATACTTGTTATTTCGTTTCCATGGCAACCGTTTCTTACAGCGAGTAATCAATATTTTTCCAATTTTCCGGGATAAAAAGTATCCTATGTTTTATTCCAGGGTATAAGCTATCTCCATTCCAAATTTCATCAAAATCCGTCCAGCCGTTATGGCGTGAAAGCTCCCCAAAAAAACAAACAAAGAAACAAACAAACAGACAACGTTTCACTTTTACATATTGGTATGAATTAACAAAGCAATCGGACATAATTTCCGCGAATCGAGCAAATCGAGCAGCGTGCCGTCATTAAGTACCTCCTAAGAAGGGGTTATCATCAAAAGCCTTCTTGATGATATGGTCAGTACATTACGGGTTTCTGCTCCGTCAAAAAATGAATAGCAGAATTTAAGCGTGGTAGATAATGTGAAAGATGAACCCCGCTCTGGAAGGCCTTCGACGTCCACTACTGACGAAAATATTAAAAAAGTACTTGATTTAATAATGGGAGACCGCAGATTAAAAATTAGAGAGACAGCCGAGATTATAGACATCTCTTATGAACGAACTCAAAACATTATAGTCAACGAGTTGGGTTTCCACAAGGTGTCTGCGAGGTGGGTTCTGCGACTGCTTTCAGTTGAACAAATTATTTACTATTCACGTGACTGTGTGGTGTTATTTGAAGCCTTTGCAAGAAGACCTGGTTCACCACCACCTAAAAAGGCTAAGTCGACTTTGTCGGCAAATAAGGTGATGGATAAAAAAAAGAAGAAATAAAATAACACATCAGCTATCAAACAGAAAAAAACGCATCAAAATCGGTTCATTCATTTGGGAGCTACGATGCCACAGACAGACACACACAACACACACACACACACAGTGATACACAGTCTAAACTTATAACACCCGTCTCTTTGTTCGGGGGTTAAAAAGCACTTGGGAGGTCTAAGATTTTCGACAAACGACGAGGTCAAAGCAGCAGAAGACGCAGGCTAAAGTACATTGAACTAAATGCTGGAAGGGGAGGTGGCTAAAGTACATTGAACTAAATGCTTGGAAGGGGAGGTGGCTAAAGTACATTGAACTAAATGCTTGGAAGGGGAGGTGGCTAAAGTACATTGAACTAAATGCTTGGAAGGGGAGTTGGCAAAAGTACATTGAACTTGATGGTGATAATGTAGAAAAATAAAAATGAAACTGATTTAGTATGTGTTTTCTTGGCTAGAGCGACTACTTTTCAATCCACCCTCGTATAAGTATATTTGTCAATAAACCAAAAACCAAATAAGATGAACATATTGACATTTGTACCTAAACCAATATTATCTAAATGATCATTTTAGCCGTAATTTCTTGACACAACCTATTATTTGGCGCGATAAATCCACGATGAGTAATTAAGCTGTAATTGTCAAAAAACGCAAGAATTTAAAATTGGCGCGTTGAGCGAAACGTTACTGGCAAGTAATTTCGCTAAAAATATTTTCCTTCAAACCGAAACACAGAAATGTTTACACACTACTTGGTGGTTTAATATCTGAGCAAGGCGTGGAAGATGATAAGTGGTAGAATTAATTTTCTAGATGGTAAGAAATGGTAGGACTGATTTTTCAGATGTAAGAAAAGTGATAACATTATTTTTGCACATGGCAGTGGTAGAACTTATTTCCCAGGTGGTAAAAATGTGGTAGAATTATTTTTCCACGTGGTAAGACTTATTTTTGAAATGGTAAGAAAGAAGCAGTTGAAATTTATTTTCAAATGGACTCTTATATACCAGAAGGTACTAAGAAAGTGGTACATTTATTTTTTTCAGATTGTTTTATAGTGGTAGAATTATTATCCAGATGTTAGGAAGGTTCTAGGACATTAGCCTTTTATTCCACCCTTTTTTTCCAGGTGGATATAATGAGGTAACACTATTATTCAAGATGTTAATCCTCTTATTCCAGGTGGCATTACTCTCTTTCCAGATGTTAGGAATGATGTAACTCTTCTTTCAGGTTATGGAAAGGATGTATGATGGTAGGCCTCTTTTTACCCGACTGAGGAGGGTTACGTGTTTGGGTTGTATGTATGTATGTATGTACAAGAAAATATGTATGTTTCTTGTTTGTATCCGCATCCTACAGCCTAAACGGTTTGATGGATTTTGATAAATGAGGTATCATTGGTTTCGTCTTAGTCACGAGAGTGCAATAGGATATAATATGAAGTATCTAGAAAACTAATATGGCGACTTAAAACAATAAAATGACCAAAAGCTATCGAGTGAGATATCAACATGAAGGTCTATAACAGACAATTCCAAATTTATTGACCGAGCGAGCGCGAAGCGCGAGCGAAGCGTCTCCGTTTCAGCTTTGGCAAAAATGCTTTCGTATGTCCGGACGTCTGTCCGGTTGGATCTCTGTTCTCTACAGGTACCTTTGGGTATGCTGATGACAGTACTGTAGTTGAGAGATACACTTCCAATAGTCAAGCCAGCTGTGACGCTGTCCAGTTTCAGAGAGAGGCTATGGTAGACCGTTTAAATTTAGCCTTAGAAGCCGTGTCCGATTGGAGCGATGCTAACCTGGTTAAGTTTAATGCTACTAAAACGCAGGCGTGTTTGTTTTCTGCTAAAAAGAGTCCTTTAAACCGATCTCCGTCTTTCCAAAGTGTAACAATACCAATAGGCGACCATTTGGAGCTTTTGGGTGTCGAACTCACATCAAACCTGAATTTTGGGTCTTATATTGAATCCAAAGCCAAGGTAGCTGCAAAAAACTTGGTATTTTGTCTAAGGTTAGGCGGTACTTTACACCGGGACAGCTTTTGAATCTTTATCAAGCACAGGTCCGATCTTGTATGGAGTACTGCTGCCACCTCTGGGACGGTTCTGCCAAGTATCAGCTGGAGTCTTTGGATTCAATTGAGAGACGTGCTATGAGGCTCATTGGGGATGACACTCTGGTAAAGAGTAAGCTTCAAAGTCTGGCGCATCGACGTGAGGTAGCAAGCCTGGCGGTATTCTACAGATTGCACTATGGAGAGTGTGCACAAGAACTGCACAAACTGATTCCCCATAACCTTTCCATCACCGTACGACTAGACGATCAGCAAAGCGCCACCCTTTCATGGTTGAAATACACAAGAACGAAGCGTTACGCTTCTTCATTTATTATAAGAACTGCAAAGGAGTGGAATGCCCTGCCCTCGTCAGTGTTTCCGGTAAATTATAACCCCGGTGTGTTCAAGTCAAGAGTTAATAGGTATCTACTAGGCAAGCGTGCTACACCTTCGACCACATCATCATCGCTTTCCATCAGGTGAGATCGTGGTCAAACGATTGCCTAGTCAGTGATTAAAAAAAAGGTCGCATTTCTCAACCGATCTAGACGAAACTTGGTATACAGGTTAAACGAATTTTTTATTTGTCGGGGATTGTTGATTGGAAAACTTCCCCCAACAAGGGGCAAAATGGGAGCTAGTCAATATCTCCGCCTTATATTAAATCCAATTTCGATGGTTCTTTTTTATTTGAAAGGTAAGTAGCTTTAAGTTAGTCTCATAAAAATTTGGTGAATATCTGATGCGGGTCTTCGGCGTGATGAGCAGAACAACTCCTCAAATGCAGTAAATCGCTCACTTTTAGGTTTCTACCAGTGGAATCAGCTCTTTACCCACTAGGTAGGGATTGATGGAGCACCTTGGTTATTAATGTTAGTGTTACAATAAGGTAACTAGATGGCACTACTGTGCACCGCTAGATTGTTTGCAAAAAAGTTTGTACGCGCGAGGTCTGCTCACAGAGCCACTAGTGTATTTTTTTGCCATATCAGTAGCCCTTCGACCATCTACGTAACCGTAGTACCGTAACCGATTATGAATGAGGAAAAAATGATCTTTTGACGAAACCAGTTTCGTACATAGAATTATATTTCTGTATACGAAACCTACGAGTTACGGAAGAGTTTAGATACAAGGGACGAATTATTGTACTTTTTAAGAAACCGAGTAGCACGTTTCTTATACGAAACCGAGTAGCACGTTTCTTATACGAAACCGAGTAGCAAGTTTCTTATACGAAACCGAGTAGAACGTTTCTTATACGAAACCGAGTAGCACGTTTCTTTCCAGTTTCTTACAAAGTTTAAAATTTTATTCAATCGTTTTGTTCGCAGTTTTTTTTAGTAGTGTGTATGTTAGTTTGTTTAGGTCGAATCTTGCAAACTGAATTAAAACCTACGAGTTACGAGTTCTTATCCTACGAGTTGAATTTTCACATGTTGGTTCAGTTCCGATGACAACACACTTTTATGGTAACATGACCTGAATCACGATAATGTTATCTATCAGTATTGTGACTCGGCTCTGTCCTTGAAATAACTACCCACAGCCGCGTGGTACGTAAACACGCGATAGGGCTGCCCGTCTGCAGTATTTTAATTTCATCTACCTACTTGAATTTCTTTCTAGTTTTGTGATTGTATATTTTAATATGTAAAAAAGAAAGAAATTCGTTGTGAATGAAATAGGAAATGTTCAATAAAAATACATGTGTTTTTTAATTAGTAGATTCAATAAAAAAATGTAATACTATAGCAGATATAATAAAAAAACATTAAAAAAAAAGTTCTCCTTCAAGAACGCAACGTCATGCGAACAAATGGTCATGCGTCATGTCATGTCGTGTGCGAGTCCGACTCGCACTTGGCTGGTTATACAGTTCCGACACTATTTACACGGCCGCAAGTTTGTAGTCGTAACGGATTGTAACTCACTGAAGTGTTCTCGTAAGAAGATCGACTTAACGCCGCTGGTACATCGCTAGTGGGCATTTCTCCAATCATTTGATTTTGATGTTGTTTATAACTCTGGTAAAGAAATGTCTCACGTTGATTCCTTTTCTCGTAATCTTCCCAAAAAAATAACCGGTGCAGACAGAATGTAGAGTAGAACGTCCGTACAAAACGCACTCGCAACGTATCACTCCAAAAGCGAAATACCTACCTATTAGAAAAAGAAATAAATTACGTACTAGGTTATAATTTTTTTATAGTCTTACCTTTCAGAGTTTGCAGGTAATTTAAAAAATGTTATCTCTGGATGCCGTTATTGAAGAATTCAAACAACCAAAAACAGCACAATATAGTCTATTCGTGCTCTTAGTCATATTAAGTTAGTACTTGTACTTATTTCAGTAAAATATTCACAAATCGCACGCTTACTGCTTACAAAAAACACACCGATCGTTCGTCACTGCGGCATTCGCGACTGACCGTGTACCGAGTGGGTACCGACACGAGGCGCGTAGGTATAACTCACTTTCTGGCTGCTTGTATGAAGATAGAATACTGATAACATTAACGTGCCTGAATCGACATCCAGGATTAGCTCCAGAAACTTTTCAACGGCTAACGGCACAGACATGAAATGTTGTATACATGACATGGCTACTGCATAAAACCTTTTTTTTAATGTTTTTTAATTAACTTATTCTATGACAATATTTTGGAATCTGGAATCTGTTTTTCCCTTGTATATTTTTTCAAGGAGGTGAACTTTTATTCCATCAAGAAGTTAATTTACTTGTAATGAAAGAATAATAAGTATAATTCAATAATAAAATTTTAAAAGAGACGCTTTTACGATATTTTCTTTCAAAAATGTGTTTTTAACGTTTCATTTTCACTTTTTACATTTTTAGGTGCCTTTCTTTTTACTTTTATTATGTTTCTTTTTCG
Source organism: Alsophila aescularia (assembly GCA_946251855.1). Taxonomy (NCBI): domain Eukaryota; kingdom Metazoa; phylum Arthropoda; class Insecta; order Lepidoptera; family Geometridae; genus Alsophila; species Alsophila aescularia. Next base: position 57,514,357 of record OX276374.1, on the reverse strand, counting down.
CTTTATTAATTTTAAGGTTTTTTTCTTGATTTCCTTTTTATTTTTTTATTGCTTTGTCATCGGTTTGTGAGCTACCCTGAAAGTTTCAGCCGGATAGCTAATCGGGATGATCGGGGGAATCGAAATTGGAATTGCAAGATTCCAGGACAAAATATACACACATACATACAAGTGAACTTAAATAAAAGCTGACAATAAACATGAATATCGATGGTAGAAAGGCGGTTTAACATTACCTCTCGGTTGAAGAGCCACAGCGTTCCTGCTATGATGACGGCGGCCGACAGCAGGACGTTAAGCAGCAGCCCACGCGATATAATTCTTTTGGTGACGTCTCTTGGTCTTCTCGTCACCACCTCGTGGTCTACTGGCTCTACTCCGAGAGACTGCGCGGGGGGGCCTGGAAATAAATTTTTAGACTTTACCAGCTGCGATTTGCGTTAACATTTTTCTGAGATAAACGTATCCTATAATATTATTTCAGGACCTAGTACATACATCGACGTGAGGTAGCAAGCCTGGCGGTATTCTACAGATTGCACTATGGAGAGTGTGCACAAGAACTGCACAACCTGATTCCCCCATCACCTTTCCATCACCGTACGACTAGACGATCAGCAAAGCGCCACCCTTTCATGGTTGAAATACCTCGCACAAGAACGAAGCGTTACGCTTCTTCATTTATTATAAGAACTGCAAAGGAGTGGAATGCCCTGCCCTCGTCAGTGTTTCCGGTAAATTATAAACCCGGTGTGTTCAAGTCAAGAGTGAATAGGTATCTACTAGGCAAGCGTGCTACACCTTCGACCACATCATCGCTTTCCATCAGGTGAGATCGTGGTCAAACGATTGCCTAAACCGTAATAAAAAAAAAAAAACACCAAAGTAAAGTAAACCAAATTTGATCAAAATTCGTTCAGTGTTGCTATAGTTTTATATCTATTGCTAACCTTTTGTAATTATTCAAAAATAGTTTTGAGCTAATAATCGGTAAATTGAAAGATTTTTAGTTCGGGTGGACCAGTAGAAATAAATATATAATGAATATAGAGAGAGAGAGATAGATAGATAGATAGATAGATAGATAGATAGATAGATAGATAGATAGAGAGCTGTTTTATCTTACCATACTTGATAATTTTGGAGTGTGGCGAGCGCGATAATAAATGAAAATGCAGATCGTTTACCGTCCATGATAATATTGATCCACAGTATCTGCATGGCGTTGAGCGGGTTGGGAATGCCCATGAGCGTAGCGAGCGCGATGAGCGACAGCGCCGCGATCGATGTGGACAGTTGGAAGCGCACGAAATTACGGATGTTGTAAAATATGCACTTTCCCTCTTCGATTGCCGCGCTGGGAAAAAAACATTATATTAATAATTACGGATTTGATGACCGTAGATACGATCAAATGCAGATTGAGTTTATAAACTCACTGAGGTCACTTATTTTCCACGGTATTCATAATATATTTTTAGAAATCAAAGAATTTAAGAGACTGCTGGATGTAGACTGTTAATAATCATACAATTAAAAAAAAAATTTGTTCAAAGACAAGCACAAATAAAATATATATATAATTATATGTAACCGTCAAACCCCCATTATAGTTAAGAAGCATCTCGATCACATCAGCTTATAAACATAAAAAACCGCATAAAAGTCGGTACTTTCGTTTGGAAGCTACGATACCCCCCCCCCCCTTTCCCCCTCCGTTGGTCTTGAGGTATAGAGTCATCGGCAATTTTTTTGACTAAACATGCTCCTCATATATTTTTCACACATTCTGTATAATGGCCGGCAACTTACATGATGGTTGCAAAGTCGTCATCAACGAGTATCATGTCTGCCGCCTCCTTGCACACATCTGTCCCGTTCTGTCCCATGGCAATGCCGATGTCGGCGCGCTTCAGCGCCACGCCGTCGTTGACGCCGTCTCCGGTCATTCCGACGATGTTCCCGAGCCTCTGTAGTGATTTCACGATCGCTAATTTGTGCTTTGGCGTCACCCTGTAGAATACGCTAACCTGTAACATAAAAATTGAAGTAGTTTATGAACAAAAACTTATCTTTTTAAAACAAGCATAGTAAAAGAAAAATAAATTAATTGGTTTCTTTCATATTTTTTAAAATTAAATTAATACACTACAATAACTCTTTATTGAACACATTACAATAAAAAAAAACAACATAACAGTAATTATATATAAAATCTAATGTTGTACAATAGGCGGCCATATCGCTATTTGCATTTTCTTACAGGCAACCTTTGGATGGACAGGAATATAAAATAAACATTGCGGTCAGTGATGGAGACTTACTTTGGAACAAAAAAGTTAATAGATAAATAACAACTATATAAACTATATACAACTATATAACTTAATATTTGTGTACATACATTGTGTATCGTAAACTTACATAATGTGTTATCATAAATTTTGTTAAACACATAAATATATATATATACCATAATTAAATAATATAACATATATTAATTTATAATATAATATACATAAATAAATAGCATGTTCACAAAGGAATAGTGTATAAATTCTCTTTGAAGACAGCTATCGACTTAGCTTTTCTAATGTTGATGGGCAAAGCATTCCACAGTCTTACAGCCCGTTTAGTAAAAGAGTTGTGATAACACATCGTAGATTGGTCACGCACTTATTGGTCAACTGCAGAGTATTGGTGGAACGAAGAATACGGGAATGGGAAAGATGAAGGAACTCAAATCGCTCTTTGAGATAGGGAGGGGTCGATGGATTAAATAGGATACTGTATACAAGAGAGAGGGCATGAGTATCCCGGCGACGTCGGATTGGTAACCATTTGAGCTTTGTGCGAATGTTACGCTATTTTCATCCATACCAATATATAAAAGTGAAACGTTGTCTGTTTGTTTGTTTGTTTGGGGAGCTTTCCCCCGATTAAAACATAGAATACACTGGAATAAAACATAGGATATTTTTTATCCCGGAAAATTGAAAGTTTCCACGGGAAAACTAGAAAAACTGGAAAAATTTTGATTACTGTAAGAAACGGTTGCCATGGAAATGAAATAACAAGTATGTCAAAAAACATCAAGAGTGGTGCTATACCTACTTTTGCATTGGTTTTTAATATCCTAGAAGAACATGGGATGCTTTTTTCGCGATAAACAGTAGTCCGGGCGGACGATGTCGCGGGCGGGTAAACTAGTTTTAAATGAATTGAACATTTTATTATTTATTCTGTGATTTGTTTTAATTGTTTTTATTTTTTATTATTATTATTATTTTAATCTAAAAAAAATTATGTCACTCGCTCTTTTCAATAATAGATTATGCATGTTGTCTTAGCCGGTAATTATTGTTACATTGATTATGCATTGCCACGAGGCGGTCCCAGGGTTTGGGCTTGTCCCACTAGCCCAGGACCCAAGCCTCAGTGGACAACACAGAATTACAGGAACAGGAACAATAGGGAGCAATTGGAGAATATCGTGGTGATACAATACGGATGAAAATAACCTCTTATGTAGGTATTAACATATATATATATTTAAAAGAGTAATTCAAGTTGTTATAAACTTATTTATGAATTTTATAATGTTATTTCGGTTTTTCCAAAAATCAATATTCGAATGACAGGTTATTTGTATTTAGAATGAATCAATGATGACCAACTATCAAAAATGAAAAGAAATGGATTATGAAAGAATTAAGAGATCAATTGAGTATTATTATGAAAGAGGTTTGGACCTCGTCACAGCATGTTGTCTTAGCCGGTAATTATTGTTACATTGATTATGCATGGTGTCTTAGTCGGTAATTATTTTTACATCGATTATGCACGTTGTCTTAGCCGGTAATTATTGTTACATTGATTATGTATGTTGTCTTAGCCGGTAATTATTGTTACATTGATTATGCATGTTGTCTTAGCCGGTAATTATTGTTACATTGATTATGCATGTTGTCTTAGCCGGTAATTATTGTTACATTTGTCTTCATCCAGTTTTGTGTATTTTACTATTATTTTGAATGAATTAGCAGTTGGTGAATCTACACTAATATTATAAAGAGGAAAGACATTTGATTGTTTGTTTGTTTGTAATAGATAAACTCAAAAAATACAGACCCGATTTTAAAAATTCTTGCTATTAACTTTGCAAAAAAACTCGATTACTTTGTATCACAAACCAAAGAGTATTTAAATACTACGTAAGATCGCAAACTAAGAAGGAGATACGAGTATTTGTATATGGAACGTTGCCATGGAAATGAAATCACAGAACTCCGAGAATAATTTCTCTGAGTCACAGAACATCTAATAATCATTGCCGTAGGAAAAGCTCTATGCTAATTGTACACGAAATAGTAACCGTAATACCACCTCCTTGCGTTAAACAGAATAATACTATTGACGAAATGGTACGTGAGTATAAACATTTTGTGTAAGAAATTGTTGTTGTTCTATTTGTGCAAACAAAGTACCTACTAATTTTATCTTTCTATATATCTACCCGTGCGAAGCCGGGGCAGGTCGCTATTTATTAAATAAAATAAAACTTAGTACCTAATTAATATTTTAAGGCACAAATACAGTAAAAATATTAGTTGTTAAATAAATACTATAAATAAAATTGTATAGTGATTTAGTTGCGAATATAGTTTAAAAAAAAAACAATAAAAAAAAAATGCCAATATTTACTATAGCACCTGCAACCAATATAAAATTATTGATCGAAGTATAGCGCCTTAATACGGTGCATCCGGTCTCTTAAACAATCCATCCATCTTAGCCTTTGAGACATTCATGAATGTAGATATAGAATACTGAGCGTAGCAGGTGTTTCTAAAGTACGAGATGCAGAATATCTTTGCAGCCGTGCGAATTACACAACTTTTCACCTCACTACAGCGAGAAAAGGGCTAGGTGCAAGAAAAACAGCTTAAATAATATATTAAATTTGTGTTTATAATAATAATAAAAATGAAACGTGGCAGATGTGTGAACTTAATAGAATAGAGTCAGATAGGGTTGAAAAGAGTCAAATAGAAATGAATAGAAACGACTAGAGCCGAGTAGAGTCGAATAGAATAGAATAGAGTAGAGTAGAATAGAGTCGAAACGAGACGATAGAGTCGAACAGAGTCCACTATAGTAGAGTTGGAACGAGTCTAATAGAGCTAAATAGAGTCGAATAATCGAGTAGAGTCGAATAGAGTTGAGTAGAGTAGAATAGAGTTGGATAGAGTCGAAACGAGACGATAGTGTCGAGTAGAGTCGAGTAGAAACGAGACGAGTGTCGAGTAGAGTCGAGTAGAAACGAGACGGTAGTGTCGAGTAGTCGAGTAGAGTCGAGTAGTGTCGTACAGAGTCAACTATAGTCGAGTATAGTTGGAAAGAGTCTAATAGAGCTCAATAGAGACGAAGAGTCGAATAGAGTCGAGTAGAGACGAATAGAGTCGAGTAGAGTCGATTAGAGTTGGATAGATACGAGTAGATACGAGTAGAGTCGAGTAGAGTCGAACAGGGTCGAATATAGTCGGGTAGACTCGAAAAGAGTCGAATATAGTCGAGAAGAATCGAAATGTTTAACTTTTATATAATCTACCAATATATAAAAGTTAAACATTGTCTGTTTGTTTGGGGAATTTTAACGCGATAACGGCTGGACGGATTTTGATGAAATTTGGAATGGAGATAGCATATACCCTAGAATAACACATAGGATACTTTCTATCCCGGGAAATAGTTAGTTTCCAAGGGGAAAACAGGAAAATGTCGGTTACTCGCTGTAGCGAACGGTTGCCATGGAAACGAAATAATAACAAGTCTGTCCAGAAGAACCAAGAGCGTTAGTGCCAAAGGCTATACCTATACCTACTTTTGCATTGGTTTGGTTTTTAATATCCTAGAAGAACATAGGATGCTATGTTCGCGATAAACTGTAGTCCGTGCAGACTAAATTCGGGCGAAAGCTAGTGTTATATATATTACATATTGTTTTCACTGTTGGATAGCTTAGGGTTTGACTTAAAAACTGGCGTACTTGATATGTATCTGATGAGTAGAAGCCGAGAAGAGGAGAATCAATAAAAAACTATTTGACGGCTGGTGGAATTTTGAGTATTGGTATTTTAGGTCCTGGAATAGCACACAGGTTAATCATAATCCAGAGAAATAACCACGCGGGCAAAGCCGCGGGCACAGCTAGTAGATAGGTAAGGGGCTACTTACGGTTTCGATAATCCTGTCCAACTCGTCATCAGACAAGGAGTCGAGCTGGTCTCCGGAGAGTGATTGAGAGTGAAGGACATCGAGCCCCACCATTTGAGCTGGAAATTAAGCAGTTTTTGATACTTAATCAAACTTTCATTGTATCAGGCTAAATTCTCCTTTTGTAAAAAAAAAAGTACAGTAGTCGCAGCGGATCTTTGTCGCTCGGAAGTTGTCTGCTAGTCGCTGCGCTATTTTTCAGGCGCAATCCCAATGTTGAAGGTGAAGACAGCATTTCATTTGATTGCGTTGACTTAGTTGTTTTTTTCACAGCTCCAAGGGATTGCAGACCTGAATATTTGATATTAACTTAAACTTGATATCTCAACGCTTTCCCTAAAAAAAGGGCAGACAGACAGACAGACGGACAAAGAAGTGATCCTATAAGGGTTCCCGTTTTCCTTTTGAGGTTCGGAACCCTAAAAAACATTAAAACAGGTTAAGAAATATCGGATATGTGCGTAAACATAAGCTTAAACAAAATAATTTTAAAATGTACACAAGAATTTATTGAGAAGTTGCTCCTTTTTGAATTCGATTAAAACAGTACTATTTAATAGTTACTCGCACTGTACTGCTTATTTCATCATTAAAACTCAAATTATTTATAATCATTATAAATAGATCATATTAATAAAATTAGATAAACTAATATACTTTGAGTTTGAACAGGAAATTTTAATTTCATGTACCAACTCAGAGTTGAATCTTGCACAGGAAAAGGAAATACACTTCTAACCCTACCGGTGCTTCGGAAATATAGAAGAGAAGCGAGCACCAAGAAACTCAACGGGGATGTCATTTTCTCCATTTTTTACTGTCACTTACGAGTTATTTCGTCGATCAATTCGACCGGTGTTCGGACGTTAACAGTCGTTACATATCTTTATATAATGAATCACGCTCGTTACATAGTTTACATACTTTATATATTGTTAAAATGACAGTAATTGTAATAAAACACATGAAATAACATAAAAGTTCCAATCAGACGGCCCACAATCAACAAACTGATAAAAATACAAATTACCAATAACTGGACCAGTCTCCAAAAGCTGCACCCGTTCACTAGTATGACTTGTGTACCAGTCATCACCTATTTTAGAGGGAAGGGAGTACACAGTACACAGAGATTTATTTAGGTCCGCCTTCAAACGACGAACTCTTATAACAAGATACAGTCATTGGTGCGGGCCTATGATAGACTTGTTTACCACCCATCGCACGGACAGTGTCCTGTGTACCACCCATCGCACGGACAGTGGCCTGTGTACCAGCCATCGCACAGACAGTGTCATGTGTTCCTCACCCGCATTTCCCCTCCAGTTATAGCTAAGAACCATCTCGTTCGCACGGACAGTGACTCACCCACGGCCAGCGCGGTCGGCTTGGCGTCGCCGGTGACCATCTTGACGTCGACCGCGGCGCGGCGGAGCGTGGCGACGGCGGCGCGCACGCCGGCGCGCGGCGGGTCGCAGATGCCGCACATGCCGGTGTACGTGAGAGACTCCAAGCTGCCGCCGCGGCACATGGCGATCACGCGGAGCCCTGGAACGTGAGCACCAAATACTGACTGGGGAGTTTGTACTGAGAAAGCTCATAGAAAATAGTTTATTGAATACTAGCTATGCCTGCGGCTTTGCCAGCATGTTTTTTTTGTGATATAAGGATCCATGAGTTATACAGAATCAAAAATTAGAATGTAGCTGTATTATTAGCATAGAGCATTTCCTACGTCAATGATTCTTAGATGTTCTGTGATTTCGTTTCCATGGCAACGTCCCATATACAAAGACCCGTATCTCCTTCTTAGTTTGTGATCTTACGTAGTAATTAAATACTCTTTGGTTTGCGAAACAAAGTAATCGAGTTTTTTGCAAAATTTAATACCTCGTGTTTCATTATTACCTCGTGTTTTATTTCTGGGGCCTAATTCTCTAATTTTAAGACGCCAATTCCACGCCGCCTGCATGGAATTTGTTCGTGATTCCACGCAGGCAGCGAGGAAACGGCGTGTAATTCGCGTGGAATTGGCGTGAGTGGTCATACAGAATCCAGGCCCTGTCCATCCAAAGGTTGTCTGGAAGAGATTTAGCGCTTTTAGCGATAAGACCGCCCATTGTACCTATAATCTGTTTTCCTGTCTGTATCGTTTTATTTTCTTGGTGTCAATAAAGAGTTAATCTATCAATCTATCTATCTATTACAATTTTCGAAGAATACTAAATTTTTTAGAAAAATAATATACTGCTAGTGTTATACCTAGCGGCACGTAAGTCTAGCGGTGAACGGAACGTGACGTCACTACTCGTACTCGCTGATAATTTAGGTTTCTTTATGAGAAAGAATTTTTAAAATCGGCTGTATTTTTTGAGTTTATCCATTACAAACAAACAAACCATCAAATCTTTCCTTCTTATAATATTAGTGTAGAAGTGTAGACTAGCTGCGCCCCCAGCTTCGCCCGCGAGCAAACTTTGCCCTCCTTTAGAAAAGTTAAAATGTAATTAGGACAAACGAGGGATTTATTTTGAGCACCTACACACAATCATTCACTTGTACAATGAAATCGACTCGGCTCCTACGCGCGAAAACAAACGTGTTTTTTTCTATGTTATTATTATTTGATTAAAAAATTAAATCGATCATTTGAAAGTTAGTATCATTAGGTCACCATGAAAAAAAATATCGTAAAAATCTGACACTTCTTACTGAAAATACGCACAGTTAGAATTAATGCTTGAAAATATTGATCTCATAAGCTTTGTGCCGGGAATGTGCCAGTAAATTACTAGCTGTACCCGCGGCTTCGCACGCGTGGTCATTTCTGTAGGTTAAAAATACTCTATGTTCTATTCCAAGACCTAAAATACCAATATACCAACATTTTTATCGATTGCTCAGCTTCTACTCGTCGGTTTGAGATACCAAGTGCACCAGTTTTAAAGCCAAACCATAACCTATCTAACAGTGAAAACCGCATAGTAATTAACCGGTTTAGTAGTGTTTACGTGATGCGCGAACAAACATACAGACAAACAGACAGACACGAATTTATGTTATATTTTTGTTCGGTAGCTTATTTTAAGTACCCTAGACCATTTTTATTTCAATTATCTTCTTTATACAGACTTTTTAGATCTTATTGCTTTATTATAAGTATAGATTTTTCTCTAATCATTATTCAAATTATATAACCATTATTATTGATTTTACATTTAAATAAATGTTTTAATTCCCATAGCTTTCTTAAAAATTTGTACAAAATCTCGTATAATTTTAAGTGTCGTATCTCAAAATATACTCAACAGATTTTCACGAAAATTATGTAATGATAAAAGTGAGATTGTAAACTTTCAGTGTCTATAGTTTTTATTGTTTGTTACGTATTTTCAGAATTAGAAAGTACGATTGCGCTCATGAGCTCTTGAGTCGATTTCGTTGCTCGCGAGTGTAGTTAACCACAACTGTTTTCGCTAACAATCCGTCAGCTTTTGACATAAAAGCCATACAAAAAACGTCAAAAAGTAACGAGACGTTGGAAAAACTACTTGTTTCATTTTAATAGGAATGGGTTTTGAGGGTAAATTTTAACTTGTGCTTCCATTGTTTCCAACTCGTCCATTCTTACCCACGCATTCATACCAAGGCGTCCGGTTTTACCCGCGCGTCTATTCTAACACACGTTAGATCGATGCGTCCGTATTTACCCACACGTCTATTCTTACACACGTTAGATCGATGCGTCCGTATTTACCTACGCGTCTATTCTTAAACACGTTAAATCGATGCGTCCGTATTTACCCACGCGTCTATTCTAACACACGTTAGATCGATGCGTCCGTATTTATCCACGCGTCTATTCTTAAACACGTTAAATCGATGCGTCCGTATTTACCCACGCGTCTATTCTAACACACGTTAGATCGATGCGTCCGTATTTACCCACATGTCTATTGTTACACACGTTAGATCGATGCGTCCGTATTTACCCACTCGTCTATTCTTACACACATTAGATCGATGCGTCCGTATTTACCCACGCGTCCATCCTAACTCATGTTTGACCAATGCGTAATCCTTACCCATGCGTCCAATGTTTTGCGACTCCGCTATAAACTCGTTCTGCTTCTGCTTGGTAACGGGCGCGTAGTTACCGCCGCTGTCGATGTAGTTCGTACACAGCGGCAGAACTTTCTCAATGGCGCCTTTAACAAACAGCTCCTCTTTCTTCGTGTCGCCGAACTTTGACGCGCATTTCACTACCATCATTTTTGTTTCGGAGCTGAAATCGAAACAAAACGTACTTAAAACATGACATAAAAAATAGCCTATGGCACTCTTGCGATGAAGACGAATTAAATGACACCTCCCTTGTGTATATCGGACCAAGTCTTTAGCTTGAATATATAACCCTATCTTTGGTTCGCCGTAGTTGGGTAAAAAATAGCCTATGACACTGTATAAATGAAGACGATTCGATTTGATTCCTCGCTTATCAAAATCGGACCAAGTTTTTAGCTTGAATACGAATACGTGACAATGTCAAACTTCTTTCTTCATAATCATACCTTTTTGATAGTTTGTCTATATTCATTCTAAATTCAAATAACGTGTCATTCCTAGATTGTCATTGGATTAGCAAAAACTGAAATTTTACGAAATAATATGTTATAAAATATGTACCTAAATAAGTTTATTACATCTGGAGTCCTTTAAATATATATGATAGTACTTTATGATAGTACTTTCGTTCGTGGTTGTTTTGATCCGTATTGTTGAAGCACGAAAAGTCTGTGATAATAACAATACTAGAGCCCCAAGGGTACACTCTTACCAAATGTATTAAATTGAGAGAAGACTGAATAGAATAGTCGAGTGCAAGATCTCTGTTTATGAACGTCTCCGAGTAATCCTAATTGTTTCTGTACTTTTGTGTCCACTGAGGTTTGGTCCCTGGGCTAGTGGAACCCTAGGGCCGCCTCGTCACAACTCTATACCTGAAAACCGTACGAATCGATTGATAGCTCGCTTGCCAAAATCGGACCAATAGGGGCTACGCTATGGTGGAACATCCACATACCAACATAGATACATACATACATACATACATACATAGACTGTTAAAGTCATTACCCTTCCCTGGCTAAGCCGTAGTCGGCTAGTAAGACTGATACGCCAAGTAACGTTAGTCGGTTGTGGTATGAGGTAGTGCTGGCCTCTGGTGTCAGGGTTTAATTGTTTATTAAATTAATAGTTGTTATTTACGTTAGTAATAATCGCATATACATTTTTAACTGTTTATTGACGATCTAAACTGAACATCATGAATTTCAATAACTCAGGCGAAACCAGACAAAATCGAAAGTGCTACAAACAGACTGCAAAACAAAACTAAAATGAGGCAAAAATTTAAGAATGGTTGCTAACCAACTTTAAATCTTTATAGATTCTACATGGTCATTCGAAATGAAAAATTTAAGAATGGTTGCTAACCAACTTTAAATCTTTATAGATTCTACATGGTCATTCGAAATGAAAAATTTAAGAATGGTTGCTAACCAACTTTAAATCTTTATAGATTCTACATGGTCATTCGAAATGAAAAATTTAAGAATGGTTGCTAACCAACTTTAAATCTTTATAGATTCTACATGGTCATTCGAAATGAAAAATTTAAGAATGGTTGCTAACCAACTTTAAATCTTTATAGATTCTACATGGTCATTCGAAATGAAAAAATTAAGAATGGTTGCTAACCAACTTTAAATATTTATAGATTCTACATGGTCTTTCGAAATGAAAAATTTAAGAATGGTTGCTAACCAACTTTAAATCTTTATAGATTCTACATGGTCATTCGTAATGAAAAATTTAAGAATGGTTGCTAACCAACTTTAAATCTTTATAGATTCTACATGGTCATTCGAAATGAAAACTTTAAGAATGGTTGCTAACCAACTTTAAATCTTTATAGAATCTACATGGTCATTCGAAATGAAAAATTTAAGAATGGTTGCTAAACAACTTTAAATCTTTATAGATTCTACATAGTCATTCGAAATGAAAAATTTAAGAATGGTTGCTAACCAACTTTAAATCTTTATAGATTCTACATGGTCATTCGAAATGAAAAATTTAAGAATGGTTGCTAACCAACTTTAAATCTTTATAGATTCTACATGGGCATTCGAAATGAAAAATTATAAGAAACCTAAAGATGATTTTCATATACCTATTCAATAATACGCCACTTATCATAATTCGTTTTTTTTTACAATATGGCGTCTGGTTGTCGCCATATTGAATTTTGATTTACTGTTATGTCTTTAGTAGCACTCGCAAGATTAAGAAAAATCAATTGACGTAAGAATCATCAAAGTCGGTCCACGCGTTTGGTCTATATAGTGCCACAAAGGAAAAGATATACATAGGCTGATAATACACATTACCCGGCCTTTAAATTGCGCAGTCTGGTAAAAAGCACGTTCAGTGAATAATTTGCGCGAATTTAACTATGATAATTTTATATTTATAATTTTACTAGCGCTTCGCTCGCCGCTTCCCCCTCACTACGTTCAGGTCTCGTATTATCCATATCCATAATAATAAAAATCTCCGAAATGGCTGGACCGATTTTGATGGTACTTCCACTGGCAGATAACTGATGTAAGAGTAACTTAGGGTACTTTTATTTTTGAAAAGATTTAGGGTTCCACTCAAAAAAAAAACTATGAAGTATGACTTCGCGGGCAAAGCCGCGGGCACAGCATATATATAAAAACTTTAGTGAAAAAATAATCTAACTGATGGTGAAAACCAAATTAAAATCCGTTGCAGAGTTTAAAAGATTAAGCTTTACAGACAGAAAACGACTTTGTTTTATCTATGTATTGATTTCTAAAAAAGTTACACAGAAAATAATAACTGATAGGGCCCGCTGTAGAACAATCGCCCTCCACGGCCCATACATCTGTATAGTTCATTATTACATTATTACATTTACCTGAAGGGTATCTCGTGCAGTCGTGTGTACTGGTCCCTGAGGTCGTGCATGTTGTTCTTCATGGCGCAGGCGAGGATCGCGCCCTCCGTCGGCTGTCCGTAGAGCGTCTCATCGCGTACGGTCGCGTTGTTGCACAGCACGCCCACCTGAAACAGAGGGCGGGTTCTTGACGATCATTTGGATAAAATTGCAAGATGTAAGCTTTGATGCTTTGAATGGATGATGTGATGGCAGTACACAAGTCATACAGGTGAACGGGTGCTGCTTCTCTCGCTATCTTCTCTAACGGGCGTATTTCCCAAGCACCGGCAGAGTCAAAAGGGTAATTCCTTTTCCCGTGTGGTTAATTCTGTCGGCACATGAAAGGAACATATCATTTTTAACTCTTTTTAAACTCAAAGCTTAGTTTTTTTTTGCTTTCCCTTTAGTATCTCACTGCTGGGCAATGGCCTGCCCCAATTCCCTCCATCTATATATATGTTCTGCAAGTTCGACCCAATTTCCTTCGAAAGTATCGACTACTTAGTGTAATTTTATTGATATGATCTATTTATAATATTTTATGTATTTTTCCTTGTTCATGAGATGCTAATTCTGACTTGTGAAAGTGTTATTATTATGCCCATTTACAATGCAATACTTTGTCTTTGATATGGCGCAATCCATCTACAGTTTGGTTTCGCCCTAACTTGTTTTTACTTTAATGTAACGGAAACTACGAATGCCATAGCACGGAATTTCAACTTTTAATTAGTATTAAAAGTTGAAATTCCGTGCTATGCCATCTCAGGCAACAATGTGGTCGAAATTGCCAAGCTCATAACTATAGCCATTTTGGATGTGAAACGTTTTTCAACAAACCAGGCGATTTTAAGTATTTGTAAAATATTACACATATCCATATCAATATATAAAAGTGATACGTTGTCTGTTTGTTTTGAGTAGCTTTCACGACAAAACAACTGATCCGATTTTGATGAAACTTTGTAAATAGATACTGTACACTATAGATACTAACATAGGATACTTTTTTATCTTGGAAAATGGTAAGTTACCACGGGAAAACTGGAAATTGTCGATTGTAAGGAATGGAATGACGTTACCGTGGAAACGAAATAATAACAAGTCTGTCAAAAAGCATCAAGACCGTTGGTGCTGTACTTTTTCATTGGTTTTTAAAATCCTAGTCCTAGATGAACATACAATGTTTTTTTTCGCGATAACATGTAGTCCGCTCGGACGAAATCGCGGGCAAAAGCTAGTATCACATTAAAAATAAATGCAGTATAGGATGGGACTGACACTCAAGCACTAATGCCGTCATTCGGTCGGTGTCGGTCAGCCCAAACGGGGTTGGCTTCAGACCGTGCCCGGCGGTCACGTCAGTACCAAGGTTCAATACTGATGTTTAACTTGTGACCATTATGCACATTAAGTTGGTTTCAAGCTGATCAACCACAGTTACCTCCAGCATAGTGTTGACTCCCATGGTAGCTACATCCAGATCTCTTCCCTTGTACGCACGCAGCTGTATATCTCCTCGAGAGTTGTACCCGGTGCCGGTCACTTCGGCAATATGGCCGCCACTTGTCGAAATCGTCGTCACTGTCATTTCGTTCTTTGTCAGTGTTCCTGGAAATAATGTATGAAATGATTACTCGCTGAAATGTAAGCGGTGGATGTGTGACGAGTCACTCCCCTCTGAAATGATAGAGGGGAGTAATCGCTAGTTTAAAAGTGATACTCGTGAACGGTGCTGTTTGTTGGGATTGGTCCGCCCTAGAATATAAATATGCACTTAAACATATCAGTGATTATATTGCTTCGCGATACGAGTTTGCCTGTTTGCCGTCGATCTAGTTTAAATATTGTCTGATCCCAAGACAAACAATTGCTTGATTGTCTATGTATTTCTTGTATAAACAAAGATTTGGTTAGAGCAACTTGTACCAATATAAACAAAGATTTGGTTAAAGCAACTTGTACCAATATAAGTAAAAAATATTACATTTGCACGTCAAAAAGCTAATAATGGTGCTGGTGTGAATTTTCTCAGTTCAGTAATTTGACGGAGCAATTCAAATTGGTACAACATAACAAAGCTTGTTTATCGTGTTTTGTTAGTGATGTAAAACACAGAAAATTATAATTCATGTAGTATTCTTTCAGTACAGCCTGACTACGATTATGTTAAACCTCACTATGTTCCGAAAAAATTGTGGAACGAGTCTTTTCTGCAATTATTATTATCTGTATTCCCTCAAAATGAAGCATTGAAATTATGCCTTCTAATGCGCCACATACAGCAAAATTTACAAAACTAAAAAGTACGACTCGCGAACCACTTATCAATGCTTTACTTTGTATGGTTTTGGTGATGTGTTAACTGAATTGATTCATTAATTGTTGGGCATTAGAATGCTAAAAACGATATAAGCCATCAATACCACAGTGCTCTTCACAACACAGAAATATTTGTACTTAACTGTTTCGTATATTACCGGTGTTGTCGCTGCAGATGACATTAACACAACGCAGTCCGGAATCTCAACGGTGGGCAGTTTGAGTAATGTTACCGGTGTTGTCGCTGCAGATGACATTAACACAACGCAGTCCGGAATCTCAACGGTGGGCAGTTTGAGCAATCTTACCGGTCTTGTCGCTGACATCAACGCAACCGAGGGTCTCAACGGTGGGTCGCAACGGTTGACTATTGGTTGCATTTCGTATCTTACCGGTATTGTCGCTGCAGATGAGATTAACACAACGCAGTCCGGAATCTCAACGGTGGGCAGTTTGAGCAATCTTACCGGTCTTGTCGCTGCAGATGACATTAACACAGCCAAGGGTCTCAACGGTGGGCAGTTTTTTGACGATCGCGTTGCGTTTCGCCATTCTCATCACGCCTAGAGCTAACGTCACTGTTACCACTATTGGGAGACCTGAAAAAAAAAACAAAATTTTGCTGACTCGGAACCATTTCTGATATCAATCATTAACTAGTAACTCCAATAGACTTTGGGTGTTATGAACATAAATGGGTAGGATGCGTTCGTGCGTGTGTGTTTGATTGTGGTTGTTTATCAATTTCAGGATAGCAAAGTCGACTTGTGGCGATTATTCTGTGTGTGACATGTATGATTCTCATTGTGTGACTAGTGTTTGTGAGTGAGTCACACTGGGTGAGAGTATGAGTTACTTATTTTCAGTTATAGAGTCGACGGGAGCCTACTCATCCATGAAATGGTAAACACATCCTGGAATGCCTGGGCTTGCAGTCATCATGATGTAGCAAACGATCCAGAAACCAGAAAGACATGACAGAAGACATTACCAAATGCGTCCGTGGATCTCTGACGAGGGTATTCATTGCCTCCTTAGTTTGCCTCAGTAGAGTTCTGTGGGTGTATGTGTAGAAGTGTGTAAGACATGGGGGTTGTATGTAAATGTTTGTGTGACTCTGGTGCCTGCGTGCACAGCATAGTCACCAACCTTCAGGAATAGCGGCGACGGCGAGACTGACTCCGATGGTGAACATGTCCTGCAGTGCTTTGCCCTGCAGCCAGCCGGCTACCATGATGAACCCGATGATGCAGAAGGAATACATGGAGAGCTGAGCGCCGAGCGCATCCATGGACCTCTGGAGAGGAGTCTTTGGAGCCTCTTCAGCTTGCATCATGCGGAAGATGTCACCGAATTCGGAACGCTCGCCGGTGCTAACTACGATACCCTGGAAGTGGGAAAAATATAGTATAGTAACTAGTAAGAGCAAACCCGGCCAATAATAGCCTGCATAAGTCCAATGCTGACATAGGCATCTCCTAATGCGCGCCGTTGAGCACGATCATCGTCTCTTCTCATGTAAATCCTGACAAGTATAGCGGAAGTCGTGACTTCATTTAGCCGCAGAGGGTCCTACAATACGTTTGCCCATACGTGCTCACCACTCAAGAGCTCGCCTACCCCATCGGTTATCGGTTCTTTGACATACGTAACTGTAGCCCATTGCCACTTCAGTTTGCTTATTCTTTGAGCTATGTCGTTGACTTTCGTTCTCTGCCGGATCACCTCGCGAACCTTTAGAGAAACCCCGAGCATAGCTCGTTCCGTCGCTCGCTAAGCGACTTGAAATGTATGTACCGGTCTCACAGTCAGTGTCTACGTTTCGGCTCCGTATGTCACTCCGGTTGACATTTTCCGGTCGTTTACCTTGATGGTACTAGGGACCATGTTTAAAATCATGTAATGCCTTAGAATCATGGCACATAATACATTACGCGTATCAGAGCGGCGGCCTGACAAACTGTCATCAAAAGCTAGCACTACCTCATACGATAAGCAAGCAGCAAGCATCACGCGCGTCTGTGATTCAGTCAAGGCGAAATACGCACGTATTTAAATGGCGTAACGATTTGATTTCCAGTGAAACTATCTACTTAACGACCGTAGCAATGGTGTGCACCTTAGTAACACTCACATAATTGACTCTCACTTGAAGTGTTTCACCTACACCTTAGAATTATCCAATCGGTACAGAATTTTCAATACCACTACACACATCGACATAAAGTAACTTTCACGAAACTTTATGTCTTGGCAATCTTTGTTTATCTATACTTAATAAAGCAATATGAACCAAAAAGTCTGTACAAGATTATTTAAAAAAAAATGGTCTATGATACTTAAAATAAGCTACGGAACATTTTTTTTAATGTGTCTGTCTATTTGTCTGTATGTTTTTTCGCAGATCACGTAAAAACTACTAGATCGATTACGATGCAGTTATCACTGTTGGATAGCTTAGGGTTTGACTTAAAAACTGAGGTACTTGATATCTTAATCTGAAGATTAGATGCCCAGCAATAGATAAAACTATTTGAGGGCTAAACAAATTTTGAAGAAGTAGTATATTGTATTTTATATGTACTTTTGGTCCTGGAATAACAAGTATTTGCTACTTTTAAAAGAAATGACCACGCGGGCAAAGCCGTGGGCACAGCTAGTTTTCTATATAATATTCAAATATTGAGCGAAAAATTTTGATAGGCAATCATACTTCATAGCACTTAATATTATAAATGCGAAAGGAACTCTGTCTCTCTGTTTGTTATCTTTTCAGGACAAACGGCTGAACCGATCTCGATGAAATTTGACGAGAAAATAGTGCGAAGAGGAAGGGAATTATAGTGTAGACAAAAAGTGCACTTACCTTGGCATTGCCGCACCGGACGAGCGTACCCAAGAAGGCGATATTGTCTTTATTGACCCTGCCCGCACTCGCTTTATTAGGCACCACATTCTTCATGGCGGGTTCCGTCTCGCCCGTGAAAGAGGACTCGTCTATGGCGAGGTCTGTGGAGTCGTAGAGTCGCAGGTCGGCCGGCACTCGGTCGCCGACGTTGAGGTGGACTATATCGCCTGGCACTAGGTTTCGGGCTAGGAAATGCTCGAGACTACCTTCGCGCAGACTGTAATTAAAGTGATGGATAATTTTAGTTCGTGATCCTGATGGACAAAGCTTTTATTTAACTTCACTTGTATGTATTTTTGTCTGTAATGGAATCTTGTAATTCAAATTTCTTGCACTTCCTGATTAACTGTCCTCACAAATCGACGAAAAGGCTAATAAAAAAAATATTAAAAAATAAAGTGACAATACATTAAAAAAACTCATAAATGCTTCTTATTTTTAATTTTAGTTGATATGTCCCACAATACGAAAACGGGTCTGTTTGCGCATAAATATCAGTTTTGTCTTACTAGCTGCGCTCCGTAGCTTTGCCCGCGTACAATCTTTGTCACCCGCGTTCACCCCTCAGTAAAGGAGTTATGTTGCTGACAGTCGTAGTGCTCGTCGCATTCAAACGAATGCCTTCAAATTACTCCAATCCGACCTCCTGTGGCAACCCGCCAGGGGTAACCGACACACTTAGACACAGACACCGACCTCGCCGGCGAGGTCGAAGGTCCCGTAATTAATTAATTCGCTTTTATTCGCCGTCGAGTTTCTTGCCGATTCTTCTCGAAGGTGTATTACTAATCGGCGGTCAGTTATTTAAATAAATCAAAGGGCTCCTAGCTATTTTGTCAGGGCCCCCTCGATCATTCTAACACTAGCGATCCAAGGGTATTTAGTTCGATCCCCGTAATCTAGGCGACCGTCCAAGCCGATGTGACACACACGTAACAGTTATTAACCTAAGGGTTATTTTAAATAGCACATCAGCAAACCTTTCCCGCATATAATTCATCAATAAAATAACTTCTACAACAAAAATATGCTTATCATATCTAAAATACTGAATGCACATCAAATTAATACTAAAACTAACATCAAACAACTAGTTTGGTTATTTAGGTTGAACATGATGGTTTGAGGTTACAATTTATATGAGTTCAGAAAAAAGCTGCGCTTTCAGATAAATAGCGACGCATCACGAACTTGAGTCGTTGCTGAGATATTAATATTTTAAGGTAAGTACTTTGCTGTGCAATCAGTATTTTTGATAGGAATGGGGATTTTTATTATTTTAATATATATATATTTTTATTTGTATGTAAATATTACCCTTGAATTACTTACCAGTTACAAGACGGTGGTACGAGTTTGTTAAGCTCCTCGAGTGACTTCTCCGATCGGTACTCCTGCACGAATGCGACGGTCACCACGATCATGATCGCGATCGTGATCGATATCGCATCGTCGAACTGCTTCATGCATATGCTCACTACCGCTGAGCCTGTGAAGCAAAAATGAATTTTTGTAAGTGTAGCATGAGAAAAGGCAAAACTATGTATTTTTAAACGGGAAGTTATTACCTGGCGATTAATAAATGAAACTGGCAGCATGTTTTTGCAACTAACAAACTGATCAAGCCTCATCATAAGTCTACATTAAAAAAAAGACAAGAAACGGCAGATATATTGAATATATATAATAAACAGGCATATTGTTAAAAGTAATGATATAGTTTTGGCGACTAATACATATAATGCGAGAGAGTGCGAATTTTAGCGGATACTTGTATCGCTTTCCGCGTCTATCTATCTGTCTGTTTGGCCGCTAACTCCTCCTAAAGTAACGCAACGGATTTTGCCGCGGTTTTCACCATCAGTTAGATATTTACTGTATTATTACACCATTCGATAGTGTCGCTAATAAGGATTGAATTCTGGGAAGAAATGACATACGGCAAACTTAAGGAAAGAGCTCATTTTTAACGTAAATAGTTAAACCATAACTGATTAATTATTCAAAATGATGACCGTTGTTTTCAATACATCGAACCCAGCTAGGATTCGACGACTCAAGGATTGTACAAAAATATTATTGATTCCGCTTAGAATATTTTCCAAAGTTAGTTTCAAGTCATCAATTGCATTATACGTGTCTTTGTAGATTTCGTTTTTTACATACCCCAGAGAAAATAATCTAAGGGGGTAAGATCCGGTGACCTCGCTTTCCACGGCACAGAACCATAATTTGCGATAAAATGTTCACCAAACTGCTGAATCAACATCTCTTTTACTATACGACTATTAATACGAAACAGTACGCAAACAGTTAGTAATAATCAACGAAACGTGGAACAAAATCTAAATTATTGGCACCAATTTACTCTACGTTCTAATTTCAATTGTTTACATTTTTTTCTTTTACTGTGGCCTTTAACCGCGAAGACATAATAAAAATTTGAAATTAGAACATAATGTTGTGAAGATGACCGCGCTGCGGGTCTGTGTTGAGAAAAATATTGAGTATCATTTCGGACAAGGAACAGGTAATGCAGGTATGAATTAAAGCAGTAAGTACTTTAAAATATGAATCAGTTTATTAAAATACAACATTTTCCTTAAGTTTGCCGTATATAATTTCTTCCCAGAATTCAATCCTTATTAGCGACACTATCGAATGGTGTAATAATACAGTATGTGTTTTTTTCCAAAATCAACGTGTTCGATTCCTGCCTAGGAATATTGTTTTTTTTTTTCAAAAATCCAAAGATGCAGTTTTAGTTTTCATCAAAATCGGGCCCGAGACTCCTTTGAGTACTTTCCGCTATTCCTCATAGTTTCTGATTTAGCCATCCACGCCCACTTGAAAAATTCACCCATTTCATTCATTTTTTTATATATATATATATATATATTCTACTATTATTATAAACGCGAAAGTTTGTAAGTATGGATAGATGTTTGTTAATCCTTCACGCTCGAACTGCTGGACGGATTTGGACGAATGAAATAGGGAAACAAGGACTTGAAAAAAAAAAGAAAAAAGAAGTAAAAATTATTTCTAAGTACCAGGAGAGCAGAAACACTTAAGAAGTTGGAGATACAAAAATGACAAATAAAGTTATTAAAAGTACCTAAGTATACCTCCCCTTGAACATTATATCGGGTGATTATATTAAAAAAAGTATTTCTAAGTACCAGGAGAGCAGAAACACTTAAGAAGTTGGAGATACAAAATTGTCAAATAAAGTTATTGAAAGTACCTAAGTATACCTCCCCATGAACATTATATCGGGTGATTATATTAAAAAAAGTATTTCTACGTACCAGGAGAGCAGAACCATTTAAGAAGTTGGAGATACAAAATTGACAAATAAAGTTATTGAAAGTGAATATAACCTCCCCATGGACATTAAATAGTGTGATTATATTTAAAAAATATTTTTCTAAGTACCTAGAGAGCAGAAAAACGAATATATTAAAATAAAAAACAAAGTACCATGAGAGCAGAAAGACTTAATAAGTTGGAGATATTACATTGACAAATAAAGTTATTAGAAGTGAGTATAACTCCCCGTGAACATTAAATTATTATGATTATATTTAAAAAAAAAAACATTTTAAAGTACCAGAAGAGCAGAAACACTTTAGAAGTTGGAGATATGACATCATACTAATATTATAAATTCGAAAGTTTGTGAGGATGCATGTATGGATGGATGGATGAATGGATGTTTGTTACTCTTTCACGCAAAAACTACTGAACGGATTTGGATGATGCAATTTGGTATGGAGGTAGCTTATACCCTGGATTAACACATAGGCTACTTTTTACAAAAAAAAACATCTAACTGATGATGAAAAAAGCATCAAAATCCGTTGCCTGGTTTAAGAGGAGATAGAAGCCAAACAGACAGACGCGGAAAGCTACTTTGTTTTATACTATGTATTGATATTAATCCTTATGTTTTTCTAGGTTTTCTACGCATCCGCGTAAACTTTGGTACCCACTTTCAATCCCACATTATAACAGCTCATTTTATCGCTCTATTAAATAACTAGCTTAAAAGCTAAAAAAACACGCCTGCCCTGCCAAAAATGAACTTAAGCCAATAAATTATATACTATTGGAATGTGCTTATCAAGGCCTTCGATTTGAAAATATTGTAAAATTCGAAGAAAATATATATTTTTGCAATTGAATAAGGAGCCGTACTGCCGCCACATCGAATAAAAAAAAAACTTTGTTACTTGGGAGGATGTGAGGATTCTAACGATACCCCATACGTCTAAATCTGTTCAGGCATTTCAAAGTTATGGTGGAATAAATAAACTCACATACATACAAAAATACATATATGCTAAAAACATAACACTACTTTTTTTTGGCAGTCGTGTAATGACGTGGCTTTAAAAAGTAGGGCATCAAAAAAAATTAAGAATCAAGTGTCCTTGGATGTGGGTTTGTCAAAGACTCCTATGAAGAAAAACAAAATCTGGAGCCCCGTTGTAGTGATGGTCTCTCAAAGCATGGTGTTGCCAAGTGAAGAAGACTCAACAAGTAGGAAAATATACTCCATAGCTGACCGTATCGTCAAACCTATCAGGTGAGATTGTGATATCCTTGCCTGCTCGAAATACAAAGAAAGAGCTTGAAGTATTCGTGACAACTACACGTTGACACGGATACTTGTAATTCTTTTTTTTGACCATGTGGCAAAAGGGCACTACCTACTTACCTTATACCCACCGAGGACGAAGAAATAATAATTTAATGTAATTAAATGACACGTGACTTGGACGAGAATGGCTTGTGAGACCGTCAGTGTCAAGCGTGCCAAGTCCGCAATCTGCAAAACTTAAGAACAAAATATAACTCACCTGAGATAAGAAGCAATACAAATTAGTTTAACGTAGACGAAACCTACATTCCTAATCTGTTTTCTACATGTGTTTCACAAAACACGATTTATTGAAACAAATTTAAGATAAAACTGTAACAGGACCCACATTATGGAGGCCGTTAGAAAAAGCGAGCGACTGGAAACATGTGTTTACAATGACATTAACTCAAGGGCGGATCTAGCCTTCGAGCCAGGGGGGGGGGGGATCACGCACTAATATACAGCCTGGATGGGTTCCAAAATCTTACAATACTAGATGTTCCCCGCGGTTTCACACGCGTAGGGCGCGCCCTAGGGATCCATTTATTTATAGAGATATTTATATCATAAAATTTCGGGACAAAATAAGCGCAAGAGTAGTAAACGGGAAAAGTTTGAGTTATTTCTGTCAGTGTGGTTATTAAAACGAAACTCCGATTCGTACAAAGTATGCTTTTAGTGTAATATAAAAAGCGCGAACGCAGCGAGCGTATTTTTTTTGAATTATCAATGAATAACACTAATAATTCAAATAATTTGCGGTTTTAAAAAAAAAACATTCCACACCATGTAAAAATATGCACTGACATGATTTTAACTTTCAAGAGTAGAGATTGTTAGAATATTCAGCTATATCTAACAATGTAGTAAACGAAAAAAAATAACAAATCATTCAAACAT
Source organism: Alsophila aescularia (assembly GCA_946251855.1). NCBI lineage: Eukaryota > Metazoa > Arthropoda > Insecta > Lepidoptera > Geometridae > Alsophila > Alsophila aescularia. The sequence continues at coordinate 57,490,276 of OX276374.1, read as the reverse complement.
TTATGAAAAAGCTAAAATAAGAGCGAACGAAGCAAGCACAGAAATTTTGAGCTATTTCGATCGGTGTAGAAGTGAAAAAACAATTCCAAATCATAAAAACAAACATTAAAATAAACAAAAAGCGCGAGCGAAGCGAGCGCAATAAATAGCGAGCTATTTATGTTAATTTAATATAGATTTTTAGAACAAAACATAATACCAAACAAATCACATGAAAATAATGAAAAAGAACCCCAAAAGCAAGCGAAGTAAGAGCAAATGAATACTTCTGCGTGTTAAATAGTGCTAAAAACATAACTCCAAATAACATTTAAATATGCAATGATAGGAACAAAACACGCAAACGCAGCGTGCATACTATTGCGCTATTTCTTTCAGTGTAGAAATGGAATAATTGTAAATCATACGAAATTAACCGATTTACATTGGTGTGGAAAGGTCCCGAATATATTTATATTTATTTATTTTATTTACATACCTTGTATAAATTCATAGAAGCGCGAGCGAAGCGAGTGCGAAAAATTTAAGCTTTTTTCCAAATAATATGAAAATAACGAATACTCGTACGTTATGATTACGATAACGTTACTTTATGACTACAAATTTTTCAAATAAGCGAACCGAAGCGAGGGCTAAATTTGTATGGTTTTCTCTAGAAGAAACTTTAAAATAGTTAAAGGTGGAAGCCCCTGGGCAAGGTTATGAGTGCGACGGAAGCGAGCGCGAAAGTTCTTGGCTATTTCTTTAATTTTTTTGTTTGTCGTATGAGGTAGTGCTGGCCTCCAGAGGCCAAACTGAAAAACTCTGACACCAGTGTCAGAGTTTGTAAGGCCGACCGAGGGCCTCCGACATGGCTTAACGACAGCCAGCCGGGGCCAACAACTTAACGTGCTCTCCGAAGCATTTCTACAGTGTAAAACTAATACATAATTTGAAATTGCACAAACACGAAAACAGACCATCAAAAGCGCGAGCGCAGCGAGCGCGGAAATTTTTAGTTATTTCTATCAGTGTACAAAATAAAAATAATAACAAAACATATGAAAATAACAAAGGGAAATTAAAAAATAGTGATTGACCCCATGACCCCCCCCCCCCCCCTGGATCCACGCTTGCATTAACTGCTCTCGTTTGTGGCGCGTTTTATTACTCATGATTACAAGAGTTACATGAAATTGTACTCGGGTCGTGTATTTTCGGTAAAGACATAGCTCAGATAATATTTAAAAAAAATGACTGCTAGTGTATCTTTTACTTCAAAATCAAGAATCTAAAGCTTGCTTGTCTCTTTTTAGTTTTATTCGCAGTCAGATTTTTGTTTTTTTTAATAATACTATTTTTATTTTAAACTTTTTAGTTTCCCTTGGTGGTAAAAATTAATTACTTAATGGTCTTATAAAGTCCTTTATTTTGATACTGTAATTTTTTAATCCGGCGGAAATACAATATGGCAGCTGCAAGCCGCCGTATAAGTTTTCTTGTCACTTCATATATCCTATAGTACTCTCGTGATTAAGACGAGTCCTATGATACCTCAATAAATATAGACGCAGATGAAATATCAGATAGTGGACAAACGCTCAGTTATAACTGAATACAAACACAGGATCTCTTGAAAATGAATGCTTCAGGCAATTGGTATATTTTAGGTAAGCATCCTCCACTTATAATTTTGATCTTTTTTATAATAATCCCAATGAGAATACTTAGCCATCATCAGCATCATTTTAGGATCTAGCCATCATTTTTGGAAAATCATCTGCCAAGTTTAGACTTCGTTATACTGTTGCTCTTATTCTCCAAAGTTGTTAGCCACATAAAAAAAATCGCATGTTTTGGAAAAATTTCGTCCATCACATTGATGAAAAGGACTGAGTTTACCAACATGGGATTAACAACGTCTAGGTTTATAATTAATAACGTCGACGGGGATCAACTCACCTTTCGCTCTTCGGCGTTTTTTAAAAAACATAGCCTCAGACAAAAATCTAAAACAACAGATGAGAGAGTGGTTAAAAGAATACCTATTAAAATATGAAAAGAAAGAATAAGGTCACCTCACAAAGATTGCACAACAAATAACATAAAGTACTTATATTTTTTGTGTGTAGATTTTTCACAAAACATGATACTTGAGGACAAAATGGACCAATGCCCTAATAACAGAGATTCCTTGTTGAACTATACTCGTATAGGACCCGACAAATGTGTGGTAGAGATTTGGTATCGCTTTGCTTATTGAAGGCAAACGTCACGAAGAAACCAAAACTTGCAAGAATTACAAAATTCAAGGAATTGTGACCATCGGCATAACCAAGATCTTAGACGAAAGACGAAAGTCTAACCAGTGCGTCCTACCCGTGATGACATACGGAGCCGAAACGTGGACACTGACTGTGAGACTGGGCCACAAATTTCAGGTCGCTCAGCGAGCTATGGAACGTGCTATGCTCGGGGTTTCTCTAAGGGATCGCATCCAAAACGAGGTGATCCGGCAGAGAACGAAAGTCACCGACATAGCTTACAGAATTAGCAAACTGTAGAGCCGGTCACATTAGTCGAAGAATCGATAACCGGTCGGGTAGACGAGTTCTTGAGTGGAGACCACATATAGGTAAACGTAGTGTAAGACAACCGCCGGCCATTTACGGATTGACGATTTACGCAAAGTAGCTGGCAGCAATTACATGAAAAGAGACGAAGATCAGGCTCAGTGGCGCGCATTAAGAAAGGCCTATGTCCAGCACTGGAATGATGCAGGCTGTTAATGATGATGAAGAAGTTAGCGTGAGTAGAATACAATCTCAATCTTGTGAGATCTCGAGCCAGAGATCAATTTCACCATAAAGAACAATGACGAACTCCCATACATACTTATATGTTAGTCAAATTCACGGCGTCTTTAGACAAAAAATATCGCTAGTAATTCAGCATCATTTCCCGAGATTGTTGGTCTAAGTATATTTTTTTGGGGAGGCCAGGTATAATTGTTAATAAGCTTCAAAGTTTTGTAGGTTATGTTACTGTTAATGACCTTTGAAACAAGTCTTAGAGATTTTATTTTATCCGCTTAATTAGGTAGGCAAGTACCTAAGTACTTATGCGTGATAAATATAATGTTTCAAGATATTGTAGGTACCTACCTATTCAATTACGTACCTACTGTAACAAACTAGGCTTTTGAATAAGAATTATTTCAATCTGTTACTGCCTGGCGAGATTACAAAACAATATGTTTAGATATGTTGCTGCTGTTTCACTGTGCAGGGAAACAGTTGCCCCATATTAGCACAAATATTTAGCAACAATTCCTTACACTAAATATTTTATTTACACAAATCTTTGTTTCTTTCGTATTTATTGTTCAATACTTTAACCAACACGCCCTATGTACTATTATTATTCCTTTACGACCTCGATGACTGGTAGATAATGCTGTTTAGCATTAACTCCTTCCTTGTACCTACACTATTTTTGTGCAAAACAATTAAATAAATTAACATACCCTATTAAACTATATAATTCATTATATTCCCTTTGCGACAAGTATACGTTATAATGATTTGTATAGAGTATAATGATTTGTATAGAGGTTTTATATTGACGTACCATTTTCCTGTTATTATTTTTTTTATCTCAAGGAGGTTGAATTACGTTTACTGTTAAACGTTTTAGCGCCAGTAAGCATAATTCAACCTCCTTTGGTTTAAAAAACCGGGTGGGAAGAAAGCGTAAATCAACCTTCTTTAGTTTAAAAACTGGGTGGGAAGTATGCTGTGTTGACAATTTTGACGTCCAAACAGGAAACGTCATTGTATTATATATATTTTTTTCCCGTTGGGCAGGCAACAAGGCCGGTTAAACATTGTAGGAAGGAAATGAAGTTACAATTTCATGATTTTTAAATTGATTTGTTAACCCAGGTTTTTCTAGCTTACGGGCTATGTTGAAAAAACGTAGAAAAATAATTACTTAAGTTCTGTAGAAATGAAATGTCAAGACACTGCAAGATTTATAGCATAAAATTCCGCCTATGTTCTTTGGCGCGATCTCACCGAGATTACTGAGATTGAGCTTGACCGACAGCAAAATTGAGTATGGAATACAATCTCGATCTCGTGAGGTCTCGAGCCAGAGATCAATTTCAGCATAAATTTGGCTTGATCTCAGCTAGATCTGAGATTGAGCTTAAACGACAATAAAGTGTACCAGACTGACCACAAACAACAGTGTCTGCCGCTTTGGGGCAATCCGTGGTGGAAGACTATAATAAATCCACATAACTCATAATCACAGAATTACATAATGTGTCCCAATCTTATTTATTTCGTTTAGGCTCCACAAGCCCGTGATATACGGACGGTGGACAGGCAGTGAGACAGCCAATACAAAACGAGTTCCCTTTGTCCGTTTGGGTACAGTACCCAAAAACAGACTTCCAATAACAACGCTTATAAAAACAAAGCCTTTTTTCTTTACTTTTTAAATGAATTCCAAATAATAAAGGATGTATAGAGGTCGACTTACAAAGAGGACAGATTAACCTCTAGCAAATTCTGAACCAGTATGTCTTTAGATGTTCTAAACTTAACCTCTAGCCCAGTTTGCACTCCTAGTGAGCCAATAAAGGTATTCTGAACTCGTAAGCTTGCTCCGAGTTACATAAAGCGGTCATGGTCGTGACATTGTAGGGCTGCACTGAACACAAATTGTAAACGTTATGTTGAACATAGGTGCTAAGTTTGTACTGTGTTGTTACGCTCAATAATAATAATAATAATAAATCTTTATTTCAGAAGTACATGTCCATAGTACACCAAATTGTTTTTTTTATTTTTTATTACATAATATAAATTTCACACAAAAATTAAAATTACTCAATGTGTTTCAGCCTGCAATAGTGCCAATGATATTTTACCCGAGTACGGCGAAGCAAGTTAATGAGTGAAACTGACTGTCCGTCTCCAAAATCAGAGCACGAATTCTATCGAATTGCAAATAGGGGTGAGATAGGGAGACGTTATTTCTCAGAAACTGTTCACCTCTGCATTGGAAGATATATTCAAGCTTCTGAGCTGGAACAGATATGGTGTTAACTTCAATGGCGAATGTATCACTCACCATTGACTTGCTAATGATATAGTCATCAGGGCAGTAACCCTGGAAGACCTAAGCAAAATGGTCAGTGACTCCAATATTGTTTCCCAACAGGTGGGTCTTACGAGTATAATATATCAGTTCAAATGCCCATGTCGCACCCATGCCGGTTTATTTTGGGGACGGTATTATCGAAGCTGTTGATCACTACGCTACACCTCATCGCGTAGTCCACCTAGCACGGCTAGCGATGCAAGAGCCCGTTTGACCCGACATTATACCGAAGATTACATTATACAGATATTATACTGACGTCCGGGATGGACGTCAGCCTATACGAGAATGGCTCTCAAACAGCTTAAGAGCAAACAAGGCACCAGGGGAGGATGGAATGACGACAGAGCTCCTAAAAACGGGTGGAACACCGGTACTTAAAAGTCCTTCAGAAACTGTGTAACTCCGTCATCCTCGAGGGTACTACGCCAGAGGTGTGGCACAGGAGCATAGTGGTGTTGTTCTTTAAGAAAGGAGATAACACCCTCTTGAAGAATTATAGGCGCATTTCGCTGCTGAGCCAAGTCTATAAGCTGTTTTCGAAAGTAGTTACTAACCGTCTCGCTCGTAGGTTTGACGACTTTCAGCCTCCTGAACAAGCTGGATTCCGGAAAGGCTTTAACATCGTAGACCACATCCATACGCTCCAGCAGATTATACATAAAACCGAAGATTATAATCGGCCACTATGTCTAGCGTTTGTGGACTACGAGAAAGCCTTTGATTCAGTCGAGACCTGGGCAGTGCTACAGTCATTGCAGTGGTGCCAGATTGAATACCGATACATCGAAGTGTTGAAGTGTTTGTACAGCAAGGCCACCATTACTGTCCGCCTCCAAGATCGGAGCATGAATTCTATCGAATTGCAAAAAGGGGTGAGACAGGGAGAAGTTATTTCTCCGAAACTGTTCACCTCTGTACTGGAAGATATATTCAAGCTTCTGAACTCGAACGGATATGGAGTTAACATCAATGGCAGAAACCCTGGAAGACTTAAGCACAATGCTCAGTGACCTCAATATTGTTTCCCAACAGGTGGGTCTTAAAATGAAAATGGGTAAGACGAACATCATGTCAAATATGGGCATTTGCACGCACCCATGCCGGTCTATGTTGGGAGCGATATTATCGAACCTGTTGATCACTATGTCTACTTCGCTCAGACGATCCAACTGGGTAGATCAAACTTTGACAAAGAGTTCAACTTACGAATCCAACTCGGATGGGCAGCATTCGGGAAATTACGCCATATCTTCTCGTCGCAGATACCGCATAGCTTCAAAACGTAAGTTTATAATCAGTGCGTGTTGCCAGTGATCACATACGGCACTGAGACGTGGTCGCTAACTATTGGTCTCATACACAAGCTCCAAAGTCGCGTAGCATGCAATGAAAAGAGCTATGCTTGGTGTTTCACTACGTGACAAAATCCGAAATGAGGAAATCCCTAGAAGAACCAAGGTTACCGACATAGCTCTCAGAGTTTGCAAGTTGAAATGGCAATGGGCAGGCCATATAGTTCGCAGAACCGACAACCACTGGGGAATAAAGGTTCTCGAATGGCGACCACGAACAAGCAAGTGAAGTGTAGGGAGACCCCCACACGATGGACCGGAGGGAACAGGAACGGAGGGATACAGTAAGTTTTTGAGAAGTTTAATGACTCTTGGTGGTAGTATTTTACATAAACCATCATGAATGAAATAACTCGAAAAACCAGGGTTTTCAATCTTAAAACATCCGAGTTTCAAATCAGTCGGTTATTCGGGTTTTTCGGGTATCCGGTTTGCATACCCTAGTGTATGGATGTTCCACCATAGCGTCACCTCTATTGGTCCGATTTTTATAAGCGAGGTATCAAATCAATCGATTCGTCTTCATCGCAAGAATGCCATAGGCTATTTTTTTAATTTTTGATCTTATGTATTGTATATGTCACGGTTAGATTGTAAAAACCGATAGATTACAATTTAACGGATCCTTATTCGTTAGATTGTTAACAAACGAAAAATGGTGAACGGACGTGCTATTTGCTAGCTGATGGACCAATCAGTCTTAAAATTTACAGAAACAATTGCATTTTATTACAAGACTGCCCAAAAAAAAGGAGTGTAATGTTTTTAAGATTCATGTATGTTTGTATGTATGATCGTATGTGTGTATGTGAGTTTCTTTATTCCACCATAACTTTTAAATGCCTGTACAGATTTTAGACTTTGGGGTATCGTTATTACCCCCCCCCCCCCCCCCCCGAAACAAAAAAAAATATTATGGCGGCAGTATGGCTTCATCTACAAATGCGAAAATAATAAAAGAACTTCGAATTTTACAATATGGGTGTCCTTGTGCACATTCTAAAAGTACATAATTTTTGGCAAATCTCTTTTTTGGCAGGGAAGGCGTATTTTTTAGCTTTTAAGCTAGATATTTTTCTAATTATGTTCATTGTACAGACATTCTGTTACTTACTGCTTTATTATAAGTGTAGATTGTTGACTCTCTGGTCACTGTCACGGCCGAGGACGATCATTATAACCAGTTTGCCTTTTTTTGCAAGCGCAAGTTACGCTCCGTTGCCGTTTGCTAGCCGCTCATTAACTCGGGGACTATGTTATGTACGCGCGGTCGTTTGGTGATGATGCGAATTTTTGATCGGTACGGTAAGTGATACGACCTTGGCTACTGATATTCTGTATTAATACAAAACATACAAAATAATATTATCCTAAAACTCTAGATATAACAGTAAATATCAGGTTCAATTAATACATTCTGTTTATATTGTATGATTTCTAAAGGCCTCCGCACTAGGGCTAGCCTGTCTCGCGGGAGGCCGTAGCCTTGTTTAACAAATTAACTATTTAGAGAACAACAGTACTAAACCAACATAGCTGAAGTTAAAAAAATAATCTCAACAATTACAAATGTAAAATAAAAAGTTTACAATTTGTTAGTCATAATTATATATGTATGTGAATTGTGTAAGGGTAAAGAGTGTGTGTGCGAAGTTTAAAAAGGAATTAGGTACTTATTATTTCTGAATGATCAGTAGCGACTCTGTTGCATTGTAATCTTGTGTGAGGAGGCATTTGCTCACTTTCACGTTGACTACGAAAAGCGAGCTATCCCTCAGATCACAAAGCTTCATTGTGCGCCTATAGATTAATGGAATGGCATCGTAACTGAAACGCTTTTACAAGCTATACATACTTTAAGAGTATTTTTTACAGGGATCTCTAGGGCAGTCGATAAACAAATGCTTTTACAAGCTATACATAAGAGTATTTTTACAGGGATCTCTAGGGCCATCGATAAACTGAAACGCTTTTACAAGCTATACATACTTTACAAACTTTTTTTTTTTTTTTTATACTTTTTTATATTTTCAGATTACATTCAAATTTTGCACACCTGTCAAAGACCGATGACAATGCAATAAATCGAAAAAAAAAACGCTCTTATAAATAAAACAAACTAAAGAGTAGAAAATAAATAATAGTTAAAAAGAAAACTAAAAAACACGCTTTATATAGAAAACCGAACTAAAAAATGGAAAATAAATGTTAATAGAGTAAATAAGAAAAAAAAGTTTTATTTAAAAAAAAGCGTGGGGTGCATGTCAAAGTCAAAGTCAAAGTATTTTATTGTAAATAGGCAAAAATAATAGCACTTTTACAAGTCAAAATTAATATCTCATGAACAAGGAGAAATACATAAAATATTATAAAAAGATCAAATCAATCCAAATTTAGATAAACTAAGTATTCTTTGAGTTTGAAAAGGAAATTTCCCTTTCATGTGCCAACAGAGTTAAATCTCACACTGGAAAAGGAAATACCCTTCTGACTCTACCGGTGCTTCGGAAATACGCCCGTTAGAGAAGAGAGCACCAAGAAACTCTACGGGGATGTATTTTTTCCATATTTGTTTGTTCTTTATATTTTTTTCAAATGTCACAATTATAACAAAACATGTAAACTACAAATATAAAAGGTAAAAGTGACAATGAGATATCCCACAAACATTAAACAATCATACTGGAAAAAATAAGGTAAAAACTTCTAACTCGATAATTATGTTGCATAAAACAACGTGATCTCATGGTTTGTTTGAGACATCTCACAAAGTACTTTGAACATTTCATTTACTTAACGTTAACATCGAAGCTATCACTTATTATTATCATGGAACTTGGAGACATCAGGCCATGCATTTCTGTCATTAATATAATCATTTACATTGTAATGCGCTTTCTTTATGAGATTTACTTTAACAAAAGTTTTAAACCTATGCATTGGTAATTGATCAATGCCGACAGGTAACTTATTAAAAAATCGTATACAGTTCCCCATATATGAACCACTAACTTTCTTTAACCGAAATCCAGACACTTTTAGTAACTAAAATATACTAATCTTGCAGTAGCTATATCGGTAAACTGTCTAATTTTACGTACTGCATAGGCTGCAGAGCTCAATCTACCAGCTAACAACGATATGTGAGGACCCCACTGTAATTTTGAATCTACAGTAATACCCAAAAATGTGGTTGACTGCACAAGGTCTACAGGCTCACTATTTATTGAAATACTTGAATTCGTAGGAACCCCTCTGACATTGGGTAGTGAAAATTTGATACATTTAGTTTTCTTAGGATTTAATATTAAATTGTTAGTTGTAAACCAACTAAGAACTAGCGCGATTGCCTTGTTAACGTCGTCAAAATTATTCAAGGTTCTGTCAATCTTAAAAATTAGAGAAGTATCATCTGCAAACAAAACAATATCACATAAGTTCTTTATGAAAAAGGGAAGATCGTTAATGTAAACCAAGAACAAGAATGGCCCAAGTATTGAACCCTGTGGGACTCCCATTGTAATGAGAGATCCTGATGACCTCGCACCATTTACATTTACTTTTTGGATTCTATTGCTAATATACGAGGATAAAACATCGAGAGCTTTCCCATTAACTCCGTAATGATTCAATTTAAAAATTAATGTTTCGTGGCAAACGCAGTCAAATGCTTTGGATAAATCACAGAAAACGCCAATTGCGTCCTGTGACTCCTCCCAAGCACTGAATATATGCTTTAAGAGCCCTGTGCCTGCGTCTGTCGTTGAACGGCCTTTAGTGAAGCCATATTGTTCATTATGAAACAGACCATTGAGATTGAAATGTGTTAATAACTGATTTAATATTACTTTCTCACAAATTTTACTTAGAGCGGGAAGTATAGAAATGGGTCTGTAGTTAGTCGGATCATTTTTACTGCCAGACTTGAATAAGGGAATAAGTTTACTATTTTTCATTATGTCGGGAAAAACTCCTTCATCAACACAATTATTAAAAATAATTACTAAGTATGGAGCAATTATACCAATAATGGAACTTAAAATTTTAGTAGATATTCCCCAGAGATCCTCTGTATTTTTTATGTTAAGCAATTTAAATGTCTTAACAATCGAATTAACATTAATATGTTTAAATTTAAATGTAAAATCACACGTTTCAACGTTGCTTGAGAGCATACAAAAAGCCTCAACTGAGGATGATTTTAAAGACTGGGTAGTAACTATTGGTATTTTTGTAAAGAAATCTTCAAATGCATTGGCAACTTCGTGATCTTTGGAAATTAATTTATTACCGATGTTTAGGATAAAATTTCGGTCTCGAGGTTTAATTTTGCCGGTTTCGGTATTTATTATTTTCCATGTTGTTTTGATTTTATCTTCCGATTGTTTAATTTTCCTACTCAAATGAAGAGATTTCGCGGTATTACACACGGATTTAAATGTCTTAGAATATTGTTTTAAGTATTCAACAAATTTCGTGTCATTAGCATTCAATAGTTATAAATATTTCATTGACAGATATGAGAAGAAGGATTATCATTTCGATAATATCTTAAAAAGCACCCCATTTACAGGGATCTCTAGGGCAGTCGATAAACTGAAACGCTTTTACAAGCTATACATACTTTAAGAGTATTTTTTTACAGGGATCTCTAGGGCAGTCGATATACTGAAACGCTTTTACAAGCTATACATACTTTAAAAGTATTTTTTACAGGGATCTCTAGGGCAGTCGATAAATTAGCAGCAAATGTAGATGAAAAACTAATCTAAGGAGCACATATTTTTTTTTTTCATCGAGGTGTGAGTTGAGGTGTCCCTGAAAGTTTCAGCCAGATAGCTAATCGGGAAGTGCTCCAAATTTGAGTTGCAAGATTCCACCTGCAACGACAGACAGACAGACAGACAAACAAGAAAGTGACTTAATAACAAAATATAAGTTCAAAAGCTAAAACCCGACAACTTTCGGGTAAAAAAGAGCAGACACTAGCGATGAAGACGAATCGATTGACACCTCGCTTGTCAAAATCGAAACAATAGAGGCGACTCTATGGTGGAACATCCACATACCCACATACATAGGTACATATAGAAATAGACTGTTAAACCCATTACCCTTCCCTTGCTTTGCTATAGTCGTTTAAAAACTTGGTAAAAAAAGTTGTTGGAAATCCGTATAGCTAAGGTATTTCAAAGGTATTCAATTAAAAAAACGCGAAAATAGAAAAAATTGGTTGTTTTGTGCACAATAAATGTCTTTTCTTTCTGTCTTTCTTTCTTAGAATAAAGGTACTCTTACGAGCACAAAAAGTTATATCATTACATTTTTGTAAAGTTGCCACAACTTCATAGAAATTAACAATGTTGTTTTCGTAAAGTCAGAGTTTTTCAACGAATTTTGTTACGGTTCTATTTCAAAAATGGTCGTATTTAACCACTTGGTAGGTTTCTTTTCAGCTTGAAACTCATTTCAGAACTAATCATACTATTTACACATCTAACCGTCAAAAATTATTTCATACGTGCCGATGTCTGTCCGGCTGTTCTGCTCTACAGGTAGCATTTCTCAACCTATCTAGACGAAACTTGGTATACAGGATTAATTTTTTTTTTGATTTTGTGGATAATATGATGTAAAGTATCCTAAGTGTTATTCCTGGACCTAAAGTATCTAAATTTCATCAAAATCCGTTCAGGTGCTGTAACAGCACTGATTGGTAACAAACATACATTACATTCACTCAAACTTTCGCATTTTAAATATTTATTTGATGATTAGCTAATAAGTCTGTAATAATTACAATACTTACGGTAATTTATCTGGGTTAATAGTAACCTATGTGTTATTCCAGTACCAAAAGTATGTAAAGGTCACTAAACTATATTTCATCAAAATTTGTCCATCCGTCATATAGTTTTTAAACGATTGCTCGATTCATCGGATTGATTTACCAAGTACACCAGTTTTTAAGTCAAACCCAAAGCTTTGATCAGTTGCCATCAGTGATCCGTAGCGCAATCGGTCTAACAGTTTTTACATGATGCGCAAACAAACAGACACCATTTCTCAAACCGTTATAATCTTGTTCAGAAGCTTATGTTAAGTCCCCAGTTTTTTTTTTTGTAATAATCTTTATTGTACAGACATTTGTTACTTTCTCCTTTATTATAAGTATAGATAACAAGGGAGCTTTATTGATCACCTTCTCACACCATAGGTATCGATTAATCGCTATAAGTAAACATGGTGACAGCTGATAAGAAATCACATTACCAACGAAGCAATGAATACATTAAAAAAACAAATTAAAACAATTCCTTTACGTAATTACTTAGCACTAAAAAACATTTAAAATAATTCTACACCTCACTACCTAGAAGCAATAAAGATAAAATAAACTCATTAAAACTAACGAAAAAGAATCCAAATTGTTAGCAAAATTACCAAAATGAAATACGTCAATAAATTAAGAAGTGTTATTTTCCTTTTCTGCAATAAGGAAATAAGTACATACCTACTTGTTTCATTATTGTTAATACAACAGGTATTTTTAACCGAGTTCAAATCTTCAGTATATTTATTAGCTCCCAAATAAAATATTGTACGAAGGATATGTCAATAGTTGTAAGTTAAAACCTCATTAAATTTAATGTAGGCATCTACAAGTTTATTTTTCTTGCAGTTGCTTTGATACGATGCAAGAATGTAATCAACAACACGAAGATGTCGCGACGCGACGCGTTACGTGACTGAATGGTCATAGCGAATGAGGGCCCTAACAGGAACTTAGATAGAATGCAGTCTGTGTAGCATGGATCTGAGAATTCTGTCTAAGATCAACAACCGTGCCTTTTACATAACGGGCAAAACTAGACGCGACTTGTAGCCGAGGAAAGAGTCCGCCCGATCCATTGAATTACAACCAAAATCCATTAACTCCTACTTGGTATTCCCAAGTCTGTTAGCTATTGAATCGCGATAACTCAAGTCGATTGCATGATAATCGCAGATTTTGACAGTTTTCGTAGTCTGCTCGCTATTTCAGCTCAATAGCGGGCCGACAGCTGGTATCGATAGATTCTTACTAGAAAACCACAATAATTATGTTTAGACGCTAATGCTTGATTGAAAGCTATTATAGATTTTATTTCAGTAGCAATTAACACTTAAGGGATTTTCGCAAACCGTAGTACATCCATGCTACTGCGTTGCTTTTGCTATAGAACTGCGACAGTGTACTTGACTACAATATTTGACACTATAGACAGTCCAATCGCAGAGCTATAGCAGTGCCAAGGTGTTTTTGTCAATTAGCTAACAGACTTCGGGCTCGGATTGCATGCAAGCGAGCGGGCATCTTTTGCCCACTGCGACTCCCCCCTGCCCGGCGCGGTCACAACACTACGCATCCTTTATGACGACATCTATTTGAATGAGTTAATTAATTTCCCGCTGTATTCTTTTCTCCGAAACCCAGACCCCATTCTATGCGTAAACCCCTTTTCTCCGAAACCCAGACCCCATTCTATTCGTAAACCCTTTTTATACACTCTAGCATCCAGTAAACAAACAAACAAACAACTTTTAAAAGCCTAGATAAAACTGTGTGGCGCCACCGACTCACCTCATAACAGTACATCAATATCAGATAATTAGTCATTCGTCTCACTATTTGCCGTGCAAACAAAAACCAGTCCAATAGTGGTACAGCCACAGAATAAATAATGTGTACAGCTAACAGAACAACAGTACAGATTAGTCAACTGTTTTTGCAAATAATGTAGGTTTTAGAAGATAGTGGCATAAATAGGGCCACACAGTTAGTAGATAAAGTTAGGTATTTCAGGTACACGGTTACAGGTTTTCAGTACCTACATACAATTAAAGTATCTTAAGGAACTCACACACCTATCGAACCAGACAAGTAAGCGGACTTTCAATAATTTATCTATCTTATGTTTTCACAAGAGAAAGGTAGATATTTGACAGTATTTTCGTAGAGTTTTTATCAATATATCTTTATAGGGAAAAACTCTAAGCGATGATGAAACAAGACATCACTTCATAAACTAATACTCGACTACGGTCGGGTAAAAAATAGACACTCTCGCGCTGAAGACGTTGATATCTCGCTTGTCCAAATCGGACCAAGTTTTTAGTTTGAACACAAACCCTTCCTTTGTTTCGTTGTAGTGGGCTAAATAACCTATAACAGACCTGAAGACGAATCGATTGATACCTCGCTTTTCAAAATCGAACTAATAGGGGCGACTCTATGGTGGAACATCCACATACATACATAGGCTGTTAAACTTCACTACCGTTCCCTTGCTTCGCCGTAGTCGAGTAAAAATACCTTAAATAAGTTGGTTACCTTTTCTGATTCGATAAATACAACATATTTCGCTAAGCTGCAATCAATCAACCAAAGTTCCATCCGCCTAACAGTACAAGCAATCTATTTACCCAGTTCCACATAAGCTTCTGCAAGTCATGCTTTCCGATACCGCTAGTTCATTGTGCCACTAATTCCACGTATACTAGGATATCGTTAGGTAACGGTGACATTCACGTAGCTATTAAGAATTAATACATTTTTATTTGAACGTGGCGCGGTACTCTTTATTATACGACTGCTCAAAAAAAGGAATGTAATGTTTTAGGATTCATGTTGTGACGATGTGAAACCTCTTTGATAAATTCTTAATTCTTTCATAATCCATTTCATTCCATTTGATAGTTTGTCATTATTAATTCTAAATAAAAATAACCTGGGATTCCCATATTGTCATGGATTAGTAAAACAAAATAATATGTTATAAAATACCTAAATAAGTTTATTACAACTGGAGTTTTTAAAATATATATGATAATACCTTCGTTAGTGGTTGTTTTGATCCATATTGTTGAAGCACGAAAAGTCTGTGATAATAATGCTCCTATTGTTCCTGTACTTTTGTGTCCACTGAGGTTTGGTCCATGGGCTAGTGGAACAAACCCTAGGACCGCCTCGTGACAATGTATGTTTGTATGTATGTGAGTTTATTTATTCCACCAAAACTTTTAAATGCATGAACAGATTTAGACTTATGGGGTATCGTTAGAATCCTTACATCCCCCGAGCAACATAAGCATTTTTTTTTTAATATTTCTGTTTATGTTTTCGGCAGTATGGCATAAGAAATTTTTAAATGAGTTTTTTTTTTCGAATTTTACAGTATGAATATCAGATTGAAGACTGATAAGCACATTCCAACAGTATATAATTTATGGGCATAAGATCTTATTTGACAAGGCAGGCGTGTTTTTTTTTAGCTTTTCAGCTAGTTATTTGCGAGCTGAAAATGTCACTACTTTATCTGGAACTACACTGTAGAGCAAAAAATCGACTGAGTTCATACTTTGCCACTCAAAGGGCTCTCTAGCAAAAAAAAAGTAATTATTGCAGTGTTATCTTTTAGACTACCTAACAATAGCCGAGGATCGGTACGTGTAACATTTTGTATTCGTTTACACCAGTCGGTATTGCGCGACATTAGTGCGTACAAAAGGCGACTTACCCCTTTCACCCATATCAGTTGACCGTGAAACGAAACCTTACTTAAGCATACAAAATAGAGCAGTACTAAACGTAAGACAATAATGATGTGAACTAATCAATTATTGATTAACTGCTGGTCGGTAAAGTTTTGATAAGGCAATACTTTCTATATCATAAGATAGCTAAATAAATAAATAAAATATATAATAAAATAATATATGGTGGTATTTATTATTTAATATATGGTGCTGAAATAGCGAAAATGTTTTTGAGGAAAATCTAGTGTTTTTAAATTAAATCTATACCTAAAATAAAGCAATAAGGACAAAAAATCTGTACAAAGATAATTAAAAAAAAATGATCTAGGGTACTTAAAATATGCTGCAGTCCAAGTTTTTTTTTAAATTCGTGTCTCTCTGTTTGTTTGTCTGTATAATTGTTCGCGCATCACGTAAAAACTACTGGACTGATTGCGATGCGGTTTTCACTAATGGATAGCTTAAGGTGTGACTTAAAAACTGAGGTACTTGGTATCTCAATCCGATGAGTAGAAGCCGAGCAATCGATAAAAACCTTTTTACGGCAGAAGGAATTTTGATCAAATGTTGGTATATTTGTATCTTCGGTCTTGGAATAGTACATAGAGTACTTTTAACCTGGAGAAATGACCACGCGTTCAAAGCCGCGGGTACAGCTAGTTTAAGAATAAGTAAAGGTATTACGAATGGGACCTTTCGCGAACGGGACCTATCGCGATCGGGACCAATCAAGAAAGGGACTTATCGACCTATCGCGAATTGTACAAGTTTTTAGGAGCGGGACATAATGCGAGGGAATGCTAAACCGTCCTCACCCAACACCTAGTTCTAGCATCGGGGTGAATGAACACCGATGAAATGGCGTACTCAAGAGCTTCAAAATGGCTCAGGGCTATTCAGGTTCCCATGAACAACTACCAGTCTAATGACTACCGCCTTGAATAAAAGATTACTCTGTATTGTATACTTGCGAATCGCCCCGGCTTCGCTCGGGTAGCGCTCACATCGCGCCATTATTCTTACTTTTAGCATTTATATACCTGTCGTAACTTTTTAATGTCAAATTCGAATAATTTGAAGAAGAATTTACATGTACAATAGTGGCTCCGTGAGCTGTACACCTCGCGCTTACAAACTTTCTTGCAAACAATCTAACGGTGCATAGTATCGCCATCTAGTTACTTTATTGTACAACTAACATTAATAACCAAGGTGCTCCATCAATCCCTACTTAGAAGGTAAAGGGCTGATTCCACTGGTAGAAACCTAAAAGTGAGAAATTTACTGCATTTTGAGGAGCTATTCTGCTCATCACGCCGAAGATCCTCATCAAATCTTCACGAAATTTGTATGAGACTAACTTAAAGTTACTACCTTTAAAATAAAAAAAGAAGCATCGAAATCAGATTGAATATGGCGGAGATATTCAGTAGCCCCCTTTTTGGTGGAAGTACCCCCAATCAAAAATCTCCGACGTCTAAAAATTCCAAAAAAATAGCTTAACCTGTATACTCGTACCAAGTTTCGTCTAGATCGGTTGAGTAAAGCGATCTGTAGAGGAGAACAGAGATCCGGACTGACATCCGGACATACGAAAGCATTTTTGCCCAAGCTGAAACGGAGACGCTTCGATCGCGCTTCGCGCTCGCTCGGTCAATAATCAACCTTGATTATCCAACTATTCAGTTGGATAAGGATTTACCTCATGATATGAATGTCATCATCTTTCAATTCTACCCGTGTTTTGAATGACTAATTTGAACAAAAATGGTTATTGTGACTGAACTATAACCCCGTTTTTTTTTAAAAGCTTTTATTTAACTTCCTTTGTATCTGTATGTCCTGGTATTTGCAATCAATATTTCACTTAAATGACGCCATTTTTAATCCAATAGGGCGAAAGTCACCAAAATGGCGATTTATAATTTCCATAGTAACCCTATGATATGAGTATCAAATAGAAGGGCTTGATGAGCGAAACACAATAAGTAAAGTGACGTCATTCTAAATCCAAATGGCGGACGTCACAAAATGGCGATTTATAATTTCCATAGTAACCCTATGATATGAGTATCAAATAGAAGGGCTTGATGAGCGAAACACAATAAGTAAAGTGACGAAAATGGCGATTTATAATTTCCATAGTAACTCCTATGATATAGGTAAATAAAAGGGTATCAAATAAAAGGGTAGCCCGTTATAAGATTAATCATGACTGTTTAAAAGCTTTTTTGATTTTGTTAAATCTTTTTAAATTAACTTTTTATTATTGTGGGTAATTATGAGTACGTACTATAAACTTTATTTTATGTATCATTAATAGCTTTCGCAGCGCACGCAAAATAATGTATTTTTAGGCAAATTTTTATACGCTTTATATTAGCTTCACTTGTATGTTTGTAACCGACTCCTTTGGACGCTATATTGACCCACTTTAAACGGTCAGATTTCATTCAAATTTTTCACACCTGTCAAAGACCGATGACAATTCAATAATTCGAAAAATAAAAAATAAGTAGAAAATAAATAATAGTTAAAAAAAACTAAAAAACACGCGTTATATAGAAAACCAAAGTAAAAAATAGAAAATAAATTTTAATAGTGTAAATAAGAAAAAAATGTTTTATTTAAAAAAAAAGCGTGGGGTGCTTCTCATATCTGTCAATTAAATATTTATAACTATTGACCCATGCACCCACGATTTTTTTGAAATAAATCATTTTTTTCTTATTTACACTATTAAAATTTATTTTCTATTTTTTAGTTTGGTTTTCTATATAAAGCGTGTTTTTTAGTTTTTTTAAACTATTATTTATTTTAAATTGGCTAGGCATTTTTTGAGTTTATCAATTAAAAACAAACAAAAATGAAACAAATCTTTTTCTCTTTAAAATATTAGTGTAGATAATTAGATATATCTCTCTCTCTCTCTCTCTCTTGTTCGGAACTCACCTAGCAACAGCAATATGAGCGGGTTCTGGAACTGCTCGATGTACTTCTTCCAGAGCGGGTCCTGTTCTTTGACCTGGAACTCGTTTGGCCCGACGAAGTTCATGCGATCGTTGGCCTCGCGCCATGACAGACCGCGGCGGACGTCCACGCTCAGGCGCTCGGACACCTGTCGGGTGAAGAACGTGTGAGTAAAGCTGGTGTTTTCATGAACGTGATACAGCGGTTTATTCCTGCAGTGTCGAGTGTCGAGTCTCTCCGCGTCGACTTTATTGCCCTAGCTCGCGGCCGATAAAATTACTGTTCGAAAGAAAAGTTAGTTTTAGTATGTGGTTTTACTCATACTATTATCGAACTTGTGTTTTAATAAATATTAGGTTCATACTATTATCAAATTTCATGTAGTTTATGATTGCCTGGTAGAACTGGGCTTTGAAAGTGAGTTTATTTAATTATTTCTTTATTAGGTGCACAAAACAGATTACAGATATATAATATTTGAGAATTACATGGTAAATTATGCGATCGATTCCATAATCCAATCATTATGTGGCCTCGGCATCATTAAAAAAAACAGCGAAGTAGCCATTAAGACGAATAATTATATAGCTAATTAAAGTTGCAAGCACTATTCCACAATACAGGTAGGTATTTTAAATGTATTGTACTGGCGAGCGGTCTGCAAGTTCCTCTGTATTGTTTTCTACCTAGGTGTATTATAACCCTGTTATCAGCCATACATCCGTCACCCAAAAACGCAAGCTGCTGAATTCCAATTATCCCTGCGTTCGAGATGATGAGATGGCGTTGTGGGCCGTTTCGAAATGTACATTTTTAACAAGCCACGCTTTGAACATTTTCAACACTTTTGACATTTTTGCAACATTTGACACTACCGAACCTTTCCAAACCGAATGGAAAACGACCCAAAGCCTGACTGAATAAAGATTTTCCTATGTCAATATGTCATCTATACATGCAAAACGAACGGTGATCGAAAGCGATCAGAACACTAATTTCGCCCACAAATGTCCGAAGCGAACGGAAAATGTGATCATATTTAGCGTTTGTTACAAAACGAACGGCCCCGAAGAAATAATTGTGAATGAGACATATATACAAAATCATGGCAGTGTTACGATGCAGTATAGCACAATACATCAAATTGTAGTACATTACAAAATATGTTTATAAATGGCACTGAAACGGTTGAGACTAAAACTGAATATATCAAGATCATTTAATGTCATGGTACCATTATTTGAGTGTTCATTACGAGCGTTTCCGCGCAGTTGTTTATTATACGACCGCCATATACGTGGTATGGGGCCATGTGGGAGATATTGTTTTTATAAGCGGCCATATTGTAAATTCGAGGAACTCTACTTCGGATTTTGGCATTGAAGTTTATTAAGCCTTACAAGTATGGACAGTCAACAGTTGAATGAATAATTGTATGTAGGTAAAGTAGCTCAGTCGCTTGTCTTCTTGTAGAAAGAGGACTTAGTTTAAAGCATCGAATACGTGAATGGTAGCTATGAAACTTACTTGCCAAACCAACGGCAGGAAAATGTTGATTACTCGCTGTAAAAGTCTGTTTAAAAAACATCACGAGCGTTGGTGCTATACCTATTTTTGAATTGGTTTCTAATGTCCTAGAAGAACATAGGATGCTTTTTATACGCTTTATATTATCTTCACTTGTATGTTTGTATGTTTGTAACCGACTGCTTTGGACGCTATTTTGACCCACTTTAAACGGTCAGATTTCATTCAAATTTTGCACACCTGTCAATGACCGATGACAATGCAATAATTCGAAAAAAAAAAGTTTAAAAAAACTATAAAACACGCTTTATATAGAAAACCATACTAAAAAATAGAAAATAAATTTTAATAGTGTAAATAAGAAAAAAAAAAATTATTTCATAAAAATCGTGGCGTGCATGGGTCAATAGTTATAAATATTTCATTGACAGATATGAGAAGCACCCCACGCTTTTTTTTGAAATAAAACTTGTTTTTCTTATTACACTATTAAAATTTATTTTCTATTTTTTAGTTTGGTTTTCTATATAAAGCGTGTTTTTTAGTAGTTATTTTAAACTATTATTTATTTCGCGATAAACTGTAGTCCGCGCGAACAATCTCACTGGCGAAATCTAGTATCAAATATAATTATGGTCCTTAGTTAAAATCAATAATGCTCCTAACTAAACTACACTCGCGTGCAATAAAACCGACACGGCTCCTAAGAGCGCAATCAAAAATTTTTCTATGTTAGACAAATTTTTATATGAAATCATTCATTAGGTCATCATGAAAAAATAATCGTATAAATCTTTATTACTGAAAATACGTACCTACTTATTTAGAATTAATGCATGACAATATTGCTCTTCTTGTTACGGCTAGTTTCGCGCCGCGAATTCTTTTTTTTTATCTTAAATTATAATTTAAATTCTTTAACAATTATTCTTAATATTAAAATTAAAAAAAGATTCTTCTTAAACGGGTTTTCCCATAGCATATTTTAAAATTTGTACAAAATCTTGTGTAATTTCATTTTTATCATATCTCAAAAAAAACTGAAATTATTTTCATTAAAATTATGTATAAGTGAAAAGGTAAGCTTTCAGTGTCTATAGCGTAGCATTTGTTGTTTGTTGCGAATTTACAGAATTTAAAAAAACGATTGCTCTTGATTGGTCATGAGTCGATTTCATTGCTCGGAAGTGTATGTGGTCCAAGCGAGATCACTGATTGTGCTAAGAACCGGATTTCCAATGGGTTAGATAGAATCGTTTCAAAAATTATACTGGCACCTACTTACAGAAACGCCATAGACTCTGTGAGCTGTAGACCTCGCGCGTACAAACTTTTTGCAACCAATCTAGCGGTGCACAGTAGCGTTATCACAATGTGCGTAGTAGCACAGTAGTAGTAATCTAGTTACCTAGTTGTAACCAAGGTGCTCCATCAATCCCTACCTAGTAGGTAAAGGTTCCACTGCCAGAAACCTAAAAGTGAGAAATTTACTGCATTTTCAGGAGCTATTCTGCTCATCACGCCGAAGATCCTCATTAGATCTTCACCACATAATATACTACCTTTCAAATGGAAAAATAACCATCGAAATAGGATTTAATATGGCGGATATTTTCAGTAGCCACCTTTGTACCCTTTTGTGGGGGAAGTACCCCCCCCCCCCGCAACTAAAAATCCCCGATGACTGAAAAACTCGCTTAACCTGTATACCAAGTTTCGTCTAGATCGGTTAAGAAATGCGACCTGTAGAGGAGAACAGCCGGACAGACATCCGGATATACGAAAGACTTTTTTGCCGAAGTTATAACAGAGACGCTTCGCTCGCGGTTCGCGCTCGCTCGGTCAAAAAGTATTTAGTAGCGTAACAGTATTAAACAACTTTTACGTCGACTGGTAGTGGTTATTAACTTTCGCTAATATCAATTCTACTGTTGTAAACTTTCTACAGAAGCACCTTCGAAACGTTCCGGAGAGTATAATGTTATTAGATTACTAAAAGAAACACGTACAAGCCGAGAGAAACAAATATTACTCGTATGTTGCGTCGAAAATATACGATTAAGTATGATTCATCCTCGCCTCGCACTGCTTTCAGAATACTTAGTGCTAATACTTTCATCCTGTTGATGCGATTATTATAGTACGCACGCCAATACCGAGTGGTCACCTAAATACTAAGTGTCATCTATCTACTTCTATCTATACTTATAATCTATTTACACTTATAATAAAGCAAATAAGAACGAAAAAGTCTTTACAAAGAAGATAATAAAAAAATGGTCTAGGGTACTTCAAATTAGCTACTGAACAATAATATAACATTTTCAAAAATCGGGTCATTCTGTTTGTCTGTATGTTTGTTCGCGCATCACGTATAAACTTCTGGATCGATTACGATGCGGTTTTCACTGTTGGATAGCTTAGGGATTGACTTAAAAACTGGGGTGCTTGGTATTTTAACCCGATGATTAGATATCGAGCAATCGATAAAAACTATTTGATGACTGAACGAATTTTGAAAAAATGTAGTATTTGATTTTGAAAACTAACGCGACTGAAATTCATATTAAATATTAATAAAACGGCTAAAAACTCACGAATAGAAGATCGGAAATACTCTGACGTCGGAGTTTATATTTATAATGTAGTACTTACTTTATTTATAATGTAGTATATTGTACTTTATAGGTACTTTAAGTCCTGAAATAACAAGGGCTACTTATAAATGAAATGACCACGCGGGCAAAGCCGCGGGCACTGCTAGTATGTAATGTAAAATAAATTGAGTTCCAGTCAAGTGTTGTGCGATCACGAAACCTCGTGTCTTGCTTCTACATAAAGCTTCTAAGTAAATTCAAACTTTCATCTGGTACTAGTGATAACCCTCGGCTTTTCACGGGTATTCAATGATAAAAGGTATCTAATATGTTTTGATGTGATAGCGAGAACAACCAATCTACCAAAATTTTCCGGATTATGTTCAAAAATTTGATCGACATCTGTTACGCCGTTTAGGATTTACGATTTTCCCGCAGGATTTTTTTGATACCAATCAGTTTAGCTGTTCCCATGTGACAGCGAGTAAACCAATCTACCAATATTTTCCCGATTTCCCGGGTGAACTTTCAATTTTCCGAGATCAATTTATCTTGTATTGATCTCTGTATTGTACAGTACCTAGAGTACCTACCTACCTATATTTAAAACTTCATCACAGCTGTTCTGGTACATTTTCCCGTTTTGGCGTGACAAATTTCCTTTTCCCGGGATAAAATTACGCTATGTTGGTTGCTGTTGTAAACAGTATCTACATACAATTTTTCATCAAAATAGGTCCGTAGCCGTTTTGTTGTGAAGACG
This sequence comes from Alsophila aescularia, assembly GCA_946251855.1. Taxonomy (NCBI): domain Eukaryota; kingdom Metazoa; phylum Arthropoda; class Insecta; order Lepidoptera; family Geometridae; genus Alsophila; species Alsophila aescularia. Next base: position 57,466,334 of record OX276374.1, on the reverse strand, counting down.
CCCCAAACAAACAAACTGACAGCGTTTCACTTTGATATAACGGGTGTCTCAATAAGAATGCACTATTTCATCTAAAAATAAAAACATGTATTTACTGAGCGAGTTATTTTTTTTGATTTGTAGTCATATATCCGGCAAGTGGCCGGCCGCGGCTCTGATATTCGGCAAGTGGCCCCCGCGGCTCTGGTGACAGGCCATTGCTCTTTTCATGAAATTTTCGACCACTTTTGACAAAGATGTGGCTGTATCTCACCGACGGATGACGCGTTGGATCTCGGCCTTGAGCTCAGGAATTGTTTCTGGTTTATTCGCAAAATAAAGAAAGAAATCGCACGGCGTTAAACCGCATGATCTTGGTGGCCATCAGAATTTCGTGAGATGATTTGGTCTGGAAATCACTGCTGCAATAAATTGAGTGTAGGGGAGTATTAATTTTTAAAACTTCAAGCTCTGATTGGCCTGTTTACGACAGTGACAGCTACAATTCTCTGATTTATAATACTAAGTGTGACTAGGCAAGCATTTTGCCACCATCTCACCTAGAAGAATTCCCTGCAAAGACTTTTATAAATATTTACGCAAAAATAGTTCTAAGATTTATGTAAATAAAGTCCAAGATTTTAATGTAAATAGGCAAAATAATAGCACTTTTACAAGACAAAATTAATATCTCATGAACAAAGAGAAATACATAATATATTATAATAAAATCAAATCAATAATAAATTAATAGTTAAAGTAAAATACAAAAAACACGACCAGTGGCCCTATTTCATAAAGCTACAAATGTCAGTCAAATACGCCAAACCTGCGCTTCATGTAACAAACAATCACGACAGGACTGACGATTGTCAGTCATATTGCATTTCACAATGCCAGTAATATTAATGTTATGGGTAAAGCTTCGGCTGTCACAATTGTCACGACAATTCTACAAATCGTGGGAATTTTTAAGCAACCGCCGTTTCATAAAATGTTTTTCTATTGACATTTATTAGACAATTGTCGGTTGACTGCCGGTCACTACTATTGTTTTATGAAACACATTTAGTAATATTTTGACAGTTCATTGAATGAATTGTCGGGTTTTTATGAAACGCATTTCGGTAGTTTGACTGACATTTGTCGATTGACATTTGTCAGTCTACTATAGTTTTATGAAATAGGGCCCAGGGGCCCGTTCACTTAGACGTTCGAGGACGTACGGATCACCCGCGCGTACACTCGAAATCGTTCACGGCGTCGACGGGCGTTCGCCTGGGTCATCCGAAAAATAGTAGTGGAGGGGAGGAATAGTATAAAACTGACACTTGACAGTTGTCCGTTGTATGTGAACGTCCAAAGTCGTTCACTAACTCCGGATGATCGAGCGATAATCGCACGGATGATTTGAGCGTGTAAGTGAACACAGCCCAGGGATACATTTAAGGACGAATGGGGGAAGCCTGCACTCTAGAGGTGCTATTGATAGGTACTTCTAGGGTTCTAAGGAACATATATGCTATCTGTCATATATTTTTGAAGTTGATTCCTAAATCACCTGTACTATTATTTCTGTCGTTACATCAATGCCTTTCTCTACCTCTCGACTCGACCCCGACCCCGTACCACAGCCCGTACGCTAGACTTGAATCAGACAATCGCTTGGAGCGCCTAATTTTAGGTGCAGTGGCCGACACACACCGTGTCTGCATCTGTATATTTAACCGTCTATTTTTGTCTTTTCATTTCATCCAGTAGTATATTCTAAAACTGTCTGATTGATGTAGTAAGTCTCTTGTGTATCATTTAGAACGATGGCAAGGGGGAAAACTGAGGCAGATGCTGTAGGACTAGTTCTAACTTCAAAGAGCGATTGAACCTAGTAATAGTGTCAGGAATTAAATATTTCATTTCCTTTTCTTTTTATTCGGTACTAGTGACTCGGTACTTTGCACGGGTAGATTTAGTATTTTTATACACGTCGTAACTTCTAAAAAAAAACGCCAGTAAGCTTAATTCAAAATCTTTAGCAGCAACGATCGTGGGTTTTTTGACCATAGACAACTTCATTATTACTCACGTACTTGACAGACTTGTTATTATTTCGTTTCCATGGCAACATGTCATTCCGTTCTGTATTTTTGATACCGTAGGTAAGTTATTGCAATTTTCATAGGGAGCTATAATATATTTAAAAAAAACTCATGCTACTGATAATGTAGCTTTCTACAGGTGAAAGAGTTTTTTTATAAACTGTTCAGTATTTTTTGAGTTTATCTATTACAAACAAACAATCAAATCTTTCCTCTTTATAATATTAGTGTAGACAACATATGTACGTCACAGACTTTTTGCTCCCTAGACCCGAGTAACTTGATAACTAGTCTAAACGACTTTTGGAACCTAGAATCAAAACAATCAGTTTGTGAGATGAAATTAAAAAAAAAAAAAAAAAAAAAAAACATTGTATGAGCAGCCACATCAAATTAGTGACTACATCTGATCTGATTGCCTATGTATGTTTTCTTCAGACTGCTCAGCTAAAATTTTCTAAGTACCTACTATGATATATGTCAGAGGCCCTCGGGCGGCCTGACAAACTGACACCAGAGCACTACCTTATACGACAAACAAACATACAAACCTATACTTATAATAAAGCAATAAGAACGAAAAAGTGTATACAAAGAAGACAATAAAAAAAAGGCTATGGTACTTAAAATAAGCTACTGAACATTTTTTTTATTGTTTGTTAGTTTGTCTGTATGTTTGTTCGCACATCACGTAAAAACTACTGAACTTTGATTTTTGATGCGTTTTCATTATTGGATAGCTTAGGGTTTGATTTAAAACTGGGGTACTTCGTATTTTAATCCGATGATTAGATGCCGAGCAATTGATAAAAACTATTTGACGGCTGAACGAAGAAATGTAGTATAATTGTACTCTATAGGCACTTTTGGTCCTGGAATAACTCGTATGGACTACTTTTAAATGAAATGACCATGCGAGCAAAGCCACGGATACATATAGTCTACAATAAAAATCAATATAATCTTTATCTTTTGACTCCGTAAGAGGATACCAGAAAGAGGAAGCACTCGGCTTCACTCGAGTGGTGCAGCCAAACAATGTACTGAACGGATCCATTTAGATTTCAGTTCAGCTCTTCAGTCTCAGCTCGGAGAGAGTAACATCTTGAAAGGCGAATATTGGATACGAACGCGATATTGAACATGAAGAGCCGGAGAAGTGTCCAATATAACTGGTTGCATCTATTTTTATCCATTCACCTAGTGTCTGCGTCCGTCAACTTGACCTCTAATAACTATTATTAATCTGTGCCCTAACGACACTTTATACGGTCTAGAATTTAATTTAAGGTCGTCAACGCGTGAGTCCTACCAGTTATGACATACATAGCCGATACGTGGACACTCACAGTGAGACTGGTCTATCAATTTAAAGTCGCTCAGCGAGCCATGGAGAGAGCTATGCTCAGAGTATCTCTGAAGGACAGAATCTGGAACGAAGTGATCCGCAAGTGAACCAAGGTAAATGACATAGCCCTGAGATTAAGCAAGCTGATGTGGCATAAGGCTGGTCAAATCTCTCGCAGAACCGACAACCGTTGGGGAAAACGAGATCTAGAGTGGAGACCACATGTAGGCAAACGTAGTGCGGGACTCCCGCCGGCAAGGCGGAGAGACGACTTGCGAAAGACAGCTGGCAGCAACTGGATGAGGAGAGCCGAAGATCGAGCTCAGTGGCGTTTATTAGGAGAGGCCTTATTCCAGCAGTGGACTAGTATAGCTTTATGATGAGTAGGAATAAGACGGCAGACGTATAAGAAAGAGATAGAAACATGATTGCTAAGCAGTTCTCATTTTAAACAGGATTTATTGAAGTGGGGACCGGGTGAAGTCGATACTGTGTAAGATGGATGGGAGACGAGGTCTTAATACAATAGAAAGATGATTTATAGCCCGCAGGTATCTTTAAAGGTATACAGTGTATATACCTATATACCTGCTGTGTAAATACCTAAATCAATGAATCACGCACGCTATAGATTCAATTATAGCAACATGCAGCAAGTGCAATATAAATAAAAATAAAAATAAATAAAAAAAAAAGCAAAATGTAACCAAAAGTCAGTACAAATGTTGGTATATTGGTATTTTAGGTCCTGGAATAGCACAAACAGTACTTTTAACCTACAGAAATGACCACGCATGCGAAGCCACGGGCATCAGCTAGTTTTGTAATGAAGCAGTACTTAACTAACAAAGTCTGTAACTACGACGGAATAAATAATAGATATATGTAAAAAAAAGTGTAGGGGCTTATATTTGTTTATAAGTAGGTACTTTTGGTCCTAGAATAGGTTCATTGTCATAATCCCCATAGAACATACGATAATTGCATCCCAGAAAAACCCCCATAACATACACGATAATTTCACCTCAGAAAAATCTCCATAACACATACGATAATTTCATTCAGAAAAATGCCCACACGGCAAAGCCGCGGGGCACAGCTAATCCATTACGCTACTACAATTTCAATTGTTGCAACTTGCGACAATTGCAATAACCATAGGATGCCATTTGTCACGGCCAAAGTGTTTTGTGCAATTGTATTTGATTACCTTGTTTACACGGTCACTATAATAACTATTAAATAGTCGTATTTATTTATCTATACTTATAATAAAGCAGTAACAACGTGTATGTACAATGAAAATAATAAAAAAACTGGTTACGGGGACTTAAAATAAGCTACTAAGCAACCTTTTTTTTTTTTTTTTAATAAACGCAATGCCTTATTTGTTAAAATGGACGTATTATTTTTTTTGACCAATGGCATGTTAAGCTGTCGGTCCCGACTGATAGCAGTCGTTAAGCCATGTCAGAGGCCTCGGCCGGCCTGACAAATTCTGACACCAGAGATCAGCACTACCGCATGCAACAAACAACAAGCTTCCTGCATTAAAAAAGTTCAAAACCAAATATTAGTCAAGATTGTTCATTGTACTCTGGCTTTCAGGCGTCAACACCGTTTGGCCTTATTTTACAGTTTCAAGTTTTCAACTCTAGAAAAAGCAAGCAAACCATTTCGAGCACCGCAAATTTTTCAAACAATTAGAAAATATTGGCAGCAATTTGGTAATTTTACTCTTTAAACTAAACTAGAGTAAATTTCATAAAATTTAATTTAAGCCTTGTCGACTTTGTAACAAATAATGTTACAAAGTCGACTGTGTAAAAATACCTTGTTACGAAGCTAACAAGGTTTATATTACATTTAAAGAAATTAAGTTTAGTTCAGGGGATGTCTGAATCGCTACCATTAACTCCAGTTGTCTATAGGCACGTCCGGTACTGGACATATATCATTCGGCGAAACGTGTGTCGGCAGTGAATACTTGTTCGTTAAATCATTTTTTAAACGTTTTTATGCTAAAATCTGAGCTTTAGCTCCATTCTTTTGAACGCTAAAACTAAACTAAATACCATGATTATATTACAAAGTGACATTACGATGTGTCAGTTTACTCAGTCTAAAATAAAAATTTGAGTGTAATAGCACAGTACATACATAGTAGGACATATGTACTGTGGTAATAGGTAGGTAGGTATTCACTACAGTAACAGATAGATATTCAAAATTAATATACAGGGAGTCAGCAAAGGCTACCTGAACTTACCCCTATAATATCGTAAGCCATAGAAATTAATTGAAGAGAACAGAAACTAGGTCAGTCTGTATTGAAGATTTACAATAGCTAGCTAGTTATATGTATAGTTATATATATATACTATATTTTGACACTCGCGAGGGAATCAATACCTATAGAGTACTTCCCATTGACCTAGAATCATGAAATTTGGCAAGAAGCAATGTCTTATAGCACAAGATATTATTTATTCTGTGGCAAAAGGAAAAGTTTGAAAACCTTATATTTGTAGTTAGGAACAAAATGTATTTTAATTATGTACGGATCCCTCGTGCGCAATCCCGACTCACACTTGGGCGGTTTTTTATGCATGATAGAGAAGCATTTGTCCGCGGTGTCACGTGATGGTAACTGATTATAAGCTGAGAATGGACCATGCTTGACTTCAAGTCTAAGACAGAACTGATATATTCTACGTATGTTGTATTTCTACACTAATAATTATAAAGAGGAAAGATTTGATTGTTTGTTTGTCAATAATAAGTACGCAATATAATATGAGCTATCCATTATTTTAAGAAGAAAAAAGAAGAAGTAGAAATAAGTTTATTTGCTACAATTACAAACATAAATAATTATAAGAAAAAATAAAATAATAAAGCTTAAAAGATAATTGCTGCAAAAAGGTCCCAACTCAGCATAATGTTGGTTATAAAACAACCAACGCTGGTCTTCCGTTTGGGCCTAACGGTGACATCACGGCACGAACACACTCAGCAAAACAATAATAAATATAAAAAGTAAAGAAATAAATGAACTTAAGAAATGCAAAGACTAATTTTAACATTACAAGGATGCATTCAAACTGTGCTCATTACTGTGATTCTTACAATGTGCTAAATAATCTATTTTAAAACGTGGAAATATACAATAGTTGTGAGTGAAAGAATAAAAAAAACTAACTAACTTTACTGCTATTGATTCTTCTGAAAATGCTTTTTAGTCATGAAATTTATACTCGTACCTAGCCCCAAACTAGGATACCCTGTACTATGAGTACTAGATAACGGATAAACATACATAGATACGAATATTACATCCTTGACTTGGAATCAAATATTCCTGCTCATCACACAAAAATGATTGCATCTTGAGGGATTCGAACAGTTGGTTGACGTCGCAGTCAAGGCTTGTACTAATATTTATTCTGTGGTAAGGGTCACTAGTCACTCAGCCAACCGATCGTCAAATATTAAAATCCACACCAATATAAATAAAAGTGAATACGTTTGTTTGGTTGTTTGTTTGGGGAGTTTAACGCGATAACGGCTGGATGGATTTTGATGAAATTTACCTAGGAGATAGCTTATACCCTGGAATAACACATAGGATAGTTTTTATCCCAGAAAATAGTAAGTTTCCACAGGAAAACTGGAAAATGTCGAATCCTCGTTGTAAGGAACGGTTGCCATGGAAACGAAATAATAACAAGTCTGTCAAAAAGCATCAAGAGCGTTGGTGCCAATGAGAATACAATACGTTGGTGCTATACTTTTGCATTGGTTTTTAATATCCTAGAAGAACATAGGATGGTTTTTCGCAATGAACTGTAGTCCGCGCGGACGAAGTCGCGGCCGGGTAACCTAGTACCTAATAAAAGTAGCTTAATATTTTAATCAAATTACTAGAAAAAACTTATTGGAGAAAGTTCGGGCACTAATTCATCGGGATTTGGACGATATAAAAAGTACATATACCAATGTAAGAGCAAAAATTAAATCGTTTATTGTCCAGCTCGAAGTCCTAGTGGTGGCACTGTATAACACTATGTAATGTGCTGTGATTATTTATTAATTAAACGCGCTTTCCGGATTTCAAATTGGTTTACATACAGTTTGAATTTGACGCGAAAACAGAGATAATAAAGCAAACTAATTACTTTTTCATCCCATTTATTCGAAAAGGACGACTTGGTTTGCCTTTAAGTGCACCCAAAGGTGGTGTTTTCTATAAGAAACATATGCAGGCAGTAATGTCAAAGTCAAAGTCAAAATATTTTATTGTAAATAGGCAAAAATAATAGCACTTTTACAAGTCAAAATTAACATCTCCTGAACAAAGAGATATACATAAAATATTATAAAAAGATCAAATCAATCCAAATTTAGATAAACTAAGTATTCTTTGAGTTTGAAGAGGAAATTTCCCTTTCATGTGCCAACAGAGTTAAATCTCACACTGGAAAAGGAAATACCCTTCTGACTCTACCGGTGCTTCGGAAATACGCCCGTTAGAGAAGAGAGCACCAAGAAACTCTACGGGGATGTATTTTTTCCATATTTGTTCATTCTTTATATTTTTTCAAATGTCACAATTATAACAAAACATGTAAACTACAAATATAAAAGTTTTATAAAATAAAATGAGTTTTTAATCCTCTTTATAAGTGCGCCGCAATCTTTGCCGCGCACTTATTGAATTTGGAACATCTTAGTGTTCAGCGCCAAAGAAATCGAACGCAAAGATTGTTTGAATAAAGACTGGCTGGTACGACGGCCAATAGTCGCGCCGCCGGCTAAATAAAAAAAAAAAAAAACGCGCGAACTACAGCCTGCGTTTTCGTCAATTTTCACGGATTGTTAGAAATTCATGGTTTTGTTTTGAAAAATGAGTTCTTCAAGTGACAGTGAAAGTATAGAATTAACTCCTGAAAGTATTAGAACTGACGCAAGCAATGTGATGAATAGTTTTTAGTTCTTTTATTATTAGATACTATTTAATTTCAATTTAGATGTTACTCTATGTTTTATTAAATAATAATATTACAATAAAATATGAGGCGCCTTTTATTTTCTCATAGTGGGTGATGAAAAGTAGAGTGTATCACTCGGGCGCAAAATATATTTTTGGCTCGGGCGACGTACTTTGAATCCCTCGCTACGTTCAGGATTCTACTAAAGAATCCTTCAGTCCGCTCTGCATTCAAAATAGCGCCATCGCTGGCAAAATATAATTTTGCTCCCAAGTAATACAATCTACTTGCTGATTGGACTTTAGTGTAAAAATAAGTCTTACGGCAAGATTCTAAACGGGCAGTCATGTTTATTCAGCCAACAGGAAACCGGACTGCTTAATAACAGGACTGACAAATAACGTTCCTAACGAATTTAAGCAGTTTTTGAGACTTGTTTGTATTATGTAAACTTGAAGGTTGCAAAAAGCAGTTAAATGAGTTGTCAGTTTTGGTTTAGTCCGTGCATTTTAGGTCAGATCAAACTGGTAGAGATTTTGAACAATCAAACTTTAGTTGAACCCCCTCGAAAAAACGCGCGCAATACTCCTGTTATTACTTACTAGTTTTACCCGCGGCTTCTCACACGTGGTCATTTCTCTGAGTTAAAGTACTCTATGAACAATTCCAAGACCTAAAATTCCTTCAGCCGTCAAATGTTTTTTATCGATTGCTCGGCTTCTACTCATCGGATTTAGATAATAGACCATTATTTTTTATTTATCTTTGTACAGACTTTTTCGTACCTACTTATTGCTATATTATAAGTATAGATATTCTTATGCGCACGGTTAGCTTTCCTTACGCTGTCCGCTATGCACTTACCTTATATCATTTGTAGGGTTCCGTACCTCAAAAGGAAAACGGAACTCTTATAACTTAACTCTTAACTCTGTTAACGAGCGCAACAAATGAAACATAGGTACATAGGTAGGTAAACAGGACGCTTTGTATCTCTAGAAAGTAAGCGAGATAAAAAAAAAACAGGACGCAAACTCCTAAGTGCTCCTCGCACTCGCAGCAAAGCAATAAAAATTAGGTTCTCTTCGTGGTCAAGATTCGAACCGTAGGGGACTTTAGTGTCAATTTTTTGTGCCTATTTCTGAGCGTTAGAAAATAAATCGAGAGAACAATGGGATGGTCTCTGGTGTTTTTAAATTCACCAGAGACCATTCCTCGTTCGCTTGTTTTGCGAAAAGTATAAAAGACCATACATATATACTATAAATTTAAACTATAAGTCTGTGTTGTATCCTGTATTGTTGAAAAAAAAACAACTATAAAGTGTTACCAAGTGTGTTTCTGTACATTCTCCTATCCTGAGCTCAACAAAGCCTCATTTTATCTCAATCGGAACCCCGCACCTACGCGAGAGTCCGCAACAGGATCACTTTGTTGTTCGTCCGTCTGTCTGTCAAGACCCTGCTGTAATTAATATCAAATACTCAATCCCTTGGAACTGTGAAAAAAACAATCTTCTAAGTCAACACAATCAAAAGGTTTATGCCGTATATTTTGACACTCGCAAGAGAAATACTTCCCGTTGTTTTAGAATCATGAAATTTGGCAAAAAGCAATGTCTTATAGCACAAGTAAAGGGAAACAAGCAGCTAATGTAGATTCAAAAATAATCTAAAAACAACGTTTTTCTTTCGATTGTTTTTATTTTTTTCCAAAATGGGTTATCATCTAGTTGTGAGCTACCCTGAAAGTTTCAGCCAGATAGCTAATCGGCAGGTGCTCGAAATTTGAGTTACAAGATTCCACCCGGAACGACAAACAAGACAGTGACTTAACAAAAACGTGGTAAAATCCGAAAACTGTATATATGTAGTAACATCACAACTATTTCAAGTATTTACATACCTACAAGTTTGCAAGGTACCCTCGGTGCGCGAGTCCAACTCGCATTTGGCCGTTTTTTTTTACTAACCACACTGTTCTAAAGCTCCCGCATATCTTTCCACGTATCCCTAACCTTAGCTCTAATACATTTCACACATAATATACGAGTATCATCCGTAAAAGATAAGACAAGCTCATAAACAATCTCTGCCAGACGACTTTTGAAGTCCAAATTTAGAACAAATTACTTCGCTTGTGAATATGGACGTCAAAACTAGGTCATACCTGTGAGCAGTGCCCTACTTACTACGTGAGTTACCATTTATATTGATTACTGAGCAGTGGGCAGTTATTTTATATCAAACTGTAATTCTGGATACTGTAGAAGCATTATACTTTGACTAACTGTGGTCGTTTCATTTAAAAGTAGGTACTTGTAATTCCAGGACCAAAAGTACCTATAAAGTACAATATACTACATTTCTTCTAAATTCGTTCAGCCGTCAAATAGTTTTTTATCGATTGCTCGGCATCTAATCATCGGGTTAAGATACCAAGTACCCCAGTTTTTAAGTCAAACCCTAAGCTATCCAATAGTGTAAACCGGTCAATTAGTTTTTACGTGATGCGCGAACAAACATGCAGATAACTCTGAGAAATTATAACTATTTTAAGTACCATACATTAACTATTAAGTACCATACACCAATTTATTAAATTATCTTCATTGTACAGCTTTTTTGGTACTTACTTTTTTAGAAGTATAGATGATTTACTTATAGAGCTGTAAAGTAGTGAACTCTATCTACAAGGAAGAGATATGTAACTAAAATTAAGTAAAAGGAAGGACAGAGTATAGAAAAGAAAATTGCAAAAAATAATAATTTTATAGTTATAAATTCTGTAACAAGTTTTAGATTTGTCATGTAAAACATAGTACGACCGAAATACGTGTAGAAAAACGGTCTTAAAAGTATATATGGGAAACAAAATAATATTCCTATTTCGGCGTACAATTTTTTACATTAAAAATTTACAATAAGTTAGTTTTTTTTTAAAGCTTTTATTTCACTTGCAATGTTTGTTTAAATGCTGAATTAGAACCACTTCCTCTTTTCCTTCGGAGTTGAATTTTTACATGTTGGTTCAGTTCCGATGACAATGCATTTTTATGATAAGCATAACCTGAATGAAAACCCACATTTATTATGAATAACACATTTTATTATGACAGCCGATTTTAAGTTATACCAGGACAAGGTTGCTACGAGTACTCTCAGGGCTGGGTCCTGACTAGGGAACTGCTCAACGGTTTACAGCGCCGACACGAAATTTTGTATACGAGTTTAATTGTGATAGCCCGTTAAACTTCACCATGACATTTAATTGAGATTTTTAATTAGCTTATTTTTTAGTCATATATTATTTAGAATTATAAAATACTTAAGATTAATATGCATTGAGGCACAATTAATACAGAAAATATTGTGAGTCCAACTTCATTCATTTACAAACGAAACAGTACGAATCAGCATCAGTCAGTACCAATAATGAACGAACACCGATTAATAATTTAAACTAAACTAATAAGACGCCAAAAAAAACTAAAACCAAACCGACCTCAAACTAATAACGCCGTTCAGTGGTTTAGTTTATATATCCACCGTTCGAACTGTTCATATGAACTCTACTCTAAACTATCTCTATTTTTACCCGACTCAGGCGAAGCAAGGGAAGGGCAATGATGTTAACAATTTATGTATGTATATATTATTATGTAGATGTTCCAGAGATTGACAAGCAAGGCAAAGGAAGGGTTATGTGTTTAAACTAAAAACTTGGACTGATTTTGACAAGCGAGGTATCAATCGCTTCATCTTCACCGCAAGAGTGTCATAAGATATAGGATATTTTTACCCGACCGGGTTTAGTTTTTGAACATACGTCTTGCTAAGCAATATTTAAACGCTGTCTTTAAGCGTTTTTTTTTAAGACAAATTTAGGAAGAGGAGGTATGGCACAACCGTGGCCCGTAACAAAAGGTAATGAAGAAACTTAACTGTAGGCATAGAATAACATATACTCTTCTGCAGGTACAGATGTGTTTAGAGTACGACCCTGCAAGCGTAACACATAAACATTTAAACGAAGAAAGTCAGGAAATCCTATTTTACGACTATAGACGTCTTCTCAGAATGATGATAAAGTTTCGCAATAAAGCCGTTGAAAGCCTCTTTGAAATGAGGTTTAAACTTAGAACACTAAACTATAGAAGCACTAGCTTATGTTCGTTCGCGCGGACTATAGATTATCGCGAGACGAGACGATTCCTTTATAATTATACATTATCTGTATTTTTGTTTAAGTTTAATTTCGCTTATTTATCATACTCATACAACTGAGTATCTTTTTTTTTCGTATGTTCTGCTTATTAATGTTTTGTTTTTAACCCTCAAACTGCAAAAGAGGGGTGTTATAAGTTTAAGGTATGTATCATTGTATGTATGTATCCGTGTGTGTCTGTGGCATCGTAGCTCCCAAACGAATTGACCGATTTTTATGTATTTTTTTTCTGTTTGAAAGCTGATGTGACCGAGATGGTTATTAGCTATAATAAGGATATCGTATTCATAGCTATAATGGGCGGTGGGGGAGGGGGGGGGGGGGGGGGAGGGGGAGGGGGGCGTTTATTTAATTATTTGTGCCTGTTGTTTTTAGAGTTGATCGTGAAAAGGTAACAGAGTTAATTTCGCTTTTTTAATATTAGTATGGATGAACGAACATGGACTCTACCTTACTGTAGAGAAAAAACTGTGTGACCTTACTGTTAGAGGTAAAGTTTTTACGATTGAGTCATGAGATCCCGATTGAACCAGGCCTGCGCATTACGACCCCTGACACCCAGCACTGGTCCCATCGACTATTAATCCAAAATCGTCATTCACTGGTCCCCAGCACCCAACCAGGACTGGACTGCTAAATCTTGCGCGGCACTGCACTGCGTTCATTGATGATGCATCCATTTTATGTATGATAAGGTCACAAGCCTTACTTCGTTGGAAACAATGTCCTTCAAATCGGAACTCAATATTTCCATACTACTGCTTGGCTAAAAACCCGCATTTTTATCATCAGAACTGCTTGCTTGTCAGAAGCACGGAATTATGCGGGTTCGAACCCCGTCCGTGTTCAAATTTTTGTTTAGAAAATTATTAGATATGCTTGCTTCTCTTATGTAAAGTACTGGCATTTAATGTTAGTCTGTCAGGCCGCCGTGGGCCTCTGACATGGCAATTGACAGCTAATAACATCCGGGACCGGCAGCTTAACGTGCCCGTCGAAGCACGGAGCGAAGGTAATCCGCAAGTAACTAAGAAAAATCTTTGGTGCGGAGCGGACTGCCGAAGATCGAACCTGGTATCATTGGATTCTAACGCGCAATAGCATACCGCTAGGCTACCAACGCTCGAACAATATTGCAGTCATCATCATCATCATCAGCCTGTACCCGTCCACTGCAGGACATAGGTCTCTCCCAATGAACACCACAAAGTCCGGTCTTCGGCTCTTCTAGTACAGTTTCTGCCGGCCGCCTTTCACAATGTCCTTCAAATCGGAACATCTTCACCTGGTCGTGGGCATCCTACACTACGTTAAAAGCCGCGGTCTCCACTAAGGACTTGTTTACGCCAGCGGTAGTCCGTTCTTCGACAAAAGTGACCTTCAGCTTATTAATATTGCAGTATCCAATGCACCCTAGGCACAGGCCCTGCCCAGTGCACGCAGATCGATATCGGTTTTAAGCTTCATGCCTTACCTAATCGTATGCCTAGCCGTGAAGTAGGTATCTCAAGGCCCTGTAGAACGCCCCTGGGACGAACACTGACTTGAATTAAGTGTATTAAATTAAACTTTCCAGGGCGCATCACAGGCGAAAGTTGTTACTCCTTCACGCTCAAATGGCTAAGCAGATTTTGACGAAATTAGGAATAGAGATAGCGTATATCCTGGAACACATAGGATTACTTTTCATCATCGTCATCAATAATGCGGGTGAAAATGTCAAAGAGACAGATGTCAACGAGGGAAAACGCGCAGCTAGTAGTGTATATTTACTTTGGCCAGAACGGATATGATCTAGAGAACTGAAGGTTATGTTTACGTCTTGGTAGAAACTTTTATGATGTTGATATTGGCAAACTGGACAACGTGGTTTTAATTTATTTTCGTTATTAGCGTCTTTATTTAATTTGATCTATACTTATAATAAAACAGTAAACAGTTTTAAATCATGTCTTACCTTTTGTCTGAATGTTTGTCCGCGCATCACGTGAAAACTACTGGACCGATTGAAATAACATTTTTATTGTTGGATAGCTCAGGTTTTGGCTTAAAATCTGGTGTACTTTGTGTCTGAATCCTACGAGTAGAAGACGAGCAATCGATAAAAACTATTTGATGGCTGAACGAATTTTAATCTAATATAATTTTGGTATATTAGTATTTTAAGATCCTGGAATAACATATAGGATACTTTTAATTCATTTAGTGCATGAATATAATATTACCGAAAGAACAGATCAGTCAGAACAGTATAAAAAAAATGCAATGGCATTTAGGATTCTCCCTTCATTCTTTTATTTATTTTTTAACCATTCAAGTTTTTTTTTAAATGTTCTTAAATTATGTAACTTAAGGTTTTTGTTGTAACTATTGTTTGTAAGCTCTTATCTCTGCAACTACTGGTCTGTTTCTGAATATTATTTCAGTGTTTGTAAGCTCTTATCTCTGAAACTACTGGTCTGTTTCTGAATATTATTTCAGTGTTTTTTTTAACAAACTTAGGAAACTTTTCTTCAAAAAATGCTACTATTCTATACATAGGCCAGTAAGTAGAGAAATTTGCCTTGCAAAAAATGCTGCCATTCTATACATAGGCCAGTAAGTAGAGAAATTTGCCTTGCAAAAAATGCTGCCATTCTATACATAGGCCAGTAAGTAGAGAAATTTGCCTTGCAAAAAATGCTGCCATTCTATACATAGGCCAGTAAGTAGAGAAATTTGCTTTGCAAAATATGCTGCTATTCTATACATAGGCCAGTAAGTAGAGAAATTTGCCTTGCAAAAAATGCTGCTATTCTATACATAGGCCAGTAAGTAGAGAAATTAGCCTTGCAAAAAGGTAGTAATGATTTTTACATTTGTTGTTTCGGTCTAGGCTCTGATGAAAAAGCCAAGTTTTCGTCCTTAGGGAGTGGGAGCGTTAGCCGCCATCTTGAATGAAGGGTCTAAAATAAGATTTTTCTAAATAGTTCTTTAAAAGTTACTTTTATGGCAAAAGTGTCTACGAAAAGTATAAAGAAGACAATATTTGCAAAATTTTTTTTGCATTCACAGTTGTTCTGTAAGTCTTATAGGTTACAAGAAGCGTAAAAAATGTTTTTTTCGGCCTCTCCTTTCTTTCATTTAATTTCATTGTTATGTATGTTATAATAGTTTTAATATTTAATACTTCTTACCCTCTAACAAATATTCTATAGTGCCCACCAGGGTTTCCAAGTTTTTAAGTTACAACTATTATAATTTTAGACCTAAAATTACATGTGGAAACAGATATAAATATGAAATTTGATAGAAAGCTACTTTTCTTCCGATAAAGCGCAGTTTCTGTGCAATAACGGGAAAGCTACGGGCGGAACCGTAGGGCAGGGCAGCCAGTTAGGTATAAGCCGCAACAAATTCTGGAAAATATATTTGAACTAGCGACCCGTCCCGCCCCGGCTTCGCACAGGCTTCTGTGGCACAGGTGTAATCAGTCCTCGCTACGTTCCGGTCTCGTATATTATACATATAAACATTCCATGTAAAATTATCTAACTTATAGTGAAAACCGCATCAAATCCGTTCCATGGTTTAGGAGGAGTTAGCGGCCAAACAGACAGAGAGACAGACAGACAGACGCGTAAAGCTACTTTGTTTTATACTATGTATTGATACAAAGATCTTCTTGGAGGCCACGTGGACAGACTATCTGTCCATCAAAGATAAACCATGGTAATTAATTTGCATGGTAAATCAGTCCACCTTATGAGCTAATTAATTTGCATGCATTCATATCCGCTCGCGGGTCTGCATTCGTGATTCAATGGGCAATCTGTATAATGCGATTGTATTAGCCTGGCCGCGCACGTGTGATATCCGATTATATTATCTGACTAGCCCGCGGCTTCGCACGCGTGGTCATTTCTCTAGGTTTGAAGTACTGTTATGTGCTATTCGAAGACCTAAAATACCAGTATACCAACATTTGATCAAAATTCCTTCAGCCGTCAAAAAGTTTTTTATCGATTGCTCGGCTTCTAATCATCAGATTGAGATACCAAATACCCCCAAATAATTTTTAAGTCAAACCCTAAGCTATCCAACAGTGAGAACCGCATTGCAATCGGTCCAGTAGTTTTTACGTGATGCGCGAACAAACATACAGACAAACTAACTAACAAACAAACAGACCGACACGATTTTTAAAAATGTTCTATTATTGTTCAGTAGCTTATTTTAAGTAAAAAAGACATATTTTTTTTATTATCTTTATTGTACAGACTTTTTCGTTCTTATTGCTTTATTATAAGTATAGATAGATTATATTTGGGGTTATCCAGCAGTATCCGATTGTCACTATCAGTAGGTATCACTAGGTACATATCATAAAACAAATTCAATCGCTGTCTGTCTGTTCGGACTTATCTCAGAAATTAATGAACCGATTTTATTCCAGTTTTCAACAATGCGTATTTTCATTTTTAACCCCCGAATAAAGAGACGGGTGTTAGGTTGTGTATCACGGTATGTGTGGTACACACCCTATATTCAGTAGCCCTTTCTTGCCCTTTTTTGGAGGAAATACAATCAAATAAAAATCTCCGAAGATAAAAAACAGTACATTCGTTAAAGCTGTATACAAAGTTCCGTCCAGATCGGTTGTAAAATACGACCAGTAGAGGAGTAGGTACCAACAAACTGACACATGAAAGCATTTTGGTTGTACTTGAAGCAGAGACTAGATAACTAATTTAATAACGTCATATAAGATAGCGTGTCAGCAATCACGGAAATCTTTTCCTCATCACGCATCTGTACCGTCCCTTGAGATGACTAACACACGTAAGGAATAAACAAACGGTAAAGAAATACCATGAAATAAGTACATAACATATGGCAGAATAGTGTTTATTTTGTTGCCAGGCTTATTGAAAAGACCACTTTGAATCCTGCGAGTGCTGTGAGAACCAGATAAGGAAGTTCTGGAATTGGGCCGCAACAATTTTCTGTGTATGTATACCAAGATCAGTAGGAGCGGTGATTATGGAAACCTCCTTTACCATACTGCTTCATTTATTGAAATTTTGCCGTAATTAGGCAACGTAGCTTTTACGGACATACAGACACAAAAGCAACAGTTTAACCCCCTGTACAGGGGCGAATTTACCTTAACGCCAAGTAGGGCTATATTTACATGCGACCAATTGTGGAAACTAATAAAATATGGACGAACGTTTCCATGAATTGGCCACGCAAAACTTGGCAAGACAGATGAAGTCCTGACACAGTCTAGAGAAATACATGTCAATTTATCATCCCGAGACACAGTTACGGGCTACAGCTAGTAAATTCATATATTTTAACTCAGTATTGGAACTGAGAAGGAGGCGGCTGGTGCTACACGGCCTAGGGCGGCCAAGTCTGCTAGTCTGCCTCTGCCGCCTGTATTGTGTTCTTGAACATTCGTGGACATAACACTGAATGAGACCAAGTCTGACTGACAAGAGGACAACCCCCCTCTAACCCCTCCCATATAATGGCACATCTTCAGGAAAATTATGATCGTGACTTACCTCCTCCCATGATAGGATGGAGCTTTCCACGGCGCTGATCCACATGTCTCCCGCGCCCGGGCCGGCGTCGTAGCTGCGTCGCCCGCTCCCCGCGTCGCCCCCGCCCGAATGCTGCAACAAAGACCTTCGTTATTATGTGCGCCTGGTACTTGTATGAATGAACTATGAAAACATAGGCAGTAGCGACTAGCCAGTTGTTTCGTGGAGGTTCTATATGCCTGGTACATTTTGTATGAACTTCGAAGACATAGGCAGTAGCGAGTAACCAGTATAATAGTTCCCTCGAGGTTTTGTCTGCCTGGTACTTCAAAGCAAAGCTCCATTATTTATACGCCTGGTATTTTAGTAACAAACACTCAGATCTATCCATTCATAGTAATATTATTTAAGCAAAAGTAATTTTGTCTGTTACCTTTTCACTACTAAACGTCTGAACAGATCCTGATTAAAATTGGTACGCAGATAGTTTGAGTTGCTTTGAATCCTGGATGGTCACAGGATACTTTTTATCGCGATAAACTGTAGTCTGAAGAAGTAGAGGGCAAAAGCTAGTCAGTAGAAGCCGAGCAATCGATATAAACGTTTTGACGGCTGAAGGATTTTTTATCAAATGTTTGGCATATTGGTATTTTTGGTCTTACATAGGAATAGTACATTGAGTACTTTTAACCTAGAGAAATAACCATGCGTGCGAAGCCGCGGGCATCAGCTAGTACTACATATTATCGAGACTCAATAATAAGAATTCAATCAAAGCAAAGGCAGTTAATTCTTGCAAAGTGTGCGAGGGGTGGGGCAATATTTTAGCAACTTTTTTGTTTTATGTAAGGTATATAATACATAATATATAGTTGAGCATTATCAATTTACCAGCTGTGCCCGCGGCTTCGCTCGCGTGCGCATTCCAAAAGTACTCTATGTGCTATTCCAAGACCTAAAATACCAATATACCAACATTTGATCAAAATTCATTCAATTGACGTCAAAAATATTTTTATCGATTGCTCGGCTTCTACTCATCGGATTCAGATACCAAGTACCCCAGTTTTTATGTCAAACCCTAAGCTATCCAACAGTGATAACCGCTTCGCTATCGGTCCAGCAATTTTTACGTGATGAGCGAAAAACATACAGACAAACTAACAGACACGATTGTGCGATCGAAAATGTTCTATTCTTGTTCAATAGCTTATTTTAAGTACCATAGACCATTTTTCTTTTAATTATCTTCATTGTACAGATTTTTCGTTCTTATTGCTTTATTATAAGTATAGATTTACAACCTAATAGGAACTCTACACGAACGACTACATCGTTTCACACATTAAAGTCAATCAATCCAAACGTATACCTGGTGCCACAATGAAGAACATACATCTCTTAACACTTTATTTTTAGAATATTTTATATTCATTTATTGCCAAAATCTCCACAAAATCTATAAGTGAATTATTGTGTTTGTGTGACACGCAATTTCACTTAACAATTATAAGAAACATGCGTAACGAAACCTCAGCTGAAAATAATTGCCCAGACCATAAAATGGCATAGGAAACGTTAAGAAATCAAGAAGGTGTACCGAGTAGCGACAAGCGTACATAAGACAAGTAAAATTTTATTTAAAAAACAGAGAACCCAACTGCGAACAAAATTATTGAATACGACCGCCCGCAATCATAATCACACTAATATCATAAAGGCGAAAGTTTGTATGCATGTGAGGGGCTGTGTGCGTGTGTGTATATGTTTGTTACTTCTTCACGCTTAAACGGCTTGGATGTATTTTGGGGTAGCTTATACCCTGGAATAACACATCACAGGCTACATACCCCGGAAAATGTATGTTCCTGAGGGTTTTCTTGTCATTTCACATATCCTATATCAATTTCGTGATCAAGACGAATCCAATGATACCTCATTTATCAAAATCCATCCAGGTTTCTTAGGCTGTAAGACGCGCCTAAGAAACGTACAAACAAACATACATACAACCCAAACACATAACCTCCCGTGCAGTCGGGTAAAAACAGAACACAATATTATTAAGTCCAACCTTTTAGCAAACTAAATCTAACTGGTATAGGTTAAGTTACAGCTCCGTCTCAACCCTGAGCACAAGCACTGAGTTTTACGTTTTATTTAAATCATCATCATGTCAGCCTTTAGAAGTCCACTGCTGAACATAGGCCTCCCCCTAAGAGCGCCATGACGAGCGATCCTGTGCCACCTCCATCCACCGACTTCCTGCGATGGCTACAATGGTGACAACATGATACAATGATGGTTTATTTAAATACACCTAAAAATCTCCAGGGACCTGGAACACTTCTCTCAAATTATTAACTCTACGTTTGGAAATTGCACTGCAACCTCTCCTGAGATACACCAGCAACAAACTCACTTTTTTTCCAGTTTACACAAACAATCACAAGCTCGTAGTTTAAAAAAATATAGACGATACGACTGCACGCACAGTGGGGGAACAAACGAATGAACGAGGACAATTAACTTATAAATTAAATATGTCTCCAATTCAGGGTACCGTGTGATGTGTTGGGAGAATTTCAGAGCGATTTCATTTGTCAAATTTTACAATGGCTATTTAAAGTATTTAATCAATTAAACTTTATACGGATCGAAATTAGAGACTCAAGTGTTGAGGGAAGCTGTGTCGATGGAGGGAAGTAATTATTTTATTTGTTAACTAGCTGTACCCGCGGCATCGCACGCGTGGTCATTTCTCTAGGTTAAAAGTACTCTATGTACTATTCCAAGACCTAAAATACCAATATACCAACATTTAATCAAAATTCCTTCAGCCGTCTAAAATATTTTTATCGATTGCTCGGCTTCTACTGATCGGGTTGAGATACGAAGTACTCGTACCCCAGTTTTTAAGTCAAACCCTAAGCTATCAAACAGTGAAACCCGCATCGCAATTGGTTTTGTAGTTTTTATTTGATGAGCGAACTAACATACATACAAACACGATTTAAAACAATGAAATATTCTTGTCCAGTAGCTTATTTTAAGTACCCTAGGCCATTTTTTTTTTGTAATTATCTTCTTTGTACAGTCTTTTTCGTTCCTATTGCTTTATTATAAGTATAGATATAGAAAGCTGTGCCTGCGGCTTTGCCCGAGTGGTATTTTTTCTGGGATTTAATGATCCTAGGTGTTAGTCCAGAAGCAAAAGTAGCAAAATCATCAAACTTCGTATGGCTTAGTATGACGTCATTTGGTTTTTTATCGAATATTGACGCTTCTACTCATCGGATTGAGATTAGTAACTCAATCTGATGAGTCCTACTGGATGATGAGGCCAGTAGTTTTACATGATGCGCGAACAAACAGACAAACATGATTTAGAAAAATGTTATATTCTTGTTCAGTAGCTTATTTTAAGTACCCTAGGCCATTTTTTTTTAAATTTCTTCATTGTACAGTTTTTTGGTACTTACAGCTTTTTTATAAGTATAGACAGATAGATTTGCCGTACAATTTATTGTTTATGGAATAAATTAATTGGAATAAATCTAATACGTACACGGGAAAACCAGCATAATTATTATAATCAAACACTTGGTTATTGGGGTCAATAAGTTTGGACAAAATCGTTGTTTTCTATCACATTGTTTATATTGTAAACATTGAAGTCATAATCATAATATTGGTAAGTCCCTACCAACCTACCTATTTACATAGATATCTTCGAGGGTTTTTATGCTCATAATTAAAAGCAGACAAGCTACGCCTTAGACCACATCATCGCTTTCACAAAAACATATATATATATTTTTGTGCTCAAACGATTGCATAGTCAGTAATTAAACAAGTAAAAATTTGATACTGTATAATTATAAGAATTATATACTTTTAAAGACCTGTACTTTGATACATCACTCGATAGGTTATGGTCCTTTTTTGTTCCGTCGGAAATACAATATGGTTGCTGTAAGCCGCCATATTGGTTTTCTACTTCATATATTTTATAGCACTCTCATGATCAAGGCGAATCCAATGATACCTCATTTCTCAAAATCCATCAGGCCATTTAGGCTGTAGGACGCGCTTAAGATACAAACAAACATACATACAACCCAAACACATAACCATCCTCAGTCTGGTAAAAAACAGGCATGTTAGAAGTGGTACGTTTGCATAGTGTATAGTGCGTGCTATTCAACCACATCCATAATTAACACCAAGTGAAAAATCTAGCATATCGTTTTTATACGCTTTATATTAGCTTCACTTTTATGTTTGTATTTTTTTATTTTTTTTTATTACGGACTAGGCAATCGTTTGACCACGATCTCCCGTGATGGAAAGCGATGATGTGGTCGAAGGTCTAGCACGCTTGCCTAGTAGATACCTATTCACTCTTGACTTGAACAAACCGGGGTTATAATTTACCGGAAACACTGACGAGGGCCACTCCACTCCTTTGCAGTTCTTATAATAAATGAAGAAGCGTAACGCTTTCTTGTGCGAGGTATTTCAACCATGAAAGTGTGGCGCTTTGCTGATCGTCTAGTCGTACGGTGGTGGAAAGGTGATGGGGGAATCAGGTTGTGCAGTTCTTGTGCACACTCTCCATAGTTTTTGTATGTTTGTAACCGACTCCTTTGGACGCTATTTTGACCCACTTTAAACGGTCAGATTTCATTCAAATTTTGCACACCTGTCAAAGACCGATGACAATGCAATAACTCGAAAAAAAATAATAGAAAACCAAACTAAAAAATATAAAATAAATTTTAATAGTGTAAATAAGAAAAAAATGATTTATTTAAAAAAAATGCTTTTTAAGATATTATCGAAATGATAATCCTTCTTCTCATATCTGTCAATGAAATATTTATAACTATTGACCCATGCACCCCACGATTTTTTTGAAATAAAACTTTTTTTTCTTATTTACACTATTAAAATTTATTTTAATGTGCATATTATACCAATAGTGTAGGCGATGGATCGCAAGGTCTACACGATGTACTGGAGACTTCGGT
Organism: Alsophila aescularia; assembly: GCA_946251855.1. Taxonomy (NCBI): domain Eukaryota; kingdom Metazoa; phylum Arthropoda; class Insecta; order Lepidoptera; family Geometridae; genus Alsophila; species Alsophila aescularia. The sequence goes on along the minus strand of OX276374.1, from coordinate 57,443,129 downwards.
TCGTAGCTCCTAGTAGTTCAGGTTCCTGGTTCGATGTGGACTGTAGTTCAATTAAACACTGTTGCTTGTTCAAGTTCCGTTGATTGAATGGTCGGATCCAATCACTTCGACTACTTCAGTTCGACTACATTTATTTACCAAAACTTATCGCTATATATACAGTTATACGGTCTTAAAACTAATGCGGTACACACGGCGCAGTTAAAAGGGGCGTGGCCTATTTTGCATGTTGTGTGCGTTCATGCTGTCGCGGGCAGGCTCGGCGTCCACAACATCTCTCCCCCCGGCGCAGCTCGCGTAGCCTCTTCTTCCCTTAGCAGGACGGCGAGTTTGCTGGTAGGGCGTCGGAAGGTACCGCTCTTAGTTCTTACGTCGGCGACTCGAACGCAGCCATCTGGACCGGGATAGGTGCGCTCAACAATCCCGATTGGCCAGACGTTCCGGGGCAGCGTGTGGTCGACCACAACCACGATGTCGCCGGCTTGCAGTTGTCGTCGGAGGTTAGCTGGCTCCCCCCGTGGTACAAGCGTGGGGAGGTATTCCCGCAGCCAGCGCTTCCAGAAATGGTCAGCGAGCGCTTGGCTTGCTCGCCAAGTTCGTCGGTCAGCTTCATCGCAGGGGCCTGTGGTAGGTAGGCCGATCGATGACCCCAGCAGGAAATGGTTCGGTGTGAGCGCTTCTGGGTCGAGTGCACTCACGCTGACGTAGGTGAGGGGCCGAACATTGATCGAATGTTTGGCCTCGGTCAGGAGAGTCTGCAGGACCTCCTCAGATAGCACCTTTTCACGTAGCGTTGTGTGCAGAGCGGTCTTCACGGAGCGTACTTGCTGCTCCCTCGTTCCGCCCGGGTCAGGTGGCCAACGCTCGCTTTGCTCTGTTTCCATGTGCGTTGTTCGATGCTGGCATATGTCGTTCAATGCCAGCACACGCGCGGACACCCGTATCAACGTCTCTTGTTTCTTGACCCACCCGGGTTCAGGCAGCCATCGGTCGCTGTGTTCATCACGCTCGCTCGTGTGTGGGATCTCTATATGTTCGTCCTGCTCGCTCGTGTGCAGGACCTCTTGTTGGTCAGTGAACGCTTGGTGTGTGGGCCATTCTTCTTCGGGTTCGCGAAGGAAGCTGGGCCCCTGGAACCAGCGATCGCTAGCGGCTATGGGCGTGCGGCTCAGTCTCGTCGCGTCGTCGGCTACGTTATGTTCGGTAGGCAGCCATCTCCACTCACGTCGGTGAGTTAACTCCGCTAACTCGCCCAGCCGGTGCGCTACAAAGGGCGTGTAGCGCTTCGCGTCGTTGTGCACCCAATGGACTACGGTCGCAGAGTCGGTCCAGTAGGTGGTTTTTGTTACTTGCACGCGATGCTCCTTTTTTATAACGTCCGCGAGCCTCGCGCCGATGACCGCTGCCTGAAGTTCTAGGCGCGGTATGCTCTGCGCGCGTCGCGGCGCTACCTTGGCTTTAGCAGCCACCAAGGCAATGGTCACGCTGCCGTCGTGGTGGATGGCCCTCCAAAAGGCCACCGTAGAGAATGCCTGCTCGCTCGCATCGCATAGTATGTGCAGGTCTACGCGCTTGTGTCCCTCTAGCGCGTAGCTACGGCGTAGGCGCAAGCGAGTTATCTCGCTCAGCTGGCGTAGCCATTCTGCGAAATGTTCGGCTTCTTCTGCAGGTATCGGCTCGTCCCATGGCATGTGAAGACGCCACAGGCTCTGCAGGATGATCTTCGCTCGAATGGTGTACTGACTGAGGAGACCAAGCGGGTCATAAATGGACATGACCGCGCTGAGGGCCTCTCTCTTCGTGGGTGCGCGGATCTGCGCGCGCACCTCAGCCGGTACGCGGTGCATTGCGGTGTTGAACCCCAGTTCGTCTCTGTTGGAGTCCCAGCAGAGCCCGAGTATCTTGCTCTCAGGGCTCCCTGCTCCCAACTGAGTGGGCGTAGTCGCTCGTAGCTCTGGCGGTACGTCTCGTAGCACGTTCGTGTTGCTAGCACTCCAACTGCGCAGAGTGAAGCCAGCGGCCGCGTGCACCTCGCGTAGCTCTTGTATGGTGCTACGGGCCTCCTCTTCATTGGCGTAGCTGTCTACTAGATCATCCATATAGTGGCTGTTCGTGATGGCCACTAGAGCGCGTGGGTGAGTCTGTGCATGTGCGCGCGCATTGTGGTTGCGCACGCTGTGCGCCATAAACGGTGAGCTGGCGGCGCCGAAAATCATGCTCGCCATCTTGTAGTGGCGAGGCGGGTTAGTTCGGTCCCGGCCTCGCCATAAGAACTGCTGTGCGGGCTGGTCTTCAGGTCGGATCTTCACTCGTAGAAACATCTCTTGTATGTCGGCGGTGACGGCGATCGGCCGTTCTCTGAATCTGAAGACGATTCCTTGTAGTGATAGTAGAAGGTCCGGGCCCTCCAGCAGCTGGTCGTTCAAGCTCACGCCGTGACATTGGTGAGCTGCGTCAAAAACAAGCCGTTGTTTACCAGGCTTGTTCGGGTTCTGTACTGCGAAGTGCGGGAGGTACCAGCAGATGGGGCTCCGTCGTTCAGTCCCGTCGCATGGCACCGCATAATTCTTAGCCAACAGATTTTCTATTTGCGCGGCGTATTGGTCCGCGAAGTCTGGGTAGGCGTCCATCTTTCGTTCGATGCTTTGTAGACGCCGTAGAGCCGCGCCGTAGTTCGACGGCATGGTGACGTCATCTCGCCGCCAAGGCAAGCCCACTTCGTAGCCGCTGTCTGTTTTCTTTATTGTTTCTTCGAAGATCTTCGTAGCTCGTAGATCTGCGTCGCTCACTCTCGAATGGATAGCGACGCCGAGCGCGTCGATGCGGAAGTGCGCCTCCACAAGCTCGTGTAGGCGCTGGTCGTGCTCGTTCGTACGCTGGTCGGGCGCGTATACGTGCAGCACGCTCTCGTTTTCGTAGATCAGGCTGCGAGGTGCGGTTCCATGCATCACCCAGCCAAGTCGGGTCCTCGACGCGGCCGGTTCATTTGGCCTGCCAAGACGAAGCTCACGGGATACAATGAGCTCCCAGTGGTCGGCGCCTACTAAGATGAGGGGGTGTGCTAGGTCGTAGCACACCTCTGCCTCCATCAAGTCCCGCAGATGATTGTGTCGAAGAAGCGAGCTTGGGACGGACTGCCGGTGTAGCTTCAGATCGCGCACCGTGCGCGCTTTGATGTCGTGACGTGTCGCCTCCTTAGCTCCCCTTATAGAGAGAGAGACGGTTTGGCTGTCTCCCTCTCGCTGCGACATGTTCACGCCGTTCAGATGTAGGGGCTGCGTAGGGCCTTCTGCGCCGATCTTCTTCGCTAGTTCATGGTCGATGAGCGTGATGGTGGCGCCTTCGTCCAGCAGCGCGTAGGTGTCGACCTCCCCCCGTGGACCAGTGACAACCACGGGGCAGATCTTCAGCATCACGGTCTTCAGGCCGGCAGCATTGGTGGGTGCTACCGACAAGACCGCTGCATTGTGGCTCGACGAATGTTCGGGTTGCGCAGCTGATCGTGCGTTAGGTCGCGCTTCTTCGTGCAGTGTTGAGTGGTGCGGGCGGTGGCATTGGTTAATGCCGCACAGCTTCGCCTTGCATTGGTACCGGCGATGTTTCTTGTCGGCACATCGGAAGCAAACGCCTTTCTCTTTGACCAGCTCCCAGCGCTTATCAACGGTCAGTGCCCGGTAGGTTGGGCACTGATGTAGCGCATGGGCTTGGTTGCAGCTCTGGCATAGGTCAGTCTTTGTTTCTTGTTCCGCGCCCTCGTCGGTAGTGTACACGGCGTTCCCTTTCTTCTTAAATGCCGCTGGTCTCGTCTCACGGGCGGCAGAGGTCGCTGCCGGTGCGTATGTAAAACGCAGTGCCATGTCTGCTTCTCGCATGAGGAATCGAGACAGCATGACAATTTCTGGCTCCGAAGGTGACTGGTGTTCGTTGGCGTAGTGGCACCACTGCGTTTTGATGTGCGGGCTTAGCTTCTCCAGCACCTCACGCGCCAGCATCGGGTTATACAGGTACCCCCGCCGGTCGATGTTCTGTAGCACGCAGACGACGTTCTGAAGTTTGACAGCGAACGTGTTGAGGTCGGTCGCTGTCATCCCTGGCTTCGGGAACCTTCTTAGCTCTTCTAATGCTCGGTCGATGATGAGCTCCGGTCTCCCAAAGCTCTGTTCCAATGTTTTGATGATGACGTCAGGATCAGTGGCTGTGTGCAGTAATGCAGCCACGGCGTCACGTGCGTCGCCCTTGAGGCAACTTCTCAGCCGCTGTAAGTTCTCAGCGGCTGAGATGTGGTACAGGGCTGTGGAGTCCCGTACTGCTGCCTTGAATGGCAGCCACTCGTTTGGTGCCCCAGTGAAGACGGGCAGGTCGGAGTTGTAGCGGGCCCGAGGTCTGGCCATTCGTTCAATGGCCTCGGCGAGTTGTTCGATCCCGGATCTGCGGTCAGATCGACCCGGGGTAGGTGATCTTGTAGAACGCTCAAAGCGTGCTCGTCGTGGTTCTTCTTGTTGCCTCTCGGTGTTGAGGCGCGGCACATCCCCGCTCTCCCCCCGTAGGGTGGAGGGGTTTGTGCGTTGCAACCAATCGTCCACCTTCTGGTGGTTGTCGTTGTTCCGCACGGTTGGCTCGTCGTGAAGGCTCTGATCTTCTTCAATATTCGCGATCTGAGCCGCCAATCGCTTCTTCACTAGGTCCGCTTCCATTTCCAACTCCTTTCTCTTCAATTCAGCAAGTTTCTCGGCCGCCTCTAACTCCGCCAGCCGCAGCCTTAGGGTGGAGTTCGCAGTTCGTTGCGAGTGCGCCGGTGACTTGCTTCGTTCGATGTTGCCGGACGGGCCGGCGGTCGTGCCAGCAGCCGTGCCAGCGGCCGGCACAGATGGTGATGCCGGCGGCTCTAGGGATAGCCTTCGAAGGCGCTCTTCGTCCAACCGCTTCCGCTCTTCCAGCTCTGCCAGGTCGCTTTGGCTCCTCGTGACCACCATGTTCGATGGGCGGCAGACGTTCACTGGATAAGCTGTTGGTCGCTTAAGTTCTTCTGGTTCTATCCGGCTCCGATGGACCAAGATGTAGTCGCTGGTTCTTCTATCCGGATCGTTAGGACCAAGATGTAGGCGATGGTTCTTCTATCCGGATCGTTAGGACCAAAATGTAGGCGATGGATCGCAAGGTCTACACGATGTACTGGAGACTTCGGTTCGTAGCTCCTAGTAGTTCAGGTTCCTGGTTCGATGTGGACTGTAGTTCAATTAAACACTGTTGCTTGTTCAAGTTCCGTTGATTGAATGGTCGGATCCAATCACTTCGACTACTTCAGTTCGACTACATTTATTTACCAAAACTTATCGCTATATATACAGTTATACGGTCTTAAAACTAATGCGGTACACACGGCGCAGTTAAAAGGGGCGTGGCCTATTTTGCATGTTGTGTGCGTTCATGCTGTCGCGGGCAGGCTCGGCGTCCACAACAAATAGTTTCGGTAAAAAAAACTGCCTCTATAGCGTAGTATAACTAATAATGCTAATCTATAATATCGTTAACAAAAACAGCAGCACAATAGATTCTGAAAATTCTAGAAATAAGATTACTACGGAACCCTTAGAAAGTATAGTTAACAAGCTTCATTTATTGCCAATCATGTTCATAAAGAACATCGTATATCTCTTGAACACCAGTTATATATATAGAGCTAGAAAAGCAAATATTATTTAGATTCAATGTGTACCTGTTATCAATTCTAGAGATATTATGCCAAAGTTTGTGACGTGTATGTATGTTCATGGTCTTCACGCTGAAATGGCTTCTTTTTTTACTTTTAATCATCATCATAGCCGCGCCTGAAACCGCGTAGGTAGTTTATCATGTAATAAAATGAAGACGCTATTGTTCACTTCTGAGGTAGTTTTTAACGTAACTCATGCGAAGCCGGGGCGGGTCGCTAGTTTATTCAATAAAAAAAAAACATTTATTTTGGAACAACCTATTGATGATATATCTTATATAGTTTCGTATTATCTTGGGCTACGGACGGGAATCGAAACCGCGATCATTAATTCCTCTGCGTGCATTACTATTATGTAATCTGTGGCGTGGAACATATTTGTAAACCAATCTAGAGCTGTCGCAAAGAGTAAATGGCATTAATGAAATTATAGAAGAACTAGCTGCACCCCACGGTTACAACCGCTTGAGTGATAATGACGATGAAAAGTAGCCTATGTGTTAGTCCAGGGTATAAGTTATCCCCATTCAAAGCTCCGTTCCGCTTCCAGCTATTTCAATACAAACATACACACGAAAACACAAACTTTCGCCTTTATATTTTTTATTAGTACAAATATTATCAGCCAAACAAAAGCCCACAGATTTCGCTGGGTCGGCCACATTGAAAGAACGGGAGATCGAGCTGTACAACTTGCGTATTTAGGACGGCCGAATGGCCAGCGTGGCGGCAGGTCGGTCGTCCTAGAGTCCCAGGTACAGCTGGATGGATGAAGTCGGAAAGGACTTGCGCAAGCTCAGGTCTAAGACTGGCAGGAGGCGACGCAGGACCGACTGAAGTGGCGGCTCTTATCATCGGAGGCCAAGACTATTTTTTAGGCTATGCGGCCTCATAGTTAATGGATTGGAGGGTGACGGATTCAAACCCTTTCCAAAATATTTTTTTTTCTATGCACTACAATGGCCCAAATAACTAGGTTAGCGACATTTTAATAGAGTATAGCTGCACTGAACAGGTCGCGTCGGTGATTTAGCCCCGAAACCAAATAACTTCCAAATAAAATTACTAATTGGTACCACCAAAGGTTCGTGATTAGTGGCTGCAATTTGAATTATTTTATTTTCTTTTAATACACTATGGAAACACGCAACTAATGTTACCCTATTTCGGTGGCTTAGCTTTCCAATCAGCGTCCGATTTGGAATCAAAAAGGGAGCGGAACAGACACTTTCAAGAAAGGACTTAACTTTTGACAGTTTGAAGGCATCGCCGCCCGCCCAACGGCGCGGCGGCAAAAACCCGGGATAGCTTGGAAATCACGTTTAGATAAAGGGAGGAATATTTTGGAGCTTAACCAACCGACGAACCAAAGTTCACCACCTAATACAACTTGGCCCTTTGAATAAAACATGCATAATTTATATGTTGGGCGGATTAGGAAGGGCAGGCGAATATAATTTGGTTTTTTAATGAGGCCTAATGGCAAATGTAAAAAGTTGAGGGAAACGAAATGGGTTTGTAAAAAATACATTTGTGTATGTAGAAAGAGAACATATTGGCATACCACTTTTTGAGTAATTTTGATGAAAGCTTTATTGTTTTCGGTAGCCAAAAAAGTAGTGAAGAACTACTAAAGGATGTCAACAATAATTGGCACCTTAATTTAATATTTCTGTACTAGCTTATGCTCGCGGCTTCGCACGCGTTGTCATTTCTCGCGTTGTGTTGGTTAAAAGTACTCTATGTGCTATTCCAGGACTTCAAATACCAGTATACCAACATTTGATCAAAATTTCTTCATCCATCATCAATACTTTTATCGATTGCTCGGCTTTACTCTTTAATAATAATAATAAACACTTTATTACACCATATTAAGAACAAATTCAAGAATTTATTTTAAAAATAGGCACAATGGTCGGTCTTATCGCTAAAAGCGATCTCTTCCAGACAATCTTTGGATGGACAGAAATTACGAATTAAAAAAAGGACGGTGGTGCAAAACAATACAATAAGTCATGCAAAAATGACTATACCTACATATTTAATAAACTACATAAACCATACTTACAATACATAAGATAAATACAACTACAATACATATTTTATAGAACTATACATACATATACTTATATATAATAATTAATGCCTAATTATATCAGTTTAAATATGGAGAAAAAATAATTAAATCAATGAGCTTCAGTGGAAAGGTAGAAGTTTTTGACCTGAGCTTTAAAGCAATTCAGCTGTTGTTTGTTTGTCGTATGAGGTAGTGCTGGCCTCTGATGTCAGAGTTTATCAAGCCGCCCGAGGGCCTCTGACATGGCTTAACGACTGCTATTAATCAATAACAGCCGGGACCGACAGCTTAACGTGCCCTCCGAAGCACGGAGCGATGGAACCGCACATAACTTAGAAAAGTCATTGGTGCGTAGCCTAGGTTTTGAACCCGGTATCGTTGGATTCTAATTGCACTATAGAACCGTTAGGCCACCATCGATCTCAAGCAATTCAGCGATTGAGCGCGTCTAATAGTGACCGGAAGGGCATTCCAGAGACGCACAGCCTGGACAGTAAAAGATGAGCCGTAGAATTCTTTGTATTGAGATACCAAGTACCCCAGTTTTTAAGTCAAACCCTAAGCTATCCTACAGTGAAAACCGCATCTCAATCGGTCCAGTAGTTTTTAAGTGATGCGCGAACAAATATACATGTTTGTCTGTTTGTTACAGACAAACAAACAGACATACACGAATTTTAAAAATGTTCTATTCTTGTTCAGTAGCTTATTTTAAGTATCCTAGACCATTTTTTTCTTAATTGTCTTCTTTGTACAGACTTTTTCGTTCTTACTGCTTTATTTTATGTATAGATAGCTAGATAGATAACAGCCGCAATGCATTAGATAGATAGATAATACTTTATTGCACCTAAAAGGATATTAATGACACATAAAACATTTCTTTAAAATAAGTACAATGGGCGGTCTTATCCCTAAGGGCGATCTCTTACAGACAACCTTGTATTGTACCGAAGTGGGAGAGGATCGAAAGGCTGCGAACCTAATTTTGCATGAAACCTAACCTAATTTACTGTACTAGGTACTGTATTAGTACATAGTTATATATTCTGACCCACAAATATATAATGCTCATATTTGTCACGTTTACTACTATTTATTAAGTTAGAAGCGCCAGTCGTTACTCTTAACAATATACTTTATTAAGCGACTACAGCATTGCAACCACAGTTAACAGTGAGTTTAATAGTCTAGGTACAGCAGTCGCAGCGGAAGTATGTGTCTCGGAAGTTGTCTGCTAGTCGCTGCGCAAACTGCTATTTTTCAGGCGCAATCCCAATGTTGAAGGTGAAGACATCATTGCATAACTGCCTTGCTCACTCGCTTACGTTTTTCGCATATTCTATCTCGCTCTTACTCAATGCAGTTTTTGTCCCCACAGCAGTGCCTGCGTAATCGTTCACAGAGCGGTAACTTCACAAACATATAGATTGCCTGCGCCTACTGTATGTATGTATCTATGTATGTGGTTATGTGGATGTTCCACTATAGCGTCGCCCCTATTGTTACAATTTTGACAAGCGAGGTATCAATCGATTCGTCTTCAGCAGTGCTATTACGCAATGTTGATCATATCGGTTTCAAGGCGTTATCGTCAAATTCATTAATGCTTTGCGATAGAGTCGATTTTGCTATGAAAAAAGTGTCAATCTGATTGAAGCCAAGTTCTGTGGTCGGGGCCCAGTTATAGTGTCATAGGCTATATTTTTTACCCGACTACGGCAAGGCAAATTAAGGGTTAAGTGCTCAAACTAAAAACTTGGTCGTATTTTGACAAGCGAGGTGTCAATCGATTTCTCTTCATTATAGTGTCATAGGTAAGCTATTTTTTACCGGACTACGACTAAGCAAAGGAAGGGTAATGTGTTCAAACAAAAAACTTGGTCTGATTTTGACAATCGAGGTATCAAACGATTCATCTTCTTCAAAAGTGTCATAGGCTAATTTTTACCCGACCGTAGTAGGGTTATAGTTTTTAAACTTACGTCTTGTTATGGGATTTATACATTATACAGATGATTTCCCAATGCGTCTTTACGAACGGGTTACTTAGGGGGTATCCATTAATTACGTGAGACGTTTAGGGGGGGAGGAGGGTCAAGCCAAACCTCACCCAATCTCACGTGGGGGAGAGGGTGGTCTCGGGAAATATCACGTAATTTTTTTTCCAGAAGAAACAGTGTAATATTGCGAGAAAATTGGATTAAATTAAGTAAAAAATGTTTCTCCACTAAAATATGACTAAATCATGCATAATAATATTTATCGCGGTTTAATTATATACTGACAGAAGAATTTACTAACTATTAATAAATTCATTTATTCGGAAACAATTCATTCATTTATTAAATATGAATAACTGTTAATAAATATTTATTAAATGATCGAATTTAAAAAAAACATTTATTAACAGTTAATCAGGCTTATTAATTATTAAAAAATCATTCTAGAAGTGTGCGAACGCCACAAGTAGCATAGTAGCCCTTCGCTTGTTTAGCCACCACCGGCTAGCCAAATACACGACTCGACGAGCGCTGCAGCGTACAATACGCGCCACGAAAGATGAGACTTGACACTCCACGTGGTTTGACTTGCGCAGTAGACGATTTATAGGTAATGAAGCACAGACTAACTAATTTACATGAAAAATATGCATTTTTAAAAATCTCACGTGAGATTGGGGGAGGGGAAGAGGGGGTCGGGCAAAGTCTCACGACATCTCAGCAAGGGGAGAGGGGGGGTCGAAAAATGGCCAAAATTACCTCACGTAATTAATGGATGTCCCCTTATCGCTTTGCATAAATATGTACATAGAGACATAGTCGCGGTTCGTCCGTCACGTCTCTATATCTATACCATAATAATATTATAAAGAGGTAAAGTTTGTGAGGTTTATTGGGGGTAATCTCGGTATCTACTGAACCGATTATGAAAATTATTTTACCAATAGAAAGCCACGTTATTTGTGTCATAGGCATATATTAAAATGACCACACATCAGGCAGTTTTAAACAAAAAAGAAAAATTGTAAATGTTACAAACAGCTTCAATTCGAATTTGTGGGTCGCAATTGTTTTGAGTAAAGTAGCACTTACTATCAGGTGAACTTGTTCGTCTCAACACTCAAATAAAAAAAATGGAGAAATAAATATGGGGAGGATATAAAATGTTAATGAAGTAGTTAGTAGTGAAGAAGTTCTGCCACTGCATTGCTACATGTTGCCAGTTGCCAACGGTCTATGCCATTACAATTACGCAAGAACACCTGACTGTTTACATTGTATTTAAATCTAAACGGTATATCTAAACATCATTTTATGGCTTTTTGCCAAAGCTCAACGTAAATATAGATGCGAAAGAAAATGCACAGGAACTCTCAAAGTAATTCGTGTGACCTACCAAGTGTGATTTAATATCACACTACATCAAATTATTATAAAAATACAAAAAACCCAACTGCGAACAAAATTATTGGATACGAGCTGATGGTGTGTGTGTGTGTGTGTGTGTGCGTGTGTGTGTGTGTATGTTTCTTACTTCTTCACGCTTAAACGGCTGAACGGATTTGGATGAAATTTAGCTTAACACATAGATAACACATAGGCTAATTTTTATCCCGGAAAATGTATGGTTCCTGAGGAACCATACATTTGCGCGGGTGAATCCGCGGGGCGCAGAAGTATTTATATTTCTTTTTTAGTTACATATTTTACTTTACTTTAATAGTACTATATGTATTCTGTGCTTGTACTATTATGTATTCTGTGCCTATAGGCCAAACCTATTGTGTTCTTTTGGTTGGTGAAGGATCGTCCAGAGTTCCAAACTTTTCATAATTTATTGTGTGCTTTCACAGGAAAGTAATGCAGGCATAAAGCATTAAAGGGCATGTCTGATTCCCCCATCACCTTTCCACCACCGTACGACTAGCTAGACGATCATCAAAGCGCCACCCTTTTATTGAAATACCTCGCACAAGAACGAATCGTTACGCTTCTTCATTTATTATAAGAACTGCAAGTGGAATGCCCGGCCCTCGTCAGTGTTTCCGGTAAATTATAACCCCGGTGTGTTCAAGTCAAGAGTGAATAGGTATCTACTAGGCAAGAGTGCTACACCTTCGACCACATCATCGCTTTCCATCAGGTGAGATCGTGGTCAAACGATTGCAACAACTGCAAGATCAGGGCCATTATTCTCTATTGCCAATAAGACACGTTACGCGCCACGTTAAGATATCTGCGTGGAATCGTACGGCAATTGCCGTACTGACGTCACACGTTTTCGGCAAGGAATTTCATGCGGCATAGTGAATAAGCGCCCAGAAAAAATAACGCTCATAACATACATAATTCTTAGATAATCATCAATGTGACTAAATTTGGAACTAACTGGTAGCACTATTATTCATTCTATGCTAAATGGAAGTAAAGCAATTCGGATTAGTCCCATCTGCCCCGGTGGCCCGGCCCCGGTACCGGGGCGCATGGGAAAAAAGTTCCATCGGCCCCGGTGATATGATCACCGGGGCGGATGGCACTTTTTTTGTTTCATCGGCCCCGGCAGCATTCTCTCTTTAAATTCTGCTTTTTTTTTTGCTGACTTTTGCAGAAGAGAACAAAGATCTATGTTCAAATAGTGACGGTAAAATCAACACATTCGTCACAGATAGTGTGGAAAGCGGCCCTCATCTATGCAAGAAAGGTCTTTAATTATTACTATCATGAACTTTCCAGATGAATACGTGTATTGTTTGTTTAATTCACATTAGATGAGAGATGCATATGTTACTCTAAAAAAGCACAAACTACGGTAGGTAAATCCTAAGATGTTCCTGTTAAACCTAAGGTTTACCGACTCCTATTGGTAATAGTCCGAACAGTTATGTGATCATCGTACGTTTCGAACTTTTACCACCATTCACTTAGTGAACCTGCCGCTCACTGTGCCTGTTTTTAAAATGATTTCTTGTATATATATTTTTTTCCCTTAATTCTGGTGCAATAAAGTGTTTATTATTATTATTATTATTAGTAAATATTAAGATTTACCTCTGAGACAAGGTTAGGGTTTTTTTTCAATCTTTCCTTAACCAAAAGTTACATTTATCAGCCGTTACTGGTAAAAACCTAGCATGTAATAAATTCTAACGGCAAAAACTAGAAAGAAACGTTTTACCGACTAATGTCGGTATATCCTAAGACTTACTGGTAAAACCTAATATTAACAAATATACGGGCTTTTGCAGTAACATATATCGATAAATTGTAAAAAACGTTAGTTAATTTAACGAGTTCTAATTCGTAAAGTTGTAAACGGAAATGCTGTTCGCTACCTTATGGACCAACCATATCATCATCATTATCAGTGCACAGTGTTACAGATGCGAGGGCTCTGGCGGGAGCGCTTATGGACCAATCAGTGCGCAGTGTTACAGATGCGAGTGCTCTAGGGGGAGCGCTTATGGACCAATCAGCGCGCAGTGTTACAGATGCGAGTGCTCTGGCGGGAGCGCTTATGGAGCAATCAGTGCGCAGTGTTACAGATGCGAGTGCTCTGGCGGGAGCCCGTTTACTATTTAACATGTCGACAGTATTCGATTGTGCATGTTTATTCACTTTTTTTCTGAATTAGAATACATCAAATTATAAAGTAACGATTCTAACTATCATCCGATAACATATCCAAGCCCATCTAACTAGATTTCTATCCAACACATTTAAAAATATTCCTGAACCACATTTAACTGATTGCCTTATCAGTTATTGACATGTGATTACCATAGTATCAATGAAATGATATCTTCGCTGATAGCTCAATATCAATAGTTATCAGTCAATCTTATTTTGTATGATAATGTGATGTTTTAAATTAACAAACAGTGTAAACACAACATCATAACAAAGGTAGTGTGTGTTAGCCAGTGTGTGTGTGTGTGTGTGTGTGTAGTGTTAAGAGTTTAAGGCCATATTCCAGCGGGCAGGATAAAATATGATTGCAAATGAGGAACTAGGTACTCGTCCACACCAATATATAAAAATGAAATGCAGTTAGTTTGGGGAGCTTTCATGCGATAATGGTTAGACGGAAATAAAACATAGAATACTTTTTTCCCGGAAAATTGAAAGAGCGTTGGTAGATACTATATCTACTTTTGCATTGGGTTTTAATATTCTAGATGAACATAGGATACTTTTTTCCCGAAAAGTTGAAAGAGAGCGTTGGTAGATACTATATCTACTTTTGCATTGGGTTTTAATATCCTAGATGAACATAGGATGCTTTTTTTTGTGAGCAAACTGTAGTCTGCGCAGACGAAGTCGCGGGGCGATAGCTAGTTTATAATGTAATCCTAAAAAAGCACCTCAACACAAAAAGGAGGCAAAAAACAGCACAAAATTTTACACTGCTGGTTCGCTCAAAGTTTCACTTTCAATACAATTCTTCTACAAACTTCAAGTTAACTTAAGTGTGATGTTTCATTGTTGCTATTTTTAGAAATATGGTATTACTGATTATTTCTGTTGTGGTTTCACTGTATATTATTTTTATTATGTTTGTATATATTTTGTAAATGTATATATAGTAAATGTAATTTATTATAATGTATATATATATATATATATATATACTGTACTATATATTGGAATATATGTGTATATATGTTTATTCATTATATTCAGTTTTTATTATTTATTTATTATATTATAATGCACCACCGTCTTTGCCGTATATTAATTCCTTTCCATCCAAAGGTTGTCTGGAAGAGATCTCTTTTTAGCGATAAGACCACCCATTGTCCCATATATATTTTGTATAAATGTTTTAGTTATTATTGTATTTTTGTTCTATGTGGTGTACAATAAAGAGTTATCTATTACTTGAATCGGTAACAAATTGTGAGATTCTAAGAAGGTATTCTAGAGAATAACTTTTGTATATTTTTTATTTGCATTCCTTCACAGGTCGCGTACACAAGTTTTGTTCACATTTTATTAAAGAAAGTGTCCACTCAACTGGTGAGAACTGCAAACACACGTTTCATTCTTGGAATTGGACTCATAATCTCTATACTTATGACTATTATAACTCGCCCCGGCTTCGGCACGGGTATAACGCTCACACCCCTTAATATTTCTTACTTTTAGCATTTGTATAACACAAGGAATTTCTAAAAAAAAAAACATTCGTAATTCAATTTTTTTGTTAGCAATGCTTAAGCAATACTTCTCATAAGTGGATCTACAGCAACTGTTCGAGTAGATGGTGCAGTCCACCTGCTTAATGCATCAGCATTGCCAATTGATTTATCTGATCTGTATCTGATAACATAATCATAATACGCTAGCTTCAAAGACCATCGCAGCATTCTTGGTGAGATCTGGTTGGGTATTGGTTTTGCCGGATTCAATAAGCCAACCAATGGCTTGTGATCAGTCACAATACAAAATCTGCGTCCCAACAAAAATTAGTGAAATTTTGATAATCCAAACATAATAGCCAAATTGAAGCTTCCTTATCGATCTATCCATCCATCTATCCGCCTCTCATGGTCCTGTAACGTTCGTGACGCCATCATGATTGGTCTGATCCATCATCCATGACATGTGCTATGATAGCCCCAACTCCATATTCAGATGAGCAGTAACTCTCTCTTCAAGTCATATCCCACCAACGTGAGATCTGATGACAGCTAGGACTTTGCTTTTTCGAAAGCTGTTATTTTTTTTTTTTAATATATTCGGGACAATTCCACACCAATTAACTAGCCCCAAACTAGGATACCCTGTGCTATGGGTAGTAGATAACGGATAAACATACATATATGCGAATATTATAACATCCATGACTCGGAAACAAACATTTCTGCTCATCACACAAATTATTGCACCTTGCAAGATTCGAACCCGCAACCGTTTGATTACGTACCTAGGATCACTAGCCACGAGACCAACTGGTTGTCGTGCTTGCTCGCGTTCACTCCACTTCCATGGAATATCCACGACTCCAACAATTGATACAAAGGCTTCAAACCGTAGCTCTGTCAGGTAAAAACTTTTAGTTATACAATCCAAGGAAAGCCTGCGGGCTTGTTGTGTGTTTGTGTTCTTATTTAAGGGTGCTGGTTTTTCTTGAATTTCTTTAACATTGGAAATGGTGATGAAGTCCCTCACCATCAATCATGTGCCCCAGAAATGTAATATGTACTGCAAAAATAAATTTCTTGCTATTTGGTCGAAAACACATCTCATTTAGCTTCAGCATCACTTGACGAAGCCTATGATTATGCTCTTCCAGCGTTGCACCAGCTACGGCTACGTCATCAAGCAGGCACGCTACACCATCCATGCCTGCTAGGGCAGAAGACATCACCCTCTGGAAAATACACGGTGCCGCACTAACTCCAAAAGCAAGGCGATTCATTTTCATAAGGCCGATGGGTGTATTCAGCATTAACAGCTTGGCTGTCTCATCATCCACTTTCAATTGTGTATACGCTTGCTTCAAATCGAGTTTGCTAAACACTTTGCCTCCGCTTAGCTTCACAAAAGCTTCCACTGAGGTTGGAAGCGGGTAGCTATTAACCTTTATAGACACATTGACTGTAGACCTATAGTCTCCGCAGATACGCAACAATCCATCGTCCTTTTTTACTATCCGCAGTGGAGTGGCCCATTCAGAGTACCTAACTGGTGTTAATACACCTGAGTCCACCATAATAGCAGATCATGAATAAAATTGTTTGGCATTGCCTTTAGAATTCATTTTATAACATTTTTATAGCAGTTACTCAGTATTTTATTAAAGGAGTTTTTTTTAAGGAGATTTTCAAATAGGTAATCTTTTTTATTTAATATTTTCAACTCTGGGATTTCAGAATCAATTTGGGTGATCACTTTTTTATTTGAAAGAGACCTCCAATGAGGTTCCACATTAATTTCATGAAAATTTGATCAGTAGTCTTTTGGTTAATCTATTTGAAGTCTTTTGGTTTGAGGAATTATATCTTATTTCATTAACACAATGTCTTTTGACTCTAAGTAATAAGTATTCCTCAGTCTTCTATTGAATTTGTCAGAAATTATAGATTGTTTCAATGACTTATGAGTGAATAAAAGAATAACATACCTCCCTATTAAATCAAAAATCTATCTGACCGCAGATTGATGAAAATGCTGGTACTTATTTAGCTAATTGCAATTCAAAGGGCCACCAGCATGTTGGGTACCCTGCCAACCAGTAGTGGGCTAGAACACTTGGCCTACCTATAAGCCTGTAATGACATGTGGGTTGTCTAACTAATTCATGTAGTTGTTAGCTGGTTATATTTTATAGTAATTAATTAATAATGGGTGAAACAAGCCTCAATAGCTGCCAAAATAACTGTTTTACAGCACAATATATTTATTGTTATTTGGTGTGGATAGAAACAATAGAAAATGAAAAAAAAATGCTTTGCTCAATAGTTGTTCTTCAAAGCAACCAAGTTGTGAACAAAGCATTCACAGCTAAAGCATTAAAGAACTGTGACAGGACACTACACACCTCATGAAGACACATAAGTTTCCAAGACCAATCTATTCTCCCGTGCCTAAATTTCACCGCAACATGTGCCGCGGTGAAAGTAACTGTGGCAAACGCAAGGCAAACGTATTCAAGGAAAGTGACGCAGGCACTACACTTGTACCAGATAAACAAAACGAAAGTGTGTTTGCGAATTAATAACATAGGTAAATAATAGAGCAAATATGAAGTCCTTTGCCATTTCAATAAAAATGACCAGGCACCGCGCGTTTATCCAGAAAAAGGTCCTAGAACGGGTAAGTAGGAGAAACGAAGTGATTATATGCTCTTTGAGTAGGAGCTTTAGCTCTTATGGGCTACCAATGCCTAGCAACACGACATATACGGATAGCCCATGTCTCTATAAACAAATTAATAAGCGGCAAATCAATAACAGCTTGTGAAGCAAAACAAAATCAATAATTTGTCAAGCACTCACCACACTGGCCGTGTCTTGGCTGTCTAGGGAGTATTTATCCGTTTCTTTGCTTTGTTGATCGCCGGAGAAGTGCTCATATTTGCGCGTGGGGCTACTTTTCATTGTTCACACGATGCCTAATTCTGTTTAGGCCTCGAAAGACATTTTTTCAACGACAGACGACACGAACCACCGACGGATCAAAAATCACTGATTGAATTGAAAGAAAGTAAATGGTGAATTGGACACTTGACAGTCCTTATGACTTGACAGAGATTTTGAGGCCGTTCGTTTTGTAGCAATTGGCGAAAATACGAGTAGCTGTTAAAAACGCTAAACATGAGAACAATTGGCGTTCCCTTTGGCCATTTTTGGGCGAAATTAGCGTTCTCGATCACCGTTCGTTTTGCAAGTTTCAATGACATGTTGACATAGGAATGTCGCTGACAGAAAATGGTGTGACCACGAGTCCGTTGCCGCGTGAACGAAGGACGTGAAAATTACTCTAACGTGACATCATGCGAATGGGACATTATGCAGGCGTGACATATTGCGAACGTAACAAACAGCGAACGGGACATTATGCGGGTGTGACAAACAGCGAACGTGACGTCTTAAGAATGTGACTTTATACGACATTATGACATTTAGAGAACGTGACATTGTACGACGAGACGGGAAAATCGACTTTATTCCGTCAGTGATAGGGTCGTTTTTCATTCAGTTTGGAAAGGATCGGTAGTGTCAAAAATGCCAAAAATTACAATAGTGTTGAAAATGTTCAAAGAAAACGGCTTGTTAGACATACACATTACAGCAGATTTAGTGATGGGCACAAGTGTCGTTTTTTTTCATCTTCGGACATTTTTGCCCAAACTTCACAGAACTATAGTAGTCGCAGCCAATGTATATGTTTGTGAAGTTAGGCTATGTGACGATTGCGCAGGTACTGCTGTGAGGATAAAATAGCATAAATTAAAAGCGAGATAGAATATGCGAAAAACGTAAGCGAGTGAGCGAGGCAGTTATATAATGCTGTCTTCACCTTCAACATTCGGATTGCGCCTGAAAAATAGCAGTTTGCGCAGCGAATAGCAGACAACTTCCAGGACACATACTTTCGCTTTTATGAAAAACTAGATTCCGTTTGTCTAAAACTTCTGCACTGAACGTACTGCAATTAATAGATGATAAAATGTTTTTTTTTTTGCGCTTATTTTTGGTCTTCATTTTCACTACTGATTTAAATCTTCACTATAAAAACCACTCTCTCTAAAGCACAAGCACAAAAGAATCTGATGATCAAAGATGGCGGCAACTGAACTTGACAACAAACAAAAGATAAAGTCAAACAAATCACAAACGTAAACGAATTCAAACAATCAACACGTGCAGGCCACATTGTGCAGGCAGAAAAAGTTAATACCTACCCAAATTTAGAACTACAGTATAGTATAACTTCCCCAGTGCGCTTTATTATACTTTTCAAGTTGTTTTCATTTTATTTTATGCTTCTAAACTCGGGCGCCACCTTGCATCGTGTTGAATATATATGACAAAGTGACTTCGTTATTGTGATGCCTTATAACGTTCGTTCTTTCACTCTGAACGGTTGGTGATCGTCCGATTTATTAAGTACGGTTCAAATTTGCGTGGTGAACAGTAAACATTTAAGCGGTTGTTTAAACGACGTTTGGATTTCACCGGCCGATTACCAAAACATCGGTCAAGTAGAAGTCGGTGAACTCCACCCTAACACTGCTGTCGGATATTTTCTAATCAGGATACAACTTTTGACCAACAAAAACACATTAAATTGGTTAGGTACTAATGTAAAGTAAATTATGGCGCCAATATCCAGTCCACAGTGAATTCGCAGGCAGATAATAAGTGGCCAAAACCCTAGTCAGTCGGGGCCAAACCGGAGATTTATTGAAAAAATAATAATAAATAACATTGTGTATGTAGTTCAAAAACAGTGTTATGTTTTTTTTTTCTTATTAGAGCAATGCCTTTCCGTGCGCAAAGGCCACCATGAGAGTTCATAATCCTGATTTTACGATATGAGTGCAGACAAAATAATATAATGTAACTTACATCCTTGTATAGTGTGGCATCTGGCACCCACATATCCAGTTTTGTATATTCTTCATAGCTGTCGTCATTTTTATTATTTCTTCGAAACATATCTGCATTACCACAATCACGAGACCTCTCTCTAATAACATTCACTCAATTAACTAACACTTTGTGTTATATTTTATGATTATTTTTTTATTAAACACTAACACTTATCACAACTAGGTACTTCATAAGATGGCACATTCTGACTACCAGTCAGTAGGTAAGTAGGTATCTAATAAACTTAGTACATTGCCACATTTTTTTACTAATTTACCTAACACCACAGTCATAACGATGGAAGGCCAAGTCACTACTGACTTATCAGCACATTTTGTGTCTTATCAGCTTACGTGCATAGTTCCAATTAGGATTACGTGTTATTGTACACAGATTATGTAGCAGTTAATTATGTAACTCAGTGTATTGATTTCTAATACTTATTTTAATTGTACAGTTGGATGTGTTTATTAATGTAGGTATTACTGGATGTGCACGATTAATACTGATTAAGAAATACAAGGTTGGTGTCTCATTTTATCGGAACTGATTCATTTTTCTTTTATGATAACAATAAATTGACTTGAAAGGTTTACACTTATCTAAAAAAACGAGTAAAAGCTGATAGAACATCAATACGCCGATAAGAAAATATTATAGGGTTTTGTGTACCTAGGCACTTGCTTAGTAAATAAACATAGTATTTTTCTGGAAATTATACGCTTACCGAATTAATTGACCAAATACAAAGTTTAAAATAACCTGTAGTAATGAGTAGTGGATATCCACATGTATACGTTACTGTAGCATAAATGAGTAGGTTCCTGCGGCAGAAGAGCGCTGCGTGAGGCGTAATTCGCGTGACAATCAGGGCCTCAAACATTGTTAAAAATCTATAACGTTAATACACGAAATAGCTCTAACGTTAGCACAAAAAATATCGATATAGAATTAACGTTTATCTTCAAATGACATAGCGATATATCATAGTAGAGCTATCCTTCGGCACCGTTTGAAAATAATGTTACTTTTTCGATATTTCAGAATAATTAATAGAAATGTAACGATGTACGCTGAGTAACGCGTGTTCTTTCTATTCTTATATCTGCATCCCGCTCACTCATACATAAGATACCATCACCAGCTTAGGATCACTCGCGTTCGTATCCGCTCGCCACCTCACCACACAACAAATTCAATGCAAACAAATGCTACTTTTTTTTTTGTTAGGAATAATAACAATATTGCGGTATCGAAATTGCATATCGATCTAGAACGATTGGGTATCGGTATTCTGAATAAAAAACCTTGGGCAAATATTGTCATTAGGTAGGAACAACTTTGAGAAGGAAGCCAACAGAAGAGTTCAGCTGGGTTGGACAGCATTCGGTAAGCTTCGTCAGATCTTCTCGTCGTCCATACCACAGTGCCTGAAGACAAAAGTCTTCAATAATTGCGTCCTACCAATCATGACCTACGGAGCCGAAACATGGACACTCATGGTCAAACTAGTCCACAAATTTAAGGTCGCTCAGCGAGCTATAGAGAGAGCTATGCTTGGAGTTTCTCTGAAGGACAAGATTCGTAACGAAAATATCCGACGGAGAACCAAGGTAACCGACATAGCTCAAAGGGTAAGCAAGCTGGTGGTAAGCTGGTCACATTTACTGAAGAACCGACAACTGTTGGGGTAGACGAGCTCTCAAGTGGAGACCACGTTTAGGTAAACAGTGAAGGACGGCCAGTGGCCAGGTGAAGTGACGACCTGCGAAAGGCGACCAGAAGGGCATAGATGAGGGGAGCTGCAGATCGAGCTCAATGGCGTGCGTCCTACGTCCAGTAGACAGATGTAGGCTGATGATGATTCTGAATAACGTTTTTTAAAGCTCTGCTCAACACACCCATTTTGCACCACTCCTCTACCGCAGGAACCTACTCAGTCATGCGCTACTACTGTAATGAAAACCCAAATTTAATAAATTACCACCAAACAAAAACCGAGTGTCGTAATTTGTAAATTCACTGCGCCGCAAAGAAAGCGGTTCGGTAACAAAAACCTCAATAACTTCCAAAATATTGAAACTAGCTTTATGAAATAAATACTGTTTCTAGCAATGATGTTATATATAAACTGGTTTCTAGTCTAGACAATTTTATAGTGCTGTAAAGAAATTCGTCCATCAGGTATAAAATGCTTGTATTTTCCACTGGTCGCTTATATTCTACTTTACATTTGTAGTAAATAACTTCTTCAGACATAATACACATGTATTTTCAATGGTCACTTATATTCTACTTTACAGTTGACTTCTCCGTTCCGATGCTCAACAAGAATTGAATAAACTACCTCCTCACAATCTTTTCCCCTGCAAGAAAAAAATGGCGCCATCGCCGTGAGACTATGTTTCCGGTAGAATCATGGTAAGGCAAACGATTGCGTGGCGCCACCTTCATCTGACGTTCCATACTTTTTAAATATTCCTGAAGTATTAGTCAAATTGAATTCGAAAACTACTGCAAAAACCCTTCAATTTAAACATAAAATTGGAAATCATGACAGTGCTTATATTTAGTCAAGATTACGAAGTTTATTTTGAATAAAAGTAGGTTATGTAAAAATTACAATTTTTTAATAGATGTCGAAAAATGTGCTACGTTGCAATTTTCACAAGTTTTAGTAAGTATTTCCACTACGAGCTACAGCTAAACAATAATATACCATTGATAAAACTGTTATACGGTTTGGCATGCTTTCCACCAGATTTCTGAGCCATTGCTAACAAAGAGAATACAATACTACGTAAAGGACGCAAAATTATAAAAAACGTCTTTATTTTTATTTATGGTCTTTAATACAATAACCAAAAAGGCTTTCTTTGCGGCCTTCTTATAATTTGCTATTATGCTATTCCTTCATTAGTGCCGCTGCGGCGAACAACCAACCGTTTTGTTTTCCATTTATTGACAAGCAGCAAATGTAGATTAAAAAAAGTAATAAAAACCACGTTTTTATACGCTTTATATTGGCTTCACTTGTATGTTTGTTTGTATTTTTGTATGTTTGTAACCGACTCCCTTGGACGCTATTTTGACCCACTTTATACATTCAGATTTCATTCAAATTTTGCACACCTGTCGAAGAACGATGACAATGCAATAATTTGAAGAAAAAAAAAGTAGAAAATAAATAATAGTTTTTAAAACTAAAAAACACGCTTTATATAGAAAACCAAACTAAAAAATTGAAAATAAATTTTAATAGTGTAAATAAGAAAAAAATGATTTATTTAAAAAAAAAAAAGCGTGGGGTGCTTCTCATATCTGTCAATGAAATATTTATAACTATTGACCCATGCACCCCACGATTTTTTTGAAATAAAACATTGTTTTTCTTATTTACACAATTTTTTTTTTTTTTTTTTTTTAGTTTGGTTTTCTACATAAAGCGTGTTTTTTAGTTTTTTTTTTCCTTCAGATTGCATTGTCATCGAGTTGTGAGCTACCCTGAAATTTTCAGCCGGATAGCTAATCGGGAAGTGCTCGAAATTTGAATTCCAAAACTCCATCCCTAACGACAAACAAGAAAGTGACTTAATATAACCCCCCACTCATTATAGCTAAGAAGCATATCGATCACATCAGTTTTCAAATATAAAAAACCACATCAAAATCGGTCCATTGCTGTGGGAACTACGATATCCTCACCCCCCCCCCTGCCCTTTATAACTAAGAACCATCTCGTTTACCTCCGCTTTCAAACATTATAAAAACCGCTGCTAAATCGGTCCATTCGATTGTAAGCTACGATTCGCACCTCACATCAGTTTTCAAACATACAAATTATAATAGGTCCATTCGTTTGGGAGCTACGATGCCACAGACAGACACAGACAGTTATACACACCGTAAACTTATAAAACCCATCCCTTGTTTGGGGGTTAAAAATGGTAAAAACTTGCTTAGATCTGGCCGCATCCCGCGTGATCTACACTAATATTATAAAGAGGGAAGATTTGATTGTTTGTAATGGATAAACTCAAAAAATACTGAACCGATTTTAAAAATTCTTTCGCCTATATTATACTGGAGTAACATGGGCAGTATTTTATTTTTCAAAAAAATAGAGAGATCCCTACGTAAATTACAATAATGTAATCGAAGGTATCAAATATACAGAACGGAATGACGTTTCTATGAAAACGAAATAACAATTACACGTTCCCATGGAAACGAAATAATTACAAGTCTGTCGAGTACGTGAGTAATAATGCAGTTGTCTATGGTCAAAAATCATCACGATTGTTGCTGTCAAAGATTTTGAATCACGCTTACTGGCGTATTTTTGTAGAAGTTACGACGGGTATAAAACTGCTAAGTTAGAAAAATGCCGCGGTGTCTAGTGGCACTACCCGTGCGAAGCCGGGGCGAGTCTTCAATGCCGCGGTGTGTGCACGTGGCACTACCCGTGCGAAGCCGGGGCGAGTCTTCAATGCCGCGGTGTGCACGTGGCACTACCCGTGCGAAGCCGGGGCGAGTCTTCAATGCCGCGGTGTGTGCACGTGGCACTACCCGTGCGAAGCCGGGGCGAGTCTTCAATGCCGCGGTGTGTCACGTGGCACTACCCGTGCGAAGCCGGGGCGAGTCTTCAATGCCGCGGTGTGTCACGTGGCACTACCCGTGCGAAGCCGGGGCGAGTCTCTAGTAATTAATATATCTGGGTTATAAGTAACCTGTATTGTTCCAGGACCAAAACTATCTATAAAGTATAATATACATTACATTAAAATTCGTTTAGGCATCAAATAGTTTTGTTATCGTTTGCTCGGATTCTTCTTATCGGATTAAGATTTCCAATAGTGAAAACCGCATTTCAAAAGGTCCAGTAGTTTTTACTGTGCGTACATACATCCCGAAAGACAGACACCATTTAATTTTTTTGATATTCTTTTTCTGTATTCTTTCTGTTTTTTTTTTTAGTTTACTTTAGTTTTGGTTCTAGTATAGATGTTGTTAATGAATGCTTTAATTGGTGTTGCTAAACATGGGCGTGCTCCCAAACATGGGGGTGCTCCCAAACAAAAACAAGTCATAAAAAATCTCAATAATCTAACATGATTTATTTAAATAGCGGTTATCGATAACATTAACAAAACACTGCTACGCTTTGAGCCCGTCTTGGAGCCCGAAGCCGGGGCCCGTGGGCTCTTCCGTTAGGGACGTGAGGCCTCCGAGGGGCTCCGACGCGAATCTGCCGCTCCTGGGAAATAAGAGCAAACTTCAAACTAGGGAAAAAATAGAAAAACAAAGAAGATATGGTTTTCTTCCCACTGCACAGTAATATCACTATTGTTCACCTGAAACGTAAGCAGAATAAAATATTTTTCCAAAAAAGAAACGGCTTCATATTAAAAATTATATTTTGTAACCAACCACTAAAATAAATAAAATAATTACAATTGAGCCAGAACAATATCACTTTTTCGAAATTACCTACGAAATAATAATGCATAAACACAACATAAGATAAGAAAGAGTTTTTTGAAGGCGGTGCCAAACCGAGCCATAATTATTAATATGGTTCAGCTTATTCAAAAAGACAATGTCTTAACAGCTTGACGTGCTATATAAAATAATAAGCTTTTTAAAGTAATTATCTACAAAAACTTTATCATTTACTTGATAACTGTATTCGTGTCAATCGGTTTGTGAATGTGTGAAAGTCTAAATTTGCTTGTGTGAGTCTCTAGTTTTATGTGGTATCCAGGGTCCATCATTTTGTTATTGAGTTTCTATGACTACCTTCTGGCTCCATCTTCAGACCCTGGATACCACATAACACCAGATAATTCATCAAGACAAATCAAATGAGCCCAAACTCGAAGGGGATCTATCATTTTGTTGTTCAGTTCCTGTGACTACTTTCCGGCTTCATCATCAGACCCTGGATACTACATAACACCAGAAAACTCAACAAAACAAACAAAATTACCTCAAACTTGAAGGGGTTCCATCACTTTGTTGTTGAGTTCCTATAACTACCTTTCGGCTCCATCATCAGACCCTGGATACTACATAACACCAGATAACTCATCAAAACAAACCAAATGAGCTCAAACTGGAAGAGATCTATCATTTTGTTGTCGAGTTCTTGTGACTACCTTCCGGCTCCATCATCGGACCCTGGATACCACATACAACCAGAGAACTCACCAAGACAGACCAAATGAGCCCATACTCGAAGGGGTTCCATCATTTTGTTGTTGAGTTCCTGTGACTATCTTCCGGCTCCATCATCAGACCCTTGATACCACATAAAACAAGAGAACTCATCAAGACAAAGCAAATGAGCGCAAACTCGAAAGGGTTCCATCATTTTGTTGTTGAGTTCCTGTGACTATCTTCCGGCTCCATCATCAGACCCTTGATACCACATAAAACAAGAGAACTCATCAAGACAAAGCAAATGAGCGCAAACTCGAAAGGGTTCCATCATTTTGTTGTTGAGTTCCTGTGACTATCTTCCGGCTCCATCATCAGACCCTTGATATCACATAAAACAAGAGAACTCATCAAGACAAAGCAAATGAGCGCAAACTCGAAAGGGTTCCATCATTTTGTTGTTGAGTTCCTGTGACTATCTTCCGGCTCCATCATCAGACCCTTGATACCACATAAAACAAGAGAACTCATCAAGACAAAGCAAATGAGCGCAAACTCGAAAGGGTTCCATCATTTTGTTGTTGAGTTCCTGTGACTACCTTTCAGCTTTCCGGGAACATAATCCAATTTTTCTTTGCTTAAAAACCTAATTCGGAATATTACAAACATTTTAAAACAAAAAAATAGGCAAATCGGTCCGGCCGTTCTCAATTGATGGGCCTACAAACAAACAGCATGTATTTTTATATATACAGATTACTAGCTTTCGCCGGCGACTTCGTCCGCGAGGGTATATCACGAAAAAACCTATTTCATATTAAAGACCAATGCAAAAGTGTAGCACCGACGCTATTTATGTTTTTTGACAGACTTTTATCATTTCGTTTCTATGGCAACCGTTCCTTACAGCGAGTAATCAACATTTTCCAGTTTTCCTGTGGAAACTTACAATTTTCCGGGATAAAAATAATGATGATGTAACTATCCTATATAAGCTATCTCCATTCCAAATCTCATCAAAATCTGTCCAGCCGTTATCGCGTTAAAACTCTCCGAACAAAAAAACAGACAACGTTTAACTTTTATATATTGATGTGGATGACTAACCTAACCCAACTCATTACTATCATCTTCATCACTGGTGCTGTTGTGCCAGCGATACAAGACATTCTCCGCGATATAAAGGAGTTGGGATGGCGTGTACAATACTCCCCAAACCGGACTTCAGTGGTAAAGTAAGGACACTGACCAGGAGAATGTCGTACAATGACCCCTAGCGAATGGCACACGAGCGATGTGCGAGCGCAACGGCAATACATTTTTGCGCGAGCGACAGAGATAAGTAATGAGGGGTCATTGTACGACATTCCTTCTGTATCGCCACGTTTTAGTCCTTAGCTCCCTCGTCTCACATAACAAATTATGATTACCTGGGGCCAGGAAGAGGCTTCTCGTCTTTCTTTAGCTTTTCAATAATTTCCTTTGTATCTTCTACACTCAGGTCCTCCTGTAAACAAAGCAATGTAAATCATGAGACGTTGTTACCACAAAAACTGTTGTTGCTATACTTGCTATGGTATATTTTAGACCGGGCGAAGAGGTCTTCAAATCCACTCATGCTCTGTTGCATGAGTGGATTTGAAGAACGAACAGTGACTTTCTACCAGACGCAAGCTAAAAAACCGGGTGGAGCTGAGTCGGGCCCACGGCCGTTAATTTGTCTGTTGTTGTTGTTAATTTGTATTCATGGTACCCCGTATGGTATCGGAATCATAGAGTAAGGAATTTTCCCTTTAAGCATTTCCTTAGACATTGACTGGAACAATGAAGTTATATGTAATGAAGTTAGTTGTACTTACGTAAGTACATATAACTTCCCAAAGAGTATATAAATACTTCTTGGACCGGAATGATTTTAAAGATGTTTCACGTCAGAACTAAGATTTGTTACTAATGCTATATTATAAGATACTCTGTGCTAATCAAGCGCGGATCCAGAGCATATGTCAATCATTATTTTTTAATTTCCCTTTGTTATTTTCATATGTTTTGTTATTATTTTTATTTTGTACACTGATAGAAATAACTAAAAATTTCCGCGCTCGCTGCGCTCGCGCTTTCGATGGACTGTTTTCTTGTTTGTGCAATTTCAAATTATGTGTTAGTTTTACACTGTAGAAATGCTTCCGAGGGCACGTTAAGCTGTCGGCCCCGGCTGGCTGTCGTTAAGCCATGTCAGAGGCCCTCGGTCGGCCTGACAAACTCTGACAATGGTGTCAGACTTTTTCAGTTTGGCCTTTGGATGCCAGCACTACCTCATACGACAAACAAAAAACTAAAGAAATAACCAAGAACTTTCGCGCTCGCTTCCGTCGCACTCATAACCTTGCCCAGGGGTTACCTTTAACTGTTTTAAAGTTACTTCTAAACCTTACAATTTTAGCCCTCGCATCGGTCTCGCTTATTTGAAAAATTTGTAGTTATAACGTAACGTTATCGTAATCATAACATATTCGTTATTTTCTTATTATTTGGAAAAAAGCTTAAAATTTACAATTATTACATTTCTATACTTAAAGAAATAGCACAATAGTATGCAAGCTGCGTTTGCGTGGGTTGTTCATAACATTGCATATTTAAATGTTATTTGGAGTTATGTTTTAGCACTATTTAACACGCAGAAGTGTTCATTTGCTCTTACTTCGCTCGCTTTTGGGGTTATTTTTCATTATGTTCATGTGATTTGTTTGGTATTATGTTTTGATCTAAAAATCTATATTAAATTAATATAAATAGCTCGCTATTTATTGTGCTCGCTTCGCTGGCGCTTTTTGTTTATTACAGTGTTTGTTTTTATCATTTGGAAATGTTATTTTACTTCTACACTGAGCGAAATAGCTCAAAATTTCCGTGCTTCGTTCGCTCGTATTTTAGCTTTTTCATAAATGTTTGATTGATTTGTTTTTTTTTTCGTTTACTACATTGTTAGATATAGCTGAATATTCTAACAATCTCTACTCACAAAAGTTAAAATCATATCAGAGCATATTTTTACATGGTTTGGAATGATATTTTATTTTAAAACCGCATTATTTGAATTATTAGTGTTATTCATTGATAATAAAAAAAAAATGCGCTCGCGCTCTTGATAATACACGAAAAGCATACTTTGTACGAATCGGAGTTTCGTTTTAATAACCACACTGACAGAAATAACTCAAACTTTTCCCGCTCACTACTCTTGCGCTTATTTTGTCCAGAAATTTTATGATACAAATATCTCTTTAATGAATCCGCCCTAGGGCGCGGTTTCACTCGCCCTACGCGAGTGAAACCGCGGGGAACATCTAGTATTGTATGATTTTGGAACCCATCCAGGCTGAATATTAGTGCGTGACCCCCCCCCCTGACTCGAAGGCTGGATCAGCCCTTGGTGCTAATGGATTACCATAGCATTAGTTCCGTTAGCATAATACGTGTTCATATAAAAAAAACAGTGAACTTTTAAAGTTACATTGCGTAAAACGGCTAAACTACGGAAACTCGTCGCACCGTGAAAAACTTGTGGAACGCTATGTGACGTCATTAGAAGGTTGATAAACCCAGCATTCGAGATGATGCAGTGGCGTTTTACATAACCTACAAAACTTAGATAGATTTCATTTTGACGACCAATCGGCATATATTCAATGATGTCTCTGTGATCAACAGGGTTAAGACCGGCAGTGATCACCGCATGGTAAGAGGCTTATTGAATATCAACGTGAGGTCTCGTTTGATGAGATCTACTCTTCGCCCAAGTCCTGCCCAAATCCAAAACCCCGAGAGCTTTCAGTTGGAGCTCCAAAATCGCTTCCAAATCCTTACCGAATGCGATACTAAATGGACTGACGAATGGACGAACTAAATAACGGACTGGTGGAAATTGTCCACGCGGTCGGGTCGGAGTTCTTTAAGACCCCCCGCAAAAAAAGAACACAGAAACTCTCTGAGCATACACTCAAACTAATGGCAGAACGAGGTGAGATGAGGCTGCAGTGCAGTGTCTTCAGTGGATATGCCGAGTTACAGCTTGCTTAATAAACAGATCTCCAAGTCGATGCGACACGATTTGCGTTCCTATAATACTACTTGTATTAAGAACGCAATAGAGCGGAACAAGGGCTCCAAAGTGATCGCAAGAGATCTGTCTATTGGGCAAAGCCTGTTGACGAAGCTGAAAACCGACAGTGGCAGCATCGTTTCGTCGAAGCCAGAGATTTTGAGTGAGCTCGAAACGTTCTATGGACAAATATACACCTCACCGCGTAGTCCTCCTAGCAGGACTAGCGATGCAAGAGCCCGTTTGACCCGACATTATACCGAAGCAACAACAAGAGCACCAGGGACGGAATAACGACAGAGATACTGAAAGCGGGTGAAACACCGGTACTTAAAGTCCTTCAGAAGCTGTTTAACTCCGTCATCCTCGAGGGTACTACGCCAGAGGCGTGGCACAGGAGCGTAGTGGATTTGTTCTTTAAGAAAGGTGATAAAACCCTTTTGAAAAATTATAGGCCCATTTCGCTGCTGAGCCACGTCTATAAGCTGTTTTCGAGAGTAGTTACAAACCGTCTCGCTCGTAGGTTTGACGACTTTCAGCCTCCCGAACAAGCTGGATTCCGGAAAGGCTTTAGCACCATAGACCATATCCATACGCTCCGGCAGATTATACAGAAGACCAAATAGTATAATCGGCCACTATGTCTAGCGTTTGTGGACTACGAGAAAGCCTTTGATTCAGTCGAGATCTGGGCAGTGCTACAGTCATTACAGCGGTGCCAGATTGATTACCGGTACATCGAAGTGTTTGTACAGCAAGGCCACCATGACAGTTCATCTTCAGGATCAGAGCACGAATTCTATCCAGCTGCAAAAAGGGGTGAGACAGGGAGACGTTATTTCTCCGAAACTGTACACCTCTGCACTGGAAGGTATATTCAAGCTTCTGAACTGGAACGGACTTGGTGTTAACATCGATGGCGAATACATCACTCACCTTCGATTTGCTGATGATATAGTCATCATGGCTGAAACCCTGGAAGACCTAAGCACAATGCTCAGTGACCTAAATATTGTTTCCCGACAGGTGGGTCTTAAAATGAACATGGGCAAGACGAACATCATGTCAAATGGCCATGTCGTACCCATGCCGGTTTATGTTGGGAACGATATTATCGAAGCTGTTGATCACTATGTCTACTTGGGTCAGACGATCCAACTGGGTAGATCCAACTTCGACAAAGAGGTCAACAGACGAATTCAACTCGGATGAGCAGCGTTCGGGAAATTGCGCCATATTTTCACGTCACAGATACCGCAGAGCCTCAAGACGAATGTTTATAATCAGTGCGTGTTGCCAGTGATGACATACGGCACTGAGACGTGGTCGCTAACTATTGGTCTCATACAAAAGCTCAGAGTTGCGCAGCGTGCAATGGAGAGAGCTATGCTCGGTGTTTCACTACGTGATAGAATCCGTAGAAGAACGAAGGTTACCGACATAGCTCTCAGAGTTTGCAAGTTGAAGTGGCAATGGGCAGGCCATATAGTTCACAGAACCGATAACCGCTGGGGAATAAAGGTTCTCGAATGGGAACCACGAACAAGCAAGCGAAGTGTGATGGACCGACGACATTGTAGCCATCGCAGGAAGTCGGTGGATGGAGGTGGCACAGGATCGCTCGTCATGGCGCTCTTTGGGGAGGCCTATGTTCAGCAGTGGACTTCTGAAGGCTGACATGATGATGATGAAAAGTATGTATGGGAGTTCGCCATTGTTCTTTAGATAGTAAGTACTTACATAGTAGTCATCATTGACTTGAACCATAGGAGCATTGACACAGGCTCCGAGACATTCAACCTGGAAAATGTAGAAGGTATGATTAAAAAAAGGAAAATTATTGTTGAAAGAAAAAATAAAACAACAAACGAAAATTGCCGTCGTCGCGGGACACCTGGCAGATGTAAAACCTGGCGATCGATCGCCACGCCAAGATACATAAATGAGTATTTATGTTTTTTGATGTGGATCTAATAGCGCGGTACGGGAGTAAAGCCGACTTACTCCCGTACCACGCCATTAGATGTTCCACATCAAAAAACATAAATACTCATTTATGTATTTTTTTATTTGTTTGTAGAAGTATTTACTCTTTATTTTGGTTCCCATCCTGCATACACAATATAGGAGTAGAGAAAAGAGTAAATCTCAAAATGGTTCACTTCTTGTTCACACCCACAACTTTACAAACACTTTGCCAGATATCTCATAGAACTACTTTTTTTCAGGGATGTTTATTAAATTTGTTAAGATTGCCCCAGAGTAAGCACAATTTGTTATGATTGCCCCAGAGGAGAGAACAATTTGTTAAGATTGCCCCAGAGGAGAGCACAATTTGTTAAGATTGCCCCAGAGGAGAGCACAATTTCAAGTTTTTGTACAAACTATTTAATAAACATAAGTCAGAAAGTAACCAAACCCTGTAGGTAGATTGAGATTTGTCAAATCCAGGCTTACATCACTTTATTTATTAGAAAAAATATATGAATTTATTTAGAAATAACAAATACAAGTTAATTAATAACATAAAAAAAGCTTTTATGCAGTAGCAATATCGTGATGAAACTTAGAATGGGCTATCACAATTAAATGCGTATACAACATTTCGTGTCTGTGCTGTTGACCTCTGAAGAGTTTCTTTACCTTGAGCTAATCCTGGATGTCGATTCAGGTCTAGCTTATCATAAAAATGCATTGTCTTCGGAACTGAACCAACATGTAAAAATTCAACTAAAATATAAAAGGAAGTGGTTCTAATTCCGCTTGCAAGATTTGACCTAAACAAGCATACATACAAACATGGCAAATTAAAAAAAAGCTTCTAAACATGGAGCGTGTCTTAGTAACAAGTGCTAATTAAAAAGAGCTGTTATTCAGTCAGGTCAAGATGTATGAGTAAGTAAGTATACTTGCTCATTCATCTTGACCTGACTGAATAAACAGCTCTTATTATTTTATTTTATTCTCGCTTAGACCATGATCATCAGGGGAGTGATTGGTCGCTATTGATATCAGTAGCACCTCGCCACTCTCACCGATTGTCGGCCCACTCCTTGAAGGGCCTTCCTACTCCATCTTCTGGGCTGTGGTCACGTGCAGTTAGATCATCATCAGCCTACTTACTTGGTACTGTTTGGGCTATGTTCCGCAACTAAGCCGATTATCGGGTTTGAGGCGTGATTGAGGCGGCGACCACTAGTTCAGCCACCCGATGTCCCTCAGAAAGGCCAGCAGCTCACTTATTCCGTTGCAGGCTTCCTTCAATTGAATTTGCTCCCTGTAGCCTATACTCATCCACTGCTGGATTATAGGTCTCTCCTAGTGAACGCCATTGAGCTTGATCTTCTTCCTTATTCAGTCACTGCCAGCAACCTTTCGCAAGTCACTCACCGACGAGCGCCCTACACTATGTTTGCCAAAATATGGTCTCCACTGTAGCTCGTTTACCCCAATGGCTTTCAGTTACTTAGAACATTTAAAATACAAAAAACCACACCTCTGAAACGGAGAACTTTCCACAGGGGCTGTTCCCGCCTACTTCGCACCCGGTCGCTTCCTTGATTGCGTTTAGAACTGCGTCTGAACCACGCAGCCAGCACGGAGTTGTCGTGCAGACTTGTACATGGTATTTGCCGATGGGTCGTCTGAAATCAGAATTGGATTGGACTTTAGATGATTTGCCAACTACAAAAAAAAAAGTGATGCGAGTGTTCCAAAAACTGTCTGTTTACCCATAGATAGAGATTGGCGCCGAGTAAATACTAATCCATCGCTCCATGCTTCGGAGGGCACGTTAAGCTGTCGGTCTCGGCTGTTATTGATTAATAGCAGTTGTTAAGCCATGTCAGAGGCCCTCGGGCGGCTTGAAGAACTCTGACATCAGAGGCCAGCACTACCTCATACGACAAACAAACAAACCATCAAGCCATCAACAAAAGCTAGCAGCTTTTCCGGCGTGCCTTTTCTGTGATAAAAGTATTTCCAGGAATCAAGATACGCAAATAATATATCCTGTAAGTTTTATTCTCGTCGTGAATTTATAAATAAAACTAAACTAACGTAGCCCGTAGATATTGTCGACGAAAAGTTTTGCTCATTTCATTTTATTTCTTTCTCATTTCAGAATATTTTGATAAAATTTTAGCTTGGCGTCCAAAAGTTTAATAATAATAAGCTTGGATAATCGCTAGTGTATTGAAGCTACCTGTCAGGCGAACCTGCTTTTTATGAAGCTTAACATCCCATAAGAAAGGTGTATTGACGCTTTCAGGCGTATCTCCGGCTTGTTATGAAGCTCAATATTCCATAAGAAAAGTGCATTGAAGGTACCTGTCAGGCGAACCTCCTGCTTGTTATGAAGCTCAACATTCCATGTGAAAAGTGTATTGACGCTTTCAGACAAACCTCCTGCTTGTTATGAAGCTCAACATTCCATAAGAAAAGTGTATTGACGCTTTCGGGCGAACCTTCCTGCTTGTTATGAAGCTCAACATTCCATGTGAAAAGTGTATTGACGCTTTCAGGCGAACCTCCTGCTTGTTATGAAGCTCATCAATCCATAAGAAAAGTGTACTGACGCTTTCAGGCGAACCTCCTGCTTGTTATGAAGCCCAACATTCCATGTGAAAAGTGTATTGACGCTTTCAGGCGAACCTCCTGCTTGTTATGAAGCTCAACATTCCATAAGAAAAGTGTATTGACGCTTTCGGGCGCACCTCCTGCTTGTTATGAAGCTCAACATTCCATAAGTGCATTGACGCTTTCAGGCGAACCTCCTGCTTGTTATGAAGCTCAACATTCCATAAGAAAAGTGTATTGACGCTTTCGGGCGAACCTCCTGCTTGTTATGAAGCTCAACATTCCATGTGAAAAGTGTATTGACGCTTTCGGGCGAACCTCCTGCTTGTTATGAAGCTCAATATTCCATAAGAAAATGTTGAGAATATAAAATAATGTCCTCTAACTGCTGCTATAAAATTATATCCTCTATCTGTTGATTACAAATTAAATTCGAATTTTCAACCGGCTTGCGATTAGGTAGCGTGCTTTTTCACAAGCATACTCTTTTCATATAACATGTTAACTGTATGCTACTAAGTAGCATTTGCTCGGAATTAGAATGCTATTTTGTAGCAAGTGTATTCCAGCCATTAGAAGTTCTTTTTAAAGTCAGCAGTGTCATAGACCTTACAAAACTTATCTGATAAGAATAAAATTATAGTCAAATGGATGAAAAGCCACGGACCATGTCCAGGAAATACCAAGGTGGACATGCTCGCTAAGGAAGGAGCTAAGAACCATATCGGAAAGATGCGGTAAAACTCTGTAAACCCACCGCAATGGAAGTAAGAAACCTACTTATTCAATACACAGAGGGAGCAAAAAATGGGTGTATGTTTCCATCCCTTAACAGGAAATTCACCAACAATCTGCCAAGGCTGACTAAGCAGGACCTTCGTCTTATGGTAGGTCTTATCACGGGTCACTGCAACCTAAACTACCACCTGCTTAAAACTGGAGCCATGGACAGTCCTCTGTGCCAGGGATGTATGCAGGAGGAGGAGACTGTGGAGCATGTGCTTCTGCTTTGTGCAGCCATGGGAGAGATAAGACTAAAAACTGGACTACTGCAACAGGGAAAGGGGGATTCACAGGCTCAACTAAATACAAACTCCAATATTATAACACCATCTCCAGCGACATCACTGGGACAGCTCAGCCAGCGACCTAAAGCCGTGCTCCGGTACATAAAAGAGCTTGGGTGGCTTGGTACTGCACACAAATTAATTTTCATTTAATATTAATTTCTGCATAAAAAGCCCATTTTTTTGTCTTATAAATATGCTCAACTCATCAAAGAGCTCTATTTTTCACTCTTTGCCCGTAGTACAGTTCAGTTATCTGGTCAACAGAACTACAGAATAAACTTACGTAGTCCGGTTGACCGGACCATGGAAGATGTAATAGTTTAAACTTTATGTTGGTTTGTTTTTGTTAAACTTATTGTCAGGTAACTAACTGTCATCACATTTTTTTTTGATTTAGTTCATTTATTTCTGTAATTTTTTATTGTACAATAATGAGTTATTTATGTATCTATCTATTTATTTATCATTTTTTCTACAGTATTCAAATGAAAAAAATTACTTTGAATTTTACTATATGGTTAATTTTAATACATATCAAATTGAAAGCATTACAACCACATTCTACAAGTATATAATTTATTGGCAAAAGTTCTTTTTTGGCAGGGCAGGCGTGTTTTTTTAGCTTTTAAGCTAGTTATTTGTGAATTTAAAAATATACAACAAGACTGTAAAATATTTATTTTTCAAGCAGTAACACTGGTCTATAATTTTGTTGTTGTATAAACATTTTTTTTTTGTAGTCCAGTTGACTGGACAACTGAACCGTACTATGGGCAAAGAGTGCTATTTTTGTAGTCCAGTTGACTGGACAACTGAACCGTACTATGGGCAAAGAGTGCTATTTTTGTAGTCCAGTTGAATGGACAACTGAACCGTACTATGGGCAAAGAGTGCTATTTTTCTTGTGTTTGTTGATCATTATCACGAATCACCACAAATTTCTAAATAATTCACCAAATTTTAACTGGTACCTTCAAATCGTGAGTGAATAGGTATCTTCTACTTTGTTTTTATGCAATTGGATAGTTGATTTCTTGAGGGAACGATCTATTCGAGTAGTCCTAGAGGGCTGCTCGTCTGATCAAATGGCTATCAATGCCGGTGTACCTCAGGGTTTGGTTCTCTCGGCTACACTGTTTTTACTGCACATAAATGACCTTCAGAAGCCTGGTACCTTTGGGTATGCTGATGACAGTACTGTAGTTGAGAGATACACTTCCAATGATCAAGCCAGCTGTGACGCTGTCCAGTTTCAGAGAGAGGCTATGGTAGACTGTTAAAATTTAGCCTTAGAAGCCGTGTCCGATTGGGGCTATGCTAACCTGGTTAAGTTTAATGCTACTAAAACACAGGCATGTTTGTTTTCTACAAAAAAGAGTCCTCTAAACCGATCTCCGTCTTTCCAAAGTGTAACAATACCAATAGGCGATCATCTGGAGCTTTTGGGTGTCTAACTCACATCAAATCTGGATTTTGGGTCTTATATTGAAACCAAAGCCAAGGTAACTGCAAAAAATTTGTTATTTTATCTAAGGTTAGGTGGTACTTCACACCGGGACAGCTTTTGAATCTTTATCAAGCACAGGTCCGATCTTGTATGGAGTACTGCCACCTCTGGGACGGTTCTGCCAAGTATCAGCTCGAGTCTTTGGATTCAATTGAGAGACATGCTATCAGGCTCATTGGGGATGACG
Organism: Alsophila aescularia; assembly: GCA_946251855.1. Classification (NCBI taxonomy): domain Eukaryota; kingdom Metazoa; phylum Arthropoda; class Insecta; order Lepidoptera; family Geometridae; genus Alsophila; species Alsophila aescularia. The sequence goes on along the minus strand of OX276374.1, from coordinate 57,405,630 downwards.
CTCTGGTAATGAGTAAAAAAAACAGCTTCAAAGTCTGGCGCATCAACGTGAGGTGGCAAGCCTTTCGGTATTCTACAGATTGCACTATGGAGAGTGTGCACAAGAACTGCACAACCTTATTCCTCCATCACCTTTTCATCACCGTACGACTAGACAATCAGCAAAGCGCCACCCTTTTATGGTTGAAATACCTCACACAAGAACGAAGCGTTACGCTTCTTCATTTATTATAAGAACTGCAAAGGAGTGGAATGCCCTGCCCTCGTCAGTGTTTCCGGTAAATTATAACCCAGGTGTGTTCAAGTCTAGAGTGAATAGGTATCTACTAGGCAAGCGTGCTACACCTTTGACCACATCATCGCTTTCCATCAGGTGAGATTGTGGTCAAGCAATTGCCTAGTCAGTAATAAAAAAAAAACTTGGTCAAACCAATTGCAATAAAATGATAAAGTTTTAAAAATTTCCTTGTCAACTTACCTGATAAACATAGTATAGAATGTAGCAACTTCATAAACTCTCATGCGAGGTAGACTCAAGATCTCGGCAACCTTGTGCATAGCGGAGATGGGCAGCCAGCCTCCGCTCTGACGTTGAGCCAGGTCCAATAGAGGGATCATAGCAGCTCGCTTGTGCCCTTCAGGGTATATTGCTAGGAGGGCATCCACACGCTGAAATAATGTTGTTAAATATGTAGGTAGATAAGTTTAGTTAACTGTACTACTTCACTTGTATGCAGGAAAGTGAAGTTGTTAATTAAATGTAGGAACTACATAATTTTATGGGAAATATTACTGTATTTATTTAACTAAATACTTTATTTTAATAATGTTTTAAAGTTTCTTAGTAAGAATATAAGTCACTGCTGAAAAACATAAGAAGAATATAATTTAGCCAAAACAAATGAAGATTGACATACCTTTTGGTTAGCATTGTCGAACTCAAAGGGGATGCTAGGATTATCCTGAGGGCTGTCTCGGTGGACGTAAAGACTATCATGCTGAAGTGCAGTGGTCGTCTGAAGATTCCTAGCGCCTACTCGCCACTGAAAACACACAGTAAACCTTGGTTAACGCTATCATAATCACGATGGTCGATACTATACGTCAAACTGTTATTACATAATTACACGATTATTTACACTTATTACATTTTTAGATGAGTTTTTATTCAACGTACCAAGCCCTGAACTCCAGATCGAAGGCTGGATAGCATTGTTTATTTGATTTTTAGGACTTCCTTTTCAAAAAGTTATTGCGAAACACTGTTCGCGAACAATTCGATAGATTGCCAACTTCGTTCGTGTCGGTCGTGTCGGTCGTGCCAATCGCCAAACTATTTTGACAGATGAGTTCGATTCGAACCGAACATTATTTTTGTGTTGCAAAATCTAGATTTGAATAATGTATGTATTTAAGTAGGTATTTATATATCAAGGTATGGAAAATAATGATGCTATGTTAATATTACAGCTATGCTACAGCTTTGAGTTGAACTATACCAGCAAATTACGTAGTAAATAAATAAGTTAATAGATAAACCAACCAAAAAAAAATATTTTGTTTAAATGTTGAAAGTTTTTGAACGTAGGTACATATATAACTTCAGAATCGTCTTCTTTCTCAATCGCTTGTTTGAACCACAGTACCGTACCGTCCTAGTGTCCTTACAATAATTGTGTAGGTACCATTAGGTAGTACTGTAATGTTACTCCACATAATTTCCTCCAAAACAAATAAATTTCAAAATTATGCATCTGTTATTTTTGCTATTTGGTTCAAAACGAACGGACTGAATTTTTAGCGCATTTCATTTTATAGTGAAACTTTTAGCGGGGCCGTTCGTTTTGAAATGATCAAAAATAACAGTTAAAAACGCTAAATATGTTCAGCGTTCACTTTGAACATGACAGTTAAATTTGACTTCGGAAAAGCTACTTTACATACTAAACTTTAGGGTCGTTTTTCATTCGGTTTGGAAAGGATCATAAGTGTAAAAAATGCCAATCAAAACAGCCCAAAACGCCGCTTCATCATCTCGAATGCAGGCTTTTATCAAATTGTTGGAGATAAATCTATACTAACACTTTACAAGAAGTTAAGTATCTAGAATGGAGAACCTATAATTAGTACAGAGCAATTATGTTACGTCCTAAACTATTTTATGGGTACACACGTGATGCCATCCTAGCGATTAACAATGAATAGTTTACATCTTGCTCGTATAAAGACGTAGGCGCTACAATAGCTATAGGAAATTTATGACCATCGTCGTCAGACGCGATTTTCGTGAAGTAGGTAGTTATTTGGTAAACGTATTGCTATCTCCTCTGTCCATCAAGCGTAGCGTTCCTCGCAGCGGCGCGCGGCGTCACCGTCACCCATGGAAACGAGACGTTACGCACACATCGAAGCTCTCTGCCATAGGGGGTGATAAATGTAGTACTCGCACACTGGACCTTCACTCCGCTTCGGGGGACGGCCCGGACGCTACCCTTCGCTACTTTCTGTATTGATTTCTTCCGACATCTTGAACATTTATCGTCAAATTTCAAAAAATTAACACGAAACTATATGACACTATACGTATAAAACTTCCTCTTGAATCACTGTATCTATAAAAAACCGCATAAAAATCCGTTGCTTAGTTTAGAAGTAAATAAAAACATATTTCAATCGGATTGTATTTAAAATGTATTTTTTCTTTTTGTATGGACAAGAACGTTCACTCATCTTATCTTAGATCATCTTTGGCTTTCGGTTCTGAAATTTGTGAGCGAAAGAACGCTAATTTCGTAGGTGCGAAAGTGTGTCAAATCCAAAGAGAACGCTGATCGAAACATATTTAGCGTTTTTAACTGTTATTTTCGACCGAACGAACGGCCCCTTAATAACATGACAGTTAAATTTGGCATCGGAAAAATGACTTTATTCTGAGACGTAGGTAGTATATGTATACTCTTTGGTATAGGGACTTTATTCCGTAGGGTATCTTTTTTTCAGTTTGGGGAGGATCGTTATTATTTGGTTGGCAAAAATGGCACCTGTTGAAAATGTATATTTCGAAACTGCCTTAAACGCCTTTTTGCCAATCCGAACTTAGAATAAGTAGTAGGTCACATATTAAGAGAGTTATAATAAATGTGGCGACCAAGGAATACATACAATTATTTTCCTTGGTAGCGACTATTTGTAGATAGGGATGCGACAGTGAAGCAACATTTAGGTAGGTACGGTACCTACGCAATGAGTCTGTCTGCAAGACAAAACGACCACAGGTGATGCTGGTGCCACATGATCAAAGTTATATATTTTGGGTAGTATTATTAGGTACCTATTCTGTGATTTCGGAAAGATTCAAATACTGCGCTCCTATTAGCTGGCGCGGACGTAGCCAGTTTTCATACTGAACTTTGAGGGACGTAACCGAGCTTGATTCTAGACCCAGTGTTTCATTCAATTTATTTGTGAACTGAGTCAAGTTAGATCATCATCATCATCATGTCAGCCCTTAAAAGTACACTGCTGAACATAGGCCTCCCCCAAAGAGTGCCATGACGAGCGATCTTGTGCCACCTCCATCCACCGACTTCCTGCGATGGCTACAATGACGTTGGTCCATGGTGTGGGGGGGTCTCCCCACACTTCGCTTGCTTGTTCGTGGCCGCCATTTGAGAACCTTTATTCCCCAGCGGTTGTAGCTTCGATAATATCGTTCCCAACATAAACCGGCATGGGTACGACATGAGCATTTGACATGATGTTTGTCTTACCCATGTTAATTTTAAGACCCACCTGATGGGAAACAATATTGAGGTCACTGAGCATTGTGTTTAGGTCTTCCAGGGTTTCTGCCATGATGACTATATCATCGTCAAATCGAAGGTGAGTGATGTATAATCATTGATGTTAACACCATATCCGTTCCAGTTCAAAAGCTTCAATATATCTTCCAGTGCAGAGGTGAACAGTTTTGGAGAAATAACGTCTCCCTGTCTCACCCCTTTTTGCACCTAGATTGAATTCGTGCTCTGATCCTGAAGACGGACTGACATGGTGGCCTTGCTGTACAAACACTTCAACACTTCGATATACCGGTAGTCAATCTGGCACTGCTGTAATGACTGTAGCACTGCGCAAGTCTCGACTGAATCAAAGGCTTCCTCGTAATCCACAAACGCTAGACATAGTGGACGATTATACTCTTCGGTCTTCTGTATAATCCCTTTCCGGAATCCAGCTTGTTCGGGAGGAAGTAAGTCGTCCAACCTACGAGCGAGAAGGTTTGTAACTACTCTCGAAAACAGCTTATAGATGTGGCTCAGCAGTGAAATGGGCCTATAATTCTTCAAGACGGTTTTATCACCTTTCTTAAATAACAAAACCACTACGCTCCTGTGCCACGCCTCTGACGTAGTACCCTCGAGGATGACGGAGTTAAACAGCTTCTGAAGGACTTTAAGTACCGGTGTTCCACCCGCTTTCAGTAGCTCAGTCATTAATTCCGTCTTCCCCTGGTGCCTTATAGCTCTTAAGCTGTTTGAGAGACATTCTGATCTCGTATAGGCTGACGTCCGGGATATATTCGGATATAACAACTTTTGCCAAATTTTTTATGTTTTCCTATGTCTTTGTAACAACTTACGACGCGCTCGCCAATACTTTCAATTATTGTCAACTTTTTTGAAAATATAAGGTAAATAAAACATATTGTTCTCGTGTTTTATGTTAATTTTAATGATTTATGAGGAAATTGGAAGACTTTATTTTAATAATAGAGTTAATAGAATAGGTTCTTATTCTATTAACTCTATTATTAAAATAAAGTCTTGATGGTGTTATTATAAAGTGTTACATTGTCTGAACAATTTAAAAGTCCATTAAAGTTATTTGTTTACTATTTATAGCATTTAATTTCAATCAAACATTACACAACGTATTGAGCGACTGCATTTTTTAATCTTATAATTAATGCAAATAGAAACTTACATCTCAGTTAGCTGTTCCCGGGTAAAAAAAGAAACAACTTACAACATATTAATCGCCTGTACATTTAGATCAATTCTTTTGAAACGTACATTTCGCTTTCTTAGTTATAGCGTTTTTAAGGTCTGTGATTTGAAAAACTTTTTGCGGTAAGTAGCGAAACTCATACTCTAAGTGACTTTGGGTAAAAAGTTTATATTGAGAAAAGCGAAAAGCATTTAAAAAAAATGTGTCCCAAACATGGCAGCTTTATCCCCGATAGTTTAGATTTAGAAGATGTGATTTTTTTCCCGTTTTTGAAAAAGTTTTGTGGCTCTGGTGAACAATTGCAATATGTCTACTTGCAGCAAAATTGCTTTCCCACATCGATATGTCTCACTCACACTCGAAAATTAAATTAATAATTACTAAAACATTTCATAAAATAAACATGCATTCAAATTATTAAAATATTACATAGTCAGTCTAAAAAATTAATAAATATAAAAATAATAAAAAAACACGGGAACTAAAAAATATATTAGTAGTACCTGAAGCAGTTCCACCAATTCATATATTCCTTACCTATTCTCTACGAATAAGTAATAAGTCTTTATTCGTAGCCTATTCTATGTCAATTTCACACCTTTTTTTTTTCTTTTTTTTTGCCAACTGTCTCGACCTGTTGATGACGACTGAACCAGACCGATACTCCGTATCAGTATCCCCACCTCTTGGTAGCTCTGATCACTGCCTGGTTAAGTCCGTCTCAGTGTATTCCCCACCTGATCCTAGCCTTAAGAGAAATAGGCGCGTGTGGTGGTATCACCACACGCGCCACTCACTCACTCACTCACTCACTCACTCACTCACTTGTATAACTCAGCAGATTGGGACGAGATGCGGCAATTCCTTGCATCGTACCCTTGGCGGCAAACATGTTTCATCTCCCAGGACCCGTCGACTTGCGCGTCTGATGTTATAGAGGTAATATGTCAGGCAATGGAATATTTCATTCCATTCAGTGACAAGACTCTTTCCAGTAAAGCTCAGCCTTGGTTTGGATCCAGCTGTGGTCATGCTGTGGCTCTAAAGCATGCGGCATATGGATGTGCGTGGGCTGATGCTCGAAAGCGCAAGTCTTCTGATATTCGGGCTAAGAAGAGAAAATTTAACGTTGCCGCTAAGACCTGCAAGAAGATACTTAGGAAGGCCCATTTTGATCACGTAAGTTGAATTGGGGCCAAACTGGCTTCATACCCCACGGGTAGCAAAGCTTTTTGGTCCCTGACCAAGTCGGTCCAAGTAAACTTCTGCCGCCCCTCACTGCCACCATTGCTGAAACCTGATGGATCATTAGCTCACACTGCTGGAGACAAAGCGAATTTATTTGCTTCTCTTTTTGCAGAAGCCTCGCATCTAGATGCTTCTGGCAAGACACCTTCCTGCCTTCCTCATTGTGGGGTTTTTATGCCCGAAATTTGCATTCGCCAGAAGGAGGTTCTCAGAACGCTTCGAGCTCTAGATGTCAACAAGGCCAGTGGTCCTGATGGTATTCCAACGATTGTGTTGAAAAACTGTGCGCCCGAATTGTCTCCCATCTTAACGCGTTTGTACTGCCTCTCTCTTCACACAGGTAAAGTTCCGAAGAGCTGGAAGCTTGCCAATGTACAACCAGTACCAAAGAAGGGTAGTGGTGCTGATCCGGCTAATTATCGTCCCATCTCGATTGCCTCCTTACTCTGTAAGTGTATGGAGCGTGTCATAAACATTAAGCTCTTGGCATACCTTGAAGACAATGATCTTCTCAGTGACCGACAATACGGATTTCGCCGAAACCGGTCTACTGGGGATCTTATCGCGTATGCCACTCACGTACTGAGCGAAGCCATAGAGATGCATGGTGAGGCGCTTGCCGTCTCCCTTGACATATCGAAGGCATTTGGTCGGGTCTGGCACGATGGCCTTTTAAACAAGCTTCCCTCATATGGTTTACCTGTTGGCTTATGCAATTGGATAGTTGATTTCTTGAGGGAACGATCTATTCGATGCCGGTGTACCTCAGGGATCGGTTCTCTCAGCTACACTGTTTTTACTGCACATTAATGACCTTCTGAAGCCCGGTACCTTTGGGTATGCTGATGACAGTACTGTAGTTGAGAGATACAACTTCCAATGCTCAAGCCAGCTGTGACGCTGTCCAGTTTCAGAGAGAGGCTATGGTAGACCGTCTAAACTTAGCCTTACAAGCCGTGTCCGATTAGGGCGATGCTAACCTGGTTAAGTTTAATGCTACTAAAACGCAAGCTTGTTCCATCAGGTGAGATCGTGGTCAAACGATTGCCTAGTCAGTGATTAAAAAAATATATATAAAAAATTCATTTCCAAAAATTCCTTTATTACATTTTTTACTTAATATATTAAATAATTCTCTTTTAAAACTATCACAGGTGGTATCACAGGTGGCGCCACATAATCAAAGTTATATTGCAGTAAGTATTTTATAGTGAAACTTTTAGCGGGGCCGTTCGTTTTGAAATGATCAAAAATAACAGTTAAAAACGCTAAATATGTTTCGATCAGCGTTCACTTTGAACATGACAGTTAAATTTGACTTCGGAAAAGATACTTTACATACTAAACTTTAGGGTCGTTTTTCATTCGGTTTGGAAAGGATCATAAGTGTAAAAAATGCCAATCGAAACAGCCCAAAACGCCGCTTCATCATCTCGAATGCAGGCTAGGTATTTGCGTAGACAAATTTTTATCAAATTGTTGGAGATAAATCTATACTAACACTTTACAAGAAGTTAAGTATCTAGAATGGAGAACCTTTAATTAGTACAGAGCAATTATGTTACGTCCTAAACTATTTTATGGGTACACACGTGATGCCATCCTAGCGATTAACAATGAATAGTTTACATCTTGCTCGTATAAAGACGTAGGCGCTACAATAGCTATAGGAAATTTATGACCATCGTCGTCAGACGCGATTTTTGTGAAGTAGGTAGTTATTTGGTAAACGTATTGCTATCTCCTCTGTCCATCGAGCGTAGCGTTCCTCGCAGCGGCGCGCGGCGTCACCGTCACCCATGGAAACGAGACGTTACGCACACATCGAAGCTCTCTGCCATAGGGAGGCCACTCGATGTGCAACTACGACTGCAGAAAGTTGTTTCCTACATATCTACTTACCTAGCTTTTTCTATACGTTTACACAATTTTTCGCTTATAAAATATTAGTACCTATAATATGATATAAATTGTGGAAAACTATGTTACTATGTACCTACCCTAATAGAAGCTAACTGTGTAATGTACGTTCCCTAGATCTCGACCAAATAAAGAAGTCGTCACTTGTCAATTTGGAGAAGCAAAATATTTATAACTACCCGCTCCGGTTTTGCACGGGTGTAATTAAAAAAAAAAGAGGTGATAAATGTAGTACTCGCACACTGGACCTTCACTCCGCTTCGGGGGACGGCCCGGACGCTACCCTTTGCTACTTTCTGTATTGATTTCTTCCGACATCTTGAACATTTATCGTCAAATTTCAAAAAATTAACACGAAACTATATGACACTATACGTATAACACTTCCTCTTGAATCACTGTATTTATAAAAAACCGCATAAAAATCCGTTGCTTAGTTTAGAAGTAAATAAAAACATATTTCAATCGGATTGTATTTAAAATGTCTTTTTTCTTTTTGTATGGACAAGGACGTTCACTCATCTTATCTTAGATCATCTTTGGCTTTCGGTTCTGAAATTTGTGAGCGAAAGAACGCTAATTTCGTAGGTGCGAAAGTGCGAATTTAGCGTTCTGATATGTTTTCGGACACCGTTCGTTTTGCATATTATCTAACCCTGTATTCGAGATGATGAAGTAGCGTTTTGGGATGTTTCGATTGCTATTTTTGACCCTAATGATCCTTTCCAAACTGAATGAAAAATGACCCTAAAGCCTTGAACATAAAGTCGCTTTTCCGATGTCAAATTGAACTGTCAAATCCAAAGAGAACGCTGATCGAAACATATTTAGCGTTTTTAACTGTTATTTTCGACCGAACGAACGGCCCCTTAATAACATGACAGTTAAATTTGGCATCGGAAAAATGACTTTATTCTGAGACGTAGGTAGTATATGTATACTCTTTGGTATAGGAACTTTATTCCGTAGGGTATCTTTTTTTCAGTTTGGGGAGGATCGTTATTATTTGGTTGGCAAAAATGGCACCTGTTGAAAATGTATATTTCGAAACTGCCTTAAACGCCTTTTTGCCAATCCGAACTTAGAATAAGTAGTAGGTCACATATTAAGAGAGTTATATTATATGTGGCGACCAAGGAATACATACAATTATTTTCCTTGGTAGCGACTATTTGTAGATAGGGATGCGACAGTGAAGCAACATTTAGGTAGGTACGGTACCTACGCAATGAGTCTGTCTGCAAGACAAAACGACTACAGGTGATGCTGGTGCCACATGATCAAAGTTATATATTTTGGGTAGTATTATTAGGTACCTATTCTGTGATTTCGGAAAGATTCAAATACTGCGCTCCTATTAGCTGGCGCGGACGTAGCCAGTTTTCATACTGAACTTTGAGGGACGTAACCGAGCTTGGTTCTAAACCCAGTGTTTCATTCAATTTATTTATGAACTGAGTCAAGTTAGATCATCATCATCATCATCATCATGTCAGCCCTTAAAAGTACACTGCTGAACATAGGCCTCCCCCAAAGAGTGCCATGACGAGCGATCTTGTGCCACCTCCATCCACCGACTTCCTGCGATGGCTACAATGACGTTGGTCCATCGTGTGGGGGGGTTTCCCCACACTTCGCTTGCTTGTTCGTGGCCGCCATTTGAGAACCTTTATTCCCCAGCGGTTGTAGCTTCGATAATATCGTCCCCAACATAAACCGGCATGGGTACGACATGAGCATTTGACATGATGTTTGTCTTACCCATGTTCATTTTAAGACCCACCTGATGGGAAACAATATTGAGGTCACTGAGCATTGTGTTTAGGTCTTCCAGGGTTTCTGCCATGATGACTATATCATCGTCAAATCGAAGGTGAGTGATGTATAATCATTGATGTTAACACCATATCCGTTCCAGTTCAAAAGCTTCAATATATCTTCCAGTGCAGAGGTGAACAGTTTTGGAGAAATAACGTCTCCCTGTCTCACCCCTTTTTGCACCTAGATTGAATTCGTGCTCTGATTCTGAAGACGGACTGACATGGTGGCCTTGCTGTACAAACACTTCAACACTTCGATATACCGGTAGTCAATCTGGCACTGCTGTAATGACTGTAGCACTGCGCAGGTCTCGACTGAATCAAAGGCTTCCTCGTAATCCACAAACGCTAGACATAGTGGACGATTATACTCTTCGGTCTTCTGTATAATCCCTTTCCGGAATCCAGCTTGTTCGGGAGGAAGTAAGTCGTCCAACCTACGAGCGAGAAGGTTTGTAACTACTCTCGAAAACAGCTTATAGATGTGGCTCAGCAGTGAAATGGGCCTATAATTCTTCAAGACGGTTTTATCACCTTTCTTAAATAACAAAACCACTACGCTCCTGTGCCACGCCTCTGACGTAGTACCCTCGAGGATGACGGAGTTAAACAGCTTCTGAAGGACTTTAAGTACCAGTGTTCCACCCGCTTTCAGTAGCTCAGTCATTAATTCCGTCTTCCCCTGGTGCCTTATAGCTCTTAAGCTGTTTGAGAGACATTCTGATCTCGTATAGGCTGACGTCCGGGATATATTCGGATATAACAACTTTTGCTAATTTTTTTATGTTTTCCTATGTCTTTTTAACAACTTACGACGCGCTCGCCAATACTTTCAATTATTGTCAACTTTTTTGAAAATATAAGGTAAATAAAACATATTGTTCTCGTGTTTTATGTTAATTTTAATGATTTATGAGGAAATTGGAAGACTTTATTTTAATAATAGAGTTAATAGAATAGGTTCTTATTCTATTAACTCTATTATTAAAATAAAGTCTTGATGGTGTTATTATAAAGTGTTACATTGTCTGAACAATTTAAAAGTCCATTAAAGTTATTTGTTTACTATTTATAGCATTTAATTTCAATCAAACATTACACAACGTATTGAGCGACTGCATTTTTTAATCTTATAATTAATGCAAATAGAAACTTACATCTCAGTTAGCTGTTCCCGGGTAAAAAAAGAAACAACTTACAACATATTAATCGCCTGTACATTTAGATCAATTCTTTTGAAACGTACATTTCGCTTTCTTAGTTAGAGCGTTTTTAAGGTCTGTGATTTGAAAAACTTTTTGCGGTAAGTAGCGAAACTCATACTCTAAGTGACTTTGGGTAAAAAGTTTATATTGAGAAAAGCGAAAAGCATTTAAAAAAAATGTGTCCCAAACATGGCAGCTTTATCCCCGATAGTTTAGATTTAGAAGATGTGATTTTTTTCCCGTTTTTGAATAAGTTTTGTGGCTCTGGTGAACAATTGCAATATGTCTACTTGCAGCAAAATTGCTTTCCCACATCGATATGTCTCACTCACACTCGAAAATTAAATTAATAATTACTAAAACATTTCATAAAATAAACATGCATTCAAATTATTAAAATATTACATAGTCAGTCTAAAAAATTAATAAATATAAAAATAATAAAAAAACACGGGAACTAAAAAATATATTAGTAGTACCTGAAGCAGTTCCACCAATTCATATATTCCTTACCTATTCTCTACGAATAAGTAATAAGTCTTTATTCGTAGCCTATTCTATGTCAATTTCACACCTTTTTTTTTTCTTTTTTTTGCCAACTGTCTCGACCTGTTGATGACGACTGAACCAGACCGATACTCCGTATCAGTATCCCCACCTCTTGGTAGCTCTGATCACTGCCTGGTTAAGTCCGTCCGTGTATTCCCCACCTGATCCTAGCCTTAAGAGAAATAGGCGCGTGTGGTGGTATCACCACACGCGCCACTCACTCACTCACTCACTCACTCACTCACTCACTCACTCACTCACTCACTTGTATAACTCAGCAGATTGGGACGAGATGCGGCAATTCCTTGCATCGTACCCTTGGCGGCAAACATGTTTCATCTCCCAGGACCCGTCGACTTGCGCGTCTGATGTTATAGAGGTAATATGTCAGGCAATGGAATATTTCATTCCATTCAGTGACAAGACTCTTTCCAGTAAAGCTCAGCCTTGGTTTGGATCCAGCTGTGGTCATGCTGTGGCTCTAAAGCATGCGGCATATGGATGTGCGTGGGCTGATGCTCGAAAGCGCAAGTCTTCTGATATTCGGGCTAAGAAGAGAAAATTTAACGTTGCCGCTAAGACCTGCAAGAAGATACTTAGGAAGGCCCATTTTGATCACGTAAGTTGAATTGGGGCCAAACTGGCTTCATACCCCACGGGTAGCAAAGCTTTTTGGTCCCTGACCAAGTCGGTCCAAGTAAACTTCTGCCGCCCCTCACTGCCACCATTGCTGAAACCTGATGGATCATTAGCTCACACTGCTGGAGACAAAGCGAATTTATTTGCTTCTCTTTTTGCAGAAGCCTCGCATCTAGCTGCTTCTGGCAAGACACCTTCCTGCCTTCCTCATTGTGGGGTTTTTATGCCCGAAATTTGCATTCGCCAGAAGGAGGTTCTCAGAACGCTTCGAGCTCTAGATGTCAACAAGGCCAGTGGTCCTGATGGTATTCCAGCGATTGTGTTGAAAAACTGTGCGCCCGAATTGTCTCCCATCTTAACGCGTTTGTACTGCCTCTCTCTTCACACAGGTAAAGTTCCGAAGAGCTGGAAGCTTGCCAATGTACAACCAGTACCAAAGAAGGGTAGTGGTGCTGATCCGGCTAATTATCGTCCCATCTCGATTGCCTCCTTACTCTGTAAGTGTATGGAGCGTGTCATAAACATTAAGCTCTTGGCATACCTTGAAGACAATGATCTTCTCAGTGACCGACAATACGGATTTCGCCGAAACCGGTCTACTGGGGATCTTATCGCGTATGCCACTCACGTACTGAGCGAAGCCATAGAGATGCATGGTGAGGCGCTTGCCGTCTCCCTTGACATATCGAAGGCATTTGGTCGGGTCTGGCACGATGGCCTTTTAAACAAGCTTCCCTCATATGGTTTACCTGTTGGCTTATGCAATTGGATAGTTGATTTCTTGAGGGAACGATCTATTCGATGCCGGTGTACCTCAGGGATCGGTTCTCTCAGCTACACTGTTTTTACTGCACATTAATGACCTTCTGAAGCCCGGTACCTTTGGGTATGCTGATGACAGTACTGTAGTTGAGAGATACAACTTCCAATGCTCAAGCCAGCTGTGACGCTGTCCAGTTTCAGAGAGAGGCTATGGTAGACCGTCTAAACTTAGCCTTACAAGCCGTGTCCGATTAGGGCGATGCTAACCTGGTTAAGTTTAATGCTACTAAAACGCAAGCTTGTTCCATCAGGTGAGATCGTGGTCAAACGATTGCCTAGTCAGTGATTAAAAAAATATATATAAAAAATTCATTTCCAAAAATTCCTTTATTACATTTTTTACTTAATATATTAAATAATTCTCTTTTAAAACTATCACAGGTGGTATCACAGGTGGCGCCACATAATCAAAGTTATATTGCAGTAAGTATTTTATAGTGAAACTTTTAGCGGGGCCGTTCGTTTTGAAATGATCAAAAATAACAGTTAAAAACGCTAAATATGTTTCGATCAGCGTTCACTTTGAACATGACAGTTAAATTTGACTTCGGAAAAGATACTTTACATACTAAACTTTAGGGTCGTTTTTCATTCGGTTTGGAAAGGATCATAAGTGTAAAAAATGCCAATCGAAACAGCCCAAAACGCCGCTTCATCATCTCGAATGCAGGCTAGGTATTTGCGTAGACAAATTTTTATCAAATTGTTGGAGATAAATCTATACTAACACTTTACAAGAAGTTAAGTATCTAGAATGGAGAACCTTTAATTAGTACAGAGCAATTATGTTACGTCCTAAACTATTTTATGGGTACACACGTGATGCCATCCTAGCGATTAACAATGAATAGTTTACATCTTGCTCGTATAAAGACGTAGGCGCTACAATAGCTATAGGAAATTTATGACCATCGTCGTCAGACGCGATTTTCGTGAAGTAGGTAGTTATTTGGTAAACGTATTGCTATCTCCTCTGTCCATCGAGCGTAGCGTTCCTCGCAGCGGCGCGCGGCGTCACCGTCACCCATGGAAACGAGACGTTACGCACACATCGAAGCTCTCTGCCATAGGGAGGCCACTCGATGTGCAACTACGACTGCAGAAAGTTGTTTCCTACATATCTACTTACCTAGCTTTTTCTATACGTTTACACAATTTTTCGCTTATAAAATATTAGTACCTATAATATGATATAAATTGTGGAAAACTATGTTACTATGTACCTACCCTAATAGAAGCTAACTGTGTAATGTACGTTCCCTAGATCTCGACCAAATAAAGAAGTCGTCACTTGTCAATTTGGAGAAGCAAAATATTTATAACTACCCGCTCCGGTTTTGCACGGGTGTAATTAAAAAAAAAAGAGGTGATAAATGTAGTACTCGCACACTGGACCTTCACTCCGCTTCGGGGGACGGCCCGGACGCTACCCTTTGCTACTTTCTGTATTGATTTCTTCCGACATCTTGAACATTTATCGTCAAATTTCAAAAAATTAACACGAAACTATATGACACTATACGTATAAAACTTCCTCTTGAATCACTGTATTTATAAAAAACCGCATAAAAATCCGTTGCTTAGTTTAGAAGTAAATAAAAACATATTTCAATCGGATTGTATTTAAAATGTCTTTTTTCTTTTTGTATGGACAAGGACGTTCACTCATCTTATCTTAGATCATCTTTGGCTTTCGGTTCTGAAATTTGTGAGCGAAAGAACGCTAATTTCGTAGGTGCGAAAGTGCGAATTTAGCGTTCTGATATGTTTTCGGACACCGTTCGTTTTGCATATTATCTAACCCTGTATTCGAGATGATGAAGTAGCGTTTTGGGATGTTTCGATTGCTATTTTTGACCCTAATGATCCTTTCCAAACTGAATGAAAAATGACCCTAAAGCCTTGAACATAAAGTCGCTTTTCCGATGTCAAATTGAACTGTC
This sequence comes from Alsophila aescularia, assembly GCA_946251855.1. Lineage (NCBI taxonomy): Eukaryota > Metazoa > Arthropoda > Insecta > Lepidoptera > Geometridae > Alsophila > Alsophila aescularia. The sequence goes on along the minus strand of OX276374.1, from coordinate 57,390,475 downwards.
AAATCCAAAGAGAACGCTGATCGAAACATATTTAGCGTTTTTAACTGTTATTTTCGACCGAACGAACGGCCCCTTAATAACATGACAGTTAAATTTGGCATCGGAAAAATGACTTTATTCTGAGACGTAGGTAGTATATGTATACTCTTTGGTATAGGAACTTTATTCCGTAGGGTATCTTTTTTTCAGTTTGGGGAGGATCGTTATTATTTGGTTGGCAAAAATGGCACCTGTTGAAAATGTATATTTCGAAACTGCCTTAAACGCCTTTTTGCCAATCCGAACTTAGAATAAGTAGTAGGTCACATAGAGAGTTATATTATATGTGGCGACCAAGGAATACATACAATTATTTTCCTTGGTAGCGACTATTTGTAGATAGGGATGCGACAGTGAAGCAACATTTAGGTAGGTACGGTACCTACGCAATGAGTCTGTCTGCAAGACAAAACGACTACAGGTGATGCTGGTGCCACATGATCAAAGTTATATATTTTGGGTAGTATTATTAGGTACCTATTCTGTGATTTCGGAAAGATTCAAATACTGCGCTCCTATTAGCTGGCGCGGACGTAGCCAGTTTTCATACTGAACTTTGAGGGACGTAACCGAGCTTGGTTCTAAACCCAGTGTTTCATTCAATTTATTTATGAACTGAGTCAAGTTAGATCATCATCATCATCATCATCATGTCAGCCCTTAAAAGTACACTGCTGAACATAGGCCTCCTCCAAAGAGTGCCATGACGAGCGATCTTGTGCCACCTCCATCCACCGACTTCCTGCGATGGCTACAATGACGTTGGTCCATCGTGTGGGGGGCTTTCCCCACACTTCGCTTGCTTGTTCGTGGCCGCCATTTGAGAACCTTTATTCCCCAGCGGTTGTAGCTTCGATAATATCGTCCCCAACATAAACCGGCATGGGTACGACATGAGCATTTGACATGATGTTTGTCTTACCCATGTTCATTTTAAGACCCACCTGATGGGAAACAATATTGAGGTCACTGAGCATTGTGTTTAGGTCTTCCAGGGTTTCTGCCATGATGACTATATCATCGTCAAATCGAAGGTGAGTGATGTATAATCATTGATGTTAACACCATATCCGTTCCAGTTCAAAAGCTTCAATATATCTTCCAGTGCAGAGGTGAACAGTTTTGGAGAAATAACGTCTCCCTGTCTCACCCCTTTTTGCACCTAGATTGAATTCGTGCTCTGATTCTGAAGACGGACTGACATGGTGGCCTTGCTGTACAAACACTTCAACACTTCGATATACCGGTAGTCAATCTGGCACTGCTGTAATGACTGTAGCACTGCGCAGGTCTCGACTGAATCAAAGGCTTCCTCGTAATCCACAAACGCTAGACATAGTGGACGATTATACTCTTCGGTCTTCTGTATAATCCCTTTCCGGAATCCAGCTTGTTCGGGAGGAAGTAAGTCGTCCAACCTACGAGCGAGAAGGTTTGTAACTACTCTCGAAAACAGCTTATAGATGTGGCTCAGCAGTGAAATGGGCCTATAATTCTTCAAGACGGTTTTATCACCTTTCTTAAATAACAAAACCACTACGCTCCTGTGCCACGCCTCTGACGTAGTACCCTCGAGGATGACGGAGTTAAACAGCTTCTGAAGGACTTTAAGTACCAGTGTTCCACCCGCTTTCAGTAGCTCAGTCATTAATTCCGTCTTCCCCTGGTGCCTTATAGCTCTTAAGCTGTTTGAGAGACATTCTGATCTCGTATAGGCTGACTTCCGGGATATATTCGGATATAACAACTTTTGCTAATTTTTTTATGTTTTCCTATGTCTTTTTAACAACTTACGACGCGCTCGCCAATACTTTCAATTATTGTCAACTTTTTTGAAAATATAAGGTAAATAAAACATATTGTTCTCGTGTTTTATGTTAATTTTAATGATTTATGAGGAAATTGGAAGACTTTATTTTAATAATAGAGTTAATAGAATAGGTTCTTATTCTATTAACTCTATTATTAAAATAAAGTCTTGATGGTGTTATTATAAAGTGTTACATTGTCTGAACAATTTAAAAGTCCATTAAAGTTATTTGTTTACTATTTATAGCATTTAATTTCAATCAAACATTACACAACGTATTGAGCGACTGCATTTTTTAATCTTATAATTAATGCAAATAGAAACTTACATCTCAGTTAGCTGTTCCCGGGTAAAAAAAGAAACAACTTACAACATATTAATCGCCTGTACATTTAGATCAATTCTTTTGAAACGTACATTTCGCTATCTTAGTTAGAGCGTTTTTAAGGTCTGTGATTTGAAAAACTTTTTGCGGTAAGTAGCGAAACTCATACTCTAAGTGACTTTGGGTAAAAAGTTTATATTGAGAAAAGCGAAAAGCATTTAAAAAAAATGTGTCCCAAACATGGCAGCTTTATCCCCGATAGTTTAGATTTAGAAGATGTGATTTTTTTCCCGTTTTTGAATAAGTTTTGTGGCTCTGGTGAACAATTGCAATATGTCTACTTGCAGCAAAATTGCTTTCCCACATCGATATGTCTCACTCACACTCGAAAATTAAATTAATAATTACTAAAACATTTCATAAAATAAACATGCATTCAAATTATTAAAATATTACATAGTCAGTCTAAAAAATTAATAAATATAAAAATAATAAAAAAACACGGGAACTAAAAAATATATTAGTAGTACCTGAAGCAGTTCCACCAATTCATATATTCCTTACCTATTCTCTACGAATAAGTAATAAGTCTTTATTCGTAGCCTATTCTATGTCAATTTCACACCTTTTTTTTTTCTTTTTTTTGCCAACTGTCTCGACCTGTTGATGACGACTGAACCAGACCGATACTCCGTATCAGTATCCCCACCTCTTGGTAGCTCTGATCACTGCCTGGTTAAGTCCGTCCGTGTATTCCCCACCTGATCCTAGCCTTAAGAGAAATAGGCGCGTGTGGTGGTATCACCACACTCACTCACTCACTCACTCACTCACTCACTCACTCACTCACTTGTATAACTCAGCAGATTGGGACGAGATGCGGCAATTCCTTGCATCGTACCCTTGGCGGCAAACATGTCTCATCTCCCAGGACCCGTCGACTTGCGCGTCTGATGTTATAGAGGTAATATGTCAGGCAATGGAATATTTCATTCCATTCAGTGACAAGACTCTTTCCAGCAAAGCTCAGCCTTGGTTTGGATCCAGCTGTGGTCATGCTGTGGCTCTAAAGCGTGCGGCATATGGATGTGCGTGGGCTGATGCTCGAAAGCGCAAGTCTTCTGATATTCGGGCTAAGAAGAGAAAATTTAACGTTGCCGCTAAGACCTGCAAGAAGATACTTTGGAAGGCCCATTTTGATCACGTAAGTTGAATTGGGGCCAAACTGGCTTCATACCCCACGGGTAGCAAAGCTTTTTGGTCCCTGACCAAGTCGGTCCAAGTAAACTTCTGCCGCCCCTCACTGCCACCATTGCTGAAACCTGATGGATCACTAGCTCACACTGCTGGAGACAAAGCGAATTTATTTGCTTCTCTTTTTGCAGAAGCCTCGCATCTAGATGCTTCTGGCAAGACACCTTCCTGCCTTCCTCATTGTGGGGTTTTTATGCCCGAAATTTGCATTCGCCAGAAGGAGGTTCTCAGAACGCTTCGAGCTCTAGATGTCAACAAGGCCAGTGGTCCTGATGGTATTCCAGCGATTGTGTTGAAAAACTGTGCGCCCGAATTGTCTCCCATCTTAACGCGTTTGTACTGCCTCTCTCTTCACACAGGTAAAGTTCCGAAGAGCTGGAAGCTTGCCAATGTACAACCAGTACCAAAGAAGGGTAGTGGTGCTGATCCGGCCAATTATCATCCCATCTCGATTACCTCCTTACTCTGTAAGTGTATGGAGCGTGTCATAAACATTAAGCTCTTGGCATACCTTGAAGACAATGATCTTCTCAGTGACCGACAATACGGATTTCGCCGAAACCGGTCTACTGGGGATCTTCTCGCGTATGCCACTCACGTACTGAGCGAAGCCATAGAGATGCATGGTGAGGCGCTTGCCGTCTCCCTTGACATATCGAAGGCATTTGGTCGGGTCTGGCACGATGGCCTTTTAAACAAGCTTCCCTCATATGGTTTACCTGTTGGCTTATGCAATTGGATAGTTGATTTCTTGAGGGAACGATCTATTCGATGCCGGTGTACCTCAGGGATCGGTTCTCTCAGCTACACTGTTTTTACTGCACATTAATGACCTTCTGAAGCCCGGTACCTTTGGGTATGCTGATGACAGTACTGTAGTTGAGAGATACAACTTCCAATGCTCAAGCCAGCTGTGACGCTGTCCAGTTTCAGAGAGAGGCTATGGTAGACCGTCTAAATTTAGCCTTACAAGCCGTGTCCGATTAGGGCGATGCTAACCTGGTTAAGTTTAATGCTACTAAAACGCAAGCTTGTTTGTTTTCTGCTAAAAAGAGTCTCCACCGATCTCCGTCTTTCCAAAGTGTAACAATACCAATAGGCGACCATTTGGAGCTTTTGGGTGTCGAACTCACATCAAACCTGAATTTTGGGTCTTATATTGAATCGAAAGCAAAGGTAGCTGCAAAAAACTTGGTATTTTGTCTAAGGTTAGGCGGTACTTCACACTGGGACAGCTTTTGAATCTTTATCAAGCACAGGTCCGATCTTGTATGGAGTACTGCTGCCACCTCTGGGACGGTTCTGCCAAGTATCAGCTCGAGTCTTTGGATTCAATTGAGAGACGTGCTATGAGGCTCATTGGGGATGACACTCTGGTAAAGAGTAAGCTTCAAAGTCTGGCGCATCGACGTGAGGTAGCAAGCCTGGCGGTATTCTACAGATTGCACTATGGAGAGTGTGCACAAGAACTGCACAACCTGATTCCCCCATCACCTTTCCATCACCGTACGACTAGACGATCAGCAAAGCGCCACCCTTTCATGGTTGAAATACCTCGCACAAGAACGAAGCGTTACGCTTCTTCATTTATTATAAGAACTGCAAAGGAGTGGAGTGGCCCTCGTCAGTGTTTCCGGTATATTATGACCCCGGTGTGTTCAAGTCAATAGTGAATAGGTATCTACTAGGCAAGTGTGCTACACTTTCGACCACACCATCGCTTTCCATCAGGTGAGATCGTGGTCAAACGATTGCCTAGTCAGTGATTAAAAAAATATATATAAAAAATTCATTTCCAAAAATTCCTTTATTACATTTTTTACTTAATATATTAAATAATTCTCTTTTAATACTATCACAGGTGGTATCACAGGTGGCGCCACATAATCAAAGTTATATTTCAGTAAGTATTTATTAGTGAAAATTTTGTCTATAAAAAAGTGTTCTAGAATTATTAAAAAACCTAAGAAAAAAAAACAACCAAAAATAGTTTTATTTTTTGACCTAGTGGGATTCGCATCCGCGTAAGTTGAAATTTAACCATTACGCCAGTTCGTTTTATGTGTATAATATAAAAAGCCTTTGGTAATTACACAATGGCATCCGACATGAAAACTAATAAAAACCACAGATTATCAGGCAATAAATAAGCGCCCTCTTGCGGCTGTTTGTATTGCATGACAAACTGCTTACTGTTTTCCGTTTTGTACTAGCTGTCGTTAAAACGTAGTGATTATATTCTCTTTGGCTGTCGTGAAGTAGGTACCTAGCATAACAGCATAGTATTGTATTCTCTTTTTATAACAGTTAACAGCTGTAATTAAGAAAGACCTAACAAAAAATAATCATTGTCAAATTGCATTACCGAACATCATAAGTACTGCCAGTAGCTACACTTTAAACACTACACGACTTTATAACATGACGTTGCCTGTAAAGGCATTGTCTGCCGCGGCACGTTCCTATGCCTATATTTCCGTATAAAAACAAAAGAGCGAAAAAAAACAAAGCAGAATAAATAGACACAGCGCGCGATCGGCAAAACAACCGCGTGGTTACCATGGTAACAGCCGCACCCGGCCCCTGCACCAAAAATGTGTCTACTCTGCCTGAGCTATAATTTTTGAAATGGTTTTAATGGCGGCGCGCGTTTGGAAGACTGCATTTTATAGAATAAAACTTTATAAATATTTATTATGTTACCACCGCCTGCTAAAATGTTAGTGGGGTCGTATGTAACAAATAGCAGTTATTTCTATCTATTTATCTATCTACAGTTAAGGCTATGGACAACATATAAATACGAAAGCACATAGAGGAAAATCCCCCAAGTATTATAATAACATACATAATATAACCATTATAGCATCATTACTTATTTTAGCATAGCGAAGATACATATTTCTTATATGTAGGCACAACATAAACTAGGTATACTTATATAATATATCCAAGTTGGGTATAACAAGTATTAGGTAGCAGACTTGTAAATTTGGATTTTGGCTTTCCTGCTTGGTCACCAACACGGTATGCAAGACTGCACCACAGAATAAACAATAATATTACGTGCCACTGCAGCTTGACTTGGGTGTTTTGTTCTGGATGCGGATGTCAATTTCGTCCTCCCTGAGTTCGTGTCTGAACATTAGACATACCTACTTTATTGAGCGTATCTGGAGCGGCCAAGTGCCGAAAATATACACCTAACTATAGGGTGTACAATCAAGGTATCTAGGTACATACTTACCGGTGGGTTGACCGGGTAGAGACCTGCGCGCCTTTTTAGCTAGTGACAACTAGCTGGAGATTGCGCAGGATAGGAAGGAATAAGTCTTGTGACAGAGCCAAGACCTTAGGACCTTATATATATAGGACTTAGTGATTATATATTCTCTTTGAGTATATAATTATCTATATTACCAAGACTTTGGGTCACTGAGCCATCGGTGTTTCTTAGCATATGTACCTACTACATTGCTGAGATTGATGGATATATAGATTAACTCTTTAAAACACTAAAAAAAATAAAATGATACAGACTTATGAAAAGAATTAGATAATAGATATAATGGAAGACAGGAACCTCCTCGAATGGTTCCTTCTAATAAATCGTATAACAGCAACTTATTTTTTTAAATAGCTTGACTTTTATTTATTCTGTGGTGCGGGGTTGTCACAACGTCGCCAATGTCGCGTGGATAGAGTGGCAAAATAGACATTTCCCGACTTCAAAAGATGTTGAGCGATGGCTAACTTCTGCGTGTTGACTGCGTTCTTGACTGCCCTAATGTGCTCCTTTATGCGGCATGAAACAGTCCGTTTAGTCTGGCCGATGGTACAGTGGCCCAATTCCATAACTTGGCTACAATCGGATTATCACTTTTTTCATAGCAAATTCGACTCTATCGCAAGGCATTAGTGGTTGCGATACTGAGAATTCGATTGAAGCCAAGTTATGGAATCGGGCTGCTGGTGTCGTGCGTAATAAAAGAGTGAGAAAGAGGGTCGAGGGTCGGGTTGAGGGTCGTGATCATGGTTTTTGCAACAGTGCCGAAATATCCGGAACTCAATACAAATAATATCCATGGTAAATATCCCGTTTCTAATGTTTATAACAAAAGAAATGCTAATTAAAATAGCACAACTTTGTAAAAATGTAGTAAAATGCTTCATAATTGAATACGAGCTCTGGCACAATCATTGGTCCACACTAGACAAACCAACCAATTCATTAGAAGCTCTTGATCAGTGCGATGATGAGCTATTTACACTGATCTAATTTATTGAAATGAGACGTCGCGGTACGCCTGGCAGATGTGAAACATCGAAAATCGTCGAGCTGAGGCGGAAAGAGCCGACGAGCCACGAGCGGTGGCGTGTCGCTACGCCAAGAGATGCGACCTTACTCCCGCACCGCGCCATTAGATGATTCACATCAAAAAAAAAGAAAAGATTTTGGCCACGCTTCCCGTCTCCACTGCAACCCCCGAAAGCAGTTTCTTCACCCTGAAAAGATTGATCACCTACCTCAGGAACAAAATGGGAGATAAGAGACTGTCACTGGTCTTGCTCTGATGAGTGTTCACCGGGATGTGTCTGTGCGCTTAGATCCCGATGAGATTGTAGATAGGTTAGCTGTTAAACTAATGAGATTAAATGTGATTTTAAAAAGTAATGTACAATATTAAACGTGCCATGTCTTTTTTATTTATTTATTCCGACTCCCCAAATACTGAGAACCGTTTTTTATACTTCGTAAGGTATATATTATCTTATTTTGGCAACGACAAGATTTAAAATAATTAATAAAAAGTTTTATATGTTCATTCAAACCCCTTTCATACAACGGCTCAGTAGGTAGTAACGCTCTGTGTCAAAGATGTGAGATACTTAAAAGAGCAAAAGAAACAACTTTAATTTCTGTATATACCTAACTATTTCGCCAGAAACCCCCCCCCTTGTGGAAGCTATAAATACGTGTAGCACTATACTGAAGCGCTGTCTGTTTAGTGGTCACATCACTCACATTCATAAATATCACATTTACACTTGCATCGCGAAGCGGTATGGTCTCGAGTCTCGACTTGAGCTTGCCAACGTTAGGGCAAGTTAAAAAAAAAATTGTCACGGTCACGGTTCGTCCCAAAATGTCCGCGACTATTCGTTCTGAAATTAAATAACGGGACGGCCGGCGGTGGCACCATTGATAACGAATTAAAAACATAATGAATCGGCTCTAGGTATCTATGACTATTTGTAAATGAAATTGGCGTTCTAGAAAGTTTAACATCGGTTGCCTTTTCCGATATGCTAAAAGATAAGGTGCTCATTCATACGAAAAGTGTTGTCATTGATACGGCAATTGCCGTAATATACGGCAATCCATTACTATTTTTAAGAAATTACGGCATACGGCAGACCTCTCATTAACGTATCACAAAATAAGATAATTGGATTTAGGTGAAATGAAACGCTATTTTCACTAGTGTGGTGAATAAAACGAAATGCATTTATCACTTTTAAAACACAAAGAAATCCCGCGTACAAATATTGATTGTTGAAGTATCGAGCTATCCCTTTCACCTTGATTAGAAATGACCAATGATGCCAATAACCCAAAAATAACCCAAAAGGTGAAAACGGAAAATGATTTCCAAAAAATTGATAACGAATGGAGACTTTCCCCATATATTAACAAATTTTCGACATAATTATTATGACATCGGCAACTGGAAAGCTCAATAATTTTGGTAAAAGATCCATGAAAGACTGCAAAACTCTTGCGAAATTTTCTTTTGATTTTTCATGTCTTACACACGCAGTAATGCAGTTAATAACTTGTAGGTACTGTAAATAAAACTCTTTTAGGTACTGTAAATAAAACTGCTAGCTTTTCTCTTTGTAAAGCTAACCGAACCGTAAACCGAAAAAAAGAAAACCACCGTGTAAAGACTTTTTATAGTTGCAATCACTTTTATTAGAAACCTTTACAAAATAAATTGTGAAATACGGCAATTTACTTTTTTTTGTAAATACGGCAACTTAGGCTATGGGATACGGCAGCTAAGACACAGAATAAATAATAGTACAAGCTAAGATTTTGACGATAACCTGTACCATTATTTATTCTGTGACAACACTACGAAAATGTCCTTCCGAACGTGGTCTGTGTTCCGAAGTATTCCGAACTACATAATTTGCATTTGCGTTCAATTAAAATAAATTGTTTCTTACCTTCGATAACAAAATATTCCTTATTGCATTGAAACGGAGGCAAAAAGACATCAACGAGTGACACGACAACATCAAGCTCTTGAGGTAAACATAATGTTTATATTTCTATGTGAAAAAGTAACTTGTGGAATGACTTTCGCGATTCGAACACATAGTTATATTTTAAATAACTATTAAGTTTTCAGCGCGATTAAGTACAGTTTAAATATATAGGTAACTATGACAGGTAGGTATTCCATCTTCTGGGTGTCTTGATGTGGAAGTAGGCAATGAAGTAGGTAGGTTCCTATTCTTCCCACACCAAATAACACCACAAAATGCATCGAAATTTACAACTAAACACAAAAAGCAATCGCGTGTGTGAGTTCTCGGCTACCGAAAGACTTCGACTAAACTAAGCATAAATTCATCAGTGTTGTTGTCTTTCCACAAACGCCTGATTTCTTGTCTGCGTTGCAGGTATTTCCGTCCGTACTTTATGTACTTCGTTGATGTTCCTTCTTCAGCTTGGATAACTCCGGAGCGGCCGTTGACGCTGCCTATGATGGCGTAGGTTTGCTGGAGCCGCTGTGGTGTTCATTCAAAAAGTCCAGGAGTCTTCCCAGCCCGGATATAATAACTTTCGGGACTGGCTCTTCTGAAGCTTTACCGCTACAAAAATATACTCCGTTACGTAATAATAAGTAATTTTTAAGTAGGTGAAGAAGAAGAGAGGCCTTTCGGGAGAGATGGTCACAGATTGCATGGGACCGGGATGTCTAGAAGGAAGGGGGACGAATTTCTCAGCTGTGGGACAATATAGCAAAATATAGTAGGTGGTATGAGGAAGTTCTAACTTAGGTAACCAGCTACGAATAAATAATAAGGTAACCAGCCAATGCGTACTTAAGTACCTACTCTTCCCGACAGATGTCACTAGGTGTTTTTTTATTTTATTTCAATGGCATTGTTCAAGTTTCTGGGCTGCTGGACCAGCTTCACTGAGCTCGTCTTCTTTCCCTTGATAACACGGTGGATATACAATACACTAGTAGATATAATAAACTGTAAATTTCTAATGTTTATTTATTTTAGCACTAACGCCTGCTAGCGAGAACATTATAGGTAATTTTTTGTTAATTTCTTATATCTAATACTCATTTTCGTAGCTCTGGTACAAAAATATAAGTACTCAGTTACGTAATAAATAAGGAATTTTAAAATAGGTAGATAGGAGGTCGCCACTGAAATAAATCAGCCAGTAATTATTATTAAAAATCTACCCAGCCCATGCGTTCCTAAGTAGGTACCTACCCTTCCCAACAGATGTCGCTAGGTGTATTTTAGAGACCTTTAATTTCAGAAAACAAACAGAACATTATGTAGTAGGGCAAAACCAAATATTAAAACGAACTATTATCAATATTAATTGGTATAATTATTTTATTTATTGTACTTATGGTATTTTTAAGAACTTCCCCAATATTTTGTATAATAAGAGTATAATTTTATGAATAAATATTTTTTAATTTATTTAGTTTAAAATCTTTGTTCTAGATTTGCTCTACCGTTCATAATTTTTCAAATCTCGCTTTCTGTCTGTACGAGATCGCTGCTTAGCAATAAGACCGCCGGGTACTATTATTAACTTTTAAAGTTTCGCGATTCGAACACATAGTTATATATTAAATCTATAAAATATATATATATATATATATATGTTAATTATCTATGAAATTGTACTTTAGGTTATTGTGTCTTCTCGTGATCACGATCAATGCAATTTGATCGAAACGTCGAGGTAAATAAAAATTAAGTTTTCAGCGCGATTAAGTCCCTTTTAAATATATAACTAAACATTAGATAGACTACAATCATGCATCAAGTATGCATAGAAGTACCTACTTACCAAATTCTTTTACTGTTTTTCGAATTTTCTTTTGCCTTTCTGTCTTATTTTAAAACTTTATTATAACAAAAACAAATAAACAATATTGCATCATTAAAAAAAAACATGGCTGTCTGTCGCCATAACTTAGGTTTTAGGGTCAAAATGACCTTTGCTTTTTATGGGCATCTAGAAAATATAATGTTGAGCATTCGACCTACAGACGTTCTGAGAACCAGCTCGGTGGGTGCCATTCTGTAGTACCTACCTACTACATAGGTACACATTCTACATCATTGTTTAGTAAGTAGGTACTGGCTTTTGCTCGCGTCTTCGTTCGCACGGACTACAGTTTATCGCGATTAAAATTATCCTATGTTCTTCCCCAGGGTTCAAACTTTTTCCATGACAAAATTCATCAAGATAGTTTAAGCCTTTTTGTCGTGACATGGTTCGTGCATCATGTAAAATCTACTAGACCAATTGAAATAAAATTTTCATTGTTGGAAAACTTATGTTTTGATTTAAAATTTGGTGTACTCTGTATCTCAATCCGAAAGGTAGAAGCCGAGCATTTGATTAAAAACGATTGACGGCTGAACGAATTTTGATCTATAAAATTGTGTAATTCTAGGACCAAATGTACCTAAAGTACAATTTTTTAGATCATAATTCGTCACAGGTTACTTATAACCCAGAAAAAAGTCCATAAGGACACAACTAGTAAACAATTAATTAAATAATTTGTAATGAAATTACATTGAAATAGTATGCCAAACATGAATTAAGACTTGAAAAAACAAACTTCGTTCGGTTAAAAAAGTAGCATGAAGAAGCGATGAAGAAGAGTCGATTGATAAACACACTAACCCTTCTTTTGCTTCGCCATTAGTCGGGTGAAGAAAATATGCCTAAGACACTATCAACGAAACGATTGATATCTTGCTTGTCAAAATCGGACCAATAGAGGAACATGGATGGAAAGGTGGAACATCCACGAATTCGGCTACCGTGACCTAAGCATCGCTATCCAAATTTTTCCAATAGCTTCTTTGAACGCGTATAAGCAGGCGTAAAACTATAAAAAAAACTTAAAAATAGTTTTTTATCGATTGCTCGGCATCTAGGTAATCATCGGATTAAGATACCAAGTATCCTAGTATTTAAATCAAACCACAGAATAAATAGTAGTACAAGTACAGGAGGATATCTGAGTGAAGTCGTGTAAATACATAGCAACTCTCGCTACAACGCAATAAAGTGCAATTTAACTCGCACAGAGCTGCGAGCTTTCACTTATATTTACCTACAAGGCGCTCGCCCATCGCCTGTGCCATCGCGTGCAAGCTAGAATGTATCGTATCACTACGCGCGAGAGCTTCCATTGTTCTAACCGTTTCAGAATCACTGTGTCTCTTTTTCGCTCGGTAGCAGGGCCGTCGCACTCCGCAACAAGTACATATTAATTCGAGAACCCAATATTCGGGTCCGTTCAGTCGAGTGTCAAGCGTGCGCTCGATGAGTCGCGCGCCTTGTACTTAGCAATAGAGCACCTACTTACGTAAAGTTATTGACAAACTTTATTCGTGTTTTAATTATGAGTACCAAGAAGAAAGCTAGAAAGTACTGCATAGCATTCGGCTGTTTGAATAGTGATAGAAATGACGAATTCTCATTCTTTACGTTTCCAAAGGATATTGAAAGGTAATAAATTGTAATACCTATAATAGGTCCTAGTTATGCAGTTAGATGTTGATATTTTTTTATTACGTAGGTTCCTATAGTTTTATGTTATTTCATTTGTGTTCCATACCGAAGCTACGCATATTTAAGGTTTTTCCGCGCAGAAATAAAGTCGTTTATTAAATCGATCAACGTAATTTTATAATTAGTAGGTATTGTTGATCGGAAAATGAATTACTGTGCTGACTTAGTAAGTAGCCTACAACTAATTAGGAATTTATATAATATATGTCTCGTATAATACCTACCTACTTTTTATACCTTTTATTACGTAGGTAGCAATTTATTTTTCACTCGTTAAAAAGCATGGAATTCAGACAGGCACCTTTATTCATCAAAGTGCAATACCTATAGGATATAATCATAATCAACCAACGACACGTAGGTAGGTATCTCACTAAACTTATCGGCGTCCTGAAAACGGGATAGGTAGGTAGTAAAAATGAGGTAGTCGGCCTATTGTGATAAGAATGTCATTGTATGTAATAGAACTATTTTAATTTATAATAATAAGTAATAACATAATACATTATTACTTATTTATTCTGTTACAATATCTAAGTCATAACATATCACAGAATAATTAGTAGTACAAGTACCTAGTCATATCTTAATACAACCCTACCGAGCGAAAAAGGGACAGAGCGATTCTGAAACGGTTAGAGCAATGGAAGTTCTCGCGCGTTGTGATACGGTGCATTCTAGCCTGCACGCGGTGGACGAGCGCCTTCTAGGTATATATAATTGAAAGCTCGCAGCGCCGTGCGAGTTAAATTGCACTTTATAGCGTTGTAGCGAGAGCCGCTATTTATTTAAATGACTTTACTCAGTTAGCCTTCTGTTTTTGTACTATTATTTATTCTGTGGTTGTAGTAAGATATGACTAGGTCAACTAGGTCCTTGCACCTACTATTAATTATTCTGTGATATGATACGACTTAGAATTTGTAACAGAATAAATAAGTAATAATGTATTATGTTATTACTTATTACCATAAATTATGATAGTTCTATTACATACAATGACATTCTTATCAGAATAGAAGTAGTACCTAATACCTCATTTTTACTATCCCGTTTTCAGAACGCTGATAAGTTTAGTGAGATTTATTTATTTATTTATTCAATTAATTACACGGCCTTAGCCAATTATTATAATTAATTACATTACAAAAATATTAAATTAGATAATAATAAAAAACTATGTCAAACACAGATTAGAAAAATAATAATAATAATAATAGAAGTCAAATAAATCAGTCAAAATAAATTAAAATCAATAAACACATTTTCATAAATTCTTCTCACAATACTCCAAGCATTCAGAAATAATCACCTTCCATTCATCAGCAAACAAATCAATCTCAGGGTTTGTGCACAGGAGGGCATTGAGCGCAGCGAGAGTTCGGGAAATAGGAGATTGAGCATGCGCTTTAGTTCGGCATGATGGCACTGCGAACAATTTATGTCTCCTGTTACGTCGGTAATTATTCGGAGCGAAAAAACGCGACAGCTCATTGTGGAGATCGGGCGCGTCTATTTTCCCACGGAGAATCTTACACATGGTAATAAGTTGGCAATTTGATCTTCTAACCTCTAATGAGTTATAGTTTAGGCTGCCTAGGAGAAACCTTGTCGGGTACATGTATGGGTAATACCCAAATATACGTTTATAAAGAAAACGAAGAAATGCCTTTTGCACCTTTTCCAGTAACAGAGCGTATGTGCTCTCATGCGGATGCCAAACACATGAGCTGGCCTCAAGCTTGCTACGAACCAGAGCCCCAAAGATGAGCCTAATGACACGGTCACTTTCAAAATCACGACAATTTCTCAGCACAAAACCCAACCTTCTAAAGGATTCCTTGGCAATTGTTGTGATATGGTCGTGAAATGACAGTTTTCGGTCGAATGTGACACCCAGTGCCCTATTTCATAAAGCGACAAATCATAATAAAACTACAAGTGTCAGTCAAATACGCCAAACCTGCGTTTCATATAACAAACAATCACGACAGGACTGATGATTGTCAGTCATATTGCATTTCACAATGCCAGTCATAGTAGTGTGATGGGTAAAGCTTTGGCTGTCACAATTGTCACGACAATTCTACAAATCGTGGTAATTTTTGAGCAACCGCCGTTTCATAAAACGTTTTTCTATTGACATTTGTTAGACAATTGTCGGTTGACTGCCGGTCACTACTAATTTTTTATGAAACACATTTAGTAATATTTTGACAATTCATTGAATGAATTGTCGGGTTTTTATGAAACGCATTTCGGTAGTTTGACTGACATTTGTCGATTGACACTTGTCAGTCTACTATAGGTTTATGAAATAGGGCCCAGGTCTTTCAGGTTAAAAGATACCTACCTAACCTACTTAATACGTAACGTATTATGTGTCGTTGGTTGATTATGATTATACTAATAGGTACCTATTACACTTTGATGAATAAAGGTGCCTGTCTGAATTCCATGCTTAATAGGTAATGAATGAAAAAGAAAATGCTATCTACGCTATAAAATGTCGGTATGTAAGTATAAACAGTAGGTAAGTAGGTATTTTACGAGACTTCTCAGACCGAATGCTATGCAGTACCTTCTAGGTCTCTTCTTGGTACTCATAATTAAAAAACGAATAAAATTGGACAATTACTTTACGTAAGCAGGTACTTTATTGCACACGGCGCGCGACTCATCGAGCGCACACTTGACAACCCTACTAAATTAACCCCAATATTGCGGCCTCGAAGTGTAGGTGTAATATTTGGTGTTTAGATGTGATTCGTTGGATGGAAAATAATAATTTATGTACAAATATTAATAAAACAAAAATCGTTCAATTTAATTCTTATAAAACTAATCCTATAAATCTTGACATTAATTATAATGACGAAAAAGTTAATGGAGTTGATAATATTTCTTTTATAGATAGACACCTCAATTCATGTTGATCAAGTGTGTAATAAACTGGAACGCTATGTGTTTGCAATAAAAAAACTCAGGCAGAATGTTTCTATGGAAGCAGCTCTTACAGCTTACCATGGATATGTGTCAGCTCTTCTCAGCTATGGCCTTATAATGTGGGGTAACTCAATTGAGTTGGACAGAGTTTTCAAAATACAAAAGAGATGTATTCGGGTGATGAACAAGGCCTGGTTTTTGGATAGTTGTAGACCACTGTTTAAAAAATGCAACATTCTTCCGCTACCGTACATCTATATTAGGGAAATTTGTCTTTTTACCAAAACTCATCCGGTTTTTTTATGAAACGTAGTGAAATCATTACCCGGCAAAAACGAGTAAAGTTTACGAACCTACTATACTAACCTCCTAGTCATAAAGTTTACGAACCTACTATACCAACCTCCTTGTCATAAAGTTTACAAATCTACTATACCAACCTCCTTGTCATAAAGTTTACGAACCTACTATACCAACCTCCTTGTCATAAAGTTTACGAACCTACTATACCAACCTCCTTGTCATAAAGAAATTTATAAGAAAAATGTATTTAATGTGTATTTCAATTTATAATAGAATTCCCAATGATTTTAAAATATTAGAAGGCAACAGGTTTAAGAAACTTTTAAATGACTGGCTCATAATTATGTAAATGTTTTTATAGTATTAACGAGTTTGTAGATTTTTTTGACAAAATTTACTTGTTAATATTTGCACGTCTGCATGCAGGCTAAATGCACTTTACCTACTTTTTAATATTAACAACTTTATGTTGTGTATTCTAGCAAATAAATTATTGATTTGATTTGATTTGTACTTGTTGCGGAGTGCAAACGGCCTGGGCCCCAATTCTACTAAAATGTTAGAAGTTAGAGTGAGTAAATAATAATTCACTAATTGCTCACGTTTTCTGCGAATCTCGTAAGGCCGGCGCGGGAGTCGAACCCGCGACAATAGGTGCGGTGCGCGAGCTAACGGTGTCGCAGTCATTACACGCCGCGGTTTTTACCGCGGATTCTTCGCAGCAAAAAGGTTTGATTTGACAGCAGTGTAGTAGGCACGACGGTGATTGGCCATTGAATGTTGTATAAAAAATGCTTTAATTTTTGAGATTGGGTTAATGTATTTCAAATATGATTATATTAATAACCAAATAGGTAGGTAAATAATGTTTGTTTTTTTTTCATTAATACTAATACTTCCTTGAACATTTTTAAATGAAAGCCCGATGCTTGGATATGAATCAAAATTTGTTTTATTTTTATTAAATCTTTATAAATGTATCTATGCGTCAAGTGCGTTATACATACCATAACTTATAAGAATGAAAATCTGTCCTTCACCGACATTTTCTTTTCTTTGTTTTTTTGTTTACCAACATTAAAACCACAATAAAATTAAATGCACCATCCATTTTTTGTGTTTTGCGTTTTAAATATTTGACAACTCCAGTCTAAGTACCATTAAAAATACCTAGATGGCGATAAGAAACGAGCAGCGCTTGGCTGAATCGCGGTGACAAGATTCTCCGGCGGAACACGAGTGTGTAACGACGCACATTTCACATCATACTTACCTGGCGTAGGGGACACAGTGATCAAGAAGGCGGTTCCCACAGAGCGAGGCCTGTCCATTGCACTGCAGACGGGTTGACCTCTGCGATTATCCCTAATGTGAATAACTCGGACGCGCTATTTTTGGTAGTGGGGACTGCGTACGCGCCGTCTCCTATCAAATAATAAAAAAGATATGTAATATTTGGCAACCAATTAGTATTTTTTTCTGTTTATAGTTTTTATTAAAATTGATCTAATCGATAGTTCCCCACATTAGAAACAGTTTCTCCGAACACGGAGCGTGCTTCGGAGGGCACGTTAGGCTGTCGGTCCCGGCTGTTATTGATTAATAGCAGTCGTTAAGCCATGTCAGAGGCCTTCAGCTGGCTTGACAAACTCTGACATCAGAGGCCAGCACTACCTCATACGGCAAACTTAAAAAATATGTAAACAGTAGCCGTAACCTGTTTGTACGTCAGTCAGTGCCATAAGCTATGCCAGTTTTAAGCTTAGGTGGTTTAGGATTAAGGGCATATCAACATAATTATGTACAGAAATAAAGCAACATATTAATTATGTTGTATTAAGATTATTTATTATTAATCGATTTCACAAAAAGAGACTGTTATATGTACGACTGCATGTATGTTTTTTTTAATGTTTAATGTACACCGATTTCTCCGTTATTTGCGGACCGATTTTGAATTATTTTTTTTGTTTGACAGTGTATACTCTCCAGGTGGTCCCATATAAATTGTCTCAAAAGTAGTTTTTCCAGAATAAATAGTTTTTCTTAGTAAATCCAGTTGATTTTGTGTTTATATTGCCTCAATTCTCTAAGATTTCTAAAACGATTTGCATAGTTGTGGTTCATTCAATAGGTCTACCCTTTTGAATATTTTTAATTTAAGTGTAGTCCCATATAAACTAAAACAAATTGATTCGTTTTTTTATTATTAGTTGTTAAATCAATTTAAAGCCAATCTTTGTACCATATCATTTTGTACATCACTTGTTGTTAAATATTGTCAGAGGGACCAATTCTCGTGAACGCCACTCCATCTCGGCGCCACGCTCGCGACAAGTGGTAAATTGGACGGGCGAAAGAAGCCGCGAGCAACAAGGCTGCTATGGCAAAAAGGCGAGAGCAAAATAGATAAAATCAAAGATTCGTTGTTACGATGATGCTGCCCAACGTCCGACACTTTCTAACTGTTGCGGCGAGACGCGGTGCTATTGCTTCGTGGTAGGAAGTTGTAACTAGATCACGCCTAGTTGTTAAGGGATGCTTCGCTGATTAGATGATCACATAGTGGCAGAAGGGTGTCAGGAGTGAAATACCATCTCACTGCGCACTGGGCCGGGCTCCAAGCCAACCTCACTGCATGCGGTCACCCGTAGCTCCCAAAACGATTGGTTCGATTTTGATGTAGTTCTTTTATTTTTTTATTTTATTCTCTGCCAAGATCGTACATCTTTCTTTGAGTAATACGTGAAAAACTAAAAAATATGGTTGGTTTCAGCTCCCGATCTTTACAGTTTTTTTTTAACGAAAAGTATTATTAACTGAGTATTTACAGTAAAAACAACTCGGAATTTAATGGGACGCAGAGCGAAAGAGCTCCCTCACTCTCTGTCTATCTCTTTGGAATAGTAAAAAAGTAAAGTAAGTTATTGGAGCGTTCATTGGTCATTTTATTTATAAAAGAATAGCTTTTGCTCGCGGCCTGACCCATGCAGTTTGACAATAAACCGGGAGAAACAAAACCTCACACCGATATCACCAATAGCACGCGTTCGTTAAATAAATGCTATGACCCGTTTCCGAAGACACAAGTTGGTGTAATTTAATAATACGCGCAGTTAGTCGGTTCTTCTCGCACGTGATCTATACCTACTTATTATAATAGGTTGTGAAAAATAAAATCGTCTGGTAAAAAGTGTTATCTTTGTAAAGTTTGAATGAAGTGTATTGGTTTTGTTGGTAGTGAACTAAACAATAAGAGAAATATTTTAGTAGGATTAGTATAAAAATTGGTAAAAAAAGTTTTCTCCTTAGAGAATGGTCCCCACAAAATCATTCATATGCAGATATGTATTTTTTTCTACGTGAAAAAGAAATTGTAGATTAACTAAAGATATTCGTTTACAATTCCAAAATATCTTCTGAACTTATCCGTCGCATCTCTGTATCGGATTCAACCGCTACAGAGATGATATGTTCTTTCTACTGTTGAACCAGTAGAAATAACATAACATTTTAAGTGAAACTGCATTTTAACTCATTTTTGCAAATGATGGTCAAATAGTTGGTTCTAGCTTTTATTAATTGACTTCATAAAAGTAGGAGATACCTATGATTTATTCTGTGGAGAAGGTTCTATGTTCGACTGTACAGAAAGTTTTGTTATGTTTTTTCGTTCACTGATTTCTCCGGTCAATTAAGGACCGATTTTGTTTTTTTTTATTTGAAAGGGTTTCAAGTTGGTCCCATGTAAATTGTATCAAAATTGGATCAGAAGTTTTTTTTCGTTATTTGTGCCATTTGAAGTCGATTTTTAATTGTACCATGCGATTTTGTATAGCACTTGTTCCGTCAGTGTTCAGCAGCAGTAAATAGTGCATTGTTTGTTCTTGTCTCGGTTGTGTGGAACCTATTCTTCTTATTATAGATTCACTTGCCCTGATATAGAATATATCTAGATCTACCGGACTGTATTTATTTATACTTTCGGATGAGGTAGTGCTGACCTGTGGTGTTAGGCCGCCCAAGGGCCTCTGAAGTGTCATCAATAGTTAGCAAATCGGACCCGATGTCGATGGATTGAATGGTGTAAATATTACCGCTTGGCCACCATCGCCCCTTTACATATCTCTCGCATATACTAACCCTGACTATTCCACATCGGCTCTCGGGATAACCAGGGCATATTTCTAAGCCCGTATAAAATCATGGACATTTACATGATACTTGACAAAGCTGTAAGTACACCTACATTATATAAATTTTGTATTTTGTCGAATGACAATAATGCCATTTTAGTACGTACGTACTAGGTACCTACCAGCATCATCATTATTATCAGCCTATATTTGTCCACTGCTGGACGTAGGCCTCTCCTAATGCACGCCACTGAACTCGGTCTTCAGCTTTCCTCATCCATTTTCTTCCAGCCGCTTTTCGCAGGTCGTCACTCCACCTGGCCACAGGCTGTCCTACACTACGTTTGCCTAAACGCGATCTCCACTCGAGAACTCGTCTACCCCAACGGTTATCGGTTCTTCGGGAAATGTGACCAGCCCACTGCCACAGCAGTTTGCTTATCCTTTAAGAGCTGTGGGTTACTTTGGTTCTCTGTCAAATCTTGCCACATATAAGCATTACATTGAAAATCCACTTTCCTCTTAATGAAAATAGAGTCCCTATCAATTTCGGCGCGCTACTACATTAGGTAACTATAAGAGCGCAGAGTGTCTGTGTGCGTTCGAACTATCGCTGACAATCGTAATGTGCGTTGTCGTACGGTGTGTAGCGGGAACAAATATTCTTGGTCCATAATCGCTAATATCGACACTCCATAGTTTTTACTTACTAGGTTCCGTAATACTGGATGGACTTTATTGTGATAATGACGTGTTATGTTTGGTACCCAAAAAATATAATTGTAACTAGTACGGCATTACGGCATTCAAGGGTGTGGTACGAAAAAATTATCAACTGTCCTATACAAAACTTCATTACCTACTCGATCCAAATATATGGGATGGCTGTTCTTTTTTTCGAGATTTCAATGTTGGTCCCACGAGGAAAGTTGTTCAGTTTGATAGTATGATAATCATCATCATCATCATCATCATCATCATCATCATCATCATCATCATCATCATCATACTTCACTCTCAAAGGGCTTAACGGATATTGATGAAATTTGGAATGGAGATAGCTTTTACCCTGGATTCTTTTCATCTTCATCATCCTTACACGCGGGTGAAACCTTGGGGCGCAGCTAGTAATGAATAAATCATAAAGTGTCACACGATGCATAAATAAAACAGATTTGTTCCCTGTAGTACCACTGCTCAGTACCGCCGATGATACTAATGGGAAATTGTATTCTCAGTAGTACCCCTAAAATCAACTACTTTTTATGGTGGTACTAGTGCGAAATGGTTTATTCCCAGTAGTACCACTGCGAGTATCACCAAAACAAAAGTACAAATAGAAAATTACATTCTTCATTATGACCAAGTAATTTCATTGGTCGACCTAGTAAGAATATTTTTTAGTACCACCGGTGGCACTTCTAAGTACAGAGTATTCTCATTATTACCCTTTTTAATTAAATAATTTGTATGTTGGCACACGTGAGATTTATACAGATATGGCTTTTTACGCACCGCAGCTTTTCTGCGTGAACAATGATAAAAGGTATCATATACCTATTATGTCACATATACATTATACAAGTTTCACTTATATACGTTCAGCTGTTACGGAGCTGAGTAGTAGCAAACATACTTACAAATTGTGCTTAAACAACAACTAATTTTTATAATGTTACCAGTTGTAACACAATTACAATTTAAGATTTTCTGTGTTTATTTCTCTTATCCTGGATAAAAATATTTTATTTTAGTCTTTATAACGTATAGTATCTATGTACGAAAATTCTTTGAAATCGGTTAAGGAGTTTTGTGTGTTTTCCTTTAATTTTCTTCCCCTTTTCTGTCGAGAAAATTACTCGGAAATACATTATATTAACGAAACCTTGTAAAATGAAGGTCTTGGAGTGACATATAGTTATAGGATACCTTTTATCATTGTTCTTACGGGCAAAATCGCGGAGCACAGATAGCTATACCAATATAAATCTCACATATGACACCATTCAAATTATTTAATTAATAGGGGTAGTAATGAGAATACTCAGTACTCAGTAGTACAACCGGCACCGGTGGTACTAAAAAATATTCCCACTAGGTCCACCAATGAATGAAATTACTTGGTCGTAGAGATACTAGTGCGAATGCAATTTCCCATTAGTACCATCGGTGGTAGGTACTTGGCACAAAGGCAGTGGTACTGGGAACAAACCGTAACCCACTTGTACCACATTTAAATATTTAAATAAATTGCTTATAGGGATACTACTGAGAATGGAATTTCCCATTAGTACCACCGGTGGTACTGAGCAGTGGTTCTAACGGGAACAACCTATAAACCAAGCACAAATTAAATATTTATATAAACCCTTTCCCCCACCCCATTATACCTAAGAAGCATCTCGATCACATCAGTTTTCAAACATTAAAAACCGCATCAAAATCGGTTCATTCTTTTGGGGTTTGGGAGCTACGATCCTCACCCCCATACCCCCCCCCCCCCCCTCATTATAGCTAAGAACCATCTCGTTCACATCAGCTTTCAAGCATAAAAAACAGCTTCTCTTTGGTCGGGGGTTAAAAATAAATATACTTATTATGTCTCAAAACTGGTTAGGCCTAGTACAAAATCACGCTCGATTCACGAGTTTCGTCAGGAGCGGCAAACGTCTCGGGCGACACAGGTCCGTCGTCGAGAAGCCCTCGGGCGCGACTGAATGCCTTTAGCGAGCGCATCTGTTTTATTACAATTAAATAAGTAATCAAAAATAAAATATAAAAATTGAGGTTGGAAGATAAAATACCTCAAATTTTAAAATGTTTAACACTTATTGTAATTTTCAATAAATTCTTACGCGTAGACGACGGGTTTGCACATGATTTTATTGTTTTTTTTCGGCGTGGAACACATTTTTTTTAAAGTACTTACAAATTAAAGAAAAATCTTGTCCACATACTAATATACTATGTACCCAGTATTTAGGATTTTTCTCAGATTGTTATTTGCTACCAGTAAGCTAAAAAAGCAATTGAAAAACCATGTGTTTCGTGCTTAAGTAAAAACGAGTGTTACATTTTTATTTATCGTAATTTATATTGAGTAGTTATCAAAATTTAAATTAGTAGCCTTACTAGATAAATAGATGATAAACAACTTTTCATTTAAAAAAAACAGATATCTTAAGGCTATTAAGAAATTAGCGCTGAAAAAATTGAAATTTTCTGACTCTTAAAGATATCTTAACAAATGATGGCTTGATACTAAATTCGGAGTTAAGCCACAATTATAAAACGAATATTGAGTGTTTTTCTGGCTACTGTACCTACTAAGTTAAATTAGCATAACAATAGGCCTCAAGTAGAAACAGACTGAGTATAAATCAAAATTAGGTACTTAAGTACATTACATTTTTGTTATTGATTGAGCGAGCGCAAAGCGCGAGCGAAGCGTCTCCGTTTCTGCTTGGGCAAAAATGCTTTCGTATGTCCGAATATCCGGCTGTCTGTCCGGATCTCTGTTCTCATCTACAGGTCGCATTTCTCAACCGATCTAGACTTGGTATACAGGTTAAGCAATTTTTTGTTTTTTTTTTAGTTCTCGGGGTTTTTGATTGGTAAACCCTTTTTACCAATCAAAAATCTACTACTGAATATCTCCGCCATATTAAATCCGATTTCGATAGTTCTTTTTTCATTTGAAAGGTAATAACAAATTTAAGTCTAATAAAAAATTGGTGAAAATCTGATGAGGATCTTCGGCGTGATGAGCAGAATAGCTCACTATTAAATTTCTCACTTTTAGGTTTCCACCAGTTGAATCAGCCCTTTACCTACTATGTAAGGATTGATGGAGCACCTTGGTTGTTAATGTTAGTTGTAAAATAAGGTAACTAGATGGCGCTACTATGCACCGCTAGATTGTTTGCAAAAAAGTTTGTACGCGCGAGGTCTGCAGCTCACAGATCAACTAGTATTGTAGGATATTGTGTATTGTCACTAACAAATGTAAGTAGGTATTTTCTTTCTCTACTCCTTGATCTTCGTGAATCTCCACTATCAGGTGGAATCTCAAAATTGTAAAAGAAGATACGCCAACATGATTACGCAACAAAAACATACACGACCGGTTGTACGCGCATCGTAATTGTCTCAAAACAAAACTCAACCAACTCCATGCCACCAGTCAATGGGATACGATACGAACAACCGGGAAAACGATAAAAACGACGCTCCATATTCGTGAAATGATTAAAAAAGAAAAATGGAAATAAAAGAAAAGGATCCAAGTTCGCGGCACGTACCGCCTCAGTTTAAAAAGAGAACTATGTTCTCCGAGCGTGAATGAAAAACGCGCCCACGACGACCGCGTAACCGTAATCTCGTTATTAGTTTTATTTTCAAGACTCTCCCTCTTCTTTTTATTATTTTCGTCTTATTATTATGTTATTTTATTCGTTTTTATCGCATGGGCCGGCTGTATGTAGGTCAGGAGCAGTGAGATTTTTTGGTTTTTCACGGGCAAGGTCGCGGCGTTTGCTTGTTTTGTGTGATGAGGCCGACGCGACGTAATTGCGCGTGCGTTGAACTGCACTGAACTTGGACGATTTTTTTAAGGCCGCAGTTGACTTAATGATTGTAAATTGCAGTTACGCGGTTATTCATTAAGAGCGAGAGAGAGAGCTTGGGGAATTTTGTTGGCAAGTTTTTGTTGCAACTTATAAGATTTGGATCTAGAATGGGACATCGGATATTTTTTATGTGAATATAGGTTAATATTCTGTAAGGGAATATAAGAGAAAATGAACATAAATAACATCAATCTAGGTACATATTTTGTTCTATAAATATAATTAGTGGCTCTGTCAGCTGAAGACCTCGCGAGTCTGTCTTTGTATAGCTTAAAGCTGAATAATTGTTCATCGCGCATATTACTTAAAACGACCGGTAGGCCGAAAGTTTGGTGACCTGGACTTTGACGCCGACGGTCACGGGTTCGAATCCCGCTGAGTGCAATAATTTTATTGTTGAGCAGAAACGACTTTTTGCTGTTTTTTTCCCCTAGTCATGTGAAGAATACAAAAATGTGTATTATTAATTTTTATATTTCTTTCAAGTAATGTTGTTAGTTCAAAAACGCCGTTTTGAAAAATTTCGTATACTTAACTGTATCGACAAAAAATTTATTATTGAACCTGCTCACAAAATTTTACGAGAATCGGTTGAGAAATGCGGCCTGTAGAGGAGAACAGCTGGACAGCCGGACATCCGCCGGACATTCGAAAGCATTTTTTCCCAAGCTGAGCTGAAACGGAGAGGCTAAAAACCTTTCCTGAAGATTTTAAGGCACAGCAAAAGTGAAAACTCGGCAGAGTTATTAACTGTTTCACGACAAAGCATAAAAAAAGTATTATAATAATAATTGAAAAAGTGTTGTTTGGTATACTAGGGCGAGCTTAATTCTAACTCTTCCAGTATTTTCACAAACAAAAACCTATATTATAATGACTCCGACGTGATTTGAACACGTACCCTTCTGCGCCCCAATTCTGATCGATTATTGAAAGAAAGTTAAACGAGTCTAGATCGAATAGTGAATTGAATAAAAAATCCCATCCTGCCATTCAATTTATGGTGTCTCCAGACTAACGTCCAACCCACCAACTCCAAACGTTCGGCCAAACATCTAACCGATACTGCTGCTGCGCTGTATCTGATCAGCGTTTAACATTATTATGTAGATATATTAACCAACAGACGACTAAAATTTAAAAAACATAAGTAAACGACGATGGTGGATGCAAACAATACATCGTAAACGAGACGCAAAAAATTACACGAACTTCCAACTGATCGTCCAACCTTAAAAGTGTGGAGTGGAGAGCCGGTTCGAGCGAGTTCGAGAACTTTTTTAAACTACTTTGATTCGTTGTCGATTTACCGCCGCCACGATCTCGGGCCAACTCAACCGAACTATGTCAAACCTGCACGAACCACCCTTTCATATGTTGGACGATCAGTTGGATTAGATGGATCGAAGGTAGTCTGGTGCAACCATAAGCTCAGCTCTCGGTGACATTACAATAACATTCGCTTTGAGAGCAACGTTTGTTTTTCATGAGATTGATGGCAGAGCGGAACAAGAATTTGAATACATTTTATTAGACAGCTTCCGCGCTACTGACGAGCCTCGGAGTCCATGAAAATTTAACCGAAAGTGCGTTTCAGTTAGTTACCAACTGTTTAAACTTTTCCCACAGATTGCCTTTCCTTCTAATGTGCGTTTCCAATATACGGGACGGCACCGGCGAGGACGGCAATCATTTGTATGAAAATTCGCCACAGCACGACAGCTACCCAGTGGAGAACCACCTAATGTTTTTATGAGGTTTTCATCAAGCTAGATCTAGACAAATAAATAAAATTGAATTGTCTGTTTGTAATTTCAAAATAACAGCTTTTTACTATATGCATATGAAATTATATGCCGTACTTGTAACAAAAACACTTTTTTTAATGTTTTTGTCTGTCTGTCTGTCTGTCTGTCTGTTTGTTTGTTCCCGATAATCTCCGAAATGTCTGGACCGATTATGATGGGACTTTCACTGGAAGATAGCTGATGTTATGAGGAGTAACATAGGTTTTTTTTAAAGTAACAGTGATACGCGCAGAAAAAACCCACGAATTTTAACCACGCGGGCAAAGCCGCGGGCACAGCTAGTTCATAATAATTATAATCCCAAGGTTGCCGTGCCGTCGCCGGAGCCCCAATGCCATGTCCGAGCCGGCAATTTAATGGAAAAACGCCCATCTAACATATTATGTGTTGAACAGATGTTGGTTAGTGTAACTGGTGTGGTTTGAAGACGTTGCGGCGCTGTTGGTACTGCCAGCTAAGGTTTAGTGTCATCCCAGGGTCGAGTCTTGGCCAGGACAAACAGTTGTGTGAAAAACCAAAATATTTGTTCTCGGGTCTCGAATGCTTGTGGTGTGTTGATTTGATGTGTGTTCGTACCACTCGCGTCACAGGAATACTACTGCGGAGTATGTGTAAAAATAATTGAGAGTCGGTGATGGTACAAGAAATAATTGAGAGTCGGTGATGGTACAAGAAATAATTGAGAGTCGGTGATGGTACAAGAAATAATTGAGAGTCGGTGATGGTACAAGAAATAATTGAGAGTCGGTGATGGTACAAGAAATAATTGAGAGTCGGTGATGGTACAAGAAATAATTGAGAGTCGGTGATGGTACAAGAAATAATTGAGAGTCGGTGATGGTACAAGAAATAATTGAGAGTCGGTGATGGTACATGAAATAACGTATATATTCCCTGATGTTGGTTGTATAGTTTATAACTTGGGAGTCTTCAATAGTCACTGCAGAAACATACTGAAACACTGAAATCTTTTATGTTTTTACACGAACGTCCAAAAAAAGGAGTGTAATGTTTTTAGGATTCATGTATGTTTGTATGTATGTATTTGAGTTTCTTTATTCCACATTAACTTTTAAATGCCTGAACAGATATAGACGTAAATAATAGTACAAGGTATGGGGTATCGATAGAATCCTTATTATATATAAGGATTCTATCGATACCGGTATATATATATATATATATATATATATAAGGATTCTATCGATACCCACATACAAACATACATGAATCCTAAAAACATTACACTCCTTTTTTTCACTCCTCCTCCTCGTAGTTTTTTTTCACTTTTCCACTCCTCTTTCATATTAAAATTTTTCATAAAAAAAATATGAAAAAAAAAAAATTAAAATATATATATATATATATATATATTTTCATATTAAAAATCCCACTATATTAATATTTATGAAAAATTTTAATATAGTGGCATTATGGCTTCATTTTTTGAATTTTACATTATGGGTATCAAATTGTGGCTTTGATAAGCACATTCCAACAGTATATAATTTATGGGCATAAGTTATTTTTTGCCACGACGTTAGTAGCTTTCAATCACTCAAAAGTCAAAATACCTACTCGTGTTGTTTTCTGAGAACATAGAAATCATTCATCATTTTTGACAGAATGATCCCGTCACTCTCGTGTCATTTACATAAGGAATTATGATTTTAAACTATCAAACATACCTACTAATTTTGATGATTCTGAAAGGCCTCTCAGTGCATAGTGGCAGCAGACTCGTAGTTCAGCCAGGCAATTTCAAGGTAGCTGTGATATTTGGTTCCCATTTAATATATGTCTATTTTTACAGGATCAATATTGGACGTTCGGGCTATGTTATGGTAAGCGTTATGTAGTGATGATGATGATGACTGTGTCCTCCTGTCATGGCCGATGGTGACGACACTGTTAATCATTTTACTTGATTGTGCTTCTTATATTTGCACAAT
Source organism: Alsophila aescularia (assembly GCA_946251855.1). Taxonomy (NCBI): domain Eukaryota; kingdom Metazoa; phylum Arthropoda; class Insecta; order Lepidoptera; family Geometridae; genus Alsophila; species Alsophila aescularia. Next base: position 57,361,406 of record OX276374.1, on the reverse strand, counting down.
TATACATACACATATAAGTACTTAAATGTCAAATTAAAAGATTAAAAATGCCATTAGGATGTCACACAATCATCAAACAGGGATAAAAATCATAAAAATACAAATGACTAATAAGAAACCAGGCTGTACCAGTCCCCACAAGCCGCAACGAGTATGACTTGTTTTTCCAGCCAACCACCAATTCACCAAGTTATAACTATCGGGAAATACAGACTGGTCTGGCAAGGAGTTCCTCTCATTAGCGGAACGAAAGATAAAATTAAATGTGGAAGCAAAACGTTTCGTGCATTGAGGTGGAATATCCACCACTACTGAATGGCTGAACTACGAGCTTGCTGCCATCGATTTCGTCTATGCACTTAGAGGTCTTTCAGAATCATCAAAACTATTATATTTCAAGTTAAAAATCGTAATGTCCTAAAACTGACACGGTAGTATCATTTTGAGAAATTCTGACAACACACAGTACTTAGAGCAGACTTTAACTTTCGACTCTTGACTTGAGTGATTGTTGCTCCTAAATCTTTATAGAACGAGGCTTTCTAATCTGTAAATGAACATTAAATTCTAATTAACCCCATAAAAGATTTCAGTGTTTCAGTACAGGGTTGGGTAGGGATACGTTAAGACCCTGATCATTTCGGCTGACGTTAACCCTGCAATCCCTTTGTTGCCGGCTACTTGGCAACCAGATACTACACACACACCTACACGTAACAAACCATAAAACAAGGCTGGACTGGCCACCAGCTCAACGCATTTAGTCATCGTTCCGAGTAAAAAGTAAAAATAACCGGGGCCAGACTTCATCTTGGTCTCAAGGCCAAATCCTGGACAAAAGAGACGAAGACATACATTTCTACGGGAGGAAGAAGGATGGGGAAGGTTAGTGTCTTCGTCCTTTGAAAAGGGAAAGTGGTAGTTAAAGCATTGGTGAGAGTGAGATACAAAAATGAGCGGAGGGTGGAGAGGGATGGGGATAAGGATGCTGCTTGGGAGTGAGAGGGACGGAAGCCGGGAACCGGTTAATTTTGAAGGGCTTGCGACCGCGGTCCAAGAAGCTGCGAGCATATATTTTGTTTATGATTGTGTATCGATTTCGGATGATGTCTCTACGTAAATCGAGGGATATGTTTCAAAACTTTTCAATTTTCAGTTAAATATTTTCATTGCACCCTGATGATGGTATATTTTGTTTTTAAAAAACGTACCTATGATAGGGCATAGAATAAGCCATGCAAAATCTAAGCATCATGCATATGCTAAGTCATGCAGGTCGATTCTAAGGATTTTTGATTATCCTGCCCTGAGATGTTTATACGTATGTATGTATGTAAGTATGTAGTAGGTATGAACGACAATAACTATTAAACCATTGATACGGTCTTTCGTGTGGTAGGTAGAAACAGAACTTTTTAAATGAAAAATCCATACTAAAATTATAAAAGCGAAAGTAACTATGTCGGTCTGACTGTTGCCATTTCACGCCTAAATCCATGTTGTTTTTTAAGGAGATATTTTGGGTCCTAGGTTTACTATTATTTATTCTGTGCCCTGAGGAAGGACATGGATACGTTTTATAGCGATAAACTGTAGTCCGCACCGCGCTATAAAGTCGCGGGCTAAAGCTAGTTCATTATAAAAACATCTAGATACAGGTCGTAGGTAACATGGGTATTGGGTTCATGCTTAAAATAGGAATCCCACACAGTCTTCATTATCCCCACGGTATATCTCCAATTATCTAGATATCCCTGATCGGACATTATTGCCAATTTCGGCCAATGTTTTTGTGATGTGGCGTGGCATCGATATTTTCGTCAAGTTTCAATTGTTCGTTTTTGCGTTCATAAACACGTAATTCCGAGCTTTCTGGCCCGCGGCTTTGCCCGCGTAGTCATTTCATTTAAAAGTAGCCCATACCTGAAATTCCAAACCCAAAAGTACCTATAAAGTACAATATACTACATATCTTCAAAATTCGTTCAACCGTCAAATAGTTTTGTATCGATTGCTCGGCATCTAATCATCGGGTTAAGATACCAAGTACCCCAGTTTTTAAGTCAAACCAAGCAATCTAACAATGAAAACCACATTGCTAGTTCTTACGTACAAACTCTTATTTCTTATTCACTGTTTACAACTCAGAATAAAGTTGGAGATATCTTAAGTTTAGTACTATACACACACTGGCCTTCAAAATATAGTAGGTATATAGCACAATTTTAAAATTGCAATTTTTCCTAAATTATGGAATTCAGAGTTATGAAATAGAAATCGTTTAATAACAAATTTCATCAACTATCTTTGATATTATTGTTTATTATACGCTAACTTTCGCCCGCGACTTCGTCCGCGCGGACTACAGTTTAACGCGAAAAGAAGCATCCTATGTTCTTGTATGATATTAAAAACCAATGCAGAGGTATAGCACCAACGCAGACTTGTTATTATTTCGTTTCTATGGCAACCGTTCCTTACAGCGAGTAATCGAAATTTTCCAGTTTTTCCCTGGAAACTTACCATTTTCCGTGATAAAAACTTCCTATGTTGGTCTCTATATTGTAAAGTACCTACCTATTTACAAAGTTTTATCAAAGTCCATCCAGCTGTTATCACGTTCAAACACTCCAAACGAACAAACAGACAACGTTTCACTTTTATATAGGTATTGGTGCGGATTAGTAACGTTTTAAATTTATAAAACAAAAAAACGATATCAGATGACCCATTACATTACATTAAAGGATCTAGGTGGCAACAGAGAAACACACACAGACACTCTTATACAAACTCAAAATGTTTTATTATAAAAAGGCACATTACAGCACTTTTACATGTCATCATTATCATTTCATTTTTCTAAGTCCACTGCTGAACATGGCCTCCCCCAAAGAGCGCCATGACGAGCGATCTTGTGCCACCTCCATCCAAAGACTTCCTGTGATGGCTACAATGTCGTCGGTCCATCGTGTGGAGGGTCTCCCTACACTTCGCTTGCTTGTTCGTGGTCGCCATTCGAGAACCTTTATTCCTCAGTGGTTGTCGGTTCTGCGAACTATATAGCCTGCCCAATGCCACTTCAACTTGCAAACTCTGAGAGCTATTTCGGTAACCTTGGTTCTTCTACGGATTTCCTCGTTACGGATTCTATCACGTAGTGAAACACCGAGCATAGCTCTCTCCATTGCACGCTGCGCAACTTTGAGCTTGTGTATGAGACCAATAGTTAGCGACCACGTCTCTGTGCCGTATGTCATCACTGGCAACATGCACTGATTATAAACTTTTTGGTTGAGGTTCTGCGGTATCTGCGACGAGAGTATATGGCGTAATTTCCCGAACGCTGCCCATCCGAGTTTCCTGTAAGCACAAGAAGTTGGATCTACCCAGTTGGATCTTATGACCTAAGTAGACATAGTGATCAACAGCTTCGATAATATCGTTCCCAACATAAGCCGGCATGGGTACGGGATGGGATGGGACATGGGCATTTGACATGATGTTCGTCTTACCCATGTTCATTTTAAGACCCACCTGTTTGGAAACAATATTTTACATGTCTAAATGTTAAATGTCTCCTAAATTAGGAGAAAAATATATATTATAAATAGACCAAATCCATAAATTAAGTCAACCATAGTTATGTACTTTGAGAAATTTCCCTTTCATGTGCCGACAGAGTTGAATCCCGCACAGGAAAAGGAAATACATACCTTCTGACACTACGCTCGTTTAAGAAGAGAGCGCCTAAGAAACTCAAAGGAAATGTTTTTATATGTCAATTATTTTTAAACGGGACTTAATCGCGCTGAAAAATTAATTTTTATTTACCTCGACGTTTCGATCAAGTTGCAAGAGCGAAGCGTGTTAGGAATTAAGAGGATCGACAGAGTTCCGAAGTCCACAATTCGCTCAAAAACAGGAATCGCTGATGTGGTGAATAAGACTGCTAAGCTAAAATGGGAGTGGGCGGGACATGTTATCCGAATGCATCCAGGTCGCTGGGCAAAAGTCGTCACGCCATCGACCTGATCAGTGGCGCCGTCGCCGAGGCAAACCCAGGAAGCGATGGCGAGATGACCTCGACGCCTCACAGGAGGGATGGTCACAGATTGCAGGGGACCGGGATGTCTGGAAGGAAATGGGAGAGACCTTTGCCCAGCAGTGGGACAAAATAGATTAATAAAAAACTGAAATTTTAATAATAATACACATTTACATGTCAAACTAAGTGCCAATAACTGTAAACAAACTGGGATAAAATAATAAAAATACAATGACAAATAAGAAACAAGGCTGGACCAGTCCCCACAATCAGAACCAGTTCACGAGTATAACTTGTGTATCAGCCATCACCCCCTCAACCATGTTAGTGGGAAGGGAGTGCTCCGGAACACAGAGCGGTCGCAAGTCAAGACATTTTAGTGAGCAAGACCATAAAAACTACTTTTTCTTTTGGTATTGTAAAATGGTATGAGACTCTAACAAACGCATAACACACCTCGCATTTTTCCTTCGGTCAGGGTTTAAAAGTGCATATATAGTTAGTGCATACTGGAGGATTCTTTAACTGTGGGGTCAGCGGGATGCATTGGTGAAATCACGGAATAGAAAAAATCCGTGGGTGAAATCAAGTAAGTACCTACTTAGTTTCAAAAGAGTTAATTTTTGTGTAGTCTAGACACGGTGCAATCTGTCCAATGAAGTTATCAGAGCAGCTAAAAAATATATGTATCGAATGTGCTTACAGGAAAGTTAAAATAGGTACAAGATCTCGACTATTCCGTTTCATCGTGTACATAGTCGTACATGAATGTGTTCCGTTCGAGGAGCCCCTCGTGCGAATTCGCGGGAACGGTCAACTCTGCTCAAGGTCAGGGAGTGGAAGATGCACAAAGGACCCATGGAGTCGCTGTTTGGATATAGTATGTAGAAAATTTGAAAACTGCTTGTATCAACAATTATTACAACTTTTTTCTAGACTATCCAAGAGCACCTCTTCAACTTTTAGAAAGATACCTACATGCGAAAGTGTATGTGAGGGGTGCGTGCGTGTGTGTGTGTGTGTGTGTGTGAGGGTGTGTGTGTGTGTGTGTACGTATGTTTGTTAGTTCCTCACGTTGAAATGGCTTAACGGATTTTTATGAAATTTAGTATGTACTAGCTATGCCTGCGGCTTTCCCTGCGTGGTCATTTCATTTAAAAGTAGCCCACACGTGTTATTCCAGGACCAAAAGCCAAACCACCACCAGACCAGTTGTAGGTTTGGTCCAGGTCCAGAGGACACCTCCTCTGGACCTACAAAGTATAATTATTATACTACATTTCTTCAAAACTCGTTCAGCCGTCAAATAGTTTTTTATCGATTGCTCGGCATCTAATCATCGGAATAAGGCACTGCCTTGCGTTTTTATAACGACACTTCTATGATACTTCATAGAAGTGCACGTATTGCAATGAAATAAACGCATATAATAAGATATGAAAATAAACGCATATAATACAATATGAAATAAACGCTAGAATAAACGTACCGCGTTCCACCGCAAGGTAGTGCGTGCAAGGCCTAAGATACAAAGTACCCCAGTTTTTAAATCAAACCTTGTAAGGCGTCGTAGTGCAACGGGCGGTAAGGTAACGAATGACGTGCAGCGTGCAGATGAAGCGAAAATACGTAGTTCATATAAGTTACGTATATTCAGAATAGGTTGATCTATATATACATATAGATATGCGCACAGTAATTCGATATCAACCATGTACAAAGTACTCTGTGTAATGTGTATCAACCGGACATTAGGCAATTCAACAGACAACTTCCAGTCGCAAGGGCTTGAGAGCTGGAGGTCGTGCTAGTGCTAGTGTGAGCCGAATCCAAAAACTTTACAGATTTGAATTTAGCGGGACCCTTGGTTGCTGTGAATGAAATGCTTGCGTGTTTTAAGGTCAACCAATAGTTAAATCAGTGGGAGAACTTTGATGCCTTTGGTTTATTCGGTTGAGTTGTTGATGCTGGTAAATTATGTAGTGTTACAACATTAATTATCTTCTTTGCACAGACTTTTTTGTTCTTATTGCTTTATTATAAGTACAGATACTACGCTCTCAAGTGTAGAGGTCCTACAATAAAAAGACTTACGCCCGTGTTAAGGAAGTAGGATACTCCATTGTGCTATCTATATTCGTACTCTAATGTACCATCTCGATTACCTCAGCTTTCAAACATAAAAAACCGCACCTAAGTCGGACCATTCGTTTGGAAGCTACGATTTTCACCCCTTTTTCTCACCTCTCCCCTCGCCCTCCCCATATAACTAAGAACCATCTCAATCACATTAGCTTTCAACCAAAAAAAAAACCGCTTCAAAATCAGTACATTCGTTTGGAAGCTACGATGCCACAGCCAGACACTCACGCACGCACACGCACACACAAACACGAACACACACACAGAGTGATACACACCCTTAACTTATAATACCCGCCTCTTTGTTCGGGGGTTAAAAATGTATAACAGTAATCTGTTTGTTTGGTTACCAATAAAAACAGCCGCAATATCGTTCCTGACATATCTGCCCGCTTGAGTGTAAATCCGCAGGGAGACATTTTGTACGGCTTGTAAGCGATTTTTATTGGTCTTAGAATACAGCGCGTACCATGCTAGTGCTGCATATGTTAGGCGCGTAGGAATTTAGGTCTTGTAAACGCCTAACTTGTTCTTTAGGGGCATCTTCGAGTTGAGTGCTGGTTGGAGGGGCGTTTGGGCAGCCTTTGTCTGCCGTATGGCATGTTCTAAGTGTGGGCGCATCTCGCCGATCTATATGGATTTGCTTTACCGAGCGTCTATGGAACTAAAATTGACATTATCTCATCTCTTAATTTTAGTCACACAACAAATAAATAATATTACAAGTAGTTCCGTGGACGTTCACTGCTGCCAAAATACTACTGTCAACGCCAAAATAGCGATAATTAAATGCTCTCATTGCGACGTACGTCAAAAGCATGTCTAGAGTATGTGAATAATAATGCAGTTGTCTATGGCGCATCCTCAACGAGAGACAGGTGTCAAAGTGACAGGCGTCACTACATTATTTTTGCCCATCTTTAAAAGTATCAGGAGTATCTATCTAGTTAAAAACCGATATTTATCTAGGATTTCAAATAACAAATAATGTAGTCAGATTTCTAGGATACTATTTTCCAGATGGATATGATTCTTTTCAACAACATCATCCATCATCATTGTCCACGCGGGTAATACCGCGGGGTGTAGATAGTATTTCATAAAGTTAAGGGATACCGTAAGATATCCGCCACTAAAGTACAACGCTTACTTGAACTATGGTGGTATCCACAAAATTAAGAATTTAGGTACATAGGTAATATAAAATACCTAAAATTTAAATTGATATCTCCTTCGCTAAGTGTCTAAAAGATATGATGTATCGATATTTCCTTGAAGCTCTTTGAAAGCGTTATCTTTATTTTTCCTCGAGCTACTCCACTGTACACAAAGATCTCTGTTCCCCAGTCAACATTTACCAATAAGTATTTGTATCCACACGCAAACACGCACACGACTAACGCGTGTGCGTGTGTCGTACACACCACACTACACACTGCACAAGAATGCAACGCGTTGTTGACACAGCCAACTTCGATATTCCTTTATTTATTGCTATAAAAACCCTTCCCAGTTATTGGCACAACAAAATAAACTTTATTGTAAATGCAAAAGGTGTAATTTTCGTTTATGTGCAAAATTATTGAAGCTCTTTCCTATTAGACACATCTTACATCTATCTAAGCAGCTATAGTTTTTAAGTTCACAGACCTAAAAGACGTATTTCCCTTCGCCCTTTCTGTAACATAAGCTCTTATGTTTTTAATGAAAAGGGGGTATATTTAAATAAGGATTTATGCGTTGCGTCTGGCGTTTTGGCGAGATCCGCGGATAAAGGATCGTCCGGGATTAAAAAAGTGAGATTTCGCGAAAAGATTGCGAGATTTGGAACCACAATGGGACTTTGGAGACAGCTCCTTGAAGTATCACCTCCTTAGAGATTTTGGAACCTTCATTTTGTTTCTTTTTTGGATGTGGAAATGTGCAACGGTTTTAATTAATGAGTTTTAAATAGATAGAGTCGTATACCTTTTTGGTAATTTCTTGACAAAATGAGGCAAATCAGAAACCAAAGAGGTAAAGCTCAGCTCGGAGTAGGTACATATTATTGGAAGATATATAGCAGCTCTGAAAATTAAGAAACTATAACATTTGGGCCACCTATAAACCTGTAATCGCTTTATATTTAGGTATTAGGTACGTAGTTTACTGTTTTAAGTAGTTGTTTGTTAGTTATAAGTTGTAGTGTTCGGTAATTAAGCCATAATTAATAACTATTACAATAAAACCTCGTGAGCTAGTGGCTGTACAAAGTAAGTTAGAACTTAACTGTACTTACGCCCAGTTAAGCTATTTCAGATGCAAATACAGCTAACATAAAAAGTTACTGGAGTCTACATTCCACAGAACCTGTCTGCATCCTTAATTATCGACAATCTAGATAGGACCGATGTCCACTACAAAAAGTCCTTACTACCGCAGCACCATGTCACAAAGAATTTTATTGGGTATTTCTTTCCTTTGTCAATTATACAGTTTCTTTGTATCATTGTGAGAGAGTTCTTAAGTGATTGAAAAGTATGACGTGCATTTTATGTATTTTTTCTTTTAATTCTAATTAAAGTTGTAAAGTTAAGCTGCATGAATGTACGAGTAATAACAATTTGCTTTTCACTCGTTGAGTTGACAAGATATTTGTAATTATGTATGTATTTAGAGCGTAGATCCTTTAGGCATAACAAAGCACCTAACTTTCAAAATATATTTATTTAGTAAAAAAAGCTTTTAAAATATAGCACACAGAGGACGCTTTTGTAATTCATCAAATAAATAAGTACGATAGGTACCTAGGTACTTAACTGTTTAAAAGTTTAAATCAAACTTGACGACCGGTTGGTCTAGTGGCTAGAAACCCTAGGTACGAAATCAAAGGTCGCGGGTTCAAATCCTGCAAGGTGCAATCATTTGTGTGATGAGCAGAAATGTTTGTTTCCGATTCATGGATGTAATATTCGTATCCATTCATCTAGTGCCCATAGTTCAGGTTATCTTACTTTGGGGCTAGGTAATTGGTGTGGAATTGTCCCGAATATATTTATATTTATTTATATATATAATTTAAAAAAAAAAACTAAAAATCCTATTTGCTTTTAATCGTAAATGCACCAATTGTCAGCTGTGTGAGTGTATAACACTGACGTAGATGCCTAGCATGCTGGCGCTATTGCCTAGTTAAATTCATAAGTCCTGTAAATACTTGTTTGTTTGTCGTCTGAGGTAGTGCTAGCCTCTGGTGTTAGAGTTTGTCAGGCTCGAGGGCCTCTGACGTGGCTTAACGATAACTGCCGGAACCGACAGCTTTCCGAAGCACGGAGAGATCAACCGAAATAACTTAGAAAAGTCATTGGTGCGGAGCCTAGGACTGAACCCGGTATCGTTGGATTTTAAGTTGCACTATGGAACCGTTAGACTACCATCGCTGTAAATATTACCAAGTTAGATTATTCTTGTTTGTAGATCTAAATATAATATTATAAATAAAATAAGTAGCTTATAGGGAGATCAAAAATGAGGACAAGTGACACACATATTCGTAAAATAAGCTGCAAGTAATCGTTTACTGAGACTTCAAGACGTAAGTGTAAAAATAAAAAAGATTTGAAAAACTGAACTGACTTCAAACAAGCACTAATTAAGAAACTGAACTGACTTCAAACAAGCACTAATTAAAAAACTGAACTGACTTCAAACAAGCACTAATTAAAAAACTGAACTGACTTCAAACAAGCACTAATTAAAAAACTGAACTGACTTCAAACAAGCACTAATTAAAAAACTGAACTGACTTCAAACAAACACTAATTAAAAAAATATATAACCCCCGACTTCCCACCCCCATTATAGCTAAGAAGCACCTCGATCACATCAGTTTTCAAACATAAAAGTTGTTCCATTCGTTTGAGAGCTACGGACGTCACCCCCATTCCCCCCACCCCCTCATTATAGCTAAGAACCATCTCGTTTAACTCAGCTTTGAAACATGAAAAACCGCAGCTAAATTGGTCCATTCGATTGGAAAATACAATTCTCATCCCCTTTTCTCAACTCCCCTCCCCCCCTTCCTCCTACATAGCTAAGAACCATCTCGATCACATCACTTTTCAAACATAAAAAACCTCATAATCGGTCTATTCGTTTGGGAGCTATGATCCTCACCCTCATCCCCCCCTCACCCCTCCCCCCATTATAGCTATGAACCATCTCTGTTACCTCAGCTTTGAAACAAAAATCGCAGCTAAATTCGTTCGAAAGCTACGATTCGATTATGTTCTCTCATATTATGTCAGGATGTTTTTATTACATTAATTATTTTATAATTAATCTAATTAAAGTGTCAGTGTCAGTGTGGTCTTATATAAATTTAATCAAAATTGGTTCAGTTTTTTAGTAAATCCATTTAAAGTCGGTTTCTTAAATAATTATTCTGAAATATCTTCAATGCACATTCTTTTTCATATGAAGCCTAAATCATTCGAAGGTCTCGTATCGTAGAATAGCCTTAGAATATAAAGCACTTTAGTTTAGCCATATCATTAACATTCATATCCGAAATCACCTTCTAAATTCCAAAAAAGTAACGCCCATTCTAACTTAAACGAAATGGAAAGTATCATCTCTATCGAACTATCAGTGTAGTGAAACTAAAAACCACTTTCGTTAGACCTTTCCCACCAAGGATCGAGAACCTGTTCCGATCCACACAAAAAACAATATTAATTTGGGATCCCACAAAAAACGATGGCCACAAGAGTAAAAAAAGCTAATGGCCAGAAAAAAAGAAAAAGGATGGATCGACAAAAACGAAAAGAAAAAATAAGACACGGCCGAAGAAAGGGTTTGGGCGCTACAGGTTGTTCCTTTTTTGTTATTGACTGATATCGTTTGTAATAGTCGCTAACTGAATCTTTTTTATACATAATAAAATTAAGCTAACATTAACTTTTAGATTACAAAACAAAATGGTTAGATACATACATCTTATAAGGTTTGTTTATGATGATTTCATACTTGAAAGTAATTTTTTAATACATCAACAAGCAACTGCTATTTAATTTTATTTAAGCAATAAATAAATTTAAATTAACGTCAGAGATTAACAATCATAAACTTCGTTCTGTTCACATTACAGAGCAGGAAAAGCTTTATTATCAAAAATAACAATAAATAAACTGATGTAAACAATCACTTGCAAGACACAGAATAAAAAACTAAATACAAGTAGGAATGTAGTCGCAGAAATCGAAAGTTGTAATAACTATTTATAGGAAACAAGTGTTGACGGCGTAGCTTCTGCTTTTTGTATTATTTTATTTTATTAAATGAGTTGAAGATTATACAACTGACCAAATACGATGCTATATTCATTTCCCGTGACCAATGTTAATGAACCTGCTTTAATTTGTAGTTTGATAAGAAGTATGTTTACGGTTTTTGTACGGACAAGTGCCTATATTAACAAAATACTAATCCAAACTACGAATCCATATATAACAGTGAAACGTTGTCTGTTTGTTTGTTTGTTTGGGGAGCTTTAACGTGATAACTGCTGGATGAATTTTGATGAAATTTGGAATGGAGATAGCTTATACCCTAGAATAAAACATAGGATTTTTTTATCCCGGAATATTGTAAGTTTTGACGGGAAAACTGGAAATTGTTGATTACTCGCTGTAAGGAATGGTTGCCACGGAAACGAAATAACAAGTCTGTCAAAAAACATCAAGAGCATTGGTGCTATACCTACTTTTGCACTGGTTTTTAATATCCTAAAAGAACATAGTATGCTTTTTTCGCGATAAACAGTAGTCCGCGCGGACGATGTTGCGGGCGGGAAAGGTGAATGACAGTGGATGACACTCTGGTAAAAAGATTTTAGAGATTGCACTATGGAGAGTGTGCACTATTTATTTTTTATAATAAGAGCATATATTGCAAACTAAAAAACAGTATTTATGTTAATTTAAAAATCCATACAAATATATAAAAGTGAAACGTTGTCTATTTGTTTGTTAGTTTGGGGAGCTTTCACGCGATAACAGATGGACGGATTTTGTTGAAATTTAGAATTGAGATATCTTATACCCTGGATTAAAACATAGGATACGTTTATCCCGGAAAAGTTTCCACGGGAAAACTGGTAAATGTTGATTACTCACTGTAAGGAACGGTTGTCATCACAGAATGATCGATGGTTGCCATGGAAAAAAATAACAAGTCTGTCAAAAACATCAAGAGTGGTGCTATACCTACTTTTGGATTGGTTTTTAATATCCTAGAAGAAAATTGGATGCTTTTTTTGCGATAAACAGTAGTCCGCGCGTACGAAGTCGCGGGCGGGAAAAGTTACTACTAAACCAGAAACCAAATATAGTGAAATAGTTAGGTGTGATGTGACTAATAAAAAATACCTAAAAGAAGAACGTGGTAAATAATAAACTGATGTTGTATAAAATACCTAAAAGAAGAACGTGGTAAATAATAAACTGGTGTTGTATAAAATACCTAAAAGAAGAACGTGGTAAATAATAAACTGATGTTGTATAAAATACCTAAAAGAAGAACGTGGTAAATAATAAACTGGTGTTATATAAAATACCTAAAAGAAGAACGTGGTAAATAATAAACTGATGTTGTATAAAATACCTAAAAGAAGAACGTGGTAAATAATAAACTGATGTTGTATAAAATACCTAAAAGAAGAACGTGGTAAATAATAAACTGATGTTGTATATAATACCTAAAAGAAGAACGTGGTAAATAATAAACTGGTGTTGTATAAAATACCTAAAAGAAGAACGTGGTAAATAATAAACTGATGTTGTATAAAATACCTAAAAGAAGAACGTGGTAAATAATAAACTGATGTTGTATAAAATACCTAAAAGAAGAACGTGGTAAATAATAAACTGATGTTGTATAAAATTCGCCTTGTTTTGTATTTTACTTATTACATTTAAAGTCAATACAATTTTAGCAATTTTAACTGTCGTGCTAATAAACAAAGAAGACTCGCTATACTAACACGAGAGAATCACTAGACAAAATTACTCTTCCTGTATAGTCGGGTCAGGTAACATCTAACCCTATATTCACGTCCATTGTTATAGAGGTCAAAAATTCCAATGTCCTTTGTGTTTATCTTATTCAAAACATTGCTAACTAAACAGTCTTTTTAATTTATTATTTTGATTGTCTCCGCACGACTAGTGCATTTAGCCATCATCAAGTAAATTATTACAAGTTCGTATTTTTTAAATAAATAGTCAAAATGTCAAGTCCCAGTCACTCACTTCTTGTATTATGGCATTTGTGGAGTTGCCATTCCACAATTCCGCCAATGTCACGTAAGTCGTATTCCGAAAAATAAGGGAGAATACTAGAAGGATATTAATCGGTAAAATATGGGAGGATCGAAGAGCTCCAAGTAGATTATTGATTTATTTGTTGAAATATGTTATGACTGTGTATATATATATATAATTATGTATGTGAATATAATATCGTTTAGAGTAGGTATGGTATGGTATATATTTAATATTTATAACTTAATTTTATTAGAACTTATATATTTGAAGAGAATATTTACAAGTGGAGTATTTACAAAAGTTAAAAGGGTTTTAAAGGAAATAGGACGTGGGATTTTTGGGGGGAGGACATCGTACAGAGATGGCCGATACTTCGGACAGTTAAAAAATATGTAGTCTATGTTACCCTCATCTAAGCCACATTCACACAATGAGTGATTCCTGATCCTTATTTTAGCCAAATGGACAGGCGTGCACGAGTGTCCCAGTCGAAGTCTACATAAAGTGGATGTTGTACTTTTATTGGCACCACGAAACTTTAAAAACCCAATTCCCAGTCAGTCAGGTGCTCAAACAAGTCTGGATAAGTCACCATCAAAGTAACGATTCAGTAAAGTGGAGCTTTAGGAAGTTTTTCCTAGGGAGTTTCGGAGAGAACACGAAATTACACGTTTTTTGCGTTTGTATCATTTGCCAACACTCGTGCACGTTAACGTGGAATGGAACACTTAATAGTTAATATTACACATTAACACTCGAAGGAACACAAGTTTGTGAAAAATTAACAAAGTCTCGATTTCTTTTTCAAGCCGGAGTACGGATTTTGTCTCCCGTTTGTTTGTTTTTCGCATGAGGTAAAGCTGGTCTCTGGTGTCAGAATTTGTCAGGCCGCCCGAAGGCCTCTGACATGGCTTAACGACGGCTATTAATCAAAAACAGCCGGGACCGACAATTCAACGTGCCGAACGAAGCGAAGGAACACCGCACATAACTTGGAAAAGTCATTGGTGCGGAGCCGAGAACCAAACCCGGTCCCGTTGGATCCTAAGTTGCTATTGAACCGTAAGCCTACCTTATACACAGGCGTTAAAGGGAGGAGGGATAAAGGGAGGCTTTGGAGGAGGCTTATATGCCCTGCATTGGGCGGAATAAGCAGCAAATGATAATGATGATTCAATGAAAAAAAACAGTAATAGTTATTTTTTGTGTCTACGATCATTTACATGCGTCTTTGTGATCATCACCATTATAAAGGCGCTGTTGTTGTATCATTTGCTCATTGTATCCTCCATGTAAAGTTAAAACGAAAGAGGTGACTCGGTAGTAGATTTCAATAAGTTCCACGTAATAATTCTTAGTTTGAAAACATTCTGAAACAAGCCGGAACTCTCTTGAATTATACGAAAGTTATCAGGCTATCAAGGGCTCTTTTTATTGCAAAACTGAGTTTAATTAATTGCTCGGCGACCACTAAGTGGAAACTTTACGGTTATCGCCGCATTGTCTAATCTTTCTGATTTGTGGCTGTCTTTTTTCCTGTCAAAATCAATGGGCCTCGGTAACCATTAATGCACTTATGTAGGTCAGAAACTTGGTGATTTTTGTGGGAACATTTCGAATTCTCACAAGACGTTTCGGCTGTCTGCTTGCTTGTTTGCTTGTTAGTGTTGCCTGATTCATGCAGTTTGTTTAAAGTACGATGTTTACGCCAGCATTATTTTGACTAAAATAACTATGGACCGCTAGTTGTTGTAACATTTTTCTTTATTTGTTTTAATCATTAAAGTATTTAATAAGCGTTGTTCAATACACATTGTATTTATGTCTATCTATCTGTGTAGTAGGAAGCGGCGAGAGAAGAGGTTTATGAAAGCAGAAGGCCGTCCTCAAACTATCTTGCAAAAGGCAAAAGTTACAAATGTTCCTCACCGTCCTCCTGGGCTTTTTACACGACTGCCCAAAATAAGGAGTGTAATATTTTTAGCATTCATGTATGTATGTATGTTTGTATGTGAGTTTCTTTATTCCACCATAACTTTTAAATGCCTGTACAGATTTAGACATATGGGGTACCCTTAGAATCCTTACATCCCCTCGAGTAACACAGGCTATTTTTTTTGAAAACATTCAGTTTGGCGGCACTGAAACTGAACTGTTTGTTCAGTTTCAGTTCAGAAACTCGAAAAAACCTTCGAAATTTACAATATTGGTATCAAATTGAAGGCCTTGTTATGCACATTCCAACTGTATAAATTTTATCATAATTGGTTTAGTAGCTTTAAACAAGCTTTAATTTAATTCACTGTGTTATTATGCTTGGGACTAAATTGCAAGTCAATTTTGAACCATTTAGCAACATCCAAAGATGCTAAAGTTTTGCACATGGGTGTAGTTCTGATGACAATTATGGTAGGTACTATTGAACTGACCTGATGATGGAGCCGGAAGGTAGTCAAAGGAACTCAACAATCGGATGATGGAATCCCTTCGCGTTTGGGCTCATTTGGTTTGTCTTGATGAGATCTCTGGTTATATGTGGTATCTAGGGTCTGATAATGGAGCCGGAAGGTAGTCATAGGAACTCCACAACAAAATGATGGAACCCTATCGAGTTTGACCAAATGAGCCCTCATTTGGTTTTTCTTGATTAGTTCTCTGGTTTTATGTGGTATTCAGGGTCTGATGATGGACCCGAAAAATAGTTGCAGGAACTCAACAAAAAAAATATAGAACCCTTTCGAGTTTGTGCTCATTTGGTTTGTCTTGTTGAGTTCTCTGGTGTAATATGGTACCTATGCAGGGTCTGATGATGGAGGCGGAAGGTTGCCACAGGAACTCAACAAATAAATGGTGGTACCCCTTCCAGTTTGGGCTCATTTGGTTTGTGTTTATATGTTCTCTGGTTTTATGTGGTATTATTTGATTGATCTCGATAAGTTCTCGGGTCTTAAGTGGTACCAGACTGTTGGCGTCTCGTAAAAGATTGCTTTAAAATCTTATTTTTTTTTGCTTTATGTTTCCTCATATCTACGAATTCTACGAGATGTGTAACCATTTATTAAAGAGTTCCATTTAATTCCAGTAAAATCATAGATAATTTTAGTCAAAACTAATTCAGTTGTTTTATATGTAGGCTATACATCCATAGTTTTTATTTTTTTTGAGTCTAAAGTGAGTTGAACTATTTTCTTTGGCATATATTCTTTCGGATGTTTGCTTATGCCACTCAAAATCAAGAAATAAAAATATCTTTCCAAATAAATTAAATCGACTTTATATTAAAAATTATCTTTTGTAAACAATCACTAAAAAGAATAAAATAGTTACAATTGAGCCAGAACAGTATCACTTTTTCGAAATTACCAATGTTATAATAATGAAAGAGTTTTTTGAAGGCGGTACCACACCTAGGCAGCCTTTAAATCTAATATCTTTACAACAAAATTTATACACACCTATCTACGCATCCCAATGATCTCTATGGATTTGCTGTGCCGTTTTAAAGCGCCCCACCGGGCGTTCGTGAAACTAAATTTGACATTGTTTCATCTTCTGACTTTAGTCACAGAATAAATAAAAGTACAAAAATCTTAGTTCCGTGGACGCTCACTACTGCCAAACTACTGCTATCA
Organism: Alsophila aescularia; assembly: GCA_946251855.1. NCBI lineage: Eukaryota > Metazoa > Arthropoda > Insecta > Lepidoptera > Geometridae > Alsophila > Alsophila aescularia. The sequence goes on along the minus strand of OX276374.1, from coordinate 57,344,280 downwards.
GCGCCAAAATGGCGATAATCAAATGCTCTCATTGCGACGTTCGTCAAGAGCCTGTCTAGAGTTAGAAGTAATATGCAGTTGTCTATGACGCACCCTCATACAAAACACGAAACGCAGAAGAGACAAAATAAGAGACTCACACGGGCGGATTATGGCTTTCACACGTTCACAAGCCGATTGACACGAATACAGCAAACTAGTAAATGATAAAGTTTTCGTACTTTAATAGCTTAGCACCTATTTTATATAGCACGTCAAGCTGTTCAAGACATCAACTTTTTAAATAAGCTCAACCATATTAATAATGATGGCTCGGTTTGGCACCGCCTTCAAAAAACTCTGTCTTATCCTATGTTGAATTTTGCATTAATAGAGCATTAGTAATTTCGAAAAAGTAATATTGTTCAGGCTCAATTTTAATTATTTTATTATTTTTAGGGGTTGTTTACAAAAGAACATTATTAATATAAAGTCGATTAAATTATTCTTGGAAAAATATTTTTATTTCAAATCTATTGCTTTGACTTGTATTGGAATGAATATTATTATGATTTTAGCATAGGAATGCCTACTTAGAAAGACCATATCCTATCTTTCAACTTTTCTAAAGGAAAAATGAATTAAAGGCGGGATTCAAACCCGCATGCTGCGACGCAGCCATACATGACCAATTGAGCTACAGTAACTTAAATTAGTACCATTGGTACCATTAATGGTACAATTCAATTGTATAACTGGTCCGAAGCGTCCTTTAGTATCTCACTAACCTTTATAAAGGAGAACGAAAAAATATATTATTATAATGTATGGCAGTATGGCTTGGATTGGAATGAACATTACTAAAATAAAAAAAGTTAACTTGAACATACAAACACGTGTATAAGTATAACTGTCTACACCCATCAGGTTCCGTCTGTCCTGCCGGTTGTCAGTGCCGGGTGCAATAAACCGTGTCAGTAATATTTAGGTGCAGGATGGACGTACAGACCGACATTCTTTATTAACCTCCCATCCCGCGAGATGGGTACTACGACCACACGGGATTGATAAATTGTTTTTTTTTATTTAAACGATGCTTCAGTACCTCTCAAAGTTATAATAGCCTAACGGTTTAATAGTAAAATTTAGAATCTAACGACACCGGGTTCGGTCCTAGGCTCCGCACCAATGACTTTTCTTAATTTATGCGCGGTTTTACATCGCTCCGTGCTTCGGAGGGTACATTCAATTGTCGGTAGCAGTCACATCATGTCTTAAGCCATGTCAGGGGCTCTCAGGCTGGCCTTACAAACTCTGACACCAGAGGCCAGCACTACATACTACAAACAAACAAGCACTTTCTAAGATACATAATAGATTCGAGTATAGGTATTGATGCAGACTCTCGAGTAGGTGCCGGGTCCCAGTTGCAGAGAAAATGAGACTAAGTTGAGCTCAGGATAGGAGGATGAAACGAAACGCGCTTGTTGATACTTTAGCTTGTATTCTTTCACAAGTTATAAACAAGGATAGTAACACAGAATTTTAGTTTTCGATATCCCGGTTACAAATGTGGGCTATCGGAACCTTAATATACTTTTGTGGTGCTACTAATTAATATTGGTCACTTGTAGAAGAGCTTCTTGTCTTCAACAGCTACTGCGAACGGGAACTTGACGAATGCACGATAATTCTTTGCAGTATGGGTTTTTATAGTTTACCCAAAACAAGCGAAGCTCTCCTATTGGGTGATTTATTCTATCTTATTCGCTACGTAAGTTCACCCCTTTGTTCTCGATCCTAATTTTCCCACGCTCGAAAATAGGCATAAAAAGTTGTCCCATAAGTCCCCTACGGTTCTACCTCGAATCCTCACTATGAAGAGAGCTTAATTTTTATGGCTTTGCTACAGGTGCGAGGTGATCTTCCGATCTTATGACGTGCACGCACCCGTACGAGGACGGTACCCAAATTTTAGGTATATTCCTAAAATTTTACCAGTTTTTAAACATTCCTATGTGTGACTCATTGAAAGTCAACACATTTTGCCGAATTTAGAAACGTTTCTCCCAGTGAGCTTCCTCTCGCTGTTACCATCTACGTTTTATACATTTCTAACTGATTAATTACTTATTTTACCTTAGGCTGGTGCAGGAGTACTTTGCTTACAGAGCGCGGCTTTCCTGAGCGAACCTGTACCTCTAATTCCATGTATCCACAGAAAGTTTCAGTCTGTCTGTGGCTGCTCTCCTATCTCTCTAGCTGATGATCATAAAGATTTTGTCATCCAACTTCATCGAAGAATGGCTAGTATTAGACCGGTACCAGCTTCACGACATGTGCAGCCGATGTCGTTTGTCTTCAAAGACATGGCGACCGCTACACATGCCTTCCTACGAGATGACAAATTCTTGCGCTTACTCCAGCCTCCATACTTAGGCCCTTTCAGGAATGGAAATCGCACTCCTAAATCAATAACTTTGTACATTTCAGGTCCACCACAGGAAGTTAGCATCGACAGGACTAAGCCTGCTTATGTTGAAGCTCCATCTCTGCTTCCTCCAGCTGCTCCTGCCTCGCCGTGTCTGAAATTACCGCTAGTTCCTTCGGAAACACCACCGTTAAGCCAACCTGTACCAACGTATATGACACGATCTGGTCGTCAAGTTAGGTTTAGGTTCAATATCATTAGGTAGTAAACCTGAAACAGACCTAACTAAGATATACATTATTTCCTGCGAGGAGAAAGGGTGCGTTGCTTATGCGCCAACCGAATATAGTGTTTACCAAAATTGATTATTAAGCAGTTTAATATATTGCGCCTTAGTTCGCTTAAAATTGAACGATCTTACCCTATTTAGAATCATTCAGGATAATATTTAATAGATTGATTTTCTATTGTTTCAAAAATTTGTGGAACTAGAAGGGTTCAGTAACATTTTATCTGATATTTATCTGATTTGAATGACCCCTTAATTAGTCAGTTTTTATTTGTCTCTGAGTTTCTTACCATTTCTTCTCAGAGATGTATTCCGAAATGGTGGACAGTTACTAAATCACTTAAAAGGCTCCTAGCCATAGTTTAGGGTCCCCTGGATCGCTTTTAAACACTAATACCGACCCAGGGGAGTTTAGTCAGATATCTCATAGTCTAAGCGACGGCCCAAGCCGAGGTTCGTACCCCCTGGGTGCCCTTGAGCAATTCGCAAAAATTTTAACTTTGGCGTGCGCCTTCTGCGTCACGCAATGCGGCGGAGCGCCTTCGCGGTACGCTGTAGAGGCCGGTAGAGGCCAACAGCAAGCACTGTATACCTACTCTTAACATTAGATCAGTATTGAAAGAGAAATAAGTAAATTAAGTGTGGCGTAAATAATAGAAAATGAATGAGAGGAGCTGAAGACCGAGCTCAGTGGCGTGCATTAGGAGAGGCCTAGATAAATAAAAGAACACTTAGCGGTTATTGGAGCAGTGAGCGTAGTAAATAATGGTTTATACTCTCTATAAGAACACCTCTCTCGGCAAATGCAACGTTATATGTTATAAGCTGTTAAAAATGATGGTGATAAAGTAAGTTGTCGATGAATATTAGCTTAGACAAAGAATAATAATTGTTGTTTGTTGAGTTGGACAGAAAGGGATATATCTAAAATATAAACATGAATATCCCAGGTTCTGTAAATACAATGGATATTATTTCTTGTCAAAATAAAATACTTTTTAGTGCTCTTCATTAAAGCTTAAGAATGATTTCCTGAAACTTGAAGACCTACAAACCACAAGGTTTTATTTGTTATTTCTACAGATTGTGAAATTTGATTTATTCCTTTTTGTTCTTGCTCCTCAATTAATCAATTATCATTTACATCAAAGCAACTTTAATTCAAACAAGTATCAAGATCACCTGTACTGCTGCGTCCGGTCACCTCAAGATGGATAGAGCACCTGTTCACCCGCAGGCGATTCGGCAACAATCGCCGCTCTTCGGCTATCCCCGGTTAACCCTTATTCAATTGGCTCTTATTTTAAAGAGATAGGGTTCATTTTAAAAAGTTTTATGTAAATTAGGCAAGTAAGTTAGGGGTGGATGCGTGGGAAAAGTTGGAGATTGATATCTGTTTTAAATTAACATATAGTGGTTGAGATTCAACCTAAAAACATTATAAGATAGATAAAGTTTGTACCGTGAATCTACGAGACTAAAGCTACATCGAGGATAATTATAGACTTCTTTGAATATTTATAGAAGCTTAACTTTGCTTTGTATTTACTTGAAACTGTATGAATTCTAAAATCATCCAAAGCCATAAAAAACAATTCCATAATATGTTCAGAGCTACGACGTTCGTAAACGTAGCTCGATGACGCTCGATGACATAATAAGCGTACTTCTTAATATGTCATCGAGCGATGTTTACGTACGTAGCCCTGTAGGAGCTACAAGCCTTTGATAGACAGATAGAGGCATAGAATAAATAATAGTATGACAGAGGTAGCAACCGGTACCATTATTATTAAAATCCTTCGGTGTCCCACTGAAGAGCGAAGGCCTCCCTACCCTCTTTCCACTTTTCGCAATCTTGTGCACTAGATGATCCGCCATCTTCTCCGCGCCGCGACGCCGTTTTGTGTGGGATCCATTCGGTGTCTATTTGGCCCAAAGTTCTGGCGGCATGTCAGACATGCCCTGCCCAGTCCCACTTCAGCATATAGCCGCTTGGAAGTGACTCGGACACTTCCAAGATTTGTGTTTGGAGCGCAGTATGGTGTTACGCTTACGATCAGTCAGCTTAACGCCAAGAATACTGAGATCTATTGAAAATACTATGACTGGCCGGCAGGTTTAGATACAAATGACGTCGCAGGCGCCGTCGCCGTCTAAAAGAGGAAAAACGCCCTATATACGAGTTTATAGACAGACACCTTTAGTCAGTCATGTTGCACTAACTACAAGTAATGACCTACGAAGCAACAATTACCGGTGCAACCGTAGGCGCGACGAAAGGGCGGAGCAGCCACTGACGCGCAACGGTCGTCACGGCGCCTCTGCTCTTTAGAACTTTTGAGATCTTTAGGTATATCTCATAGATCTAGTTAAAGAGGAGGATACGGAACGCTTTGATATCACTTAAACAAACTACAGGCAAACACACCCATACAGCTACATTTCCACAATCGTGCTTCATGTGATTGTCCATCAACAACAAAGATAGTTAAACATAAGCAGACTGTAGTGCGAATGAGAGTCACTACTAACACGTGCCTACATACGCAATTCCGATTGTGTACAATTGTGTGCGTTTCACCTAATTTATGTGGTCCACGCCCAAGGAGCTGGTACCTTAATCTTCCCATTTTTTATTAGATATATGGCATATCTGCTCTAAGAAAGCTCTCGTTGCAGCATTCGCTGAGGTGAGAGTTCCTGAATGTACAAGGCAGATGAAAAACAAAATAATTATCATTATCATTTCAGCCTTTAGAAGTCCATGGCTGAACATAGGCCTCTCCCAAAGAGCGCCACGACGAACGGCCTGGTGCGCCTCCATCCACCGACTCCCTGCGATGTCTACAATGTCATCCGTCCAAAGTGTGAGGTGTCTCCCTACACTTCACTTGCTTGTTCGTGGTCGCCATTTGAGACCATTTATTCCCCAGCGGTTATCGGCTCTGCGAACTATATGGCCTGCTCATTGCGACTTCAACTTGCAAATTCTGTGAGCTATATCGATAACCTTGGTTCTTCTACGGGTTTCCTCGTTACGGATCTTATCACGTAGTGAAACTCTGAGCATAGCTCTATTCATTGCACGCTGCGCGACTTTGAGCTTGTGTATGAGACCAATAGTTAGCGACCACGTCTCAGTGCCGTATGTCACACTGGCAACACGCACTGATTATAAGTTTTCGTCTTGAGGCTCTGTGGTATCTGCGAAGAGAAGATACGGCGTAATTTCCCGAAAGCTGCCCATCCGAGTTGGATTCGTTGGTTGACCTCTTAATATACCTACATAATTCTTACACTGCTTATAGGTAAGTATATCAATAAAAGTAGTCTGATTGTTTGTGTAGCTTTCAACTTCTAGTAGGCTGGAACACTACAAAATGTTGCATAGAAATAGAGAACACGAGTCCAAAATAAATAATACGACATTAGTGCTGATGTTATAATTTGGTGATTCAGTGAACATTTGACCTTGGTTTTTAGTTTTTAAACACTACCATGGATACTGGTTTTACCCAAATTACAATCTTTCGAAAAATATTGCGACCACGTAACTAATAATAATAAATCCCGCGTAACTCGGTGATTATGTTGACGACACCAGGTCAGACTCTGGTGTCGTCAACATAATCAGTCTGTGTTCGTCCACTGCTGGACATAGGCCTCTCCCAATGAACGCCACAAAGCCCGGTCTTCGGTTCTTCTCATACAGTTTCTAGTGGCTGCCTTTCGCAGGTCGTCACTCTGCCTGGCCGGTGGGCGTCCTACACTAGGTTTGTCAAGTCGCGGTCTCCACTCGAGGACACTTATATCTGCACGTGTGCAGGCGCAATCATCTGTGTGAGTGTGCTGGGGTTCTATATGACCCACTGTAGTATTACTGTTAGTATTTACATGTAAAAAAAAATGATTTAATTTATTCATTGACATTTTTTTTTTAAATGCGTTGTCATCGAATTGTGAGCTACCCTGAAAGTGTCAGCTGAATAGCTAATCGGGAAGTGCTCAAAATTTGAGTATACTACAAGTGAACATAAAAGCTTTTAACTTTAATAAAATTGAAGGCAGTGTTCTAAAGGAGTATGATGTATGCATCATCACTTATGTCCGCTTTCTACGCATCTACACATTTGACATTTGAAAAAATTATAAAGAATTAACAAATTATGAAAATATTACAAAATATTTTCCCGTATCCCGTAGAGTTTCTTGGTGCTCTCTTTTCTAACGGACGGGCGTATTTCCGAAGCACCGGTAGAGTCAGCTAAGTATTTCCATTTCCGGTGTGAGTATTCTCCTTTTCAACAGAGTTAAATCTTTTGATTTGATCTATTTATAATGTAGTAGTATGTAATGTATAATGTAGTATTTCTCCTTGTTCATGAGATGCTAATTTTGAATTTAAAAGTGCTATTATTTCATTGTGCAGAAATGTTGCCTATTTACAATAAAATACTTGATTTTGACAACAATACGTCACTGACACAGCAACCATTCGTAATCTTTCGAGTATTAATCCATGCCAATATATAAAAGTGAAACGTTATCCGTTTGTTTGTTCATTTATTTGTTTGTTTGGGGAGCTTTCACGCGATAACGGCTGGACGGATTTTGATGAAATTTGGAATGGAGATAGCTTATAACTTTGAATAAAACATAGGATACTTTTTATCCCGCAAAATTGTAAGTTTCCTCGAAAAAACTGGAAAAATGTTAACTACTCGCTGTAAGAAACGGCTGCTATGGAAACGAAATAACAAGTATGTCAAAAAACATCAAGAGTGGTGCTATACCTACTTTTTCATTGGTTCTTAATATCCTAGAAGAACTTAAGATGCTTTTTTTCACGATAAACAGTAGCTAGCGCTGACGAAGTCGCGGGCGGGAAATCTAGTGTATTATATAAACATGTCACTTTGTGATGTCTTCAAAACTCTCTAGGAAGTTTCAGTAAAGCGTCCACCATTTTATTGTTTCGTGACTTTGACAATTGACTTTGACGTGACATTACGACATGCTATAACTTTACATTGGCATAATCCATAATTCGCCGCAGAAGCCATGACCAACAAGCACAAATTAATATCTTATGTAACCCCGACAATATAGCAGAACCATCTTGAGCACATCAGCTTTCAAACAGAAAAAGAAACTTATCAAGAGAAGTCCATTTGTTTGGGAGCTACGATGCCACAGACAGACAACTTTAAAGATAAGCAGGCTAAAGTGGCAGTGGGCTGGTCAAATTTCCCGAAGAACCGACAACCGTTGGGTAGACGAGCTCTCGAGTGGAGACAACGTTTAGGCAAACGTAGCTTAGGATGCCCTGTGGCCAGGTGGAGTGACAAGCTGCGAAAAGCGGCTGGAAGTAAATGGATGCGGAGAGCTGAAGACCGAACTCAGTGGCATGCATTAGGAGAAGCGTTCGTCCAGCAGTGGACAAGTATAGGCTGATGTTGATGCATTATGGTAACGGAACGTTGCTGGTAATCCTCCCAACCATTAGTAACGAACCTAGGAACCTCATATTATTTGACACAATAATTACAGAAAATGGCGCTTAAATGTTCACGAGGCAAAGATAACAGCAACCAATGAAACGAGATGTCGCGATGCGAAAATAGAAGCGAATCGCCTCGCTGTTGTTTTAGGGCTCAGAAAATATTGGGCGCGGTAAGCGAAGAATAACAGGGGCGGGCGGGGCGCCCGTGACCTGCTAATTTTGCCCCTCGTTGCTACGTTGTTTTCTTTTTTACCCGACTACGGCGAAGCAAGGGAAGGCTAATGAGTTTAACAGTCTATGTATGTATGTATACTATTTATGTATGTGGTTATGTGGATGTTCAATGCCTATTGCAACCTATTGGTCCGATTTCGACAAGCAAGGTGTCAATCGATTCGTCTTCAGGTACAGAGATCATAGGTCATAGGCTATTTTTCTTAACCCGACTACTGCGAAGCAAAGGAAGGGTTATATGTTCAAACTAAAAATTTGGTCCGTTTTTGACAAGCGAGGTATCAATCGATCCGTATTCATCGCAAGAGTGTCATAGGCTATTTTTACCCGACCGTAGTCGTGCTTTAGTTTTTGAACTTATGTCTTGCTTATGTCTTGCTTCTTTTTGGACGTTTCTTTGGAGAAAAATCCTAATTTCTGTCACAACTAACAACACAGTAAAATCAGAAATGGAATTCGTCAAAAGTTCAACACTTTATAATAGCTCACGTGGTCATTTCTCTAGGTTAAAGCACTCTATGTATTATTCCAAGAACTAAAATACCAATATACATTTGATCAAAATACCTTGAGCCCTCAAAAAGTTTTTATTTATTGCTTGGTTACTACTCATCGGATTGAGATATAAAGTACCCCAGTTTTAAGTCAAACCCTAAGCTATCCAACAGTGAAAACCGCATCGCAATCGGTCCAGTAGTTATTACGTGACGCACGAACATACAGACAAACAAACAGAAAAACAGACAGGCATGATTTAAAAAAATGTTATAAAAAAATTTTAAGTACCAAAGACAACAATTTTTTATTTATCTTCTTTGTATAGGCTTTTTCGTTCTTATTGAATTATTATAAGTATAGATAGATTGTAAGTATATAGATTGTATGCACTACAAAAATGAGCAATAATAGTACATTACTGCCGCGGTCTGTAATGACTGCGTTGCTGGCAGCGATGATGATGGTCGAGAGCGTAGCTAAGCTAAGTTCGAGGCCATCACAGCGCGGTCAGCATTGCAGCCCTTGATGGCCAAGCTGGAATGAAGGCCGAGACCGAAGGTCGAGGCTTTTATAGCGCGGACAGTAAGGGCTGCAATGATGGCCAAGCTTGAAGGCCGAGAACTTAACTAAGCAAAGCTCGAGGCCATCATAGCGTGGCCAACAGGACATTCATTGCGGACCAAGGCTTGTATAGTGCTTTACTCAAACAATGCGAGGAATTTAAATAAAACCAGCTTAGTATAATAAGAATTTACTCAAACAATGCAACAACACCGAAAATAGCAGAACAGAAACAGAAACAGAAACAAAAACAACAACAACAACAAAAAACAGAAACAGAAACAACAACAACAACAACAATCACGATCACATCAGCTTTCAAGCAGAAAAAAAACATCAAAATCGTTCCATTCGTCTGGGAGCTACAACGCCTCTCTTTTCGCGTTCGGGGTTAACGAACCCACGGAATAAATAATAGTGCTACGTCAAAAGACGACAATAATGGATTTTCAAAGGAAATTGCTGGCCGCAAAACACGACAATAATGAAATTCCATACAACTTTGCTGGCGCCTATTCAAGCAGCGCGGCAAGGTCGACTTTGCCCAAAGAAGGTTGTCGAAATAATGACCACATTACCAGTATTGTTTGAGTAAAAATAAATTATTATAAAAACAACCCCGACTGCGAACAAAACTAAAAAGAGGCAAACTAGCTTTAGATTTTAGATTTTGAAATATCAGATGCAGTCGGAGGCATCATGCATTTCATTTCTCCTTTGACGAGATCAGCTAGAACCGGACGAGCTAAATCTTCATGCCTCCGACTGCATCTGATATTTCATAATCTAAAATCTAAAAAAAAAAACAAAGTGTTCGCAAGAGATCTGTCTATTGGACAAAGCCTGTTGACGAAGCTGAAAACCGACAGTGGCAGCATCGTTTCGTCGAAGCCCTCTGGCTTGTCCATAGAACTTCTCGAGCTCACTCAAAATCTCTATTTTGAGTGATTATACACCTCATCGCGTGGTCCTTCTAGCACGACTAGCGATACAAGAGCCCGTTTGACCCCACATTATACCGAAGATATCGCGGACGTCAGCCTATACGAGATCAGAATGGTTTTCAAAGAGCTTAAGCAATAAGGTAGACAGAGCTACTGAAAGCGGGTGGAACCGGTGTTCCACCCGCTTTCAGTAGCTCTGTCGTTATTCCGTACTTAAAGTCCTTCAGAAGCTGTTTAATTCTGTCATCCTCGAGGGTACTACACCAGAGGCGTGGCACAGGAGCGTAGTAGTTTTGTTTTTTAAGAAAGGTGATAAAACCCTCTTGAAGAATTATAGGCCAATTTCGCTGCTGAGCTACGTCTATAAGCTGTTTTCGAGTGTAGTTACAAACCGTCTCGCTCGTAGGTTTGACGACTTTCAGCCTCCCGAACAAGCTGGATTCCGAAAAGGCTTTAGCACCGTAGACCACATCCATACGCTCCAGCAGAATATACAGAAGACCAAAGAGTATAATCGGCCACTATGTCTAGCGTTTGTGGACTACGAGAAAGCCTTTGATTCAGTGGAGACCTGGGCAGTGCTACAGTCATTACAGCGGTGCCAGATTGATTACCGGTACATCGAAGTGTTGAATTAAAGTGTTTGTACAGCAAAGCCACCATGGCAGTTCAGTTCACGTCTTCAGGATCAGAACACGAATTCTATCCAGTTGCAAAAAGGGGTGAGATAGGGAGACGTTATTTCTCCGAAACTGTTCACCTCTGCACTGGAAGATATATTCAAGCTTCTGAACTGGAACGGATTTGGTGTTAACATCAATGGCGAATACATCACTCATCTTCGATTTGCTGATGATATAGTCATCATGGCTGAAACCCTGGATGACAATGCTCAGTGACCTCATAATTGTTTCCCAGCAGGTGGATCTTAAAATGAACATGGGCAAGACGAACATCATGTCAAATGAAACGTAATATTACAAATAAAATAAAATTAGTATAGTACTCGAAACTATTTAAAAAAATTACAAAGCTTACTCAACGTGCACAAAATGACTTCGCGATAAAAACTTCAACTAACAAGTCAAAATCTACTTGGAACATAATCAATAGCTCAAAATTCAATGTACCAAAAGATTCCTTTGGTCAAATTAAAATTAATGATGACATTATTAATGATCCAATGAAGATTTCTATTGAATTTAATAATCACTTCATTGATAAAATCAAACCGATTGAAAATTCAGGACATAAAGTGAATTCCTTGATATCAAATAGAAATAATTCCATGTTTCTTGCTCCTTGCTTGGCGTATGACATTTTTAAGACAATAAATGCATTAAAAAATACGAATACGAATAATATATTTACTTTCAACTGTACAACTATTTAGAGAAAACTAAAATACTTTGTAGCGAACAAAAAGGATTTAGAAAAAACAGAACAGTAAATACGGCCATATACGAGTTTTTATATAATGTTATGATAAATGTAGATAAGACTTCGCCTGTCTGTGCCATATTCTGCGATATGACACAAGCATTTGATTATGTTAACCATGAAATACTTCTACAAAAAATTGAAGCTTATGGTATAAGAGGTAATGTTTTGGATCTTATTCAGTCTTACTTGACCAACAGGAAACAATACACGGAAATTGCAAAAATAAACATTCGCAAGAAACAGGAAGAAGTTTTTAGATCCGGAGAAAGAACTCCTACTTATGGAGTACCGCAGGGCAGTGTTCTAGGCCCTCTCCTATTTATATTGTATATAAATGATTTACCTAAAACTATTAATTATCCGACGACTCTCTTTGCAGATGATAGCACAATAACAATTAATTGTAAGAATAAGGACTTATATGAATCTGACATAAATAATACATTAAAATCGGTGATTGCGTGGTTAGATAACAATAATTTAAAAATAAATTTGGACAAGACAAATTTAATTCATTTCAGCCAGCGTGCAAATTTAAGTGACATTAATATTCAATACAATGAGAGAATTATAAATGAAGTTGAATCAACAACATTTTTAGGTTTGACCATAGATAAACGACTTAACTGGAAAGCTCACATAGAGATTCTAAATAAAAGAATAAGCTCGTCAGCCTATGCACTATATAAATTGTCATCGTTGATAAATAAAAATGCATTAATAACGGCATACCATGGATTAGTGGCGTCCGTGTTACGCTATGGAATTATTTTTTGGGGAAATTCTACTGATAAAGATGCTGCTTTTAAATCCCAAAAAAGATGCATCAGAGCAATGTTTCATCTAAATCAGACTGATAGTTGTAAGCCCTATTTTAAGGAACATAAAATATTAACACTTCCAGCGCTGTACATTTTAGAAATTGCAACGTTTGTAAAAACAAATCCAGATCTTTTTCGTCGTCTGTCTGATGTTGTTGTACGTAACAGGCGCGATAAAACCAGACTTTGTGTTCTACGATCTAAGACGACATTAGTGCGGAAAAGTGTCTTCGGCATGGCTCCTACTATTTACAATAAAATACCTAAAGCTTTTAAAGTATTAAATAGTAATTTGTTTAAAAAGAAATTAAGAAATTTACTGGCGGAAAAATGCTATTATGATATCAATGAATTCATAGCTGATAAAAAAAAACTGAATGAATAGTAGAATCACTTGATAGATAGACTTTACCTCCAATAATCACCTTCCGCCATGCAAAGAAGACGCATAGGGGATTTCTGGACAATATGTTAAAAAAACCCCTTCGCAGGGAATTGTGGAAAGGCATTTATGGAATAAGCCTTTTAAACGACTAATTTAATTAATTGACATATTTTTATATTATTTGATTTATAAATTGCATTTTGTTTTTTTCATTAATAACGACTGATTTAATTAATTGACATATTATTATATTATTTGATTTATAAATTTCATGTTTTTTTTTTCATTAATTTGTATTTTAATATTTGTATGCCCTAATGGCAAAAACATGTAAACAACTTATTATAATAAGATCTTGCATGCTGATTTGTATGTATACCATGTTTTAATGAACAAATTATCTTTATCTTTATCTTTATCTTTTTAATGTCCATGTCGTACCCATGCCGGTTTATGTTGGGAACGATATAATCGAAGCTGTTGATCAGCATGTCTACTTGGGTCAGATGATTCAACTGGGTAGATCCAACTTCGACAAAGAGGTCAACTGACGAATCCAACTCGGATGGGCAGCGTTCGGGAAATTACGCCATATCTTCTCGTCGCAGATACCGCAGAGCCTCAAGACGAAAGTTTATAATCAGTGCCTGTTGTCAGTGATGACATACGGCACTGAGACGTGGTCGCTAACTATTGGTCTCATACACAAGCTCAGAGTTGCGCAGCGCACAATGGAGAGAGCTATGCTCGGTGTTTCACTACGTGATAGAATCCGAAATGAGGAAATCCGTAGAAGAACGAAGGTTACCGACATAGCTCTCTGAGTTTGCAAGTTGAAGTGGCAATGGGCAGGCCATATAAGTCGCAGAACCGAGAACCGCTGGGGAATAAAGGTTCTCGAATGGCGACCACGAACAAGCAAGCGAAGTGTGGGGAGATCCCCACACGATGGACTGACGACATTGTAGCCATCGCAGGAAGTCGGTGGATGGAGGTGGCACAAGATCGCTCGTCATGGCGCTCTTTGGGGGAGGCCTATGTTCAGCAGTGGACTTCTAAAGGCTGACATGATGATGAAAATCTAAAGCTTTTTGGTTTGGTTTGATTTTTTGTTTTTATAATAATTAATTTTTATAATAATTTATTTTTATAATAATTTATTTTTATAATAAACTTTTTAGTTTATATTTTTAGTGAGAATTGTTGCTAAACAACTTTAATCGTAATATACCCTAAATGCCAACTCGAAATGAAAAATAATAAGAGATTCCTAAAGATGATTTTCAAATATCTGTGTACCTGAATTTGTTTTTAAGCTATTATTTATATTTTGTACTGAATAAATAAATAAATGATACCCCACTTGACATACATCTTTTTCACAATATGGTTTTCTCTATATAGTGCCACAAAGGAACAGACATACATAGGCTGATAAACACATTACCGGGCCTTTGTGTTGCGCAGTTTGGTTAAAATACAACAGTTATTGTTTTTGCCCCTCTGATAGAGTCATTAAAGCCAAAAATCCATACAAAAAATACTCAATTTAATGCTCATTAAATGACGTGCCCGAATACGGTAATTGGTGATTAAATTAATAATAAAGAATTTGTGTCGTCTACACTAATTTATAAAGAGGAAAGATTTGAGTGTTTGGTTGTTCGTTTGTTTGTAATGGATAAACTCATAAAATACTGAACCGATTTAAAAAAATCTTTCACCTATAGACAGCTACATTATCAGCAAGTGACATGGGCAGTATTTTATTTTTCAAAAAATTGTGAATGTTCAGTGATAATTAATTAGTGTGTACAGTGGAGTTAAAGTGTTTCAGTGTTACTTATCGGTTTAATTTCTTTCTGTGGTTTTCCGAATAAATGTGTTAATTTTTGGTTTAATTTGCATACATTTATTTTATATGAACCCCAGCTCGTAACATTAGAGTTCCTTCGAAAATTGCCATAATGTAACCAAAGGTATCAAAAATTTGCCTACATAAATGTCGATTACTCGCTCTAAGGAACGGAATGACATGTTGCCGTGGAAACGAAATAATAACAAGTCTGTCAAAAAGCACTATGATCGTTGCTGCCAAAGATTTTGAATTACGCTTACTGGCGTATTTTTCTTTAGTAGTTACGACGGGTATAAAAATGCTATGAGTAAGAAAAATGCTACGGTGTGAACGCTACCCGTGAGAAGCCGGGGCTAGTCACTAGTGTTTCATATTTTACTAAGCTGTTTAGCGTTGAAAGCTAATAACTTCCGAAAAAATGATTATATAACAAATTATAATAGAGGGAAGTTTTATTACTAATTCGATCCTCTTCAGGTAAAGTGGGAAGGACGCGAGCTAACTCTCATTTAGCGAGCGTGTCACTGTCTGTAGAACAGCAAGCGGTAGACAGAGAATACGCCATGCGCCAGCCAGTAGGGCTGCAACTACATGGAAATAAACTAAGATATAGAAAAAAAAACTTAGATGGAATAATTTCAACTTAATATCTCTTGTTGAGTAGCCATTCTATTTTTTTACTAAGTATATATTCGAAAGCCACACATAGACATCATTTACTAAGACGGGCACGAACGCCGTGCAGAACCATGCTTAATTTAGCAATTAAGAGTTCTGGGTGCAAGCAATGGCACGACAATAGCAAAAGGGCTCAAGTTGCCGACATAGCTTTCAGAATAAGCTAATTGAAGTGGCAATGGGTAGGCCACATATAGGTCATAGAACCGTCGGGGAAAAAAGTTTATCGGAGCTTAGGACTGCTTGGCGGGGAGCCGCTGGATGAAACAGCGAGCTGCGGATCGTGGTGGCCAAGAAGGTTTCTAAAAAGACGGAAACCACACCACCAAAGCGAAAATGAAGTGCCCATGATATGCCGCTCCGCTCGTACGCACAAGCCTCACGCACACATATATATCATATTATGCCGATCGGCCGCCACATCGCAGTAAGATCTCGACCTTGTTAGTCATGTTAATTCTGTCCAGTTCTCCCGAAAAATAAAGCAGTCTTTTGTAAAAAAAATGAGTATAAACCACAAAACACCAAAAATTATCCACTCACGCACACCATTTGGTCTTCACTCGTTTGTTTGGCGGTATGGATGTATTTTTTAAAACCTTCTAGATGGTGGAATTCTAAGGGCCTATGTTCAGCAGTGGAGCCTTTTGGCTGATGATGTGACGCTTACCATTATTTAAATGACCAGCTGTTCCCATTACTCAGTTCACGATAAGTCTGATAGTGGCAGCCCTAAAGCGCTGTCGGTCGGCTGCTGTTTTTTCATTTACGAATATTTTCCTTGGCGCGCGATATTTTTTCAGAGTGTTTTCCCAGTTGTAAGATAAACTACACTCCATCAAACGTATATTTTTACCGTTCGGCCCTCTACGTCTGTACGCTTAATGTAGGGTTGTTCTGAATACATACTAGGTTTCGGTTACGGATAATACGTACCTAACCTATATTGAAACAAAAATACTGATACGGATGTAGGTACACTGGTATTTTTTTCCATTAGATGCACCACTTGAATCAGGGTTGTTATGAATATTTGAAGTTTCGGTTATGGATAATTCGTATATTGAAAGATAATTGCTGGATGGAGAAAGGTTTTTTCCCGTCAGATATCAGAAACTGCCGGTCAACTTGGGACAACAGTTTTTGATGTGCCAGACATGTTTCATTATCGAAAAAGAACAAAAAAAAATAAAAATCTCTTAGAGGTTAAAGTATCAAATGCTTTTGAAAATTGTATGATTATAATGTAGTAGAATGAAGTAGTTCCGATCTCTCGTGGCAGAGTTAGTTGTAAGGGTCTCTGACGTGGCGCATAGACTCTTCGCCTTCGCGCAAACACTTTAACAATTAAAGTCAAAAGATTTGCGTAAAAACTTACTATATACTTATACTATACTTACTATTATACTATACTTATTTAAAGTCATTGGTGTGGGGTTGAGGATCAAACCCGGTGTCGTTGGATTGCAAAGCACGCTACTACCACTCGGATACCCTCTTTGCTAAACATGCGTACATACAATCTCGAGTTCTTTTTATTTTATTTTTTTAGTTTTCCGATGTATTCGGTTACGGATATGGACATCATAACATCCCTAGTACGAGTATATACTCTGTACACTTACATTTAGGCATGTCCTGCCTGCTAGCTATTTAGTATTTAGGTTATCCTATGTTTTATTAAGTAATGTATTTTTAGGGCAACGAGATCGCTTTGCGAAGCTTCAATGGGTTACTATATTGTTTGCTTTTGGAATGTATATTTTTAATTAAAGGTTTAACTTGGGAGGTTTCGTAGTTCGGTAGGTATGACAAGATCAAGGTGATCTTTGAAATGATATTGTGGGTTTTGAGAGGTAATAATGATACTGTTTCTAAAAAGCAGAGGGCCTCATATCGTAAGGTCAGTTCATCAAAATGTCTCAATGGGAATAACGATCTAAAAGCGAAAAGACCGTAGTAACTTGGTCGTATGTTGCATCATCATCATCAGCCTATATACGTCCACTGCTGGACGTAGGCCTCTTCTAGTGAACGCCACTGAGCCCGATCTTCGGCTCTTCTCATCCAGTCCCTGACACCCGTTTTTCGCAAGTCGTCATCACCTGGTCGACCGTCCGCCTCACGTAATATTTGCTATAGGTAGGAAAAATCCTATTTTGGAAACAAACATGTAATACTTCTAATTAATTCACAGCATCAATATTTTCATATATACTTATCTAGTTCTTTAGGGAAAAGACGATTAAACTTTATCTTCACGATCAAAAAAAGAGTATTTTAGCCTTTAGATATTAATTGATTGTATTTTTTACTCGTAGGGTTATGTAGATATTTCAGGGTGCTCACCAAGTTTCAACGTTCTCGGACCCGTTTGCTGATAGAGTCGTTCTGTTTATTCAGTTCTTTTGCTCACAGAGCTATTCAATGTTGCCTCAAAGCACTTAAATTGCGTTCGGATATTTCATCACCGGTAATTTAGAAATTAGGAATTAACTCGAAAAACTGGAATACTTAAGCTAGAAGTATTCGAACAGTAAACAGTTCGAGTCGAATACTCGAATAAAATGAATACTCGGATACTCAAATTGTATGCCCTAGCTGCATCACATCTCCCTCACACAATAAAAAACATGGATAGTTACAGGATATCGTCATTGGTTCAGGACCTACCTAACATGGATAGTTACAGGATATCGTCATTGGTTCAGGACCTACCTAACATGGATAGTCACAGGATATCGTCATTGGTTCAGGACCTACCTAACATGGATAGTTACAGGATATCGTCATTGGTTCAGGACCTACCTAACATGGATAGTTACAGGATATCGTCATTGGTTCAGGACCTACCTAACATGGATAGTTACAGGATATCGTCATTGGTTCAGGACCTACCTAAAATGGATAGTTACAGGATATCGTCATTGGTTCAGGACCTACCTAACTTTTAGCCATGTTTTGTGAAAAAAAATTGTATGCAATAAAAACATCCACAATTACTGAATGAAAATTAATATAGGTACTTAAATCCCGCTTTCTAATCGATTCCGGGTAAGAAAAATCGATTTTCGCAGCGCTGGCCCCACGCGCCTCTCGGATCGATTCACCGCGCGTGCTGCGTCACGCACGTCCCGCGCTCTCGATCCCGATGGTCACTCGATTAGATATCGATTTTTTATCGATTCACAATTTTTCTCATCAGTTTCGCGTTTTTTTGTGTCTTTTGTCAAAGGCGCCCGTTTTTTGGCTCGCGTCTCGCAGCCAATCTCTGGTAAATTTCTTTTTTTTGGTTCTTTTTTTACAGCTACCTATTGACGGCCACAGCGGACAGTGCAACGGCTTGTTTTTAGACTTTATATAGACCGTTGGTTTTTAATGGTCGAGTTAAATGTCTATCGATGACCGTTAGTTATCTTTTTATACGGAAAGTGTGATTCTTCTGGTGTTAAATACCGTAACGGTGTTATTAGATAAAGAATCTTTTTCTTTTTTGTAGCTTTCTCTATCTTTTTGTAATTATTTTCGACGAATCGTGAAACTCAAGTATTAGTTAATAAAAATAATGGTGCTTTCCTACTTACGTATCAATTATTATTAGCTTACGACCGCGACTTCGTCCGCGGGGGCTAGAGATTATCGCGATAAAAGGCATCCTACATTCTTCTAAGATATTAAAAACCAATTCAAAAGTACAGCACCAACTCTCTTGATGCTTTTTGACAGACTTGTTATTATTTCGTTTCGTTGGCAACCGTTCCTTACAGCGAGTAATCAACATTTTCCAGTTACATACAAGTGGGTTATTCGGGTGCGCCTGAGAGTGCTCTAACCTCGGGACCTCCGCTTATCACTACTTCCTGGGACAACCTATAAAGTACCCTAGACCTAAACCTATATTTTTTCATAGACATATTACTAATTATATACCTACAGTGAATGACAACGTAATAACAACAAAATAGCAAGAAGTGATAATAAATAGAGAGACAAAACTTCTTTACTTGAACTTTAAAAACAGAGAGTGATTGGGCTCACCTTCAGAGGGTTCATAGGCGAACTGCTACAACTACTTAACTGCATGATAATGTGTTAGTGAAACGCTTCGTGTTTATAAGTAGAATGATCATACCGCTTTGCCGACTGTCTGGTCATCCGATAATGTAATGGGATTGGGAGACTTAAATTGTGTACTTACTTAATTCCATAGCACAGTCGCCGAAATGCATGCGTTGAAAAACTGATAACGTATACAAGCGCATACCCCCGCTCTAGGATCATTGTGTCTCGGAAGTCAATCATTGAAGACCCGAGAACAAACACATAAATATTTGCCCCGATCTGTAGTAAGGTGCGATGCTCCGCAGTAGCGCCACCATAATCGATAGGGATCAGTCATAGCGTAATGTACGTTGAACGTACGTATGCATAATTACTGTGCCTACTTTAACAGAAAACTAAATAATGTAAATTTTATAATATTACAAACTAATGATAATGAATGTACAAACGCTGTTTTTAATAGACATGCTGAAAATATTACGTATTTAATGCAGTTAAATACATTGGAAAAAGAACAGGTAGGCAAAATCTTTTTGGTCAGAATTGGTTTAGCCACAAATCAAACGAAATAGGTACCTTACCTTGTAGATGATAGATGCACCCTGAATTGCGTCCAAATTGAATTCAACAATATTGACGACTTCGTTCAATCCTCCCGCCACACGCCAATGAACGTATCTAACACAAAAGATTTTCCTTGCCTATTTTTTCCCCAATGTGGTCAAACGATTGCCTAGACTGAAATTAAAAAAAAAAACTATTTTAAGTACTACTAATTGTAATGTTTGCATCATGTACATTATAATCAGCGTTCGAGCATTATTTTTTATTAGTAAATGGTTTCTAATATTATTGCCGAGTACGAATTATAAATACTCCCCAGCAGTACCACAGTAAAATGTTCATTATTTCGTTTTCTGTTATATGTACAGTGATTATCGTACATTAATTTCCGCTATGGCTAATCCCTACCGATTATGGTGGTGCTGCTGCGGAGCGTAACACGTAGTAGAATAGAAGCTAAGGTAGACAGCAGAGACAGTACCAACTGCGCCAGAGTTTCGTTAATGATAGCTCGCAAAATCCTTCGATGTTAAGCCTTGCTAGCTAATACGGACGCCGACCGTATGTGCAAGCGCGACAGCAATATATTTGTGCGCGAGCGATAGAGATAAGTAATTAGGGGTCAATGTACGACATTATTTCTGTATCGCATACGGGATTTAGCTATAATTCTGATTTCTGCTATTCCTAGTCCTCTGGAGTCTCTGCAACACATCAAGCCATATAATAAATCGTCCAAACTGAGTTCAACGTCATTACAGTGGGCACGTAATTGCCTACCATTCAGCAGACGTAGACGTCGCGTGCGGATAACTGGAGCTACCTGACAGGTGTACCGCCACGCCGGAGGCGATGGTTAATGTTTGCCGAACTTTGTATTTTTTTGTAAGTGAAAACGGGAGCTGCATAATAAACTTGTATAACTATTCAATTATATCATTTACTAGCTGTGACCCGCGCAAAAATTACTAAAATTTCTTGTTCCATATAGTACTTATACCAAAGCGGTCCTTACATTTTACTATATGGAGCCTGGATAAAAAATTTGACGACTGATTGACTTTTTTTCACGTGTAAAAAAATCTAAAAATCGCAGTCACGGAAGACTTCACCAAAAATCGTTCTGTCGTCAAGTTTTTCACCAAGCTTCGGATGCGATGAGCGTATTGAGATGCAAGTACTAAAACACACTTCACACCGGGACAGCTTTTGAATCTTTATCAAGCACAGGTCCGATCTTGTATGGAGTACTGCTGTCAGCTCTGGGACGCTTCTGCCAAGTATCAGCTCGAGGCTTTGCATGGATTCAATTGAGAGACGTGCTATGAGGCTCATTGGAGATGAAACTATGGTAAAGAGAAAGTTTCAAAGTCTGGCGCATCGACATGAGGTCGCAAGCCTGTCGGTATTCTACAGATTGAACTATGGAGAGTGTGCACAAGAACTGCACAATCTGATTCCCCCATCACCTTTCCATTACCGTACGACTAGACGATCGGCACCCTTTTATGGTTGAAATACCTCGCACAAGCACGAAGCGTTACGCTTCTTCATAATAAGAACTGCAAAGGAGTGGAATGCCCTGCCCTCGTCAGTGTTTCCGGTAAATTATAACCCCGGTGTGTTCAAGTCGAGAGTGAATAGGTATCTACTAGGCAAGCGTGTTACACCTTCGACCACATCATCGCTTTCCATCAGGTGAGATCGTGGTCAAACGATTGCCCAGACAGTGATAAAAAAAAGAAAAAAAAAGTACAACAGATTCAAGTCAAATCCTAAGCTATCCAACAGTAAAAAACATCGAACACCATCGTATTTTACGTGATATAATTTGTTTACGTGATGCGAGAGCATAACACATGACACACACTTGTACACACACAAGTGAGACACTCGGTCAGTCGGGGAGTGAATATGTAGCGCGCTAACCTTTTTAAAAAGCTTTTATTTACTTACAATGTATGTTTGTATGTACGAGTATGTATGTACGTACAAACTCCTCAACGGTTAACAGCAGAGACATTAAATGTCGTATACGTATTTAATTGTGATAGCTCGTTCTAAGTTTCACCATGACATGGCTACTGCATAAAAGCTTTTAAATAATTTTGAATTAACTTACTATTGTAAGGCTGTCATCAATTTCACAATTGAACTTAATTGAATAAATATTTCGACACTAATAAAATAATAAAGTACCGTCAATCAGGCGTCAAATTAACTAAGTGTATTAACTACCAAATTTCAGCGCCAATTAGTACGAAGACTGACTCACGACTTCATCTAACTTTTTCCCGCTAATCTATAATTTGAACCACAGATGTCTATGATTTGAACTAAACGCCTGTTTTCTAACTGTACAGTGACCACTAATGTCATGATTAGAGGAGGCATCCTAAACTGGTTTCGGAAGCTGCAGTACTTAGGTATTTATGTTGAGATGTGCACGACTTCTGGAGCACTTATTCTGTGAAGAGCATCGGCAACTTCGAATAAAGAAGAGTTCTTGCAATGGAGAAAGATCGTATATTGTTTCGAAACGCGAAGCTGATCTTCTATTCGTAACATAATAATTGTTATTTGAATTGGTAAAAAAGTTAACTAAAAACGTTTAAGCAGTAGCAATGTCATGATAAAACTTAGAATGGCCTATCACAATTAAATGCGTATACAATATTTCGTGCTTGTGCTCTTAATTATTGCGGAGTGTCAGGACCCAACCCTGAGTGCAGCAACCATGTCATGGTAAAACGGAAAACCGGCTATCATAATAAAATGCGTACACAAAATTTCGTGTCGCTGCCCATGAAGAGTTCCCTTGTCTGGAGCTAATCTTGTATGTTGATTCGGTCATGCTTACCATCCCCCCCGTGGGTTCCCGCATTGGCGTGGCGGGGGCTCTAGTAGCCGTGCTCTGGTTATCCTCGGACCACGGTGAAGCTAAGAGGAACCGCGCTGGCAAGGTGTCGCCAGCTGGCCCAAAGAGGGGCCGCTTCACTGGGCTTTCCTCCACAAGTCCACGCTGAAGCGGCCACAGTAGGTTGCGATGCTGTATGGCGTTTGCGGCATCGCAACTGAGGTGGGGCCCGAGTGCTCGGCACAGGCTCGAGGAGGCGGTCCGCTCCCAGACCTACCATACTTCGGCTTGATGGATTCTGTGCTGGGTGTGTGACATGGCGGGGAAGCCCGGGCGCTTGGCGCCGGCTCGAGGAGGTGGTCTGCTCTCAGCACTACTTTATGGGCAGTAGTGCTCTGAGTGTGACGTGCTCCATGGCTTCCTAAATCTGGCGTCACTGCTCGTTGCAGCGTTGGATAGTCCGCCAGCTGTTGCTGTGGTTGACTGGGAGGTGGCAGGCCATTTGGAGCTCAACGCCGGGTATCGGAGGAGGAATTTATTCCCCTCTGACCCCCCTGCGGCCCAGGTGGTGGACACGGGGTTGTCCGCCGCCAGCATAAGGCCTCGAGGTGGAGCGCATGGTGTTTCTGTGCGCCCCTCAATGTGTCTCTGTGCGTCCATGGGGTGGGGAATGGCTTAGCTTCATCCCAACCGAGAGGGGGTCCTCAATAGGACCAGAAGACGAGTGCGAAAGCACACCCGTAGCCCCGGCACAAGGCGTCGTGAGAAACACCGTGGAGTTTTAGTCGGTAAGAGTCCGACATAATCACCTTGCTGCCCCAGCAGCTTGGTGGTAACCATGAGGATTTTTCCACGTAAACAAAAAGATCATGCTTACCATAAAAATGTATTGTCATCGGAACTGAACAAACATGTAAAAATTAAATTCCGTAGGATAAGAGAAAGTGGTTCTAATTCCGCTTGCAAGATTTGACCTAAACAAACATACATACATACATACATACATTACAAGTTAAATAAAAGCTACAACACAAAGTAGTGCTTATTGTTGTGTGGTAAAAAAGGACAATTGAAAACTATTCAAGTCTAAGACTAAATTAAATTAACTTTATGAATTGAAACGAACACGTTTAATTTGACAGCATAGAATACGAATTTCCAAATCAATTACATTCATTTAACAACCATAGTATTCTGTGTAACAACTAAAGTACAAAATAACAGTTTATTCCGTTTTTTATTCAGAATAACCAGAATAGGGCCGCTCGGTACGTGTGAGAATCCATCGCGGTGCAGCGTGATTCATTTTATTAGAAAGGCTGTCATTAATTCATTATCTCGGATTGATTGGGAGGCTTTTAGCGAAGAACGCTTGTTTATACTCGTTACGTTCTTGTTGAGTATTTAATTGTATTTGGAGATAGGGATCAGCAGTTAGGGCATTCATAGTAAGATGATTTTATAAAGGCCCGCGGAAATGTATTTCTTGTACCTACAGCAAATACAAGAAAATGTACCGGATGCAACTGTTTCCCGACGGCCCCCTGTAGGGGACTATGTGAAGGCCTTTGGGAATGACCCGCAAATATTCTATTTCCATTTACCACATATTTGTACTACTACTTTTTAAAATTGTAGGTATTAAGGCTGGCTCAGGAAGCGGGCTTGCTAGTCTGGGTGCCTGAAAATAGTTGTAGATTGCGTGCATCTAGTCACTAATACTTACTCAATCGTATCTGTATGTATATTTGCTAACCCGTGCGAAGCCGGGGTGGGTCGCTAGTCACCCTAATCACACTCACTCTAATATTATAAATGCGAAGTGTATGTTTGTTACTTCTATCCGATGAAACGGCTAAACGGATTCTGATGAAATTTGGTGTAAAGGAAGCACTTTAGCTCCTGGATTAACATATAGGATACTTTTCATCATCTTCCTCATCATCCAGCAAGATTTAAAAAAGACCTTTATTTCTTTCAATGATTTAATCATCAGTGCTGATATGACCACGAACCTACTCGTAGCTACCATCCTCTGCAATGATTGAAGGCACTTAACATTCGTAGGTACTCGTAAGACCTGACATTCGGCTGCACGAACTGAGCTTCCGTCCGGCCGAGCGTGACTGCTGTTAGGACTGCTCGCTATTAAAGCGATGGAAAACATAATGTAGCTTAACCGATCCTACCTCCTCTTACAACACATTTAGACACATTTAGACACAGACACCGACCTCGTCGACCGAGGTGCGAGGTCGGTGTCGGTTCACTGCTAACACTAACGATCAGTGACTAGTGATCAGTGTTGAATCCGACCCCCGTAGAACTAGTCACCAAAAAATGTTACTTTGGTGAAGCACCTTTTGCACTAGCAATTACGGTGGCGCGCCACCAGTTCGGTGACGCTGTAAAGGTCAGACCAACAAGATGTATCAATCAAGAAAATAAAAAAATACATTTTATAATTGCGGATTTACCAACATTTCAAGAGTGAATTTAGCTATAAACCATGATTACCATGATTTCCAGGGTAAGGTTGGCTTAAAAAACTAGGAATTTACCAACACTTCGAGAGTGAATATTTGTTTTCTACGCAAGTATGCTCCACCATCTTCAGTTTCTACGCAAGTATGCTCCACCATCTTCTACGCAAGTATGCTCCACCATCTTCAGTTTAAAATCCTGCTCCTTGAAAAATATTAACACACACAGCGGTTATATACAATTTGTTTTGTTGGGTTTCGCCTTGCCCATGCACATCTTTATAGCCATTTATGTGTATTAGGTTTTTACATATATTAGTATTCATTACATATAATATGGCATAGCTTAGCTAAGCATCAAGTGTTACACAAGCTTAACACAAAAGCTACCGGTAAATACCTGAGAGCATTTCACATAATCGTCATTCGATCCGTGACCGAATCGAATGATATACGCTCCATTCCGAATATCTAATCGATTCTAAGCATCTCGATTGAAATGTTAACATCACTGCATTTCGAAAGTGACGCGGTGAAAAAAATATAGGTCATCGACTCGCGGACGAATAAAGGTTAAGAATGAAGAACCTTCGATCATCTAAGTAGCCAACTTCCTGCAGTTCTCGGACTTCTCGAAGTCAATAAAATATATTAACGGCTGGTTGGTCTAGTGGCTAGAGACGCTACTTCGAGATCAAACGGTCATGGGTTCGAGTCCCGCAAGGTGCAATCATTTGTGTGGTGATCAGAAATGATTGTTTCCGAGTCATGGATGTAATATTTGTATCTATGTATGTTTATCCGTTATCTAGTGCCCATAAGAGAGTGGAATGTCCTGCCCTCGTCAGTGTTTCCGGTAAAATATAACCCTGGTGTGTTCAAGTCAAGAGTGAATAGGTATCGAATAGGCAAGCGTGCTACACCTTCGACCACATCATCGCTTTCCATCCGGTGAGATCGTGGTCAAACGATTGCCTAGACAGTGATAAAATTATATTTTTTACAGTATATTTATAAAATCAATATATACAAAAATACTATAAAAAATACCTGAACCTAGGGTACCACCGGCAGCGGAGCAGGGCCCAAACTACCGGTGGCTAGGGCTGCAGAGTGAGGAACCTCCTGACTGTACGTGCCGTGTCAAGGAGTACTGCCTTCTGCATCTGACCCTTAATCCATCTAGCGAGAGCCTCTTACGATGTTGGTCGAGGCTCTTCGCTATAAGGCCATTCGCCGATACAACTAACAATGATCGTCGAGTCAACATCCCACATGGCGGTCACCTCGTGAGCCAAGTCAAGGTACTTGCTGAGCTTGTCCTTCTCGGAATTCACGAGGTTCTCATCATGTGGGAATTTGATGTCGACGAGCACTGCCTGGCGTTGGGACCGTTAATAAGAAATGCTATGTGAAAGTACTTTGTACTATTACTTATTCTATGGTAGAAGTCAGAATGATATTGAATTGTGTCTTACGAGATGATAATCGTGAAAAGCAGCGTCAAATAAAAATTGACTCATTTTGGTTTTTCCACATTTCTAATTGCGCAGTGAATACCGATGATTATTTGAGGATGATTAAGTAAATTATCCTCAAATAATCACTTTTAATGAACTTTCTGTACGGCACGATTTGTATCAATTTAGTTAAGACAAGTCGTTTAACTCTTCGGCTTCATATCAATTTATATTTTGAACGTTTCAGTTTTTTTATATGTATAACCGACTCAAGAGTCGAGCATGCCGATCTTCTGATGGTAAGCATCACGCCTAGCGACGACAGTTGCAGTGCTCTCGGGAACTTCATCGTGTACAGCACTGCACTGAAAGAAAGAAAATACATTTATTTACATTAGCATTATATAACATGACAAATAATAAAAGAGCAAACAAATAGACAAAAAATAATACTGTGTCTACAAACAGGCACCGACTCAGCAAACGCAAGGCTTGGCACTGATTTTCTTGCGAAACCTATTTGACATCACGAACGCATAGTGACTACTTACACATGAATACAAACACAAAATATAATTAAAATATATATACATATAAAAACTTTACATTGATAACTCTGCGGTAGTTACAAGACATCGATACCTATAACATTGCTCTTCAAACCGGAACCAACTGTGCCGGAACACAAATTTTTGCGTCGTACTGCTTGGCGGAAGAAAATTTAGTAAGTTTCCCGAGGGATACTCTTGTAGAAGAGACCTACTACCAAATAAGCAGAGCATAAGTAGCTTTTACAAGACCGAAATCTGTATGTATTGTTGTCGATTGAGGTGTACCGATCTACGGTGTCAGAGTTTCCCAGGCCGCCCAATAGCCTCTGTTATAGCTTATTCACTGCCATCGATTGTAGACTCCGAAGCTCGGAGCGATGGAAAATCAGAACATTACATTTGATGCAGACAGATCAAAAAAACACCAGTCATAGAGTCAATTAGGCCACTAATATACAAAGTGCAGACATAACAGACTCCCCCCAGGCCTTTCGAGGCACCCGGCGTGTCTGGCGACCTTAATTACTGCTTGTACCAGAGGCTGCGGCTGTGACGGTTATCTGGTGCATGCTCAGCTTATTAAGATGTCTGGCGAAGACGTCATTAGAAAGATTTGCGTTTTTGCGGCAGGTTTTGACATTGATCTAGCGCTGTGGTGTCGCAGCCGACTAGTTACTGAAGCGGAAATAGAAGTCGAAATTTCTTGTGAACAACCAGTTGAATTCCTGCGATAAAATCGTTGATCACATTGCACTGGGTAGGTATTCAAAATGTTTTTATTTATTAGTTGAACAAGGAGTTTAACCCAAGTTTGACATTGTGGAATACAAAAGGAACTTAATTATAAATACGGTATTTTTTAGCCTTTTTAAATTTCTCTGTTTGAACACCTTTGGTATCATGAAAACCCTACATAAATTAATGACTAGCTTTCCCGCCCGCGCCTTCGTCCGCGCGGACTACTGATTATCGCGAAAAAGCATCCTTTGTTCTTCTAGGATATTAAAAACCAATACAAAAGTATAGGTATAGCACCAATGCTTTTGAAGTTTTTTGACAGACTTGTTATTTCGTTACCATAGCAACCGTTCCTTACAACGAGTAATCAACATTTTCCAGTTTTCCCGTGAAAACTTACAATTTTCTGGGATACAAATCATATCATATGTTTTATTCTAGGGTATCTCCATTCCAAATTTCATCAAAATCCGTTCATCCGTTATCGCGTGAAAGCTCCCCCAAACAAACAAACAAACAGACAACGTTTCACTTTTATATATTGGTATGGATATGGCCAAACGTGGATTTATGTTTCATTAAACGTTGTTTTTTCTTCGATATGGTACTTGTACTATTATTTATTCTGTGGATATGGTCACTTTTAACTGGCAATTTCATGAAATAAAATAATTTCATGAAATTATCGATAATTTCATGAAGTGATCAATTCTACGATATCGCCAAGACATCAACATAACTAAATGTAGTGTGGAAATTATCATTGCATAGGATAGAAATATATCATACTTTGGATATCAAGTGCAAGCAGAGAACATGAGAAGGCAGTTTGTACTGGGTTTCCGTTCCTCAATATCACAAATATAACCCAGGTGTGTGTTCAAGTCAAGAGTGAACAGGTATCTACTAGGCAAGCGTGCTACATCTTCGACCGCATCATCTCTTTCCATCAGGTGAGATCGTGGTCAAACGATAGCACAGACCGTAATAAAAAATATATAGAAACTAGACTATCTATCTATCTATCTATAATTATGATAAAGCAATATGAACGAAAAAGTCTGAACAAAGAAGATAATTAAAAAGAAAATGGTCTAGGGTCATTGTATAGGGTTCTTAAAATTAGCTACTGAAGAAGGACATAACTTTTTTTAAATCGTGACTGTTTGTTTGTTTGTCTGTTTGTCTGTATGTTTGTTCGCGCATCACGTAAAATCTACTGGACCGACAGCGATGCGGTTTTCACTGTGAGATAGCTTAGGGTTTGAATTAAAAATTGGGGTTCTTGGTATCTCAATCCGATGATTAGATGCCGAGAACCCGATAAAAACTATTTAACGGCTGAGCAAATTTTGAAGAAATGTAGTATATTGTACTATATAGATACTTTTGGCCCTGGAATAAAACGTATGGACTAATTTTAAATAAAGTGACCACGCGGGCAAAGCCGCGGGTACAGCTAGTCTTCTATGTAACAGATTCGATGCACTGACTTATCATATATTTTCTATACAAGATTAATGAAGGCCGGAAGACACCGGCTTCTTAGAACAGCCTCGGGGCAAGTCTGTCTGCACCTTGTATTACCTACTCGAATAATAATTGCTGAATATATTATATGCTTCGGTGGTTCGAATGGCGCGTGCTACTGCCTCGTGCTGAATCGGTTGAGGTAGGTTTAAAACAGACTTGTTAGACTAAATACATTTTGATTTGAATAACAAGTAACTGTTAGTATTTATTTAAAAAAAGCTTGTGTTTAACTTGCAATGTTTGTTTGTATGTTTCTTTAGGTAAAATCTGGCAAGTTGAATTAGAATCACTTCTTCTTATACTGTGGAGGTGTTCTGCGTTGGTTTAGTTCCGATGGCGAGGCATTTTTATGGTAAGCATGACCTGAATCGACATCCAGGAACAGCTCTAGATAAAGGAACTCTTCAACGATCAACAGCACAGCACAGACACGAAAATTTTATGTGTGCATTTTATTATGATAGTCGGTTTTAAGTTTTACCATGACATGGTTGCTGCAATCAGGGTTGGGTCTTGGCTAGCGAACTCCTCCACGGTTAACAGCAGACACGAAATGTTGTATACGCTTTTAATTATGATAGCCAATTCTTTGTTTCATCATGATATGCTACTGCATAAAACCTTTTTTTTAACGTTTTTACAAACTTATTGCATGTGAATTTAATCGTGACCTCTGTTTAAAGTTGACTAAAATTTTTCAAAAAAAAAAAAGAAGTTTTTTTATTACTACATAGATCTAGTTAAAAAAGGAAGGAAGATACGGCATGCTTTAATATCAAGTCAACAAAATCAGGACTATATACAACTATAGGCAAACAATCACACAGCTACTGTACATTCCAACCCTCGCCGTTGTGCATCAATAACAAAGAAAGAGAGACATACGCAGACTGTAGCGCGAATGAGAGTCACTACTAACACGTGCTACACAAATGACAAACCAATTTAATAGGGGCAAAAAAGGCCAAGTGTGTGCGTTGCACTAATCCATGCGGTCAACGCACGAGGAGCTGGCACCTTATCTTCCCACTTTTAATAAGATCTGTGGATTACTACCGGGATAAGAACTCACGCTTTATGCCTCTGCGCGCTCAAAAATCTCACTTCAGGACCATGGAGCAGGAAGGGAGTTCCGAAAGTGAGTTCGTTATTCCTTTAGTCATTGCATGCAGTCACTTGCAGACATGAACTAAATGATGTCAAATGAAAAAACAATGTTTTATGCTCGTTTTGTCGGTAAATTCCAAAACAAACAATGATCATCACAATGATAATGATGAAATTGAACTGAACTGAAACTATAGTAAAAAATTAGCAAATAAGTGTTTTTTTCGTAACTGGTTATAATAAAAATATTCTAACCCAGGTTTCCCGCCCGCGACTTCGTCCGCGCGGACTACAGTTTATCGCGAAAAAATAACTATGTTCTTCTATGATATTAAAAACCAATGCAAAAGTAGGTATAGCACCAATGCTCTTGATGTTTTTTGACATACTTGTTATTTCGTTTCATTGCCAACAGTTTCTTACAGCGAGTAATCAACATTTTTTCAGTTTTCCCGCGGAATCTTGCAATTTTCCGGGATATGAGTATCCTATGTTTTATTCCAGGGTATAAGCTTTATCCATTCCAAATTTCATCAAAATCCGTTATCGCGTGAAAGCTCCCTAAACAAACAGACAACGTTTCACTTTTATATATTTGTATGGATGTGTCTGAAAGGCTGGATATGGCATAGCAGTATACTCGTATTTACTTTGATGTCGATCTGACTTGTATTGTTATATGAAACCGAAACTAAGCTTATTTTTATGCCGATATTCTACAATTGTCCTGTGCGTAGTCTCCACATAGCGATTGCGTTACAACCGAATACCATCGCAAAGTCCTAACGATCCCTTATTTGCTAGTCTTTACTGTACAAATGATATCGATGGCAACCGATAGCTTAGACAACTGCCAGTACAGATACCGCGACCAATTCCGGTTGTAAAGCAATCGCTATCAATGTCGAGGCTGTAGGCCCTGGGCAAAATCTTAGAAGGTTACAAGCCCTTGATGCAGGCGTAGTCTATTACTTATTCAGTGGTGCAGGACCGAAGTTTGAACTGAGTGACATCGGATTACAAAGCCCGTTCAGCCACCACCGCTCTGGTTTCTCTGGTCAAGGTTTGTTTAACTCTGCATTTTTCTGATCAACTACAGCCTAATGCAGTGGTCACAATCAGGTTAATCACATTATTCGGCATCTAATGGTCATAGATCTAGATATAGGGGGAAGATTCGACACGCTTTAATATCACGTAAATTAAAACTGGACTAGATACAACTAGAGTCACACACACCCAGATGGGTACATCCCCACCGACGCACGCCGCCTTGCATCAACAACAAAGATAGAGACATACGCAGACTAACTCGTTATATACAAACCCCACTCTAATTGTGTCTTAGGTTAAAGAAGGCCAATTGTGTGCGTGGCACCTAATTTATGCGGTCCACGCCCGAGGAGCCGGTACCTTGTCTGTCCACTTTAAATTAGATCTGTGGTACTAGTATTTATTCTGCGCCGATGGTCGCCTAATGGACGCGTCTCACCGCTAACTGTTTACTTTGCTACTGCAGTGCTGACAACTGTTTTGTGGTTTTGTCCATGCCCTGGTCCTCTAAATGTTCTAGTACAGTGCTCTTAAACTAGGTCCATCTGATGTTGGTGGAAAAGTGGCTGTACACAGTATGTAGAGATACATATTGTATACTAGAAAGGCAAAAACAGCTCAATCCATGTTCCACGCCTACGCTTGCAGCCTGCTTGCCATTTTCTGCCTACGTCAATTAAAGTGCTACTTACCTTGGGTATCTGAAACGTTTTTTAACTTTGACAACAGATTAATTCTAATGCTGCCTTTGTCTGGCACTAAACAAATGACAAAGACAGCAATAGAGTTAATCTGTTGTCAAAGTTAACAAACGTTTCAGAAACCCGAGGTTAGAAACACGAATTGCAAAGTCCAGCACATGCGCACATTTCGACAGACGATTACTTTTATGGCCATTAAGTTCAAACCAACGCTGTATGAAAATTATTTCTTTGTGGCAAAAATACTCATAAACCTGACAGATATGGCAGGAATAGGCAGATAGAAAATTATCTATCGCACTAACTCCTAGCAAATAAAAAGTAATTAAAAAAAAACAACTTCAAATCGTATAAAACTTCATTAGTTTTTATTTCTTACTTTTCAGTTTCTATCAAGTAGGCCGAAGGAAACGAATTACTTCTTCCGTTCGCTAAGAAAAAAGCCACACTGGAAAAAGATAACAGTCCATATCCTTTAAACTACTGAAGCAATTTTGATAAAGCCTAAACTATCCCCTAAGTTAAAATATACTGAAACTAATCCAAATAGAAGTTACCGAGAAATACGTGGACAAACATACATACATACATACATACATTCGCGAAATTTGGTATATTAATTCAGATACTCATATAGGCCTACATATATGAATACGCATTTTCAGCAATATTACAATACATGCACATCAACTTGAGAACCTTTTTTATTAGTGTCATTGTAATTGTTGTTGTTGGAATGAAGCTGTATTATGAAATACCTATTCCGCTACGGATAGCACCTTCCATATTAAAATATATATATAATATTTGATATTTAAAAAGGTTATAAACTGACATTCAAAACAATTAGGTAGATCATTCGTTATCGCCTTCACGATGCATTTGAAATAGAGTTGTACAGTTGTTCTGTACCCTCTGCCTATATCGATAGAGTAGATACGCTCTATTATATACTCTCGACTCTACGTAGAGTAGGTAGGCGGTCTTATCGCGGCATCTGTAACTGTAAAGAGTAATTATTATCATCTGTGATGGAGGAGATTCGGCAAATATAGATGCCCACTCACATTCTCTGGTAGGGACAGCAAAAAATATGAAAAATCAAAACAAAGTAATTTATTGTAGGTACTCAAAAATAATGTATAACTAATAATACCGTAATCATAAAAAATATGTTAAAATTATACGATGGGAGGTCTTGTCGCAAAAACAATCTTATCCAGTCAACTTGCTAAATTGTCCTTAAAAAGTACTCAAATTAATTTAAATTATTATCCTGTGCTGAAACGTATTTTTCACTGTAGCAATAGCAACCAATGACTTCAAAGAAGAGGACGTGAAAGGTTGTTGTTTACTCGTATTAATTATCATTCAGATTATTTTAATAAACCCAGCCATTCATGTCAGTCGCGATTATCAAGTCACTTAAAAATTAGAATTCAAATATTTTGGTTATAAATTATATTCTCAGAACTTTCTAAACAACTTAAATTGCATTTTTTTGCAGCAAACTACTTAATAATCAAAGACAAAAGCCCTAGAGTGCGTGACCACCCGACGTAGTTACTGTAACCATTTCACTCCCCGTGGCATAATGTGACTTTTGGCTGGCTTAATTCTTTTTCGATGGATGAACTGTCAACTTCAGAGATTAGAATGCAGAAAATGCTTGAAACAAAAATTGCACCAACTACAAATGAAAAAATATAAAGTGCTCCAGTTTCTCTTGCCAACCGTACTTGTCCGGCACTGGACGCACGCGTCAGAGCACGTAAGGAGATGGGCATGACAAGCAGAACCTCGGCATCGCTGTTCTTCATTAAAATTCTATTAGCGGAAGCCTTCTCCACAGCTTTCTGCGCGAAACAGACTTCTACGCTCTTCTAAACCATACTGAAATCAACCTTGTTGCTTAAACAGTAGAGCACGTTTTAGGTTGAAATTATCACTTAGTCAAGACGTTTTCAAAGTAGGAGGTAACATACGGATCATTCTAAACTTTAACGCCTCAAATTTAAGGCTTATTTTAGGATGTATGCTGAAACGTCAATCATGAAATTGTGAAGATGGACAGGTAGCTTCCACGCGATCGCAAATCGAGGTTCGGAAGTCAATTACTGTTCTGGAAAAAGTAAAAAAAGACGGAGAGGGCACGGAGATTGTTTATTGTGTTTTTATTGCGCTAAAATGGGATCTAAAAATAATTTAATACATTCAAAAATAGAACATTAAGATTATAGAAGCTGGTTACGAAGTTAAGATACGTTTTATGTTAGTAATAGATGCTTTTTGTATGAATGAGGGGATAGAAAGTGGCTTCTTCAATTTATTTATTTTTTGTTATTTTTTCTACCGGCATCCGACATGGTTGGATAGATATTGTTGTTTTGCTCATAAATGTTATAAAATAAAGCATAAAGCATACTTTCCTCCTTGTACGAGTACATTTGACATTAAACTAGTAAGCAATAAAGCATACTTTCCTCCTTGTACGAGTACATTTGTCATTAAACTAGTAAGCAATAAAGCATACTTTCCTCCTTGTACGAGTACATTTGTCATTAAACTAGTAAGCAATAAAGCATACTTTCCTCCTTGTACCAGTACATTTGTCTATAAACTAGTAAGCAATAAAGCATACTTTCCTCCTTGTACGAGTACATTTGTCATTAAACTAGTAAGCAATAAAGCATACTTTCCTCCTTGTACGAGTACAGTTGTCATTAAACTAGTAAGCAATAAAGCATACTTTCCTCCTTGTACGAGTACATTTGTCATTAAACTAGTAAGCAATAAAGCATACTTTCCTCCTTGTACGAGTACATTTGTCATTAAACTAGTAAGCAATAAAGCATACTTTCCTCCTTGTACGAGTACATTTGTCATTAAACTAGTAAGCAATAAAGCATACTTTCCTCCTTGTACGAGTACATTTGTCATTAAACTAGTAAGCAATAAAGCATACTTTCCTCCTTGTACGAGTACATTTGTCATTAAACTAGTAAGCAATAAAGCATACTTTCCTCCTTGTACGAGTACATTTGTCATTAAACTAGTAAGCAATAAAGCATTCTTTCCTCCTTGTACGAGTACATTTGTCATTAAACTAGTAAGCAATAAAGCATACTTTCCTCCTTGTACGAGTACATTTGTCATTAAACTAGTAAGCAATTAAGCATACTTTCCTCCTTGTACGAGTACATTTGTCATTAAACTAGTAAGCAATAAAGCATACTTTCCTCCTTGTACGAGTACATTTGTCATTAAACTAGTAAGCAATAAAGCATTCTTTCCTCCTTGTACCAGTACATTTGTCATTAAACTAGTAAGCAATAAAGCATACTTTCCTCCTTGTACGAGTACATTTGTCATTAAACTAGTAAGCAATAAAGCATTCTTTCCTCCTTGTACGAGTACATTTGTCATTAAACTAGTAAGCAATAAAGAATTATTTCCTCCTTGTACGAGTACATTTGTCATTAAACTAGTAAGCAATAAAGCATACTTTCCTCCTTGTACGAGTACATTTGTCATTTAACTAGTAAGCAATAAAGCATTCTTTCCTCCTTGTACGAGTACATTTGTCATTAAACTAGTAAGCAATAAAGCATACTTTCCTCCTTGTACGAGTACATTTGTCATTAAACTAGTAAGCAATAAAGCATACTTTCCTCCTTGTACGAGTACATTTGTCATTAAACTAGTAAGCAATAAAGCATACTTTCCTCCTTGTACGAGTACATTTGTCATTAAACTAGTAAGCAATAAAGCATACTTTCCTCCTTGTACGAGTACATTTGTCATCAAACTAGTAAGCAATAAAGCATACTTTCCTCCTTGTACGAGTACATTTGTCATTAAACTAGTAAGCAATAAAGCATACTTTCCTCCTTGTACGAGTACATTTGTCATTAAACTAGTAAGCAATAAAGCATACTTTCCTCCTTGTACGAGTACATTTGTCATTAAACTAGTAAGCAATAAAGCATACTTTCCTCCTTGTACGAGTACATTTGTCATTAAACTAGTAAGCAATAAAGCATACTTTCCTCCTTGTACGAGTACATTTGTCATTAAACTAGTAAGCAATAAAGCATACTTTCCTCCTTGTACGAGTACATTTGTCATTAAACTAGTAAGCAATAAAGCATACTTTCCTCCTTGTGGGAGTACATTTGTCATTAAACTAGTAAGCAATAAAGCATACTTTCCTCCTTGTACGAGTACATTTGTCATTAAACTAGTAAGCAATAAAGCATACTTTCCTCCTTGTACGAGTACATTTGTCATTAAACTAGTAAGCAATAAAGCATACTTTCCTCCTTGTACGAGTACATTTGTCATTAAACTAGTAAGCAATAAAGCATTATTTCCTCCTTGTACGAGTACATTTGTCATTAAACTAGTAAGCAATAAAGCATACTTTCCTCCTTGTACGAGTACATTTGTCATTAAACTAGTAAGCAATAAAGCATACTTTCCTCCTTGTACGAGTACATTTGTCATTAAACTAGTAAGCAATAAAGCATACTTTCCTCCTTGTACGAGTACATTTGTCATTAAACTAGTAAGCAATAAAGCATACTTTCCTCCTTGTACGAGTACATTTGTCATTAAACTAGTAAGCAATAAAGCATTCTTTCCTCCTTGTACGAGTACATTTGTCATTAAACTAGTAAGCAATAAAGCATACTTTCCTCCTTGTACGAGTACATTTGTCATTAAACTAGTAAGCAATAAAGCATTCTTTCCTCCTTGTACGAGTACATTTGTCATTAAACTAGTAAGCAATAAAGCATACTTTCCTCCTTGTACGAGTACATTTGTCATTAAACTAGTAAGCAATAAAGCATACTTTCCTCCTTGTACGAGTACATTTGTCATTAAACTAGTAAGCAATAAAGCATACTTTCCTCCTTGTACGAGTACATTTGTCATTAAACTAGTAAGCAATAAAGCATACTTTCCTCCTTGTACGAGTACATTTGTCATTAAACTAGTAAGCAATAAAGCATACTTTCCTCCTTGTACGAGTACATTTGTCATTAAACTAGTAAGCAATAAAGCATACTTTCCTCCTTGTACGAGTACATTTGTCATTAAACTAGTAAGCAATAAAGCATTCTTTCCTCCTTGTACGAGTACATTTGTCATTAGTGTACTCAAGTATAAATAAATGGATGTGTATGCACCTTGAGTAGGTACCTTTTTTTGTATGAGGTACTTAGCGCTGACCTCTGGTGTCAGAGTTTGTCAGGACGGCCTAAGGCCTCTGACACGGCTTAACGACTGGATAACCTTGAGTACATAAGTACCGTCGATCTCCATCGGGACCTGAAAGTAAAGTTTGTTGACAAAGCAATTAATAAGTACGCAGAAGCTTACGAAAATAGACTTCACAATCTCTCTATCTGAATATTATTTACCACTAGTACTGTTTTCTTCTCTTCTTTTCTTTTGTTTTTTCCTACACCTTTATTTTCTTATATTTTCTTGTCATTCCTATCTCTATATATCTTTAGATATTTAACGTCTACGAGAACTAATCCAGTTCTTCGCCCTTACTGACATAGTGAGAAGACTAAGAACAAAAACAGTTCGAGCTATAACTATAATAATAACTATAAAAATTACTGTAAATGTATTTTTTTTTTGTTTTTTTTTTATAGTTTAGCTAACTACTGGGATGTTATATCCCCGAAACTGTTTACTAATGCCCTGGAATTGGAAAGGAATGGCCATAAACGTTAATGGCGATCTCACACCTACGAATTCCCGATGACATTGTTCTCATGGCAGAATCGCCGCAGGCTCTCGAACGAATGCTGACCGATCTAGTTGACTCCTCCAAACGAGTTGATCTCAGGATGAACATGGACAAAACCAAGGTTATGTTCAACGACCTTATTACCCTGAGACCAGTCGGTTTTAATGGTGTATCTCTTGAAGCTGTTCAGGAATATGTCTACCTCGGGCAAACTGTGAAATAGGTAGAAACAACTTCGAGAAGGAAGCCGACAGGAGAATTCAGCTGGGATGGGCGGCATTTGGTAAATTCCGTCAAGTCTTCTCGTCATCCATACCACAGAGCCTCAAGACGAAAGTCTTAAATGCGTGCGTCCTACCAGTCATGACCTACCGAGCCGAAACGTGGACACTCACGGTGCGCCTGGTTCATAAGTTCAAGGTCGCTCAGCGAGCTATGGAGAGAGCCATGCTCGGAGTTTCTCTGAAGGACAAAATCCGCAATGAGGTAATCCGACAGAGAACCAAAGTAACCGACATAGCTCAGAGAATTAGCATGCTGAAGTGGCAATGGGCTGATCACATCTCTCGAAGAACCGCCAACCGCTGGGGTAAAA
Source organism: Alsophila aescularia (assembly GCA_946251855.1). Taxonomy (NCBI): domain Eukaryota; kingdom Metazoa; phylum Arthropoda; class Insecta; order Lepidoptera; family Geometridae; genus Alsophila; species Alsophila aescularia. Next base: position 57,305,182 of record OX276374.1, on the reverse strand, counting down.
GAGTTCTAGAGTGGAAACCGCGTATAGGCAAACGTAGTGTAGGGCACCCGCCAGCCAGGTGGTGACGACTTGCGAAAAATGGCTGACAGGAACTGGATGAGGAGAGCCAAAGATCGGGCTCAGTGGCGTTTACTACGAGAGGCCTACGTCCAGCAGTGGACGAATATAGGCTGATGATGATGATAATGAGTTAAACTACCTGTTGAAATTTAATTAAAATTATTAATTAGCTTAGATATGACTAAATTGTAACAAAAATGTTAGAAATACGTCTTATAGTTAGTGATGTACCCTAGAAATGGAACAAATAAAAGTACATCATCAAAGTAAGTCAAAAACACAACTGCCCTGCCAAAATAAACGAACTTTTAATATTTTTTAGCCTATGTCACTCGGGATGATGTAAGGATTCCAACGATACCCCAGGCATCCAAATCTGTGCAGGCATTTAAAAGTTATGGTGGAATAAAGAAACTCACATACTTACATAAATACAAACAAACTTCCATACATACAGAAAAACTGAAAACATTACACCCCTTTTTACCCGATTACGGCGAAGCAACGGAAACGTATTAAGTTAACAGTCTATGTATGTATACAAGCTGTTGTTTTGAATCCCCGCCTTATTCGCAGAGTCGATTGTAATAGTAACAACTAACAATACTTTTTAATGAAATATTTTATTTATAAAATATTTAACATAGAGTCCCCTACTTTATTTTGGAGTAGAATCTCACGACACACACACATACACACACACACACACACACACACACACACACACACGCATGTACGATAGGTATGTGTGCGCGCTCCTATTATATAGCCGCGCCGTGCACCACCACCCGCGCTGAAAACTTAATATTTATTTACCTCGACGTTTCGATCAAGTTGCATTGATCGTGGTCACGAGAAGACTGAAGTAGCGGGTGTCAGCGTCGAGAAGGGCGAGCGTTGTCTCCAACTACCCGCATTTGGTTTTGTAAACAACGCTTGGAGACAACGCTCGCCCTTCTCGACGCTGACACCCGCTACTTCAGTCTTCTCGTGACCACGATCAATGCAACTTGATCGAAACGTCGAGGTAAATAAATATTAAGTTTTCAGCGCGATTAAGTCCCATTTAAATATTTAACTATGTGTTCGAATCGCGAAAGTTTAAAAGTTACAATTAGTTAGGTATTTCCGGCGTAGTAAAAAAATTGGAATCAGCTTATTTACAGTTCGAAAAAAATAAAAAAGTATGAACAAGTTTACAATTTATACGTTACCTTGATACTGTTCAGTATCCTCCTTCGTTTTCAATGCACAATGTAGGGGCTTCATTATTGTGTGTGGGCGCAGGCACCACACTGGATGATTTTAAATTAGGATCGCGTATACATCATCATGTATCACATCACTTATTATAAACTATCGTTACTTATTTTTAATTATATTTTTTTGGTACTTTTTTTATTAATGATTCGTGTTCTGTCAGTGGAGTATACCTACCTCTGCAAATATGGCGGGGATGCAAAACAACAGCTTGCATATTTATATGTGGATGTTCCACCAATAGCGTCGCCCCTATTGGTCCGATTTTGACAAGCGAGCTGCCAATCGATTTGTATTTAGGTATAGAGTGTCAAAGACAATTTTATACCCGACTATTGCAAAGCAAAGGAAGTGTTATGTGTTCAAACTAAAAACTTAGTCCGACTTTGACAAGCGAGGTATCAATTGATTCGTCTTCATGTATAGTGTTACAGGCAATTTTTTTACCCGACTACGCCAAGGCAAAGGCAGGATTATGTGTTCAAACTAAATAAATTGTCCGATTTTGACAACCGAGGTATCAATCGATTTGTCTTCATCGCAAGAGAGTCATAGGCTATTTTTACCCGACCGTAGTCGGGCTTTAGTTTTTGAACTTATGTCATGTTTGAGCAGTCGTGCAAAAATAAAGTATCAAAGTTTTGCAAACGTGCAAACATAAGCTCACTGCTAGAAAAAAAACACAAGATCTCATAAATTTTTACTTTTAAACTAATTAGTTTACTGAGAATGAGAATTAAAACCCAATGTATTTTATTATGGGCAGGCGCGACGGTTGATGATGGTGATGATTACAAATCAGGCAAGCGACCTGTTCGTATCGTCACTCAAACGAATGAAAACCCCTCCCTCACCTACCCATTTTAATTCTATCTCTAACTAACTTTAAACCTTTTCCCCCTCCGTACCTCCTAGACCTTGAGAGCCTCTCTAGACCTTCAGTGTTACTGCCCTGGTTACTATTTATAGGATTCGTCTACCAACTATTTGCAAATTGCAGCAAAAAGTGCGACTTCGGGTTAGTAGCGCGATGAGAGGACCGGTTTGTGCGAGATGCAACACAACTTTATTAACTGCTTAATATATAGGTATAAGATTTTCAGTTATTTTTCTATTGTATTTCGAACCTGAAGCCGGGACAGGATGATTGATATTGTGAATCGACTCCAAAAAAGTGGAGGTTCTTATTCGACTGTGTGTTTATCTAATTGAAGTAGGTATTTGATTTCAGGGAATTACATTCGTACTTGCTGTGCACACGGCTTTGCCCGCGTGGTATTTCATTTAAAAGTAGCCCATACGTGTTATTCTAGAACCAAAAGTCCATTTAAAGTACATTTCTTCAAAATTTGTTCAGCCGTCAAATTGGTTTCTATCGATTGCTCGGCATCTAATCATTGGATTAAGATACCAAGTACACACCAGTTTTTAAGTCAAACCCTAAGCTATCCAACAGTGAACCGCATCGCAATCAGTCCAGTAGTTTTTACGTGATGTGTTGACAAACATTCAGAAACACAAACAAACAAACCGATAGACACGATTTTTATATTCTATAAATATTTAACTGTGTTCGAATCGCGAAAGTTTAAAAGTTACAAATGTTATATTCTTGTTCAGTAGCATATTTTAAGTACCATACATAGACCATTTTTTTAAATGAATTAATTTTTTTGTACAGACTTTTTCATTCTTATTGCTTTATTATTATTAAAGCACAAAATAAATAATAAATAATAGTAATAACCTACTACGTACCAAAAGTACCTATCATCACCATCATCGAACGTCGTTCAGTTACTAATGTTTTTTTATCGATTGCTCGTGTTCTACTAATTGGATTGCGATGCGGATTGCTTAAAAAAAGCAAACCGCAGATAGTCTTGGATTTTACTTAAAATCAAGTATATTTGGTATCTCAATACGAGGAGTAGAAATCGATCAATTGGTTAAATACTATTTGATGGCTGAACGAAATTTGGCACATTGAACCTTATACTTACTATAGTTAAGGTACTTTTGGTCCTGGAATAACATATCATAGGTATGCGCATAGGACCATGCGGGCTAAGCCTCGGGCACGGCTTGTAAATAAATAAAAACTTCATGCCACCATTCTTGTTTCTGTGATTAAAACCCATCCTCACGCTCACGTGCCAGTGAATCTGCCAGCAAGCACATCGGGATTTCCCAGTCGCGATACATTAACTCACGAATTATAATAGGAATTATAATTTGGTAGCACCGGCAATCTACGACATCTACATACAACGCACCCATAAAATTGAATAAAGCCATTAATTATCGTAATTTATGTACTTTTGCAAACAGTTTCGTGTAAAGAGATTGTAATTGTACGTTTCACAAAATGATAATGAACTTTGTTAAAATGGACAACGAAATAGGTAGTTAGCTATTCTGCCATTAAACTAACATGAATTAATAATCACTAGAATTGTGCCTGACTTGAAAACTTCATGGACAAGAAAAAGTATACATATATCGACAGTTCTTTTTTAAATTTATATTTAAAAAAAGCACTTGTTGTTTTTTTATATATTTTTTATATTAAACGATTTCGACGTCAATAGGGGATTTTCTGCTGCTGCTCAAAAAAAAACATGTTACTAAAAGATTGTACTATATTATCGAAGCTGTTGATCACTATGTCTATTTAGGTAAGACGATCCAACTGGGTAGATACAACTTCGACAAAGAGGTCAAAGATACCGCAGTGCCTCAAGACGAAAGTTTATAATCATTGCGTGTTGCCAGTGATGACATACGGCACTGAGACGTGGTCGCTAACTATTGGTCTCATACACAAGCTCAAAGTCGCGCAGCGTGCAATGGAGAAAGCTATGCTCGGAGTTTCACTACGTGATAATATCCGTAACGTGGAAATCCGTAGAAGAACCAAGGTTATTGACATAGCTCTCAGAATTTGCATGTTGAAGTTTCAGGGGCAGGCCATATAGTTCGCAAAGTCGACAACCGCTGGGGAATAAAAGATCTTGAATGACGACCACGAATAAGCAAGCGAAGTGAAGGGAGACGTTGGACGGACGACATTGTAGCCATCGCAGGGAGTTGGTGGATAGAGGCGGTACAGAACCATTCGTCGTGGCGCTCTTTGCGGGAGGCATAGGTTCAGCAGTTGACTTCTAAAGGCTGATATGATGATGATGATGATAATGAAAGATTGTAATAGATGGCATTGACAAATAATGAAGTCAGTGTGACCCTTCGAGCATTTAATTTAACCTATTCGGTACCTACCTTTTTCACGTGAGTGACGTTTACAATAATTTTTTGATAAATTAATGTCTAATGTCATAGTCAATAGTCTTTTTTTTTTCTTTTTTTTTTTTTTTATTGGATGGCTTCTGCGGAGGCACTGGCCTACTAACAATTTCGCCAATGTCAAGTGTATTATAGTTTAAAGTAATGTCACGTCACAGTCAATTATTGTCAAAGTCACGAATCAGATCAGTAAAATGGTGGACATTTACAGAAACTTCCGAGGGAGATTTGGAAAAATCACAAAATGCCATTTATTTCTGCGTTTGATTCTTTTGCCCGCACTCGTGCACGTTAACGACCACCTAATGGTTAATATTCCACCAATATTACACATTAACACTCGAAGATACACAAGATTGAGAATAAAATCTAACTCTACATCACAACATTTTGTTTTTTTTTTTCAAAAAACCCTAGTCATTAATTACCATTTTTCGATTTGTTTAAAATCCCTCTTGAAATTAAATTAACAGAACACTAGACTAGGTATGTGATGGTCTAAGTCCTAACTATACCTGCGTTCGAGATGATGTGATGGCGTTGTGGGCAGTTTTGCACATTTGCAAATTTTGATATTAACCATACTTCCCAAACCAAATGAAAAACGGCCCTATACCCAAACGGATTAAAATAATTTTCTCTATGTCAAATTTAACTGTCATGTTATCTAAACATGCAATACATTTCAGAACGCTAATTTCGCACACAAATATCCAAGGAGAACGCCAAATGTGATCATATTTAGAGTTTTTAACAGTTATTTTCGCCATTTGCTACAAAACAAACGGCCTATATATGCGCATTCGTACAGATCGTCCGATATTACTCTGTGACAGTCAAAGAGGATGGTGACAGTGACTGAATTGACTTGATGGCAGTTGGATACTTGCTTTTTATCACTTCATTGTGTGCTGACGCCATCTGTTGAATCATTTTATAAACCATTTTTTTAATCAGCTGTCGGAATATCTCATATTGCGAACCAATTTTTTATTTTAAAGAGTAGATGTTTGTCCCACATAAATTATATCAAAAATTGTTTTTTTTTTTAGTTTGGGCACCATGCCCTTTCAACTGGAAGTGCTCTTATTTATTTATATGCACTTAAACTGGAACACAGATACTCAGACACTATGCTCCATAAACTGGAACATAGATACTCAGACAATATGCTGTATAAACTGGAACATAGATACTTCGACACTATGCTTTTCAACTGGAACATAGATACTTGGACACTATGCTCTTAAAATGGAACAAAGATACTCAGACACTACGCTGTATATACTGGAACATAGATACTCAGACACTATGCTCTTAAACTGGAACATAGATACTCGGACCCTATGCTCTATGAACTGGAACATAGATACTTAGACACTATGCTCTTAAACTGGAACATAGATACTCAGACACTATACTCTTAAACTGGAACAGATACTCAGACACTATGCTATTTAACTGGAACATAGATACCCAGACACTATGCTCTATAAACTGGAACATAGATAATTCGACACTATGCTCTTAAACTGGAACATAGATACTCAGACACTATGCTGTATAAACTGGAACATAGATACTCAAACACTATGCTCTTAAACTGGAACGTAGATACTCAGACACTATGCTCTTAAACTGGAACGTAGATACTCAGACACTATGCTCTTAAACTGGAACGTAGATACTCAGACACTATGCTCTTAAACTGGAACATAGATACTCAGACACTATGCTCTATAAACCAGAACATAGATAGAACATAGATACTCAGACACCATGTATGCCCTATAAAATTAAATACTTACAGCTATTCAGAACCTATGCCCTTTAGATTGGAATACTGACACCACTAAGCCCTGATTATATAATACAGATATCGAGATTTCAGAGAATGAATGGAGTTTATTACATAATTTTGCTTTCTTGGTGTCTAATAAACAGTTTGTGTTGTATTGTATAGATTTATGGATGCTGAAAAACTGCTAGTTCCGGATTAATTTACCTGCAATATGCCAATTATTTCGTCATGCAACCCTCGCGTGTCAAACGATTAGATCAACACTTCTACACAATAAACATCTAAGTATATATAATATTATGAAGAGAAAAGATTTGATTTTTTTTAATGTTTGTTTGTTTCTAATGGATAAACTCAAAAAATACGAAACCGATTTTAAAGATTAATTCACGTATAGAAAGCTAAAATATCAGCAAGTAGCATCGGCAGTTTTTTTTAAAAATATTTTTCTATATTATAATCCAAGATACTAACAATAATTTGCCAACAAATATGTCGATTACTCGCTGTAAGGAATGGATTGACACGTTGCAGTGGAAACGAAATAATAAAAAGTCTGTCATAAATGAGTAATAATGCAGTTGTCTATGGCCAAAAAGCACCACGAGCGTTGCTGTCAACGATTTTCAATTACAAGCCTAATTACCTTTTTTTTTTGGTAAGATAAATGCCGCAGTGTGAGTGTTACCCGTGCGATTTCGGGGCAAGTCACTAGTTATATTTAGATATTTTGTTATTAGTTAGATTTAGAATAGAGTAATTAGGAATAAAACAATAATTGAACGAGGTAAACCATACGTGTGACGGGAAAAGCCAACAGACAAGCCTATTTTAACTTTAGATGACTTAACTTCGACTACAGGTAACATTAGCCACATTTTAAGACCGTCTGCGTCTAGTCATTAATTCGCGATTACGACTAACCACATATGTACACAAAAAAGCACGTGTACACTTTCAAATTTCGTCACAGTAAAAAAGTCTCAGACTTACTGCGACAGTCTAACAAATAAATAACTTTCTTACTGCGACAAGGTGGTAGGTTAGTGGTGTTGCGAGTACTGTTACGCCAAAATACGACTTTACACGGTTCTGAGCGCGCTGAAAACATAACTACTGCTAGTTGGGTTGAGCAGCTCGTACAGTAGGTCAAAACAGAAAGATATTTAGTAGCTTAGTAGGTATTTAAGTAGACAACACTAGGTCTAGACTAATTCAGGGTAATTCTAGCTCGAGGAACAATTTATTAATCGACTTTGATAAGGAAGCGGTTTTCTGATACAACAAGAACATCATCCTACTATATAATATAATGAATGCGAAAGTAAGTTTGTTTGTTACGCTTTCATGCCTTAACTACTAAACCGATCATTATGAAATTTTGCAGACACGTTGTTAGGGGTACTGAAAAGGACATAGGGTACCTTTCATCCCGATTTAATTTTCATTTTATTTAAACATTTATATTGTCAAGTATGGGAATTGCCATCGATGACTCAAGTGACAGGTATATTAAAAAAGGATTTTAAAGTACCAGGAGAGCAGAAACACTTAAGAAGTTGGAGATATGACATTGAAAAATAAAGTTTTTAAAAGTGAGTATACCTCCTCGAGAGTGTAGTAGCCGAAGATCGGGCTCAGTGGCGTGCTTTAGGAGAGGTCTACTCGTATGTCCATCAGTGGACTGACACGGGCTGATGATGATGATCATGATACCTCCCCATGAACATTAAGTAGTGTGATTATATTTAAAAAATGTATTTCAAAGTACCAGGAGAGCAGAAACATTTAAGAAGTTATATCATCAATAATATATTTTTGCAAATTCTATTTCAAAGTAACATGGTAGGGGTGGGGGTTGAGGGTTGTTGTTAGGGGTTTTAAACGGGACGAGGCCAGGGGGAGGAGGATGGGATCAAAATAAAGAAGAAAATGGAAGCTTTAAAGGAATTTTCATTATGATAAGTCTCAAAGTGACAGGTGTCAAAGTAGCAGGTGTCAAATCAAACCCTATGGATACAACAAGGAGGGAATTTTTAAAATTTCTTTCCTAAAGTGGTAGGAATGGCAAAGTTTGAACGTGGGCGAAGGTGCGGAGCGCAGCTAGTAATATTATAAACGCGAAAGTTTGTATGCATGTAAGGGTATGTTTGTTACTTCTTGAATGGATTTGAATGAAGTTTGGTACGAATGTAGCTTATACCCTGGATTAACACATAGGCTACTTTTTATCCCGAAAAAATGCATCGTTCCGCAGGGACGCGGGTGAAACCGCGGGGCGCAGCTAGTATTTATATAAATTTCCTTTACTTTACTTTAATAGTTGCAATTGCAACATTATACTATAGTACTTACATTAACTTGAATAATCTAAAATTGAAAATTTTGTAAGAAGCTTAAAAGACAATTGCTATTGTTTAGTTACCTACACAGAAGAAATAATAGTACTAACGGTTACCTATAACAATTATATATTTTTGAAATGGTATTTTTAAAATCTCCATTATAATACCTCACTCGAACGGTTTTGGCAATTTTTTGTTCCGTCGGAAATACAATATGGCAGCTGTCAGCCGCCATATTAGTTTTCTTGACACTTCATATATCCTATAGTACTCTCGTGATCAAGACGAATCCAAAGATACCTTATTTATCATAATCACAAACTTTTATACAATTTTGTACAAACGGACAAACAAACAAACATACATACAACCCAAACACATAACCCTCCGTGCAGTCGGGTAAAAATTGTTTTTAAACTGACATGGTTACGTACACTCTTAGAAAAGAAATATTGACCATTCTTTCGTTTTGTGTTCCCGATATTTCGGCACTATTGCAAGCGCCATGACCACGGATTAACTGAAGTAAATGCGTGGGTGTTACTTACTTTGAGTTGGAAGTGATCTTGTGAACATTGTCATAACAAAAATCGAGCACACAAGAGGGTAGACCGTTTTGTCTGCATGTTATTTATTATTATTTATTTTCAGCCATGACTGTCCCACTGCAGGGCAAAAACCTCCCTTCCTTTCCTTCTTTCCAGTTCTCGCTATCTTGTGCTTTAGAATGCCAGTCACAAAAGTCATTCGTCCCGCCATCTTCTGCGCCTGCTTTGACGCCTTTTGGTATTTTGTGGGGTCCACTCTGTGGTCATTTTAGCCCACAGCTCGCCAGACATGCCCAGTTCCACTTCAAGCTGGCAGCTTTTCTCCAGCGTCTATGATTCGCGTTTTGGAACGCATTATTGTATTTCGAACGTGATCTGTAATGTAAGTCTGATTCCGGTCGTTAGCACGTTGGCAAACTCCGAGTTTGTACTTTTGATGTTTCGTCAGGGAACAAGTCTGTCCAAGGTGTTGATGGGGAGAATGTACATGTCCATGAGTTTTTTGTCTGTATGTAGAAAAGAAAAAATAACCACTCTAATTTACTTGAGTTTCTCCGTGTGGTGCTTGCAACAGTGCTGAGATATCAGAAACTCTAAATGCATGTAAATATCCCGTTTCTAACGTTGAATAATAAAATTGTGTATTGTGTTTATCAGCCTATGTATGTTTGTTTAATTGTACATTTGCACTATATAAACCAAACGCGTGGACCCATTTTGATGATTCTTACGTCAATCGATTTCTCATAACCTTGCGAGTGTTACTAAGGACATGACAGTAATAAAAATTCAATATGGCGACACCAGACCCCATAATATTGTTAAAAAGAAAAAAATGAAGTCTACGAACTATGTAAAGTGGGTATCGTTGAATAGGTATTTGAAAATGATCTTTAGGTTTCTCTTATCATTTTTCATTTCGAATGACTGTTTAGGTTAGTCGCAGTCGGTTTTTTCACTGTGCGTAAATTTTATTGTTTATCTGAAAGGTCCTTTCAAATGTGTGAATTTTATGAAAATTGGTTCAGTAGTTTTTCAGTAAATTGGTACTGGTTAGGTACTGGGCTGTTACAAGAAGAGCGTTAAACTGTCTAGATTCATATATCAAACTGGCTGTGCCCGCGGCTCCGCACGCGTGATCAATTCTCCAGGGCTATTCCAAGAACTAGAATACCCATATACCAACATTTGATCTAAATTTCATTAGCCGTCATAAAGATTTTTATCGATTGCTCGGCTTCTACTCATTGGATTGAGATACCAATTAGACCAGTTTTTAAGCTTAGCTATTCAAAGTGACCCGCATCGCAATCGGTCCAGTAGTTTTTACTTCATGCGCAAACAAACAAATATATAGACAGACATTAAGGAAGTATTTTAAAAAAACTTGTTCAGTACCTTATTTTAACCTTTTTTTTAATTATCTTATCTGTACAAACTTTTTCGTACGTATTGCTTTATTATGAGTATAGATATTGATTACTTCAAAATTAACACAGCTTTGGACCACTATCGCGCAGGAACCTGATTTTCAGATGATGACGATGATGATGATGATGATCCTGCAGGAACGTTTTCATTTTTCGGGATGATAAGGTACATACATAGGTCTTACCACAGATCTTACCTCGTAGTATGAACTCAAATCATGCCAAGTTTCATTTGAATTCATTCAGTAGTTTAGAAATGATGCGCGGCCAAGATACAGATAGACAGACTGACTGACAGACAGACAGACAAAAATGAAAAAAAAAACAGTATCGAACTATAACAGTAAAATCTTCAATGTACATGTAGAATTGGACCTGTTACACTTTTATTATAAGTATAGATTATGGTCAGAAATATCGAAGCAGGACTTGAACCTACGAATCTATAAAATGCCGTCCCGTTGCTCTCCCAATTGAGATACTCGTGGTCCTAAATTTAGTGGAAGAATTAAGTTGTCTGAACAAAGTCTCAGTAGCTCCAAGATCCTTAACCCTACAGTGATCGCGTACGAAAAAGTCACGACAGTGGTCGCGCGGACTACATAAGTAGTACATTTTGACTTTGATTTATTTAATAGAGCGATTATTTTAATCTGGTATTCTATTAAATAAATAAATATATAAATACAAAATTATTCCCTATTATTGGTATCTGTATCAAACATGAATTGGTTAGATATTGTTTTTTTTTGTACATATGTAGTTCTCGCGACCACTCTAGGGTTAAGATACCTACTCCCAATTCTATTTTAATCGCTTTCCAACCACATAATCTAGATCGTCACATGAAAAGTCTATCGGACATCTGCGTATGCTTATGATTTATCTACGTTTCCCGCCAGCCGATTGAATCCGCTCTGATTGGTTAGAGCTTCCTGCGCTCGCCTGTGATTGGTGGGTTCTGGCCCAAAGCGCGTTTGCAATACTAATTTCACTATTAAAAGCTCTATAATAAATGCGTTTTCTCTAGACTTCTCTGGTTTATGATTAGTTTAATAATTGCAGGTCTTTAGGTTGTTCAGTAAACACTGGATAGTACGTTTATGGAGGTACTTTACCACACGCAGTTCTACTGATAGACTTTGTAATTTGTGAGAATTCCCACTCTTTGTGTCAGCTATTTGGCAGATTTATAAAAATGAACACTATGTTTTTTAAATAGTCGGATAGCAAAATTCAGTTAGCACATATTATTTTAAACTTTTTAACCCCTGAACAAAGAGACGGGTGTTATAAGTTTAGGGTGTGTATCACTGTGTGTGTGTGTGTGTGTTTGTGTGTGTGTGTGTGTGTGTGTGTGTGTGTGTGTGTGTGTGTGTGTGTGTGTGTCTGTCTGTCTGTGGCAGTGTAGCTCCCAAACGAATGGACCGATTTTGATGCGTTTTTTTCTGTTCGAAAGCTGATATGATCGAGATGGGGAGGGGTATATGGGGAGGGGGAGGAGGAGGGGTGGAGGGAGGTGAGAAAAGGGGGTGAAAATCGTAGCTTCCAAACGAAGGGACCGATTTTGATGCAGTTTTTAAGCTGAGGTAAACGAGATGGTTTCTAGCTATAATTGGGGAGGTGAAGATCATAGCTCCGAAACGAACACACCGATTTTGATGAGGTTTTTTTATGTTTGAAAACTAATGTGATCGAGATGATTCTTAGTTATAATTAGTTAAGAAAAGGGATGGGGGGGGGGAACGTATCTTTCAAACGAATGGGTCAATTTAGCTGCGGTTTTTTATGTTTCAATGCTGAGATTGTTCTCAGTAATAAGGGGGGGGGGGGGGATGTGGGTGAAGATCGGAGCTCCCAAACGAATGGAAAGGGTTGAAAAGGGGGGTGAGAATCGTATTTTCCAAACGAATGAACCAATTTAGTTTCGGTTTTTCATGTTTGAAAGCTGGTACACGAGATGGTTCTTAGCTGGTTATAATGGGGGGTGGGGGTCGGGGGTTATATACATTTTTTAATGTGTGCTTGTTTTTATTTACATACCCCCACTACTTTCTACAAAAACATTTGGACAATTTAAATGCTATTATAGGTTTAATCTGTGAAGGTAGGTAGCCTAAATGTTTCAAACCACTTCCAGTTGGCAGCGTACCCAAAATGCTGGCGGCATTGCCCCGTTCTCATTTGAATTTTCTTATTATCCCTAGAACTTAAAATGTGACTCAAAGAAACCACGTGTACCGAAATATGCTCTTTTTTAACATTCTCGAAGATAAAAAGCCATTCCTAAACAGACAAACCAGTGATTTTTATCGAAAACTTTACAACCGTTTTCGAGAAAGGCATTTTGTAAAATAATTTTGTTTCATTGATCCCCGAACTCCAAAAGAGAGGGGTGTTCTATTTTTAGGGTTTGTCTGCCCATGGTATCGTAGCTCCCAAACGAATGGACCGATTTTGATGCGGTTTTTTGGTTTCATTGCTGATGTGATCGAGATGCTTGTTAGCTAGAAAGACGGGGGTCGGGGGTTATATTTCTTGTTCAACAAGCCTATTCCGGTAGGAGAGATAATTTATGCATGTCGAAAAATGTTTGTAGACATATTACTAACGATGTTCAAAATTCAAACAAAACATTTTTTTTCTGACTTATAAGTATAGTTCCTGAACAAATGTCGGTCAGTTATGCCAACCACACGTACAAGTTTAATTATAAATTACGTTTCAATATAATCCTTTCGGACACCCAATACAGTGTAAAGGGAAATGAGTGTTACTGTTGAGGCTATTTCCTTCCATAATGACCATACACCTTAACTGCCATACAAATGTGTTAATGAATTCGTAACACCACATCATGCATCTTATAAATTGTCTATGGAACATGAATAACAATCTTGTTGCTTTTGGATCGGTCAAGTGAGAATTCCTTAATTATTTTGTGTTCTGTCTATATATTTTTTATTATTCATTTTTATGCAATTGTCTACACAAACTGTTTCCCTTGAACGAAATAAACATCACATCACAATACGCTGAGGTTCACTAGAAGAAATGTTTTCTAGCAATAAGTTAGTCCGTGTACAATTTTGTTTCTGCAATGAAGTAGGTACATATCTATCTTTAACACACATTTTCTCTGATTTCGATTTTCAGTTATCTATCTTCTATCTAGTTACCTTTACCAAGAGTAATATCCGTACCAATATATGAAAGCGAAACGTTGTCTGTTTGTTTATTTGTTTGTTTGGGGAGCTTTCACGCGATAACAGCTGGACGGATTTTGATGAAATTTAGAATGGAGATAGTTTCTACCCTGGAATAAAACATAGGAGACTTTTTAACCCGGAAAATTGTAACTTTCCACGGGAAAACTGGAAAATGTTGATTACTCACTGTAGGGATGGTTGTCATCATAGAATGGTCTGTGATTGGCATGGAAACGAAATAACATTTCCGTCAAGAAACATCAAGAGTGGTGCTATACCTACTTTTGCATTGGTTTTTAATATCCTAGATGAACATAGGATGCTTTTTTCGCGATAAACAGTAGTCCACGCCACGCGGATAAAGTCGCGGGCGGGAAAGCTAGCATTGTCTAAAAAATAGCTGTGAATTTTTATTTCTAGTATTACCAGGGCGGTCGCACTCCGCAACAAGTACAAATATTATACCTAAACTTCGGGGCCGTAATATTGGGGTTCATTCAGTAGAGTGCCGAGCGTGCGCTCGATGAGTCGCGCGCCGTGTGCTTAACGATAAAGTACCTACTTACGTAAACTTACGTAAAGTTTTTGACAAATTTTATTCTTTTCTTAATTATGAATACTAGAAGGTACTGCATAGCATTCGGTCTGACAAATCTCGTAAAATACCTACATACTGTCATTTTATTACGTAGGTAGCTATTTCTTTTTCATTCATTATTAAGCATCGAAGTCAGACAGGCACCTTTTATTTATCAAAGTGTAACCTATTATGATATAATCAAATAATGAGGTACTAGGTCTATTCTGATAAGAATGTCATTATATGTAGTTAATAGAACTATCAACATTTATAACAATAAGTAATAAAACAATACATTTTTACGTAATTGTTTATTCGGTTACAATATCTAAGTCATATTATATCACAGAATAATTACTAGTACAAGTACCTAGTCATATCTTGATACAACCCTACCGAGCGTAAAAGTGACAGAGCAATTCTGAAACGGTTAGAGCAATGGAAGCTCTCGCGCGTTGTGATACGGTACATTCTAGCCTGCACGCAATGGGTGAGCGCCTTCTAGGTAAATATAATTGAAAGCTCGCAGCGCTGTGCGAGTTAAATTGCACTTTATTGCGTTGTAGCGAGAGTTGCAATGTATTAAGATGACTTTACTCAGTTATCCTTCTGTACTTGTACTATTATTTATTCTGTGGTATTACTTTGCTGTCTGTACCTACCAGATATAAATTTGGTAAAGAGTGAAGCGACCATAATTATTAATCTTATTTAATTTATCTTCATGGACCCGCGGAGCATAATTTATAAAACTTTTTAAAACGAGATCAATGGATTCATGGACCCAATTACACTAATTAACTCGCTTGAAAACCTAACGTGTCATGCAACAAATTATCGTACAAGCGAGAATTGCTCTGCTCACGTCTCGTTACAAAAAAACTTACATTAAAATTATGTATTAGTATTGACGGAACCCTAAGATGGTCTATTTACAAACACCGTTATACTTCAAACGGCTATTGGGCGTTCCTCATTTTGTAAATTCGCTTCGCTCAGCTACTTGTAAGTTGTTATTGAATAGTTCGCGCCATCACGCCATTTTGCGATCTAATTTTAAATTTGACAGCTCTTCGACATAAGCTGACCTAAGTGTATAGGTGAATTGCTAATCTGTTTTTTAGTTAACCTTTGAGTTGACACCATTACATTAGTGAGCAAGATATGAATAAGTAAAAACAAAAATCCGTCTACGGTCGGGTAAAAAATTGCCTATGACACTCTTGAAAAGAAAACGAATTGATTGATACCTCGCTTGTCAAAATCGAACCAAGTTTTTAGTTTGAACACACAACCCTTCCTTTGCCTGGCCGTAAACGGTTAAAAATAATAGCCTGACTCTCTAAACCTGAAGACGAATCGATTGACACTACGCTTCTCGACATCGAACCAATAGGGGTGACGCTAGGATAGAACATCCACATAACCACATAGATACATACATAGACTGTTAAACTCATTACCCTTCCTTTGCTTTGCTGTAGTCGAGTAAAAAAGACTTTTTGATGAGTCAGTTTATTTCAGACTTGAAAGATGTCACGTTGATTTCTCGTCTTATTTTTTATCAGGTTTTAGGTATTGTGTAACGTTTTCGAACTAATTTTGTTAAATTTAAATTTAACCAGCAGGTCACTTGCTTGACTGTAAGTACCACGTATGTCTTAAAATAATTAAGCTTTTTTTTCTAATTTGATTATGGGATTTAGAGTATTCTACCGGCTATGCCAGTCTTACAGCGTCCACTCGTACAACACAACAATCTAATCTTTCCTTAAATATGTACTTTGACGAGATGTAAATACAAGTTTCTTACAAGACATCATCGAAAGTGCTACAATACCCGACCAACCAGACTGCGAACAAAACAAAAATGTGGCAATAATTTAAGTGAGTGTTATTGCTAACCAACTTTAAACCGTTTAGATCTTAAATGAACATTCGAAATGAAAAATAGTAAGCCTAAAGATGATTTTCAAATACCTACTCAGTGATAACCCACTTGACATAGTTCGTCGACTTTTTTTTTCTTATTTTTTACATAATAGATATAGACATAGACATAGCTTTATTTATGGCAAAAAACAAGTACACAAAATAAAAACATTAAAGAAATAATTTAGTACATAAGTAGTTAGTTAAGGTTTTTGCCATAAGCCGGCCCCAACTCAGCATAGCGCTGGTCTTCTGTTGGGAAAGGCAGGTGACGTCACGCACGGAAATGTCACATAAAATAAAAAAATAACAATAATAAAAATTACACATTAGGTACAAAAATACAATATAAAGTAAATAGGAATTGGAACAAACGAAAAAATAGTGGAATAGTGTCTTGTTGTCGCCATATTGAATTTTGATAAATGCCATGGCTTTAGTGACACTTGCCAGATTAAGAAAAATCGATTGAGGTAAGAATCATCAATATCTTGGTGTCTTGGAGGTTGGTCTGTATAGTGCCACAAAGCAACAGACATACATATATACATAGGCTGATAAACACAATACCCTCCGCACAGTCGGGTAAATAGATTGTACATCAACATTCCCGACCGGATTCAGGCTGCTCTACCAATAAAAAACAAGTGACAAACAGACAAGAAAGTTTTATGTACTACGTGTTGAACGTACTTTGTAGCGTAAAACTTCCTTGCTAACAAATTAATGTCAGTATAATCTATGGCAGGCAAATCGGGGGCAAACATATGGTTCCATTTCGAACCTTTGGGTATGGAATCCTAAAAATGAATTTTTCATCAATATTATATCATATCAGATCAAATCAATAATTATTTGCAAGAACACACAACGCAGAGGTCTTAATATTAAATAGTAGATAATGTGCATTCAGTCTGCATGCGGAAGTGCAAATATTAAAAAAAATATTTTTTGTCACAACATTCTAACAATTCCATAATACTATAAAAGCAGTTAAATAAAAGCCAGTCATTTAAATGTTTCTGAAAGTTTCTGAAATTTATTTTGAAAACATTGGGAATTATAAAAATTGAAACACACACATTTTTTTATTTTTTTTCATATAAATTTCTCTAAATGACAAGAAGGTTGGTATAGCATGTTCGTAAACTTTACTCTATTTTGCCGGGTAATGATTTCATTACGTTTCATTAAAAAACACGAATGAGACTTATATTAGTATATCAGGGAAATAAGTCTTTTTACCAAATAAAAAGACTTATTTCCCTGATATACTAATATATGTAGCGGTCTACAACTATTCATAAACCAGGCCTTGTCCATCGCCCGAATACATCACTTTTGAATGTTAAAAACAATTATATGTTGGTTTGGCACACATCGTAAGCTGCAAACAATTATATGTTGGTTTGGCACACATCGTAAGCTGCAAACAATTATATGTTGGTTTGGCACACATCGTAAGCTGCAAACAAACCGTAGTTTTCCGCAAATAAGTCACAAAAGACAAAGATTTAACAAAATACATCCACAAAAGAAAATCAGCAGTAAATTACACGCCTTTTTTCAGCGGACCAGCTACAGAGAGCATACGCACATAAATTCGTCAGTCGAACCCTGGCGGCGCGCCAATGCTCCGCGTAACGTGCCAATATCTGAATCTACGTACTTGGGATTTACTTACCCGCTACTTATACCTACTGTCTATGCTGTGGTAGCTAGGAGACAGCTATACATGGTTCGTTATATTTAATACTAGTTTTCCCGCCCGCGACTTCGTCCGCGCGGACTAAGCATCCTATGTTCTTCTAGGATATTAAAAACCAATGCAAAAGTAGGTATAGCACCAATGCTCTTGATGTTTTTTGACAGACTTGTTATTTCGTTTCCATGGCAACCACAGACCATTATGTGATGACAACCGTTCCTCACAGTGAGTAATCAATATTTTCCAGTTTTCCCGTTGAAACTTATAATTTTCCGGGATAAAAAGTATTCTATGTTTTATTCCTGGGTTTCTCCATTCTAAATTTCATCTAAATCCGTCCAGCCGTTATCGCGTGAAAGCTCCCCAAACAAGCAAACAAACAAACAGACGTTTTTCACTTTTATATATTGGTATGGACTAGCTGCTCCGCCTGTAGCTTTCCCGTACAGTTATCTCAATAAAAAAATAAAAAAAAATAGCATTCATATAGAATTACATATGTCTATGGCTAGTATATATATATATTTATATACTAGCTGTACCCGCGGCTTCACACGCGTGGTCTTTTCTTTATGTTCAAAGTACCATAATGTGCTATTCCAGGACCAATATACCAACATTTGATCAACATTTCTTTAGCCGTCAAAAAAATATACTTTTATCAATTGCTTGGCTTCTAACTCAACAGATTGAGATATCAATTACGCCAGTTTTTAAATCAAACCGTAAGCTATCTAACAATGAAAACCGCATTGCAATCGGTCCAATAGTTTTTACGTGATGCGTGAACAAAGAAACATACAGACAAACAGACAGAGCGACACGTTTTTTTTTATATTCGTGTTCAATATCTCTTTAAGCACCCAAGAGCATTTTTTTATTTATCTTCATTTTACAGCCTTTTTCGTACCTATTGCTTTATTATAAGTATAGATACTCGTATATGACTGTGTCACTTTGCATAAAAAAACCGTGTAGTAGTTTTATCGTGATACGTGTTCTTTTTAATAACTTTCACCTATATTTCGGAAACCCTTTAATTTTTCGGGATGAAAAGTATCCAATGTCCTACCTCGTAGTATGAACTCAAATCATACCAAGTTTAATTTGAATTCATTCAGTAGTTTCTGTCAAGATACGGACAAACAGACAGACAGACAGACAGACAAAAATCAAAAGTAAAACTGTTTCGGCTTCAGTATCGAATATAGAGAACCATCCAAAAAGTATTATTTATTACTTAAATATTAACATAACTTTGGACCCATTTCCCGCAGAAGTCCTTTAATTTCACCCATCTTATAAACTATGTCTGTGCCAAGTTGCATCAACATCCGTTCAATAGTTTCAGCGTGCTATGAGTTATTTTAAATAATTTTCCACCCCTATCTTCCAGGAACTCTTTAATTTTTCGGGATGCAAAGTATCCAATGTCCTACCTCGTAGTATGAACTGAAATCATACCAAGTTTAATTTGAATTCATTCAGTAGTTTCTGTCAAGATACGGACAAACAGACAGACAGACAGACAAAAATAAAAAGTAAAACTGTTTCGGCTTCAGTATCGAATATAGAGAACCATCCAAAAAGTATTATTTATTACTTAAATATTAACATAACTTTGGACCCATTTCCCGCAGAAGTCCTTTAATTTCACCCATCTTATAAACTATGTCTGTGCCAAGTTGCATCAACATCCGTTCAATAGTTTTAGCGTGCTATGAGTTCTTTTTAATAATTTTCCACCCCTATCCTGCAGGAACTCTTTAATTTTTCGGGATGAAAAGTATCCAATGTTCTACCTCGAAGTATGAACTCAAATCATACCAAATTTCATTTGAATTCAGTGAGTATTTTCGGCGTGATGCGCTGCCAAGGTACAGACAGACAGACGGACAGACACACAGATAGCCAGACATGGTGCCATTCTGCCGGTATGGCACCATTTTCAAATTCGAAAAAAAACTTCGAAATTTACAATATTGGTATCAAATTGAAGGCTTTGATAAGCACATTCCAACAGTATATAATTTATTGGCAAAAGCTCTTTTTTTTGTAGGGCAGGCGTGTTTTTTTTTTTTGCTTTTAAGCTAGTTTGAATAGTAATATACTGCCCATGTTACTCGCTGATAATGTAGTTTTCTATAGTGAAAGTAATATACTGCCCATGTTACTCGCTGATAATGCAGCTTTCTATAGTGAAAGTAATATACTGCCCATGTTACTCGCTGATAATGTAGCTTTCTATAGTGAAAGTTTTTTTTATTTGTTTAATATTTATTGAGTTTATTCATTACAAACAAACAAACATATAAATCATCAAATCTTTCCTCTTTATAATATTAGTGTAGATCTACTGGATATTAGAAGTCTGTGGTGTAGATGTAGATGTAGACGAAGCAGAAAGTAATAAAAATAATTATTAATCATGTTGTTTGGGTGTTTGTAATCAAACTTTGTTTGCGCATCACGTAAAAACTACTAGACCGATTGAGCGAAGAGCGATGGTAGCCTAACGGTTCAATAGTGCAACTTAGAATCCAACGATACCGGGTTCGATCCTAGGATCCGCACCAATGACTTTTCTAAGTGCGGTTATCCATCGCTACGTGCTTCGGAGGGCTGTCGGTCCCAGCTGTTGTTGATTAATAGCGGTCGTTACGCCATGTTAGAGGCCCTCTGGCGGCCTGACAAACTCTGACACCAGAGGCCAGCACTACCTCATACGACAAACAAACAAACACTGTTGAAAAAATCTGGTGTAGGAACTTTATATCTCAACCCGATGATTGGAAGCCGAGCCAACTTTTTTTATAGATTGCTGAATGAATATTGATTTAATTTGTTATTATAAGGTCCTGGAATAACAATAATAGTAATAATAGAATGACCACGCGGACAAACCCGGCTGTACAATAAATTATAATATGTATGAATACATCATAATCATCAGCCTATATCTGTCCACAGCTGGACGTAGGCCTCTCCTAATGCACGCCACTGAGCTCGGTCTTAAGCTCTCCTCATCCGTTTTCTTCCAGCTGCTTTTCGTAGGTCGTCATTCCACCTGACCACAGGGCGCCCTACACCCTAAAAGTGGTCTCCACTCGAGAACTCGTCTACCATCTACTCGTATACTCGTCTCGTCGTCGTCGTCGTCGTTTGGTTATCGGTTCTTCGGGAAATGTGACTAGCCCACTGCCACTTCAGCTTTCTTATCTTTAGGGCTACGTCAGTTACCTTGGTTCTCCGTCGGATATCTTCATTACGAATCCTGTCCTTCAGAGAATCTCCAAGCATAGCTCTCTCCATAGCTCGCTGAGCGAACTTAAATTTGTGGACTAGTTTGACCGTGAGTGTCCAAGTTTCGGCTCCGTAGGTCATGACTAATTGAAGACTTTTGTCTCCAGGCACTGTAATATGGACGACGAGAAGACTTGACGAAGCTTGCCGAATGCTGCCCAACTCAGGTGAATTCTTCTATTGGCTTCCTTCTCAAATATGTTCCTACTTAATTGCAATATTTGCCTAAGGTAAACATATTTACGGACATCTTCAAGAGGTACACCATTGACTGCAATCGGTTCCGGGTCAACAAGATCGTTAAACATGATCTTGGTCTTATCTATGTTCATTCCGAGATCGATGCGTCGAGACGAGAAGCATCATCTAGGTTGGACAGCATGCTTTGCAAGTCTTGCAGTGACTCCGCCATTAGGACTATATCATCGGCAAATCGTAAGTGTGAGATGTTCTCTCCATTGATATTAATGCCCATTCCTTTCCAATCTAGCATGTTAAACAAATCTTCCAAGGCATTAGTGAACAGTTTCAGGGATATAACATCCCGATGTCGCACTCCCTTACGCAGACTGCTGGTTTTGTACTTGGGCACTCATAGTCGCGGCGTCATACAGAAACCTCAGCACTTTGATGTATCGCCAGTCCAATTTACAACACTGAAAAGACTCCAGAACCGCTCAGGTTTTATCGGAGTCAAAGGCCGTTTCATAGTCCAAAAAAGCAAGACCCAGGGGCTGGTTATACTCTTCAGACTTCTGTATACCCTGCCTCCCTATGTGTATTTGGTATATGGTGCTAAATCCTCCGCGAAACCTGGCCTGTTCAGGAGGCTGGAATTTGTCGTCTTCTTGCGAGACGATTTGAAATGACCCTCCAAAACAACTTATAGACCTGTCTCAAGAGTGAAATAGGTCGGTAGTATCCCCCATTTTTAAAGAGTAGTACTACCACACTCCTGCTCCACGGCTCTGGAGTTCTCCCAATGTGAAGAACGGTGGTGTTTATGTCATACACAATTTCATCACAAAAGGCTGCATTATTTTTTATTTTCCGTGAGGACTTGACAGAATTAACACGACTAACAAGGCCGAGATCATGCTATGATGTGGCGGCCGATTGGCATAACAGGGTGTAAGTGTGTGCGTGAGGTTTGCGCCTACGAGCGGATCGGCATATCTTAGGTGCTTCATTTTCTATTTGGCGGTGTGAACTCCATCTTTTTAAAATATTCTTGACCCTTAAGTAAATTGTAGAGCTCCTTATAGTGTGTCTTGAATCGGTAGCGCCTTAAGAAACAAGGATAGTTAATGCTGCTTCTTATCAAGGAATACTCCAGTACTCCCATGAAAAACTGGAATTTACAGCCAGCTAGTTTAAATATATTAGAACGATGAGTAACGCTGGCCGCACGCTCGCTACGCACCGCGGCGTCCGCTAGAAGTGGCGCTAAGTTCGGCGCACGCTGGCAACCGGCCAGCGATAGTTGACGGATTTATGTCCCGCGCAGACTTACGCTATTAACGGCCAGCTTTATATCGGCCGGTGCCGATGACGTGTTTAGATGTAATGAGCTTAGTTTAATTACTAATTACATATCTGGTCCGCTGTGCTTTCTTACCGGGGAAGTGCCTTTATTAACAAACATCAAAAAAGAGAAAATTCCGCAAAAAAAACATGCAATTGACTTGCGATATCACGGTTCAATAGCTAACAGAATTGGGGCTCTGGTAAGTGCCCCTACTTACTTACTTTAGTCTGCTTGGGCGTAGCACAGACATAAAAAAAATAGTTTTGTTTAACTTCCTAGTAACTTCTAAAAATAGACTAATTCAGCGACTCGTCCCACAACATAGGCGTCCCAATGTGACGACGAGGTACTCAATTTAAAAGATATTAATCTTTCGGCTCAGTAACTCGTCCTATTGATTTAATCCTCCATTTTTTTTAACAAAATCTGCACTAAGTAATGTCAGCAACAAAAATGTTTAATGTTTATTTTTTAATTGTTCATTAGTTAGGTATCGTTTATTTGATTTCAATGGGAACATGACTTATTTAATGGCAATAGAGTTATAGGTACGAATAACGTCTTTTTTTTAAACTTTTCTGACTAACTACTAACGAATTAGCTTCTTGTTTCAACGAGGTAACTTCGCCAACTCGCCTGCTTTTTGGGAACTTTACCTGCAGGCGGCGAATTTGTAAATAGGTGATCATCATAGGTTTTGTATTTACCACAATTTTAAATGTACACACAAGTTCTCTAACTTCTCAATTCGACCGAGTTTTTTGTGTAGGTAAGTCAATGATGTTATATATAAACTGAGGTAGATACGTTGTACCCCGCTCTGCGTGGCAAAGTAAACACAAGCTAATCAGCCTGTGTCGACTTAGTCCCAAACAGAGTGGCAACGACGCAACACGTAAATACAAGCGACTCCCGAAACATGAAAAATTAATAAAAAATGCCATCTTGTGTGTTTAGAAAGCACACTACATACACTGGGACGACTGTTAAAGGCAGGAAGGATGTGTCTTTTCATTTTTAAGTACTGTTTACGGTATTGAAAATGGAAAATAATAAATTTAATTTTATCCTAAATCAACAGTTGCTATGTTGCCGCTTCGCCACCTACACGAACGAGACAAGTAGCGGGTAACGTGTAAGAGCGACAGGGAGAACGCGATAATGGCGAGTAGCGTTTATAGTTCGTACGATGCTAGGGGATGTTGGAGCTTACCAACGCCTGATAATCGTCAGTCTGCGCTCCAACCCGTAATGGCCACGGCTGACGATCTTCAGCCGGGAGTCTAGCGGAGTTGCAACCCTATTTGTATTGGATTAGGATAGAGTATTGTATTTGTGTTACATAATTATTTGAAAACAGCTTGAAAAGAGCGATTTTATTGGATAATAAAGTGGTTCGGTCCTAATCGTTTTTTTTGTGAGTTCGGGTTGTCCTAGCGGGTTCATCGACCGCGTAGTGAGTGATTGTGATTTTTTATTTGTGTTGATTTTAGTGATTTATAGCTTGTATTTCGTGTTATTACGTCTAATAATATTGTAAGAATATATTAAAATGATAATAATAAATTATTTTTTATTGCCATAAGGAGATTAAGTAAAAACAAATATGAATAAAACAAACGATGAAACATCAAACAAGATTGTCGGCGAACCCCAAACTAGCACGAGGCCTGTATCTTGGGGCTCGAGTGCAAATTTACCAGATAAGTTTGTGTCATTTAACTAAACTAAAAGAAAATAATTATAAGGAAAGTATATAGTGGCAATGCAAAAGACGAAAATGTATAATAATAATAATAATATTCGGGACAATTCCACACCAATTACCTAGCCCCAAACTAGGATACCCTGTAATTTGGGCACTAGATAACGGATAACATACATAAATACGAATATCAACATCCATGACTC
The DNA here is from genome assembly GCA_946251855.1 of Alsophila aescularia. Taxonomy (NCBI): domain Eukaryota; kingdom Metazoa; phylum Arthropoda; class Insecta; order Lepidoptera; family Geometridae; genus Alsophila; species Alsophila aescularia. The sequence goes on along the minus strand of OX276374.1, from coordinate 57,280,264 downwards.
GGAAACAAACATTTCTGCTCATCACACAAATGGTTGCACCTTACAGGACTCGAACCCGCGACCGTTTGATTTCGTTCCTAGGATCTCTAGCCACTAGACCAACCGGCCGTCAAATGGCCGTCTAATTTAGACATATTTGTTTTTTGCAAAATAATTTTGTGTTTAGTGTCCCGCGAGTGGCGATTGCCACAAAGTGCTTCAAAGTGCCTTTCGTCACTTTTGGCGGGAAAATGTTAACGTGAGTATATTTTTGTTAGTTTAATAGTATCTTTTTCGATGTTCTTTATTGATTTAACTATAAAATGGTATATAACATTATGTAATTTGCAAAATAGAAAAGTTTTACGCGAGTTTCTCAAGTGTCCAGCGAATGTACGGGTGTTTTCCGGGATATATAGAACTACTAGTTTTCCCCCCCTTGACTTCGTCTTCGCGGACTACTGTTTATCACGAAAAAAAGCATCCTATGTACTTGTTATATCTATTAAAAACCAATGCAAAAGTAGATACTTATAGCACCATTCTTGATGTTTTTTGACATACTTGTTATTTCGCTTCCATGGCAACCGCTTCTTACAGCGAGTAATCAAATTTTTTCCAGTTTTCCCGTAGAAACTTTCAATTTTCCGGGATAAATATCCTATGTTTTATTCCAGGGTATAAGCTATCTCCATTCCAAGTTTAATCAAAATCCGTCCAGCCGTAATCGCGTGAAAGCTCCCCAAACAAACAAACAAATAAACAAACAAACAGACAACTTTTCACTTTTATATATTGGTATGAATTATTATGAAAGTATTTGTTTTTCAAAAATATGATTTTATTTTCATCTTGAATAAACCCTTCCATCCGTTTTGCCCCAGTTTACTCTAGCTGCTAGCGCACGTAACTTCACAAGCCGTCATCGGCGGTGATTGGCGATCGGCCGCTTACTGCAACTCTCTGTAACTGAGAACATATGTGTATCTCTTTCTGACGACGCGGTTCTGTATATCTCTGTGATCTTTTAGCCTCTTCAGTGATGCAAATATAGTTGCTTAAGTTCTATGTAACTAGCTATAGTACAATTTCGCCGAATTTTTAGTGTTTTATAATGGGTATGACGTCTCTACTGGTAAAACCAATCTCATTGAGGTAAGTATGTTAATTACCTACCTCACATTTGAGGTATTTCTGAACCGATTTGGATGGATCTTTCTACGTATACTTTCTAGTATAAGACATAATTATGTAAGTAAAAAACTATAACCCGGGTAACAAAATAGCCATACTCCATACCTGAAGACGAATCGATTGATACCTCGCTTGTCATAATCGGATCAATAGGGGCGACTCTATGGTGGAAAATCCGCACAAACATACATAGATTGTTAAACTTATTACCTGTACCTTGCTTCGCCATAGTCGGGTAAAAAGTGAGTTAAATAAATAATATTAACAAACACTCATATTCGCGCCAGGATTTCCTGTGTCGCGGGCGGAACGGTCATACACATCAACACACCACAAATACCCAAGACCCTAAGAACAAACATTCACAATTTCCCATCACCTTTCCATCACCGTACGACTAGAGGATCAGCAAAGCGCCACCCTTTCATGGTTGAAATACCTCGCACAAGAACGAAGCGTTACGCTTCTTCATTTATAATAAGAACTGCAAAGGAGTGGAATGCCCTGCCCTCGTCAGTGTGAATAGGTATCTACTAGGCAAGCGTGCTACACCTTCGACCACATCATCTCTTTCCATCAGGTGAGATCGTGGTCAAAAGATTGCCTAGTCCGTAATAAAAAATAAAATAAAATAAAAAAATGCTCATCACACAAATATTTGCCCCGACCAGGATTCAAACCTGGGATACTCAGCACAGCAGGCAGGGGCACTGCCAACTGCACCAGTGTCGTTGATTAACCAGCTGCGCCCCACGGCTTCACTCGCTGACACCTGTCACTTTGACACCTGACACTTAGATACCTGTCACTTTGACATTTTCACCCAAGTGAGCAGTAGTAGATGGTAACGAAAGTCGATCATCACTCGAAGAGCTATGCTTGGAGTTTCTCTAAAGGAACAGATTCCAAATGAAGTGATCCGACAGAAAACAAAAGTAGTCGACATAGCTCAAAGAATTAGCAAGCTGAAGTGGCAATAGGCCGGTCACATATGTCGAAGAACCGATAACGGATGGGGTACGCGAGTTCTTGAGTGGAAACCACGTGTAGGCAAACCTAGTATAGGACGCCCTCCGGCTACTCGTAGATGGAGCGACGACCTGCGTTAAGTAGCTGGCAGCAATTACATGAGAAGAGCCAAAAGTCGGGCTCAGTGGCGCGCTAGGAGAGGTCAGTCCAACAGTGGACGAATACAGGCTGATAAATGATAATGATGATGATGACGGTGATACAGAGTGATGATGATAATGATGAAAGTATCATATGTGTTATTAGGATAGGATATAAGCTATCTCCTTTCCGAATTTCATCAAAATCCGTTCAGCCGTTTGAGCGTGAAGGAGTAACAAGAATACATACAAACTTTCGCCTTTATAATATTAGTGTGTTATTATTGGGCGTGTATGTATGCAGGCGGACAAGGCATCGATCGCGCGCCGGCCGATACCCGAAATAAACGAAAACTCCGCGCGCTCGGGAAAAAATCACCGCGTCAAAATGGACGCAGTTGTAGTGGGTGCGGAAAGCATTGGTCACTGGGAGATACAGTTATAATTTTCTAAATTAAACTCTTTATCGTATGGGTACAAGTTATTCTTATACTTGATGCGCCCCGTGGTTTCACCCGCTGACACCTGTCACTTTGACACCTATCACTTTGAGCCCTGTCTCTTTAACCCCTGTCACACCTGTCACTTTGCCATCTGATAATGATGGATGATGATGATGATGATGAATATGTGTTCTATAGGATATAAAGTATCTACATACCAAATTACATCAAAATCCGTTCAGCTGTTTGAGCGTGTAGAAGTCAGAAACATACATATACAAACTTACGCACAATATTAGTGTGATTATTTATTGTACACTGAAAGCAAACAAAGGGTTATGTGTTCAAACTAAAGACATAGTCCGCTTTTGATAAGCGAAGAATCAATCGATTCATCTTCATTGCAAGAGAGTCATTGACTAGTTGTTGGCCGTAGTCGAGTTTTAACTATGTCTTGTTTATACAAATTTTGCTATTCATGCCAATTCTCCCAAGCTAGACTACAGAGGTGCAACCGTCACCGTACAGTCTGGGGGCACCAGGGGTACCCCCTAAAAAATTGCAACGCTCCCGCCAGGGTGGGGTGGGGCAACTTTGACGCGATGGACGGCGGCGCCTAATTGATGCCATCCTATTAGAAATTGATTTGTTTCATCAGTTTGTTTGGCTGTTGGTGTTAAAATTGTGTTATCTTATTCGAAGGTTAAAGCCTCGTATTCAATACGCGACATGTCGCTCGGGCAATGTCGAGCCACGTTGCGGGACATCTTAACTCGCGACCTTTTTCGACCAAATGAGCGTAAGGCAAGTTTTTGGTCGACATCGCCCGACACGTCGCCCGACATGTCTAGAAAGTGAATACTGTATGACTGTAGTAGATCAACTTAGGTAATTTTCATTAATTGTTTATGGATACATTTTGTGTGAGAAGGGCCGTATGTTTACAGTAAAATATCAAACAAACGACATCGCGTCTTTAGATTTCTGATGTGGCACAGCTTCCTTGATTGATCAATTCTTTATATATAAAAGTTTTTTATCTTTAATGTCATTATCACATTATGCTAATCCATAATTTATAACATGTTTGTTTATTTGCACCTACACTTAAAATCTACTAACTGACGTATCGTTCTAGAACTATAATAGGTACAGATACTCGTAAAACCCAACGCGCTTTTATGCCAACATGAAAGTAAAGAAGACCATAACATCGCATCGTATCCAAAGATTACACTTTATGAAGCCGCATCTGTTTCATAGCAGGTGCAGTGGCGTAGTATCGGCTGGTGAGGTGCAGCGGGGCCTTTTACAACTCAAGGGGCCCTTCACTACCCAACCCCGAACCATAAGGTCTTAAAATATCAAACGTCAAAAGTGTATTCTTACAAAACAATATTTCAGTACTTTCTGACTTTAATTGAAGTTTGACATTCTATTCAAAATTATTCCTACATGCATACATACTGAAACGTATTTGGCAGTTCCCACAAGTGTTTCATAAAAAAAATGAACTAGGTGAACTATGTAGGTGGACCATGGACAAGGCGCGATCGCAATCTATGCAAGAGAGAGATTTATCTATACAAATAAATAAAATTGAAGTGTCCTGTTTGTATTGTCAAAATACATAAATACGTTTTACATAATGCATATGAAAGTATACACGGTACTCATAACAAAAAACCCATTTTTAATTATTTTGTATGTCTGTCTGTCTGTCTGTTTGTTCCCGCTAATCTCCGAAACGGATGGACCGTTTTTGATGGGACTTTCACTAGAAGATACATACTTTAATTTTCGAAAAACAATTAGGGAAAAGAGCAAAAAAATATGACCACGCGGGCACAGCTACTTTATTTATAAAATTAATATTAGACATGAAGATCGTGTCATCTGGGAAGATAATAAAATATTTTTCCAAAAAAAAAAAACGACTTCATAATAAAATGTTATTTTGTAAACAACCACTAAAAAGAATAAAATAATTACAATTGAGCCAGAACAGTATCACTTTTTCGAAATTACCAACGTAATAATAATGCATACATACAACATAAGATAAAAAAGAGTTGAAGGCAGAAATCCCAAGATATTAGAGAACATAAACTATAAAACAAATTGATTTTCTAATAAAACTACTGAACCAATTTTTTTTACCCTTTTGAATAAAAAAAACAACCCTCTAAATCGGTTAAGAAACCTATGAGTTAACACAAAATAATGGCAATATAAACACAAAATCGAATGGATCTACTCAACAAAACTATTTATTCTCGAAAAACTGCTAAACCAATTTTGATACCATTTATATGAGACTATTTGGAGAGTATACCCTTTCAAACAAAAAAATAATTTTTAAAATCGGTCTGCAATTGACGGAGATATCAACCGACATACATAAAAAAAACCTTACATACAGCCGAACATATAACCGTCTTCTTGTAACGTCTCACTTCATCTCAAGTTGTTTTTATTCCCTTTAGTCGAATTTTCACTAAGTATCAACAAAATAAGTCCACTCTCACAATTAAATAAACAGTCGATAATAAATAAAGAAATACGAATAAAAACCTACCTACCTTAAAATGTCTATGTGTTGTCAAGATTTTAAGTATTTCTTGTCTTTGAATTAGTATGACCATTCTACACGTTATGTAATCTACAATCGTATACAGAAGTTTAACTATGCCAATACGACTTGTTGCAAACAAATTTTCACCGCAATGTCTACTCCAACGCACCGTATTGAATGACCGTAATACAGGTTCTGATTGAAACAAAATGGGTGGTTGCTACGCAAAGATTACGAACGCGACCTTAACAGAACGCACCAATAGAAAGGATAGATAACTATCCTGTGGTGACGAATGGTTCTTTTTTAGCCTCGTCATTTTATGCTGGCTGAAAGTATTTCTAATTTATTTTGCAAATAATTGTGGACAAATTTTTGTCTTTAAATACCTGTTTTACACTGTGAAAAAAAAAACCAATATTGGGTAAGTGTTTCATATATCGTGTGACCTCTAAATTGCTTCTTGCTTTAAACTACTGGCTATCCGGTCAGAACATTTTGGTTAATAAAATTGTATGTAACGCTTGTGAATCCACGAACTGATTGTTTTACATTTATCTGTAATCTTATGTATAACTTTACTGTGCATCTTACGTGCCAGACTTTTGATATTGCAGACCTGCAATTATATTGCAATTCTGCCATTCCAGGGTTTTTTCCTCCTTGGTACCTAGAGGTACGATCGCCGACCAGCACGCTACCACGGGTCTTTGGACACCTGCCCCCGGGAGCTGCTATGCGGACTACGGCGTTAGTACTGCCTGCTGCACAACTGCCGCACCATCTCTCCGCGGAACGTCTTCGCACGCGTGCCTCTATTCTAAGCCCCAAGCCGAAGGACAATATCAAACCTACGCCACCTCCTGTAACTCACTCCCTGAGTATTTTTCTATATCTGATTACACTGGTAGTTTACTATTTTATCTAAATCTTTTTTTTCTACACCTACCGCCACTGCTAGGTAATGTAACGATTTTTAATGGGTTTTCGTCATATTGTAACGATATATGCGGTTTTATAGTAAATTTCTCTGTGCTGACGGATTCTGATGAAAGATGTGATGAATTGTTTTTTAGGCCAAACTCGCCAACCACCGAGATAGTTGGTCCGGTGTCTAACGCCGATAGGGTATTCACTTAAATCAATGAAAAGTAATTTTGAGAATAATGGAAATAAAAAATAAAACGGGGTGAGTCACACCAAGAGTGGGGTGAGTCGGGATTCTTACCCCATCCGGTCGCTTTAAACGTGAGGACGCTATATCTTTCTTCGGAATCACTCAAAACTTAAAATACTTGTTACTACTTTGAAATTAATAAAATTACCTGGATAAACTTAGACCGGAACGAGCTTCAAGAACTATTGGATCAAGACCGTTCGGTAATGTACTAGCTAGTGGGTACAATAGTGGAAGATAAAACATACAACTCAAATTCACCAATACAATTTTTATTATCCTTGGTTTAACTTTGCCAACTTACTTAAAATCTAAGGAACCGTGCCGTAGGTACGTTGGACGGCCATTCAAGCTAGCATATAATAGTGGAAGACAAAACATGCAATTTAAATTCACCAATACAATATTTACTATTTTTGATTTAACTTTGCCTGTTTACTTAATATCTAAAAAACCCATGCCTGCAGATCCAAATCAGCAGCTAAGGAGTACTAAGATCTAAGATTACCCTGTTATAACTAGGGTCGATATAGAACTGACAACATTAAGTATTTACCCTAACAAAACAAGTGATGAGTTGCCGGCCGGCAGTGCAGTCTACTTATTTACCTTTTTCTATAAGATTGAGCCGTTATGTTAGTGAAGGTAAATCTCCATCCGACGTTTCAGCAATGTCCGATTCGCGTGAGAGGTAGCCAGGCTAGACCCCTCAGGCGTTGCAGGTGTCCAGCAGGTCGGTGGGGAACCAAAGTTCAACACTCCGGTTAATGAAATATATGCATAAACATGCCAATACGATACCGCATTCCAAGAACGTGGCAGGAATCGTTGGATATAAAGTTGTCGTGGCGTATCGCGACACGGCGCCTTTCAGGTAAATCCGGGGGGAAGAAGCCTCCGTCGTGGTATCTCAATCCCGGGGGGAAAACCCGCTGTGGATGAATAAACACAACGTTTCTTTAGAATTCGAGACTTCGAAAACGCCACCGCTCTCAGTTCGCTAAAATGGCGTCTCGAAAAATGGATAAAAGTGATTTCACAATCGCAATCATTAGTGCCGACAATGCAAAATACCGAAAAATGCTCTCACCTTTTTTTACGGGTTCTATAATATGCAGGGAAAAGACTTGTCAGTCCTGCTACCGGGCTCTCCAGCACGAAAAAAACGTTCACGCCTCTCGTCTCCATTCCTCGGTTTCTTTTGTCTAGCCGGATCTAGTTTGCTCCTCAGTTAGCAAAATCTATCCGAATAACATTTCGTTCCACCAAGAAACCGATCAGCGCTTACACATGGGCTTTGGAAATGATTATTTGGTTTTATTTTTATTTTTTAAGATTTCTCACCATCGAAATCAAATTTGTTTATTTACTGTTTCTTTAACTATTTTTGACAGCTAAACAACTGTCAAGAGACGTCTAAGAACTGTTATAAACTATAGTCCATAAAACGTTCCGTACTAGAAACGATCCGTTCACTTCCAGACGAAAGGTACGGAACGCGGTCTCCCTGCTTCGGTACTGTTATACTATCATAAAACTATATACTGTCACTATTAAATTATGATATTGTATGGGTTTGCTTTGGAAAAAATCTACGTTCTTAAATTTAACATTCGTTGTATTTAATTGGTTTGTTTAATTTTATTTTCTATTTGCCGACATTACGGGACCGTACCGAACAGAACGCGCCCTTTTGCTTTGATTGCTAATCAACGCAAAGATAAGTAGAACCTACGGTAGAGGTCACTACTTGTCTCCGTGTTTATCAATTGTACTTTATTAATTATTTATTTATTATCTGATTCCCAGTTATTCCTTGTTCCTTTTGTATTTATCTCAATCAATTGACCTAATGAGTGCTCTTCGATGTGTTCCGTAGTGCATGGACGTGTTATATTTATCGAAGTGTTTATAACCTCTGGACATGACTACTGTTTTTTTGGAACTCTGATTTACAGGATTATATCATGTAAGTAAACAACGTACGTAATCTATTCTATGTACCCGATCGTCTGCTTTCGTTGGTATTCACCAAATACGAACGATAGTACTGTTTCAATCAACTATGTGCGACTTCAATGTCGTCATCTGATACATTCTAACAATACACAACAACAGAATGGCTTGTCTGTTTAGAGATTTGACCTGTAGTCACAGCTATGCTAAGCTTTTATTTAAAGAAAGGGTTTTATTGTTCATCTATTTTCGAATTATTATTTTTTATTATAAAATTAGTAGCTCACGCTACAGTAGGTAAGCTTCTTAATCATTATAACTATTTCTTTCTTTAACTTAACTGCTAGGGGACAAAATTTCATGTCTGTCAATTCAGGTACATCAAAATGCATTGTCATCGGAACTGAACCAACATGTAAAAATTCAAAGTACACATACAAACATTGCAAATTAAATAAAAATATTTTTTTTTTAAAGAGATTTGTACCAAGACATTCTCTTAACAGATCGCTATCTATTTTAATCTTAAGAGATATGTTACACTACACTTTTTCTGATAAAATTATTTATAGTAGAAAGTATATGTAGTTAAAAAAAACAAAGTCTACGTTTGTTGCACCGGGGCCTGTGACCGGGGCCCTCAAATCACCTCACTACGCCACTGGTGGTGTGCCTCCATTCATCGATATCCAATTGACCTAGTTTCTCGTATCAATTTTATACGAAATATCCATAAGTTCATGCGATTATTTTTAAAACGAGGTGCATGCCAAACAACCCTTGTATCGTATAATAGCTGTGCGTTCAGTTTTGCCCGCGAGGTAATTTCTCTGGGTTAAAGGTTACCAATGTGTTATTCCAGGACCAAAACGGTTTTGTACCTATAAAGTACAAAATGCCCAATTTCGTGAATCCGTCAAATAGATTTTTATTGTTCTCTATCGATACGCATAAAATATTATGTCATAATTTAGTGTGGCATAATTGTACTTATCATAATAATGTGAAAGCATAATAATAATTACGCATAATCGTGTTCACCATATCTAAAGATAGCATAATGATAAAGTAGCATATTAATTAGTAGCATAAACATTTCATTATTCACCGTGAGTGAAATAACTTTAAACTAAATTATTTTACGTTCCTACCTATGTAAAACAAACACGTTCGCGGCTTACGGATGGCCCAAGGTACATACGAGTACATACGAGTACCTTCTGGAAACTTCCGTCGCGGTATAAATAGGGCGCGCATCGGCTACCTGGAACAGTATTGACTTGGCCTTCGGAACGGAACGATCCAAGTCATTCGAAGCGAGTATTCAGTGATAATTGATAAGTTGTTTGTACAGCAAGGCCACCATGACAGTCCGTCTTCAGGATCAGAGCACGAATTCTATCCAGTTGCAAAAAAAAGTGAAACAGGGAGACGTTATTTCTTCGAAACTGTTTACCTCTGCACTGGAAGATATATTCAAGCTTCTGAACTGGAACGGATATGGTGTTAATATCAATGGCAAATACATCACTCACCTTCGATTTGCTGATGATATAGTCATCATGGCAGAAACCCTGGAAGACCTAAGCACAATGCTCAGTGATCTCAATATTGTTTCCCAACGGGTGGGTCTTAAAATGAACATGGGCAATGATCATGTCAAATGCCCATGTCTTACCCATGCCGGTTTATGCTGGGAACGATATTATCGAAGCTGTTGACGACTATGTCTACTTAGGGCTGACGATCCAACTGGGTAGATCCAACTACGACAAAGAAGTCAACCCGGATTCGGGAAATTACGCCATATCTTCTCGTCGCAGATACCGCAGAGCCGAAAGTTTATAATCAGTGCGTGTTGCCAGTGATGACATACGGCACTGAGACGTGGTCGCTAACTATTGGTCTCATACACAAGCTCAAAGTCACGCAGCATGCAATGAAGAGAGCTATGCTCAGAGTTTCACTACGTGATAAGATCCGTAACGAGGAAACCCGTAGAAGAACCAAGGTTATCGATATAGCTCTCAGAATTTGCAAGTTGAAGTGGCAATGGGCAGGCCATATAGTTCGCAGAACCGACAACCGCTGGGGAATAAAGGTTCTCGAATGGCGACCACGAACAAGCAAGCGAAGTGTGGGGAGTCGGTGGATGGAGGTGGCACAAGATCATTCGTCATGGCGCTCTTTGGGGGAGACCTATGTTCAGCAGTGGACTTCTAAAGGCTGACATGATGATGATGATTTAATTTATTAAATTTCAAAACAAAGTGAAGCAATATTCATCGTCGTAAACGCAACGATGTGAACGTGTCATTTACGATGTGAACCTACATGCACCACCCTGCACCACCCTTGCGGAAAAATTAAACTCCATTTTAATCAGAAAACCAACTATAGATAGACTTGCGACATGTCATGACATGTCTGACACAGGGAGACAGGCAACGTCGAAACACAGAACTAAGTGGTGTTGGCGAACGACAGCTTGTTTCTTTAAAAATCAAGTTTCAAAAGGGGGAGGTTCTTATTTATTTTGACCACAGATGTTATAGTAAGATCTGTGATTTCAACTGTTTTTAAAAGCTATTATTTAACTTGAAATGTATGTATGTATGTATGTATGTATGTTTGCATGTATGTTTGTTTAGATCAAATCTTGCAAGCTGAATTAGAACCACTTCCTCTTTATCCTACGGAGTTGAATTTTCACATGTTGGTTTAGTTCCGATGACAATGCATTTTTATGGTTAAAATGACCTGAGTCGACATCCATCTGCTCCAGATAAAGGAACTCTTCAATGGTTAACAGCACAGACACGAAATTTTGTGTAGGTACACATTTCATTATGATAGGCGGTTTTAAGTTTTAGCATGACATGGTTGTTGCACTCAGGGTTGGGTCTTGACCTTGTCTAAGAAACTCCTCAACGGTTAACAGCACAGACACAAAATGTTGTATACGCATTTAATTGTGATAGCACATTCTAAGTTTCACCATGACATGGATACTGTATAAAACCTTTTTTTTATGATTTTTAATAAACTTATTTTGTTTAATAAATCCCGGAGATTTGAGAAAATACACATTCTTTTATGCCTCTGAGATTGCTTAATCAATTGGGATATGTATTTATTTTAAAGGGACCTTCTGACTCAATGCGGTTCCATATAAATTTCACCAAGACAGATTTAGTAATATTTTTTAGTACATCTATTAAAGTCCACTATCTAACCGTGTGCGGGGTAGGTAATCACGTAAAGCTTAGAAAGAGACAAGCTCCCAAGGAATGCGAAAATAACCAAAAAAAAGAAGTTTGAGAACTAATAACAATCCATACCAATATATAAAAGTGAAACGTTGTCTGTTTGTTTGGGAAGCTTTCACGCAATAACGGCTGGACGGATTTTGATGAAACTTGGAATAGAGATAGCTTATACCCTGGAATAAATCCAACTGAAAATTGTAAGTTTCCACGGGAAAACTGCAAAAACTGGAAAAATGTTGATTACTCTCTGTAAGAAACGGTTGCCATGGTTGAAACGAAATAACAAGTATGTCAAATAACATCAAGAGTGGTGCTATACCTACTTTTGCATTGGTTTTTTATATCCTTGAAGAACATAGGATGCTTGTTTTTGCGATAAACAGTAGTCCGGGCGAAGTCGCGCGCGGGAAAACTAGTTTTAAATATAAATAGGTAGTATATTGGTGATTCTGTAACTATACGATCCTCTAATCAGCTAATCATCCCTTAAGCCACTAGCCATGATCTAGTTACAATTTCCTATATTCCTGTAATTGCTTAAAATAACTACATAACTAATTTTCATAAAAATATGAGACTAGTGTACAAAGTCCGGATTTTTAGGAAAAAAAACATACCAATATATAAAAGTGAAACGTCTGTTTGTTTGTTTGTTTGTTTGGGGAGCTTTCACGCGATAACGGCTGGACGGATTTTGATGAAATTTGGAATGGAGATAGCTCATATCCTGGAATAAAACATAGGATAAAATAAAACTTTTTATCCCGCAATTTTAAGTTTCCACGGAAAACCTGGGAAATTACTCGCTGTAAGGATCGGTTTAACAAGTCTGTCAATAAACATCAAGAGCGTTGGTGATCTACTTTTGCATTGGTTTTTAATATCCTAGAAGAACATAGGATGCTTTGTTTCGCGATAAACTGTAGATGTCGCGGGCGGAAAAGCTAGTATAAAATAAAATTTGGATTTAATAATCCTCATTTTATTTCATACTAGCATTTGTCCTATGTCTCGTAGGTTCTACGCATTTGTACCGCGACTATATTTGCCTCAATATAATCTACGAGACATACGAGTAAGACAAATGGCATTGCATTGATAAATCCTTCAATTATTGGCAAAAAATATTCCGTCAACTTCACGATACTCCCACAGTATTCTCTAACAGAACTTGAACTTGATCTCCAGAATCCGTTACATTTCTTTTCCAAGACCAAGTATAGAATCTTCTCGTTCCTTTTACTCGTGCTTTATAGGCGGGCTACCTACAAGTCTAATCCACTTGTTTATGACGTCACCCGTGTCTGCTGATGGGCACACATCTGACCCGCGATCTGCAAATTAGCAATTAATGAATGCAGGGCCGGCCAGGGCCGCCCGGAGGGAGGGGGCGGCATTTTTTGCAGCTGTATAGGTAGCCTGCATGGAGCGGGATGTACACGGGGTTGCACTCTAGGGATGTATCGCGAGATTTGCTAAGGAGATTTTGGGACCGTTTTTTCTGTAAGTGTAATTGTAATGGTTCTATCGTGGTTTTAGATTATTTACGGCAATTCAAAATTAAATAAGTAAGTCTCACAGGGTCTGTCTCTCTCTTGAACTAAAACACTTTGAACCGAACTCTCAAAGGATCTATATCGCTCTTGAACTAAAACTCAATTAACCTAAGTCTCACAGGGTCTATATTGCTCTTGAACTAAAACTCAATGAACATACTCGTAAGTCTCACAGGGTCTGTCGCGCTCTTGAACTAAAACTCAATGAACCTAATTCTCACAGGGTCTACTCGCTCCTGAACTAATGCTCAATGAACCTAAGTCTCACAGGGTCTATCTCGCTCTTGAACTAATACTCAATGAACCTAAGTCCCACAGGGTCTATCTCGTTCTTGAACTAAAACTCAATGGACCTAAATCTTAATATGCATACCTCGCGTTTGTTTAAGGCACACTGCGTTTTAGGTACGCAGCGAGCAAACATTTGTATCGAATACCAATAAGCCTGTAATGGTATCCAACTTTAACGAGATATGTATTATCAGAGATGTACAAAATACCCTATACGAAGTATCTGAAATACAAAATACAAGATACTATTAAAATAAATATTTCAGATACCAAATACAAGATACCTTATGGAATGGTATCTAAAATCCTAGATACAGGATACGTATCTTCAAAATAATTTTTCTATATAAAATACTTTTTGAAAGAAAACACGATATTATAGAGTTTAAGTTTATTATCATCATCATCATCATTTCAGCCTTTAGCAGTCCACTGCTGAACATAGGCCTCCCCCAAAGAGCGCCACGACGAACGGTCTTGTGCCGCCTCCATCCACCGACTCCGTGCGATGGCTACAATATCGTCCGTCCATCGTGTGGAGGGTCTCCCTACACTTCACTTGCTTGTTCGTGGCCATTCCAGAACCTTTATTCCCCAGCGGTTGTCAGCTCTGCGAACTATATGGCCTGCCCATTGCCACTTCAACTTGCAAATTCTGAGAGCTATGTCGATAACCTTGGTTCTTCTACGGATTTCCTCGTTACGGATCTTATCACGTAGTGAAACTCTAAGCATAGCTCTCTCCATTGCAGTGCCGTATGTCATCACTGGCAACACGCACTGATTATAAACTTTCGTCTCGAGGCACTGCGGTATCTGTGACGAAAACATGTGGCGTAATTTCCCGAACGCTGCCCATCCGAGTTGGATTCGTCGGTTGACCTCTTTGTCGAAGTTGGATCTACCCAGTTGGATCGTCTGACCCAAATAGACATAGTGATCAACAGCTTTGATAATATCGTTCCCAACATAGACCGGCATGGGTGCGACATGGGCATTTGACATGATGCTCGTCTTACCCATGTTAATTTTAAGACCCACCTGTTGAGAAACAATATTGAGGTCACTGAGCATTGTGCTTAGGTCTTCCAGGGTTTCTGCCATGATGACATCATCAGCAAATCGAAGGTGAGTGATGCATTCACCATTTATGTTAATACCATATCCGTTCCAGTTCAGGAGCTTGAGTATATCTTCCAGTGCAGAGGTGAACAGTTTCGGAGAAATAACATCTCCCTGTCTCACCTCTTTTTGCAGCTGGATAGAATTCGTGCTCTGATCCTGAAGACGGATAGTCATGGCCTTGCTGTACAAACACTTCAATACTTCGATGTACCAGTAGTCAATCTGGTACAGCTGTAATGACTGTAGCACTGCCCAGGTCTCGACTGGGCTTTCTCATAGTCCACAAACGCTAGTTCTTGTGGCCGATTATACTCTACGTATAATCTGCCGGAGCGTATGGATGTGGTCTACGGTATAAGTTTATTATATGAATTATAAAACTTTAGTCTGGGGCCAATTTGATAGATGGCAACTCTCGCCATGTATCAAATTGGCCCCAGACTAAAGTTTCATCAAATGTCAATAGATGGCTCCGATGCAGATGATGATGGATGGATGGCATTTGCATAGGCAATACATAGGCAATTATTATTAAAAGTATTTTAGCTAACATAGTATTTACGAAATACAAGATACCAAACGAATGGTATCTAAATACAAGATATAAAATGCATTTAAATAAAAAAGTATTTTAGATATAAGATGTAAATACGTATTTTGTATCTTGTATCTTTATTTCAGATACTTGTATCTTATATAAGTTACATCTCTAAATTATGGTAGTTAGTTGTTAGTAATTGTGGCTATGTGTTACACAGTTACACACACACAGTACACTTGTATCAATAAAATTATGCTACTCGACATTAGTCTAAGTTACCTAGTATAATCTGCTTCGAAAGTATTCTCCTCACTAAATAACAACACGCATAAAACCTGCCCACATGAATACCCCAAACTTGTTAGGTCACTAAAATGCTATACGAAATCTGCAGATCAATAAACCAAAAAGGAAAAAGGTCCCGCTTCCCTACCCCACTGTGCATCGGTCATTTTCAGCGTTTTTTCGCAGTGAGCCCGCAGCATTCGTTTTTCCCCCGGGGAGGGGGGACAGGGAGTCGTAGCCCCTACCTCACCCCCCGATACCACCGTGCGCGGAATTTGATTAATGCAATGTTCACGATAATTATTCCTGTTACTATTTTTTGACAGGATAAAGTTTTTTTTCGTTCGACGTTGATTTTCCACTTTTTTCTTTTTTCCGGCCGCCATTGTGGTGTTGCGTCGGGGGATGCGTCGTGCGATTTTTTTGTGTTCGTTTCGTTACAAAAAGGTTTTTATTTCGGTGTGGATATTTTAATTTGATTTAAAATATGTAAAATGCGGTACGTGACGGTTATTTCACGCGAATCAGAAATTATAGGAAGTTACGATTTATTTTATCTTCTGCATATCATTTTTTACACTTAACTTTGACTTAATAGTAAAAAATAATGACATTGGCTGCATACACAAACAGTGTATAAAAAACACAGCACGAATAAATTTTCTCGCATAAAAACAGAAGAATGTAAAACCTAATTGCCCTTACATAGTTATGAAGAGAAATACATGATTGAAGTTAAGTCAATAATTTTGTATCGAGTAGTAAAAATCAACTTTAATTTTAAGTTCAACTTATTCCGCAGAGCCACAAAAGAACTATAAAAAGCAGTGGTAAATAATACGTCAACGGGCATCAATGTAAGAAACATTGGCGCTTAGCCAGCTAGGAACAGAATTGGACGTTCGTTATTTTGTCGTTGTATTGGTGTTGCCTATGATGTTAGTACGTAAACACTTGTAACAAAAGAAAATTACTATTTTATTCTTTTTTTAAGGTTCCGTATTTCAAAAGGAAAAAGGTATCTTTATAGGATCACTTTGTTGTCCATCCGTCTGTCTGTCAAGACCCTTTTCTCAGGAACTCGTGGAGGTATCAAATTAAAATTCTCAGATCTACAATCCCTAGGAGCTGTGAAACACAAACTTCTAAGTCAACTCAATCAAATAATACGGCCGCTTATGTCGCATATTTTGACTCTCGCAAGGGATTCAAACCCTATAGGATACCTTTCGTTGACCTAGAATTATGAAACTTGGCAAGAGCAACGTCTTATAGCAAAAGTAAATGCAAAAATCTGAAAACCGTAAATTTGTTGTTAAAAACGAAAGTAAAAAAATAATAATTTTGCGTTTCTCTCAGTGCGCGTTTCCAACTCGCACTTGGCTATTTTTCTGTATAACTGACCTACGTGAAGAATCTTCGTGGACTTGTCGAGTTTATTTATACACATACACACACGCCCCAAACATACAAACCAACAAACAGACAACATTTCAGTTTTATAATTATAATAGTAGGAATGGGGATGTCCACAGGGTGAGGGTAACGTCAATCTGTCACTATCGGCTTCTGTGTTCAAACTAAAACTTGGTACGATTTTGACAAGAGAGATAACGCTCTATTCTAAAGGTTATGCTCCGTAAGCCTATCTACTACCCTATATAAAAGCGCTGGAGTGCTCAGTGTGCGTCCACTCTTCATTCGCAAAACATCTATTTCAGTGCATAAATCAGTTTTATCCTCATGTGACTAAGAATCATTGAAGATTCGTAGAGTTTACCGACTGACCACTCCATCTGTAAACACTAGGTTCGCGCATCGTTTTGGTGATTTTATTAGAGTACATGTTTATAATAGTGTCGTAAAATACTGTGATATTAAAGACAAAACAGTAAGAGCAGCAAAAATCATAATACATAAATGGCTTACTTCATTGACATTTGATCATACAGAAAATTTAATAAATATTATATATTAAATTGAAAATACACATTGAAAATAATACATTAAAATTAAAACTACCTATTTAAATTTACGTTTTATTCATTTCATTATATTATTATATATATATATATATATATATATATATATATATATATATATAGCGCATTAATATCTATTTATACCTTTTTTTTTCATTTTTAATTGTCTTAACATAAATCATTATAATAATTATTATGTTTGTAGGTAAACTTTTTCTATCCGCTGAGTTTCTAAATGTTAAACATTATAAGGAATCAGGCTTCCTAGATACAGGCTTTGCCTAGTTAGGAAGTCGACAGATATTTAGTATTTAAGAAAAGATGTCTGCAAAATATGTATACCGAAGTATGTTTCTAAACTGTGATTGTACCTATTGCATAGTGTGCAATGCTAGATGTATCATTTTTGCAGTAATAAATATATTTTCATTTTCATTTTTTCAGTTAGCAATCATTTTTTCATCGCAAGAGTGTCATAGGTAATTTTTTACCCAAACGTTGCCAGATTTTAGTTATGTCTTGTATATTTCTCGATGTGTAAAAAGTATGGAA
Source organism: Alsophila aescularia (assembly GCA_946251855.1). Classification (NCBI taxonomy): domain Eukaryota; kingdom Metazoa; phylum Arthropoda; class Insecta; order Lepidoptera; family Geometridae; genus Alsophila; species Alsophila aescularia. The sequence continues at coordinate 57,262,230 of OX276374.1, read as the reverse complement.
AAACGCGAATGAAGTCGCAGTTAAAAGTAGTGTAAAATAAAAAGCCGAGTTCTGGCTGTGGTAGCAGGTAGGACAAGTGCTATCTAAAACAATCTCCGCAGACAATATCCGGTCTTCGCTCCTAGGCAAGGAGCTGGAGGCTGGATAAATTGCACTATTTAGAATTATTAAGAGGAATCGAAAAATTGTTAAACAATAATTTCAATAGATAATTAGCTACATTGCTTCAATAGATATCTTTCAGGTTAGTGTGGCAGGCAACACGGCAACTGTTTTTTAGAAATCAACAGGCTAATAGTATGCACAACTTATCACAATAAAGTACCTGGACTACAAAAACAACGAGCGAGCTTTACAGTATGTAGTCACATATGATGTGTGAAATCTGTTAACGCATAGTTAACACTGTTACATTTTCACGTAAGTAATTACTCCCATAGATTGCAGGTAAGCGAGAGGAAAGATGTTAACACATTGTTAATACTGTTACACATTTCACGAAATCACTTCCATAGATCTCAGGTAAGCGAGCGGAAAGATACATCAAAATTATAGCATCATAATTATAGCGTTTTTTTGTTTTACACATCAAAAAAATATGTTTTAATTTTCTTTGAAAAGGTGTAGAAATTTTATCAATTGTCTAAGTTAATCGATATCCATAAAAAAGGTCAGTATTTTCTTGCCAAAACTGAGCATCTAGCTATCTGCCTATCTGGCATGCAATGCTCAAAACTGAGCATCTAGCTATCTGCCTATCTGGCATGCAATGCTCAAAACTGAGCATCTAGCTATCTGCCTATCTGGCATGCAATGCTCAAAACTGAGCATCTAGCTATCTGCCTATCTGGCATGCAATGCTCAAAACTGAGCATCTAGCTATCTGCCTATCTGGCATGCAATGCTCAAAACTGAGCATCTAGCTATCTGCCTATCTGGCATGCAATGCTCAAAACTCCATCCCTGACTTTTATAACGCTCTAAAGAAGAGTTATGCTAATTTTAAACTTATTTTATCGGATGTAAGATTTATTTGTTAGTTATTAGAAAGATGTAGATAGAAAAATAAGAATTATACTAAATTAAGCCCATTCTCACACGACAATCGGTAGCCAGCTTTTAATCGATTGGAGCAGGTAAGGTGGCTGCAACTGCACGTTTTAAGCAAAATTTATTATAGAAATTCAGAGAAATCATTATCAAAACATAATTAGGTATTAGTCGCGTTAGCAGTTTTAATTTTATCCAACAATAATGGAAGTCAGTAAATACACAACACACATACACACCCTAACACAACCTTAATACAACCCAAAGTTATCACCCCCTTTATTTTTTAACTAGATAACTATTTTTCGCCATAAAAAAAACACCTTCATCAACCCCTTAAAAATACGAAACAATTAAAACCATCTCAAAATATCACCGCAAAGAAATACTTAACCAACTACGCCATCTGCCGAAATGAAGGAAAAGAAAAACGTCCTTTTCCTCAGGCGTGAAAAAAGAGGACGTTAGCATCTATTGTCCCGCGGTGTCAACGAGCCATTGTCCTGCCACCATTACCGTCTTCTTGTTAATTACGTGGTTTTGTTTCGCATCCCTGCAATAAAGGCAGTAAGAAGGTTGCATCACTATTTGGCGCGGAACGGAAAATGGAGACAGAAACGGTGCGGTTTTTCTTTAATTTACGTTTTAAAATATCAACAAATAATGAAACCTAAGCCTAGTCCAAAATTATTTACAAAGAGTCCCAGCCAGTAGAGTTCTAGAGTCGACAAACATTAAGGGCGCATGCAAAATAATGAAAATAAACTGCACAGATAAACGGGCAATGCCATTTTAGTGGCAACTTTTTGGTCTAATTTCATTCAGAGATGTTAAAAAATATTAAACCATTGACTAGCTAGAAGAAGAAGTATAAACTTAATTCAAAATTACTACATATAAAATTAAAATAGACAATCACAGTAAGCGACCTTTTAAACCCTTCTTTGTTTTTTTCTTCTTTCTTCTTTATTACCCCAGCGATAATCTCAGAAATAAAACTGTAACGAATTGCATCCAGTACCAGGGCCGCATAAGCGCGAGGCTGCATAAGATTGATGCGAGGCGGGGGGCGGGGCTCGAGTGATGGATGATCCGTAGCTATACAAATACTAGGGCATCAGGAGTTTGGATATGGATATGTGTCGGTATGAGAGGGCTTTGTTTTATTAGTAATAACTACTGCATGGGTCCAATTTTATTAAGAAAGGAGGAAGAATATTGATATCGAGCGAGTCTCCTCGTATTAATTCATTATTCTCTCTGCTTTCCGTAAATAGACGTTCTGTCTATTTACGGAAAGCAGAGAGAATAATGATGAGCTTTGAAATACCAGGCAAACAGAAAGGGTAGTCAAAAATGTTTAACCCAAATGTTTTTTTTTTAGTTTGACGCTAAAAGAGGTTTTCTATGTTTGAAGCCTTTGTCATAATTTGTATATCTATGGCATTTTGTCCTTGGATATAGTTAAGTTTAGATTCCGCACGCTTTAATATCACGGAACAAAAACTGGACTAGATTCAACTACAGACAAACACACAGCTACATTCCGCGTATTCATGTGCGTCAACAACAAAAATAGAAATACATACGCTGACTGTAGCGTGAATGAGAGTCACTTTTAATAGCTTAACACGTGCTAAAACCCCGAATGTGACTAAGACCAAATAATGCCAATTGTGTACATTGCACCTAATTTGTACGGATCACGCCCGAGGGGCCGGTACATTGTCTTCCTACTTTTAATAAGATCTATGTTGTTGCCCCCAAAATCAGTCGAGATTGTACTGCTTTCCATTATTAGACGTTATCCCTTTTACAATGGTACTTACTAAAACTAATATAAATAACTTACTAACTGTACATTAAAAGTTACCGCTATCCTTCTTAAAATAACCCATATTTTACTCACTAATCGATAACAGGAGTACCATGCTAAAAAATATATGTGCAAGTACAAGTCCGACACGCGCCCGAGGGTTTCGTAGAGACTTTTAGGTACCTATGTAAATAGTTAGTCCATTATGGGAATAGAGACTCGAATATTTCCTTATTTATTTTATTTTTGTTTTATAATAATTTTCTAATGGAAAAATTTGGGTCACGGGCGAGATTCGAACTCGCACACTGTGCCTCAGTGCAGCACATGCCTTTACCAATTCGGCCACCGAGACCTATGCGTCGTCATCCAAATCTTTCCACTAGCTTCTTTGAACCCGTCTTATGGGGACGGTACCATTAAAAAAATATTATATATATATTTACGCTAAGCAGGCGTTAACTGCTATACAAAATAATAAAAATATTTTTGTTTTGTTTATATATTTACGGTTTTCGGATTTTTCCCTTTACTTGTGCTATAAGACATTGCTTCTTGCCAAATTTCATGATTCTAGGTCAAAGGTATTACAGATAACCGTACAGGTTTTGATTCCCTTGCGAGTGTCGAAAACCCACCCTTGTCCCGTGTGTGTGTGTGTGTGTGTATGTATGTGTGTGTGTGTGTGTATGTGTGTGTATGTGTGTGTGTGTGTGAGTGTGTGTGTGTGTGTGTGTGTGTTGAAATATGCGGCATAAACGGCCGTATTTTTTCATTGCGTTGACTTTGTTGAAAAATCACAGCTCTAACGGATTGCAGACTTGAATCTTTGATATTAATTTCAACTTGATAGCTCCACGCATTCCTGAGAAAGGGTCTTGACACAGACAGACACATGGACGGACGGACAGCAAAGTAATTCCATAAGGGTTCCTTTTACCTTTTCAGGTTCAGAACCCTAAAAACAAACGTGTATCCTCATTATTCATCGGCCTGTCCTTACCGACTTTCTAGAACATTAAGCTCCCACACTCCTCAAGACGCTACAAAGTGGGGTCATTTGCTGTGCATGCGTAAAAAACTGTCAACCCTTAACGAGACAAACCCTTTTCTTTCAACAAGTGGTTAGTTTAGGGTTCCACGTCACTTAAGTAAGGATTTAGATTATATAGGCAGTTCCTTTATTTTACAAAAAAAAACCCTTTAACCTAGGGATTGTAAGAAATGTATGTAAAACTTCACTGAAAGTCCAGTTTTACGTTATGTTTTATTTTATTTATTTATTTTAAAGAGTTGTCTTTCAATGTGATCCCAAAACAAGCAAATCATCAAATTAAGTGAATAAACACTTATTGCGGAATACGCAGAATCCATCTACCGCAAGACTAACAAATTGTGACATGATTATTTTCATCATGTGCCAATAAATCCCAATTTTTCCATCGATACCACATACATCCAAGTCTATTCAGGCATTTAAATCTATACTTATAATAAAACTGCAACGGGTCCAATTCTGTACATTGAAGATATTAAGTAAATTTTTTTGGGGGGCTGTTCTATATTTGATACTTAAGCCAAAACTGTATTTTTTTCATTTTTGTCTGTCTGTCTGTCTGTCTGTCTGTCTGTATCTTGGCATCACGCCGAAACTACTGAGTGAATTCAAGTGAAACTTGGCATAATTTGAGCTCATACTACGAGGTAGGACATAGGATACTTTTTATCCCGAAAAGTTAAAGGGTTCCCGCAGGAAAGGGGTGGAAAGGTATTTATAAGAACACGTATCACGCTGAAACTAATGGACGTATTTTGATGCAACTTGGCACAGTTATAGTTTATATGATGATTGAAAATTAAGGATACTTTTTATTCCGAAAATATAAAGAGTTCCTGTGGGATAGGAGTCCAAGGAGTGAGTCTGCTTTATATTAGGTACTGAAGCCAAAACTGTTTTATTTTTATATTTTTCTGTCTGTCTGTCTGTCCGTTTGTCTGTATCTTGGCATAGCATCACGCCGAAACTACTCAATGCATTCAAATGAAACTTGGTATGATTTGAGTTCATACTTCGACGTAGGAAGGACATTGGATACTTTTCATCCCGAAAAATGTAAGGGTTCCCACAGGATAGGGGTGGAAAGGTATTTAAAAGAACATGTATCACGCCGAAACTAATGGACGGATTTTGATGCAAGTTGGCACAGTCATTTATCTATACTTATAATAAAGCAATAGGTACGAAAAAGACTGTACAAAGATGTCAAATTAAAAGAATGGTCTAGGGTACCCTAAAATAAGCTTTATTAATTTTTTTATTTTAATTCGCGTCCTTCTGTCTGTATTTTTGTGCATCACGTAAAAACAACTGGACCGATTGCTATGTGGTTTTCAATGTAGGATAGCTTAGGGTTTGACTTAAAAACTGGTGTAATTGGTATTTCGCGATTAGAAGCCGAGCAATTGATAAAAATATTTTTGACGTCTGAAGAAAATTTGATCAAATGTTATGGTACTTTTAATTTTAAGAAATGACCACGCGTGCGAAGCAGCGGGTACAGCTAGTGTTGAATAAATAAACTCAAATAGGTACATACATTCATAAATACATACATGGTCCCTAAACACATAACACTCCTTTTTTGGGCAGTCGTGTAAAAAGGCATCAAAATAGTTTTATTCAAAGCCATTGATGAAAGAAACAAATAAGGATTCCCTAAGTTCACCCGATTCGTGTTCCACTAAAACTCCGCGCACGGCCCACTTATAGTGGAGATGGCTTCTTTAATTGGCAAATAAGTAACTAAACTTAATCATCATAAAAAGTAAAAAGCCGCTATCCATAGTTTTGAGCTGGGCAGCACACATAACTAATCGACTACATATCACGCGACCACGCGACACGCACACCACAAATAGTCGCGTGATCGCATTTTTAATAATAGTAAGTTCTTGATCTCTATTTGTTGCCTACATCGATGTTCAAAGCATGATATCTGTAAGGAACCTTGAGGGTTATATTGTTTGACTACACGTCTTGTATAAAGTTACACCTTTCTCCAAATATTCATAAAAACTCCATCGTTAATGTCGCGGTTAGACGTCATGTGGCATAGTTTTATATTTATGGCAATTATTTTCACATTAATCATGGGAAAATTATATGGATCATGCCACTACTGACTCCACTTGGTATGAAATTGGTGTGAATAATGCTATTCTTAGAAATATTTACCATAAATGTTGATAATGATGACATCAAAGATCAAAAGCATTATTAATATCAGTTCATATTTAAATCCATCAGTAGATGTATTGCGTCAACTATAATTCATTTTGACCTCACACAAGCTACATTTTACTATAGCTGTATAACTATTTTTATAAGTAAAAAGATTTTACTTAACTTCACTTGTATGTAATATGTATGTATGTATCTATCTATCTATGTATCTATCAATGTATATTTGTCTGTCCTGGAATCTTGCAACGCAAATTTCGAGCACTTCCCTATTAGGTATGTGGCTGAAACTTTCAGGGTAGCGCACAAATCAATGGCAATGAAATTTAAAAAAGAAAAAGAAAAAACTTGAAAAGTGACAAAATAAACGTATGCAAATAAAACTGGACGAATAAAAATAGAATGCCACCGAAAAAGCGTGGTCCACACTGCAAATGATTATTGCGGGTGTAGAGTGAAAGTGAGATTATGATTGAGACGACCAACAGTTTTAAGCAATTATTGTGATATTCTACAATTTACGGATCATTTCGAGCACAGTAAAGATCGTATGCAAACCACCAGATCGACTAGCCATCTCACAAAAGAAAGAAAAAACAAATGCGTTTGCATCTCATTCATTGTGCATTTGAATAAGAGCGCTAGACATCCGTCTGGTTTAGCTGTTAATCCAACAATATAGTGACAACCCTAAAAAATAAACTATACAATTTAAAAAATAAACGGGCTACGCATCTGAAATTATTACTCAGATGATCAAACAATCCGATACGACAGTCATCGATACTCTTTTATAAGGAGTATATAACACAAAGCCTGTACAATGAAGATTAAAATAGTCTAGGATATTTAAAATAATGTACAAATAAGTTTTTTTAAATGGTATCTTTCTGCCTGTCTGTTCTAATTCGCATCACGTAAAACTACTGGATCGATTGAAATGCTATTTTTACAGTTGGATATCTTAGGATTTGACTTAAAATCTATTACATGTCACTTCTACTTGTCACATTACATGTTAATGTGACAAGTAGAAGCCGAGCAATCGATAAAAAACTATTCGATTGCTAAGCTAATTTTGATGAAAGTATCTGTAGGTACTTTAGGTCCTGAAATAACACATCCAGATGCAGCTAGTATAAATAAAATAATCATCAGAAACTCACCACAACTATTTGATAGTGTTCCAAACATTCCCAGGACTTGACGGGTCAAGCATACGATAAAAATCTTGTACTGCTCATCAAATATCATTCGATTGAAAATCGATTGTGTGCATCCGAATTAAGATCGACTTTGGATTGTTTTCGCGATGCATCCTTATTATATCCTTGCTGTTGTTAGGTCGTGACTGTCAAATGAGATTTTTGTAAAGCAATTTTGAACCTTTTCTATAAGTACTAAAGTATAATTTTCTGTAAAGGAGACTTGAGAAGGCAGCCTGATCGGATGAGGGTGGAATCCTACAAAAAGCTGTCAGACCGGTTGTCCGTCTGCGATACCAGTCATTCTGTTCAAACGAATCAAATTGTCCAATAATGATTTTATTTTTTTAAGATTGATTATGTGAGACATTTCGAATCACCTCTTGAGGTAGGTACAATAATACAAGAAGCACTTTAGAAGCAACTGTTTATTGCAGAATCTCTGAACTTTGATAATAAAATAAGTACGTAATTTATTTTAAAATTAACCTTGTGTGTGCACTGTTTATGTAGGTATTCAAAGTTAAATGGGTAACTTACAACATATTAGACAACGTGTTAGATTAATAATTAAGTAGGCGACGAGAATAAGAAGTAATTATGTCACACAGTTTGTGAGTGTGTATGTTTGTTACATTTTCACGCTGCAACAACGGCCCAAAGGAGTTCGATAAAATTTGGTATGTAGATATTTTAGATCCTGGAATAACACAAAAGATACTTTTCATCGTCATCATAGTCCTCACAGCCCTTAAAGAAACCAGCTAGTATTCGTAATTCTAGATCTCTCGCGCATTTAGATTAAATGTTCTTCTTCTTCTTATTATTTTTTGAGATGGCTTCTATGGAGGCAATAGCCTACTAGCAAATTCGCCAATGTCAAGTTTAGTTTATTAAAGTATTGGCACGTCACAGTCAACGTCACGAATCAGTAAAATGGTTTTTGATTTATAGAATAAATGTTGGGAGAAGTGTCAGATTTCAAAGTGACAATTGTATAAATGACAGATGTCAACGTGACAGGTGTCAAACTGACATGAGCCAATCTGAAAGGCATCAAAGTGATAAGTTTCACTGCGGATTTTAATATTTTTAGCAATCTTAAAAAATGACATGAATCAACGTACATATAATTAATTCAGATTTAGCCGTTTTCGATGCACAGGATACCTTTATACTTTTCATCATCATTGTTCACGCGGGTAATACATATTTATGTTTCAATTTGGCTCTTTTTCATGATTTACTTGTAAAAGTGCTGGGTACATGATATAGTACTTTTTGAAGTCCAATAATTGTTTTTTATATACCTACCTATCTCAGAAATGAGTCATACATACTTCTTCTGGAGTTACACCTATTATACATAGGTAGAGGTACAATTTTAACTTATCAGAAGCAGTATGGTTTCACCATTAAAATTCCGATCATCTGATGTGGCTCCTGCATTATACGGACATTTCTCTGAAGCTCTTCACAACGGGACTGCTGTTCTGACTGATCGCTTTTCGTTTTGACTTAGTTATTCATAAAAAGAATAACAATCGAAGTAAATATATATGTCTGTGATAAAAATACTTTTTTGTGAATTTAATGGTCTATTCATCGTTGGATATGTGTACATAAGTGCAGCACAGAGATGACAATTATATAATAGCACATCTCTCTAATATCCATACATGAACCAATTTATCTATAAAAATATCAATCATCTCATCATCATTCTATACTAATATTATAAAAAAGTAAATTTTGGGAGTTTGTGAGGTTGTAGGGGGTAATCTCTGGATCTACTGAACCGATTTTGAAAATTCCTTTACGAATAGAAAGCCACGGTATTTGTGAGTGTCATAGGCTATATATTAAAAACACAACGCGTGCAAAGCCGCGGGCATCAGCTAGTATATTATAAAAGTGAAAGTAACTCTGTCTGTGTTTGTTACCTTTTCACAACTAAGCGGCTGGACTGATCTGGATGGTATTTCGTGATACAATGTAGACCGCGCGGACGAAGTCGCGGGCAAAAGTTAGTCCATCTATAATTATAATAAAGCAGTATGATGTATGAAAAAGTCTGTACAAAGAAGATAATTTTAAAAAAATGGTCCAGGGTACTTAAAATAATATCATCATCATCATCCTGTGTAGTCCACAGCTGGACATAGGCCTCTCCCATAGCACGCCACTGAGCCCAATCTTCAGCTCTTCAATTCGAACTGCTGCAAGCTACTTTGCGTATATCGTCGCTCCACCTAGCTGGAGGGCGCCCTACACTACGTTTACCGAGTCGCGGTCTCCACTCAAGAACACGTCTACACCAACGGTTATCAGTCCTTCGACAGATATGACCAGCCCACTGCCACTTCAGCTTACTAATCCTGAGGGCTACGTCGACAACTTTGGTTCTCTGCCGGATCACCTCATTCCGGATACGATCTTTCAGAGAAACTCCGAGCCCGCTGAAAAACCTTAAATAGGTGGACTAGTCGTACCGTGAGTGTCCACGACTCGGCTCCGTATGTCATAACAGGTAGGACACACTAGTTGAAGACTTTTGTCTTCAAACTTTGCGGTATTGGCGACGAAAAGACTCGACGAAGTTTCGCAAATGCTGCCCAGCCCAGCTGTATTCTTATGCGGGTCCCTCTTTCGAAGTTGAAGTAATATACTTATTAAGAATACAACATTTTTTAAATTCGTATCTGTCTGCTTCTTTGCTTGCCTGTCTGTTCGCGCATCACGTATAAACTACTGGACCATTTGCGATGCAGTTGGTTGCAGCTTGGTATCTCAATCTGATTAGTAAAAGCCGAGCAATCGATTTAAAAAGTATTGTACGTATGAATGAAGTTAAATGAAATTTGGTATAATTGCTACTTTGGTTCTGGATCCTTATATCCCAGAAAAAATACCACGCGGGCTGTGACGCGGGCAAAGCCGCGGGCACAGCTAGTTACAATATACATGCTTAAGTAATTCTTCCGTCTCTGCGTCTCTGCGTAAAATTTGACAAGAAACTAGTGTGCATCATAAGGAAGGTCATATACTTTTTATCCCTGAAAAAGGACCATAAACCGCTAGTTTACCATGAAATTGACCCCTAGACAAAGTTATATAATCTATTTGATTCTCCGTCTAAAGTTAGACTTTAATGTCTCTATTTTTACCCGAATGGCGAAGCAAGGGAAGGGTAATGAAGTTAACAGTCTATGTATGTATCTATGTGGTTGTTCCACCATGGCGTTCGGCCCAATTGGTCCGAATTTGACAAGCTAGTAGTCAGGTAACGTGTCACAGGGTTTTTTACCCATGTAAAGCGGAGCAAGGGAAGGGTTATTTGTTTAAACTAAAAGCTTGGTCTGATTTTGACAAGCGAGGTATCAAGGTTTTTTTTGATTTTTTGTCTTGTAAGGTAGCAACAGCACAACATTTCCAAACTCATAACCACGACAGCATGCAACAATTGCACTGCAATGCAGTACGCATGCAGTGGCCTTCACCGCGACCAAGGTGAACGCTTACCATTCAAGTTTAGTGAATGGTTCCGAATGTGGACTGGACACGCCTACGTAGACTAATTATAATTTTGGACTGTTGGCTGTTTGTTTACCTGCTTGTTGTGTAAACGAGTTCTAGAGTGGAGACCACGCTTAATGTAGGGGGCCCGCCCCGGCCAAATGGAGTAAAGACTTGCGAAAGGCGGCTGGTAGCGACTGGAGCACAAATCGGGCTCATTGGTGTACACAAGGAGAGGCCTGCGTCCAGTATAGGCTGGTGATGATGCTTCGTCATCACCTTGCACAACGAGCATCGGCAACATCAAGTACATATTTTTTTCATGAATCTCCGATGCACTATAATAATCAATGCAACATTATAATAATCTTCGTAATTTAAGTACCTCACATCGGGGCGAACATTCACATTTCAGAATAAGGTATTCTAGTTCATTTTAATGTCTTATATACATAGTTTTTCCCGCAAATACACACTACAGGACTACAGTTTATCACGATAAAAAGAATGATTTCCTTCCCCAGGTTTCAAACTAATACACAATTTCATCAAAATCGGTTCAGTCGTGAAAAAGTAATAAACAGACAGACAGAGTTGCTTTCTCTTTTTTAGTTTCTTTGACAATCGAGGAGAAATAGTATAATTTAATTGTATCAAAAAACCAATAAGAAATTCTAATTATATCCATATTATGTGAAACCGGTGATTTTTAGATAAAGTACGAGCCATGAGCGGTATGTTTATAAAAATTTCACATCTGAACCGGCCGAAGTAGGCATGTATGTCGAAACGTTTGGTAAACAGGCGCCTGCGCACTATACAATTTTGGGATACGATCCATCAACATTGGCACGTCATTACCCACTGCTGGGCATAGGCCTGCATCTTGTGCTGCTCTCACGCATCCATGGCAATAATTGTCATAATTATGTCAAATGAACAATGTAACAAGACATATGTTCAAAAACTAAAACCCGACTACGGTCGGGTAAAAATAGCCTATAACACTCTTGCTATGATGACAAATTGATTGATACCTTGTTTGTCAAAAACGGTCATCATATTTTTTTAGTTTGAGCACATAAACCTTCTTTTTCTTCGCCGTAGTCGGTTAAAAAAATAGGCTATGATACTTTATAAACTAGTGGCTCTGTGAGCTGTTGACCTCGCACTTACAAACTTTTTTGCATACAATCTAGCGGTGCACAGTAGCGCCATCTAGTTACCTTATTGTAAAACTAACATTAATAACTAAGGTGCTCCATCAATATCTACCTAGTGGTAGGGATCATCAGAACTTCACCAAATTTTTAGGAGACTAATAGAAACCTTTAAATAAAAAACAAAAACATCAAAATCGGATCTAATAAGGCGGAGATATTCAGTAGCTCCCTTTTTGCCCCTTTTTGGGGGAAGTACAAAAATCCCCAACGACAAAAAATAATAATTATTTAACCTGTATACAAAGTTTCGTCTAGATCGGTGGAGAAATGCGACCTGTAGAGGAGAACAGAGATGCAGGACAGACATCCGGACATACGAAAGCACTTTTGCCCAAGCTGAAACGGAGACGCTTCGCTCGCGCATCTCGCTCGCTCGGTCAATGAAGACGAATCGATTGACACCTCGCTTGTCAAAATCGGACCAATAGGGGCGACGCTATGGTGGAACATCCACATACTTACTCGTACATACATACATAATAGACTGTTCATCTCATTACCCTTCCCTCGCTTTTCGCCGTTATAATACCTATATAATTGTTTATGGATTCTACCTAAAAGCAATCGCTCTGTAATAAGCAACGCAAAAAGTTCCGTCGAACGCTCCATGATTACGAATATGTGGCCTAATACAGCAACAAGAGATTGTATTCAACTTAATAATAATATGCGTCCGGCCTTCGCACGTTCATTACCAAGGCGATACATTCAACTGACCGTTCGGCTCATTCAGGGGAGCGCTTTGGCACTCACATTGTTTTTCTGATATTCAAAAATGATATTTGTTAATCGATTTTTAAAGGTACAAAACAAACACTCTGAGGCGTGGTCCATATAAGTTATCATCATAGTCATCAGCCTATATTTGTCCACTGCTGGACAAAATCAGCTCTCTTTATTCATTTTCATATAAGTAAAATCAAGTTTAGGCATATTTTTTTCCTTTACGGTTTGCCATCAAATCTATTCGTAACTAGGTACAGTAGTCACAGCGGAAGTATGTGACTCGGAAGTTATATGGTAGTCGCAGCGCAAACTGCTATTTTTCAGGCGCAATCCCAATGTTGAAGGTGAAGACAGCATTGTATAACTGCCTCGCTCACTCGCTTACTTTTTTCGCATATTTTATCTCGCTCTTACTTTATGCTGTTTTACCCCCACAGCAGTACCTGCGCAATCGTTCACAGAGCCTAACTTCACAAACATATAGATTGGCGCGACTACTGTACGTATTTTTTACAAAACTGAAAGTGAGAATGTTGGAAGGCAGATTCTATCAAGCACACAAAATTATTTTCGAACTAGGTACAATATAATTTTAAATATCACTACCGGCTATGACTCACGTGTATATAGTCGAAAACATCGACCTAGGTTTCGAGCGTATCCGACGCTCTACTGGGAACGGGAACGCATTGTGCTCGTACTGCTCTGCACCGCCGTCGACGGAGATTGAACTCCTGCTGGTGGTGGCGATGGAACTCCATCATCATCATCATGATCATCATGTATCCGGTTCACGAAAACTTTTTTACACTAGGTACAATATTACAAAAAACATTGTTTATTAATTAGGATTAATTATGCAAATTAGGACGATTTTAAAAGCAGCAAAGTCATTGCGCTATTATTGTACTCATTAGTTTTGCCAATAAAATAAAATAAATAAAACTAATCTTAGACCAGATCGGAGTTTTATTTTATTTGCAAGTTGTGGTAGGTCGCGGCCAAGGTTATAGTTTTGGTGTAAGAGTGTGTGCAGACTTGTGTAAAAGTTGGATATTGACGAATAGATATCCGTTTTATCCACATTCTTATTTTGGCTAATCACCCTGTTTGATTAGAATACAATGTAGTTGTAGATAGTGTTCGTAAGCATTTGTCGAGATGTTGTACCGATCTCTGTTGTCAAAGTTCTCATGCCACCCAAGGGCCTCAATTGCTAATTAACTATTAGCATCCGGGACCGTCGCTAGCTTAACGTGCCGTAGTACTATTATTTATTCTGTGGTGCAGCACGGAAAATCTACACTTAATTGAATGTACTGTACGCTCTCATTTTTTTCTCTTCCCATCCAGTTTCAGGTTGAGCGGAAGAGGTGTTGCAGCTAGGGAGCAGATTTTAGATTTTGAACGACTTACGAGATGTATCGAAAAATCGCTACGCGAGAATATAGACAATCTTACAAAGCAAATTCCGGTTCTTATGATATATATCAAAAAATCATTTGATAAGGAAAGTATATTGTAGTGGTGTTTTCCTTAGGCACTTAGGTGAAAATATAGTTAAAAGACTAGAAAATACCCATACACATATATTAGCCTTGTGTCATGATTACATACATATTACATCATTTTTCATTCCAAATATAGGGCTTCTGCAGCTCACAGCGCGCAGCGCCTTAACGTGCCGTGACCTCCGAAGGACGGAGCGATAGAAAATCCACATGTCCACTGCTGATCATACTGCACTGTTCAGCATAGCACCCCCCCCCCCCCTCCCTCCCTCCCTCCCGAACTCCAGAAGGAGCGATCACCGTTTCTCACCAGGTCAATCGGCCCCTCGTGGGGTTGGGCATCCTACACTTCGTCTTCCGATTCCGAACATATAAAAGGTTCGATATTTGTCACTTTTTTTAAATTTATGAGTCTATTAAGCTATGGGCTAAGCTTGGAGTTTCTCTAAAGGACAAGATTAAAAATGAAGTGATCCGACAGAGAACCGACATAGCTCTAAGGATAAGCAAGCTAAAGTGGCAGTGGGCTGTTCATATATCCCGAAGAACCGACAACCGTTAGGGTAGACGAGATCTCGAGTGGAGACCGCGCTTAGGCAAACGTAGTGTAGGACTCCCTGTGGCCAGGTGAAGTGACGACCTGCGGAAAGCGGCTGGCAGTAACAGGATGCAGAGAGCTGAAGACCAGCTCAGTGGCTTGCATTAGGAGAGGCTTACGTCCAGCAGTGGACAAGTATAGGCTCATGATGAGTGTCACTTCTATTTGCCAAATTCTGAGAGCACTGCTTGACATCACGCAAATTGACCTTATATCTTTGTTTTAACACTCGTGTATCTTAAGCTTTATTTATATTAAACAAGTTTCTAAAAGTCGCGATCGGGCAACGATGACATAAGTATTTATTTTTTGGCGCTGCTGTTTTGTTTGTTATGATAACTGTTGTCTAATATTATTTGCAGTCATAATATTTTTAATCTTTGATAGATTCTGACACTTTTATTTTAATCATTTCTTGTGTTCTGGTAATCTATCTATATCTATATACTATAATAACACTGTAACTAAATCTGTACATTAAACATTTTTTGAAAATTATAATCGAGATAAACTTCAAAGTCGATATGGAGTACAAAAAGGATTTATTTTTATTTTTTGTTGTCTGTCTGTCTGTCTGTCTGTCTGTCTGTCTGTCTGTCTGTCTGCCTGCCTGTCTCTTAGAACATGCATCACGCTGAAACTACCACACAGATTTTCATGCAACTTGGCACAATCATAGCTTATGTTATGGATTAACATTTAGAATACTTTTTATGTCGAAAAAATTAATGGTTCCCGCAGGATAGGAGTTGAAAGTTATTTAAAAGAACACATATCACGCTGAAACTACCGGACGGATTTTGATGTAACTTGGCACAGTCAAAGTTTATGTTATGTGTTAAAATCAGTGATACTTTTTATCGCGAAAAAATAAGGAATTCCTGCGGGATAAGAGTTATGTTAATTTGAAAGGAATAAAAACTGTACATCCGTTTATAAAACGGCACCGTAAATTCGGCGTTCATACCACAAAACAGAGTGACTCGGAAAAGTCTCCGGTCTGCAACCCATGGATCGAATTCACGTGCTTCTATAAATGTTTTGCCTCATTATTTATAAGCATTTACATATTTTATGCGTTATTTTTAAATTTTCTTTGATATTTTTCAGGCTTCTGTAATTTCCTGAAGTAAACCGTCAAGTTTTGTTTAAAAATAATATTATCATGGGATATTGATAATTTATAACCCTTTCAACGCAATATACCAAAACGTAAAATGCCAAAGACGTAGAATGGTACGATTAATGCCAAATTCTCATTATGCCATTATGCGCGAAAATCGCGAAACACCAAATGCTCGACGATGCCAATGTTTTAAATCATCACAGTCACAATAATTCCATTTCGGATTATTTAGAAAAAGCTCAAAAACAGAAAACAATTCTGTCAATATACTTTGTAATATTTTTTGACTTCGTAAATTTGTTAGTTTTACTTAAAGTGCATGTTTTATTTACAATCCCTCATAAAAAGCGCCTTCTTGCGGCTGTTTGTATTGGTGACCAAACTACTTACTATGTTACATGTTGCGTCACAGCTGTGCGGTCGCGTCGTCCGCGCAACCACGGGTTCTTTTGTAATATTGTTGCGTATTTCGAAAATATACATTACCTACAAAACGCTCTTGACGTCATAGACCGTGTCGAGTATGTTTTGAAATCCAGAAAGCGAAAATGTATTCTTCGAAAGTATACCGTAAAGGTATACATTCGAACATTTATGACGTCACTGGCCGAGCTGAGATCGGGTATAGGTAGTTTCGAATTTAAGATTTTGGGCGGCGTATTTTGAAAATATACCTCCACATAACGCTATTGCAACACAGATAGATTTCTGTCAACAGCATTCAGTAGCGCCCTACGCTTCGCTCCCGCCTTCGTCTTCTAACCAATCACGGCCATATCGGGTCACTACTGAAGATCTGTATGTAAGTTTGTTCGTGCATCAAGTAAAAAATACTAGATCGATTGCGATGCAATTTTCATTATTAGATAGCTTAGGGTTTGAATAAAAAACTGGGATACTTGGTATCCTAATCTGATGATTAGATGCCGAGCAATCGATAAAAAAATAATATGACGGCTGAACAAATGTAGTATATTGTACTTTGTAGGTACTTTTGGTCCTGGAATAACACGTATGAGTTACTTTTAAATAAAATGACCACGCGGGCAAAGCCGCGGGTACAGCTAGTTGATAAATAAGAATAGGTACAAAATAATATCGCGCTGAAAAATAACGAATCCGAATATATATTTTTCTTACAAAAATTAACGAATTTTGATGAAATTGATACGGGACCACACTGAAAGTCTACCCTTTCTTTTCTTTCTTTTAATACGTATATATTGAAGTCTATAAAATATATACGTATTAAACTGAGAAGATCCTCCTTTTTTGGATTCGATTAAAAAAACATCGGAATTGATTTGATCGGAATCCATACCAATATATAAAAGTGAAACGTTGTCTTTTTGTTTGTTTGTTTGTTTGGGGAGCTTTCACGCGATAACGTCTGTAGTGGAGGTAGCTTATACCCTGGAATAAAACAAAGGATACTTTTATCCCCAAAAAATTGAAAGTTTCCACGGGAATACTGGAAAAACTAGAAAAATCTTAATTACTCGCTGTAAGAAACGGTTGCCATGGAAACGAAATAACAAGTATGTCAAAAAACATGAAAAGTGGTGCTATACCTACGTTTGTATTGGTTTTTAATATCCTAGAAGAACATAGGATGCTTTTTGTCGCGATAACAGTGGTCCGCGCGGACGAATTCGAGGGCCGGAAACTAGTTCAGTATAAACAAGACAATACTAAAACCCGAATACGATCGGTTAAAAATAGTCTATAACACTCCTGCGATGAAAACGAATCGATTAATACCTCGCTTGTCAAAATCAAAAGCAACGAACATGACGAACGAGCAAAATCAAGCAAAGTTTACGCCTTTTTTTTCATTAATAGTAAGTTCCTATTGCATGAATGTAGATAAAGTAGTGTATGAAACGGCACATAACTAGGTATTAAAACACTCGAGTGATAAAATAAAAAAACTCACTCTCGTGTTTTTATTACCCTCATTATGCAACCATTTCGTAAACTACTAATATCTACACTCATCATAAAACCCGGATTATGAACTCAAAAATGGTGTCAATAATGATACATTACGCACAGCACATCTCTAATAAGAAAAATAAATTAATTATAACACTGTTTTTTGACAATGGACAATTATACACCTCATCGCGTAGTCCTCCTAGCAGGACTAGCGATGCAAGAGCCCGCCATTATATCCGACATTATACCGAAGATATCCCGGACGTCAGCCTTTACGAGATCAGAATGGCTCTCAAACAGCTTAAGAGCAACAAGGCACCAGGGGAGGACGGAATAACGACAGAGCTACTGAAAGCGGGTGGAACACCGGTACTTAAAGTCCTTCAGAAGCTGTTTAACTTCGTCATCCTCGAGGGTACTACGCCAGAGGCGTGGCACAGGAGCGTAGTGGTTTTGTTCTTTAAGAAAGGTGATAAAACCCTTTTGAAGAATTATAGGCCCATTTCGCTGCTGAGCCACGTCTATAAGCTGTTTTCGAGAGTAGTTACAAACCGTCTCGCTCGTAGGTTTGACGACTTTCAATAACAAGCTGGATTCCGGAAAGGCTTTAGCACCATAGACCACATCCATACGCTCCGGCAGGTTATACAGAAGACCGAAGAGTATAATCGGCCACTATGTCTAGCGTTTGTGGACTACGAGAAAGCCTTTGATTCAGTCGAGACCTGGGCAGTGGTACAGTCATTACAGCGGTGCCAGATTGATTACCGGTACATCGGAGTGTTGAAGTGTTTGTACAGAAAGGCCACCATGACAGTTCGTCTTCAGGATCAGAACACGAATTATATCCAGCTGCAAAAAGGGGTGAGACAGGGAGACGTTATTTCTCCGAAACTGTTCACCTCTGCACTGGAAGATATATTCAAGCTTCTGAACTGGAACGGATTTGGTGTTAACATCAATGGCGAATACATCACTCACCTTCGATTTCCTGATGATATAGTAATCATGGCTGAAACCCTGGAAGACCTAAGCACAATGCTCAGTGACCTCAATATTGTTTCCCAACAGGTGGGTCTTAAAATGAACATGGTCAAGACGAACATCATGTCAAATACCCATGTCGTACCCATGCCGGTTTATGTTGGGAACGATATTATCGAAGCTGTTGATCACTATGTCTACTTGGGTCAGACGATCCAACTGGGTAGATCCAACTTCGACAAAGAGGTCAACCGACGAATCCAACTCGGATGGGCAGCGTTCGGGAAATTACGCCATATCTTCTCATCGCAGATACCGCAGAGCCTCAAGACGAAAGTTTATAATCAGTGCGTGTTGCCAGTGATGACATACGGCACTGAGACGTGGTCGCTAACTATTGGTCTCATACAAAAGCTCAGAGTTGCGCAGCGTGCAATGGAGAGAGCTATGCTAGGTGTATCACTACGTGATAGAATTAGAAATGAGGAAATCCGTAGAAGAACGAAGGTTACCGACATAGCTCTCAGAGTTTGCAAGTTGAGTTGTTCAGCAGTGGACTTCTAAAGGCTGACATGATGATGATGATGACTGTTTTTTTTAACTAAACGGTGCTATAATATATATTTTTACCATTTAAGAACCGGTTGGCTCCGCACCTACAAGGGTTTTCAACATTTATTATCTATGGCGGCGCGTGCTAGACCGTAGGCGCGTGAATTCGCAGTGGACTGGATTTTGGCGCCATAATTTACTTTATTGACCGAACGAGTGCGAAGCGCGAGCGAAGCGTGTCTGTTTCAGCTTCGGAAAATATTATTTCGTATGTCCGGATGTCTGTCCGGATTTTTGTCCGGATGTCTGACCGGATGTCTGTCCGGCTGTTCTCCTCTACAGTTAACAAACACTCGAGTGATACCATTTAAAAACTCACTGTTGTGTTTTAATACCCCTTATTATGCAATCGTTTCATTAAGTACTATTAATCATTAATGAGAAACAGGTTCGATTGGCATCAAGAAAAGTTTTTGTGTAAAGTGACCATTATCTTGCTGACTGTATTTTTTTTCCAAAATCTGTAAATGCAGGTCAAAATATCTCAAAATGTTATGGATGGTCTCCTAGGAAAGTTGTCCTGTAACTATAACAGTTAAGGTACCTGCCCTTATTGTCCCGTCCCAAAAATCCATCCTATATAGGTACATATTATTATTTTATTTATTTTATTTATTTATATATCATACATAGACTGCTAAACTCAATACCCTTCCCTTGCTTCGCCGTACTCGGGTAAAAAGCAGGAGTTCGAATTGAAAACCTCCTCCTTTAGGAAGAAGATTAAATACATTTTTTGAAGCTGTACAAAAAAGTTGGTTATGATTTTATCTTGGTAATAACTCGGAATAAAAATTATGTACTCTTACCTACCTGAATGCAATTTGATTGTGCTCGGAATTTCCACATTAAAATTGCATAAAAAACTCATTTTTCCTTCCTTCTTGGAATTGGTATTTTTATGCATTTTACTAAACACGACACCCCGAACGCAAGCTGGACGAGTTGGTTTGGCCGAACCTTTACACATTGTGCAGTAACTTTGTGCAGAAAATATAGCCTCTTTTTAGAAGTCAAGTAAAAATTTAAGATTAATTATTTATTTCAAGGAATGGATTCATAAGTTACCAGGATTGCCTACTTGAAGCTTATTTTTAGTGCACTAAAATACTTATTATTCGCGCTTGGAGTACAGTTGGGGCCACGAGTAAGTGTACAACGCCGAAGTTGGCGGTGGTCGAAGGCACGCGAGGCGAATTTCCAGAGGTTTTCCATAAATTAGCGCCCGTCGGTGCCGTGACGTTGCACCCTGCAAACACTGCAGGCCGAGATATTGATACACATTAAAATAGGAACGTTTTTAGTTTAAAAAAAACATAATCAAATATAATAAAAAACATTACTGCCCTGATTCATTTTTGGCAGGGCAGTAATGTTCTTTTTTATACGCTTTATATTAGCTTCACTTGTATGTTTGTATGTTTGTAACCGACTCCTTTGGGCGCTATTTTGACCCACTTTAAACGGTCACATTTCATTCAAATTTTGCACACCTGTCAAAGACCGATGACAATGCAATAAATCGAAAAAAAAAGTAGGTAATAAATAATAGTTTAAAAAAACTAAAAAACAATATAGAAAACAGATATGAGAAGCGTGTTGTACTTCTCATATCTGTCAATGAAATATTGATAACTATTGTATAAAATTAAAATAGTGTAAGAAAAAAATGATTTATTTACACTATTAAAATTTATTTTTTAGTTTGGTTTTTTATATAAAGCGTGTATTGTAGTTTTTTAAACAATTTTTTTTAAATAATGTAAATAGATAGATAATACTTTATTGTACATTTATAAAAGAATACAATGCGTAGGAACAATCTTATAACTAAAGTACAATGGGTGGACTTATTATATATTTTAATTTTATACTTTTTAGACACAAATTTTAAGTTATGGCAATAAATTATATATTTTTGAAATGTGCTCTTCAAGTTCTTCAAGTTGATGCTCATATTTTAAAAAACTAATATAAAATTAATAATATTGCTTTCGCATTTGAAAATGGAGCCATATTGCCGCCACATTGAATAAAAAAATAGTCTTTGTTATTCGTGATGATGTAAGGATTCGAACGATACCCCATACCCCATACCTCAAAATCTGTACAGATATTTAAAAGTTATGGAATAAAGAAACATACATATATACAAACAAACATGAGTCTTAAAAACGATGCACTCGTTTTTGGGCAGTCATGTAAAAACTTTTTTTTTTATAATTCTCACAAATTATCATAATTCCCGTACTCTTATCCCACCTTCATGTGGATACTTTCACTTTGCTTGCATTTCTGATAACGCCTTAGTATTCATTCAATGTTTCACAGAATTGCAATACTTCGGCCGTCCAAGGAGTGTAATGATTTGCCTGTGTCTGTATTTCCCCATAGCTACATCTGGGAGTCTTCAGGTATCATATTATTATTTTTTCTTCCTAGACCATATCATCACTTACCAGCAGGTGCGATAGTGGTCCAAAGCACACTTACACAGCATAAAAAAAATACACACATTTATTCCCGAAACTTATCAACTTGTTCCTTAAAAACATAAAACTTGAAAACAAGAAAATCATTTTTCGTATCTTATTTTTCCGTATGAAATAGCTTTTTTGTTCCCTTTTGCTAATGCACTCCATGACTAGCTATTTGACAGTCAACCAATTCTAAACGTTTTCCTCAGTGTGCCATTATTCTGTCTCGCAGTGTACCGATATGTCAGTAAGTTCCCCATGCACCGTGCGAAGACGAATGACAGAAGTTAGCGGAGGCACACAAAAACGGTGAACTCGCTGGGGATAAAACTTATTTTCCTTGCAACACTTGCATTTTACACTGAGCTTCTCGGATTTTTCAGCGAGGAAAGTATTAGTTGTTGGGAAATTTAATTATGTGTTTAAAAAGCGTCTTTGTAAGAATACACGAATGTTTATTGCTCAAACCGTTACATCTTAACTTTAGGTCCTGAAACTACACACACACATACATACACAAAAGTATCACATGTACCAGACATGTGATACTTTTAATCAGTGTCCACGCGGCCAAAGACGCAGGACACAGCTAGTATATACCAAATACATTTTCTTGGAATAATATGGATCAGGGTTGGTTAGTTTCAACAAAGCTGCCAATAGATAACGTTACCATCGCCGTAAGACGGTATTAGAAACTGGAGGAATAATTTGGATAAAGGTGTAGTGGTCACGGTCGGTGGCCGAATTGGTTAAGGCATGTGCCACGCAGAGGCACAGATGATGCAGGTTCAAGTCCCGTACGTGAACCAAATTGTTCCTCTAAAAAATTGTGAGATAATATGTTCTCGCTAAGCAGGCGTTAATGCTAAAATCATTAAAACAGCTAAGACAGGGGAACAAATTAGTACAATGATCTCATTTATGCGCGAGTGTCAGAGTTAAGTAGAGAGGGGTCATTGTACGAATTTCTTCCTGTATCGCGGCTGTGCTTTAGTATAATATGTTTGACTTAATATGTTCATAATTCATGGCACATGAAATTAGGGTTTTCACGTACATAGACTAAAGTTTCAGTTACATATTTACACATGCGGACAAAGAATATTAAAAAAAGGTTATATTTAGTAGATGGTAGGCGGTAACTATGACTCACTTACACTTCACTGTGATCCAATTATGAAGGCAAAGTCAATTTCTGTCTGCTTCAATCCATCGAGAAATTAATTCCAACTAATGGATCGAAGGTCATTTTACCTAGATACTGCATCAAGTTCCCTTTGGTTTAAGTCTTCGATCAGAAATGTACCTTAAGAACAGATAGACAAAAGCGTAGAGTCTCACTACCAGGGTTGCATGAACTAACAGACAGACAACCAACTTACAAAAACCCTCTTCATGCGTCGAAGGAAAGCTTGTTCAATAACATCGCAACCCCAACCATAGACAAGGTTGTGCACTCAAAAAGAGCGGACATCAACGAACGAGTATAAATTGGCGAAAGCTCATCACAAATTCAATCGGAGTTCATTTGCTTTATTTGCGAGAGCCAATCAATTGACGTAAAAAATGTGTGAAGCGTTTGATCGTTTTGGTCAATCGCTGGGTCCCGTAGGTACACATTTTTTTCTTGCTTTTTTGTTTTACCTTCTCTTGGCAATGTCACAGTTTCAGTTAGTACACACAAGAGTAAATATATCTCTTGTATTTTTATTACGAACTAGCTGTACCTGTGGCTTCGCACGCGTGGCCATTTCTCTAGGTTAAGGCCGGGCTCCAAGATTACATTTTCCCACTCCCCACTCCCCTCCCACCTACCCTGCACTCTGCCACCCGCTACCCGCAATAAGCACTGAAGTGCCTGCGTAACAAGGTTGAATATCGCGAGCGCTGTTTGAACACACAATTTAACTCGGAACTAAATGACGTATGTCTCAAAAGTTATTTATTTTATTGGCAGGCTAATATTTTAGTTAGGTAAATTTTGTCTTAATCTTAGATGATAAACTATATTTTCTTGCTGTGAGATTTATTTTAGAGATAAAACTTAAGCCGTTGAGTAGAAAAATGTAAACATTACTAAATATATTGTAATTTTTGATAAGAAAATGTTACGAATGAAATTCTGTTAATCATGTTTTTGTCTTAGTCTAAGAGAGATAAAGATCTCAAAAACATGTATGTTGAGTTTCACATTTATCAGGTTTGTGGTTGACCCAGCATATTTATGGAAAAACCCTTAAAAAGCAGAGTCTGGTCTGTGTCTACTCTATGTGCTATTCCAGTGATGTGATCAAAATTTCTTCAGCCGTCAAAAATATTTTTATCGATTGCTCGGCTTCTACTTATCGGATTGAGATACCAAGTACACCACTTTTTAAGTCAACCCTAAGCTGTCCAACAATGAAAACTGCATCGCAATCGGTCCAGTAGTTATTACGTGATACACGAACAAACAAACATACAGAGAGACACAATTATTTTAAATGTTATGTTCTTGTTCATTAGCTTATTTTAAGTACCCTGGATCTTTTTTATACGCTTTATATTAGCTTCACTTGTATGTTTGTATGTTTGTAACCGACTCCTTTGGACGCTATTTTGACCCACTTTAAACGGTCAGATTTCATTCAAATTTGGCACACGTGTCAAAGACCGATAACAATGCAATAATTCGAAAAAAATATATGTAGAAAATAAATAATAGTTTAAAAAAAAAACACTTTGTATAGAAAACCAAACTAAAAAATAGAAAATAAATTTTAATAGTGGAAATAAATAAAAAAAGAAGTTTTATTTAAAATAAGCGTGGGGTGCTTCTCATATCTGTCAATGAAATATTTATAACTATTGACCCATGCACCCCACGATTTGGTTTTCTATATAAAGCGTGTTTTTTAGTTTTTTTTAATTTTAATTATCTTCTTTGTACATACTTTTTCCTACCTATTGATTGCTTTATTATAAGTAAGTATAGATAGATTTTACAATGGAAATACCACCCCTTAACATAATTTCATTTTTTATGTAAGTTCATCGCCAGTCGCCACTGCATGATGTTGAGCTTTTTTGAATATACCTACTTTGTGAGTCAGATTATATTCCAGTCACAGATTCTAATTTAATTACTTTTCAGACACATTTTCAACTTTTTTCTTTTTTTAATCTAAGACAATGAACTCCACAACGCCACTTTTGGAGCAACAAGAACGACAAGAACATAGATCTAGTTAAAGGGAGGGGGGATAAGGCACGCTTTAATATCACGTAAACAAAAACTGGACTAAATACAACAACACACCCACACAGCTACACTCCAACCGTCGTGCTCATGTGCGTCAACAACAAAGATAGAGAGACATACGCAGACTGTAGCGCGAATGAGACTCATTGCTAACACTTGCTACAAAACGCCACTCCGATGACTAAGTCCAAAGAAGGGTAATTGTGTGCGCTGCACCTTATTTATGCGTTCCACGCCTGAGGAACTACTGCCTATTCTTCCCACTGTTAATTAGATCTATGCATTGTACATTACATTTAAGTTTAGTTACGTATAATCAATTTGTTATTGTTTTTTGATAAGAAATAAAGAATTATCATCTATCTACATATGCACATAGATACATAGATCGCACATAGATCGTGGTGGCTTGTGTTCTCTACTCTTTCACTCTCTTCCTCTCTCTTTCTCTAAAGAGGCCTGTATCTCTTCAGTGGGATTTGTTGATGATGTTGACTACACAAAAAGAAGTGCGCAGAGGTCTAAGTCCAGCAGTGGTCCACCACAGTGCCACCAAAAGTGGCCCACCACCGCAGTCCTACGGACCCCCACCAGTTGAAATGTCCGTCGCATTGCGCTTAATCTGAAAAATAAACATAGGTACTGCATTCGACAGGACGTGAGCATACATATAATGTGTCTGTCTGTCCGATTAGTAATCCGATATACATATAAAAAGACAAAAGTTCTCTTGTTTTATATAATTGGTAGTATACGGCCTGTAGTTTTAAAAAAAAAAATTTTCTCCGATAATTTCGTTCGTTACATATATTCAGCTGAGCGATTACATTTTAGTGAGAGTATTTCAAAAGTTTACTTAGCCGTCCTCCTTCTGTGGGTACTCTCACACACTCATTAATAATAATACCAATGAAAAAAAACTTGTTACTTACCTCTCAGTAACTACGCTAATACCATCATTGAAGTTAGTGATGGTAATATCGAAAAAGTTTTTATTCAAACAGGACGTAATTAGATTTTGAATATAACGGGGTTCATTCTGTCTGTATGTGGAACATACTAATTTAAGGCTTACTTTTTTTTCAGGCCATGCTATTGCCTTTATTGCATAGAACGTCAGACATTACTATAGAACTGGATAACAAAGAAGAAGCGATGATTTCTGAGATGGTGGTGGCTGGGCGCGACGCCGCGCGCCGTATGGCGTGCCTTCGAAACCAATTAACCAAGCAAAATCAGCATGAGCTTTCATTGAAAATGAGGCCACGCATAAAAAGGGTTGGTCCATACTTGAAATAGAGAGGTACCCTGAAAAATACTTTATAGATATTCATAAAATTATTATAACAATACTTTGTTTGTGTTTTGATATTCCTAGGATGGAAAACATCCACAGGGCTGAATAAAATTGTACGTGAACATATGTACTTAATAATTGGAGCTTAAATTCACAATGGGATATTAATAAATGGAAAAAATATCGGCTAATAGGAAATATGAATATAAATGTGTGTATATTAAATCAGTTAATATGATATGAACATTAATGTCGATGTGTTGTTGAACGAGAAAGATTTATAAGTATGAATGTGTGTGTGTCTGTCTGTGGCATCGTAGCTCCCAAACGAATGGACCGATTTTGATGCGTTTTTTTCTATTTGAAAGCTAAGTGATCGAGATGGTTCTTAGATATAAGGGGGAAGGGGCGGAGAGGGGGTAGGTGACAAAAGGGGGGTAAGAATCGTAGCTTCCAAACGAATGGACCGATTTAGCTGCGGTTTTTTATTTTAACGCTTTTGGTTTCCCTTATATATTATGGAATTGTCTTTTAAAGACCTTACTTTTGATAACTCACTCGATAGGTTTTGGTAGTTTTTGTTCCGTCGGAAACACAATACACAATAGTTTTCTTGACACTTCTATATTATGTCACTCTCGTGATTAAGAGAAATCCAATGATACCTCATTTTTCAATATCCATCTAGCCGTTTAGCTTGTAGGCCATAGGACGCGCCAAAGAAATAAACAAACATACATTCATACAGCCCAAACACATAATCCTCCGCAGCCGGATAAAACCTTTCCGTTTCACTAACGTAAGTGAATACCGCGGGGGCAGCTAATAAAACTCATAAAAATCGCTCAAGAATTCAATGCATAACATTGCATGAGATGTTTGTCAGGGAGCTCAAGGTTATCGAGATGCAGAACTTGTAAACATTCTAATTAATTACAATAGGTGGCACCCATGATAATAATCTAATCGTTTGTGTGCATAGATCTAATTAAACGAAGATTAGGTACTAGCTTCACGGGCGTGGACCGCATAAATTAGGTGCAACGCACACAACTGGCCTTATTTGGCCTTAGTAAAAATCAGAGTAACGTTTGTGTAGCACGTGACAGCAGTTACTCATTCAGGCTGCAGTCTGCGAATATCTCTCTACCTTTGATGTTGCACGTGGAGCACGAGCGACGGTGGGAATGTAGCTGTGTAAGCGTGTTTGCATGTAGTTGTATCTAAAGCACGGCTACGCACCTACGCGCGAGCGATAGAGTTAAGTAGTGAGGGGTCATTGTACGAATTTATCTGTATAACGCGGCCGTGCTTAGTCCAGCTTTTATTAGTGATTTGTGTTAAGCGTGCTGTATCTACCCCGTTTAACGTGATCTATGTTCGTGAGTCTTGTTACACCCACTACTGGAGTTGCAACTTTTGGAGTATGATGCAATACTGCCTCGGTGCGTTTTATGGTGGGTTATTATTATTAGATCATCTAAAATGCCATATTATACCAATTTACAAGTCAAGAAGCTTTGTTATTGTGCCGCTAAGCACACTACTGCTTGCACTCTGTGCTGTAACTCTGTACACAGCAAAAAATTAAACAATTTAGACTTATAATAATGCGGGGATTATTATATGTATAATAATAATCTTTAGTTCTAAATTCATGTTATAATTATTGTAAGCCTACTTACAAGACCATAGTTGGGCTTTAGTTTCTGAACTTATTCTTGTTACTGTTTGAGATTCAAATCTGAGACGGCTTATTATTGTTTTGGTAGATTGCTGAAAAAATAACATTTAGACTTTTATTAATGGGGTATCTTTAAAATTCTAAATTCATATCGCCCCTATTCGTACGAATTTGACAAGCGAGGTGTCAATCGATTCGTCTTCATCTCAATGGCGAAGGAAATGTAAGGAAAATTCCTTACGCTATGCTTCATCTAGAGATTTCTTGCTGTCGTTGTCTTCATCGCAAGAGTGTCATAGCTTATTTATCACCCGACCATAGTTAGGTTTTAGCATTATTATATGAAACAACTAGCTTTTCCGCCCGCACTTCGTACGCGCAGACTACTGTTTATAGCGAAAAAAAGCATTCTATGTTCTTCTAGGATATTGAAAACCAATGCAAAAGTAGGCATAGCACCAATGCTCTTGAAGTTTTTTGACAGACTTGTTATTTTGTTTCCATGGCAACCGTTCCTTACAGCGAGCAATCAATATTTTTCAGTTTCCCATGAAAACTTACTAATTTTCCGGGATAGTATTCTATGTTTTATTCTGGGGTATAAGCTATCTCTCCATTCCAAATTTCATCAAAATCCGTCCAGCCATTGTCGCTTGAAAGCTCCCCAAACAAACAAACATACAAACGTTTCACTTTTATATATTGATATGGATAGTAAGTAACTAAAACTCTGTACAATACAGATAATTTTAAAAAACAGTCTGGTCCCTTTAAAAGCTAACGAACATGTTTATTTTTTAACAGTGTCTGTCAGTTTGTTTGTTCGCGCATCACGTAAAAGCTGGACCAATTGCGATGCAGTTTTCACTGTTGGGTATCTTATGATTTGACTTAAAAACTAGCCTACTTGGTATCTCAATCCGATGAATAGGAGCCGAGCAATCGATAAAAATATTTTTGACGGCTGAAGGAATTTTGATCAAATGTTGGTATATTGTTTTTTTATGTCCATGTTGGTATTTGATATTTTAGGTTCTGGAATAGCAAATAGAGTAGTTTTAACCTCGAAAAATGACCACGCGTGCTAAGCCACGTGCATCAGCTAGTAAAGAAATAAGAACGAAAATGTCTGTACAACGATGATAATAAAAGAAAATATGGTCTAGTGTACTTAAAATAAGCAACAGAACAAGAAAATAACACATTTTTAAATCGTGTCTTTCTGTTTGTCTGTCTGTTTGTTAGTTTTATGTATGTTTGTTCACGTAAAACTACTGGACCGATTGCGATGTGGTTTTCACTATTGGATAGCTTACGGTTGGACTTAAAAACTGGGGTACTTGGTATCTTAATCCGATGATTAGATACCGAGAGATAATCGATAAAAAACTATTTGACGGCTGTTTTTTTTTTGACATATTTGCTGCATTTAGGGTTGGGTCCTCACTAGGGTACTCTTCCAACGGTCAGCAGCACAAACACGACTTGTATACGCATTTAATTGTGGAAGCCCGTTCTAAGTTTCACCATGACATGGCTACTGCCTAAAAGCTTTCTTTACACGACTGACCAAAAAAGGAGTGTAATGTTTTCAGGGCTCATGTACGTTTGTATGTATAACAAACATTCATGAGTTAACACAACTTTTAAATGCCTTAACATATTTGGATGTTTGGATGTATCGTTAGAATCCTTACATCATTCCGAGTAGCATATACCTATGCTATTTTTTTAATCAATGTTGTGACATTATGGCTCCAAAGGCAAACGCGAAAAAAAAACGTATTTTA
Source organism: Alsophila aescularia (assembly GCA_946251855.1). Taxonomy (NCBI): domain Eukaryota; kingdom Metazoa; phylum Arthropoda; class Insecta; order Lepidoptera; family Geometridae; genus Alsophila; species Alsophila aescularia. The sequence continues at coordinate 57,232,192 of OX276374.1, read as the reverse complement.
CAACATGGGTATCAAATTGAAGGCATTGATGAGCACTTTCCAAAAATATATATTTTATTGGCATAAGTTATTTTTCGCCCAAGAACACCACACCTTTTTTTTTTCGCACACCACACCTTTTTTTTTTTTTTTTTCGCCACACCTTTGACAGATATTAAAGCGCCAAGCAGCACTGTGTAAACATTACCGTACACCGGTTACACCGATTTGAAGAGCACTATTTCCAATGAAATTACATAAACAAAAAACTTATTGTGTCATCGTATAACAATGCAGTACCGCGCAAGATTTTGCAATCGAAAGTTCCGGGTGGCAGTACGTTTGTAACAGCCAGGCATGACGCTTACCTTCAGGCTAACGACCTGCACGTCACGTCACTCAATTGAATAAAACAAACAATTGAATAAAACAAGCAATTGAATAAAACAAGCAATTGAATAAAACAAGCAGTTGAATAAAACAAGCAATTGAATAAAACAAGCAATTAAATAAAACAAGCAATTGAATAAAACAAGCAATTAAATAAAACAAGCAATTGAATAAAACATGCAACTGAATAAAACAAGCAATTAAATAAAATCCGACAATCCATCATTTAATGTATAATGCAACACTTCAGATACACTTGTATTTTTGCACTTGTCATTTATATTCTACTTTACATGTTGACTTCATCGTTCCGATGCTCTACGAAGACGTCATGGGTCGAGGCTCTCTCGCCTCTTCCTCCCTTTACAATATTTTCCCTCCAAGACATTGCTGCGAATTTCGTGAGACTAGGTTTCCGGTGACCATGCTTTTTGAGTACAATATAATAACACTTTATTGACACATGGTAACAATAGGTACCTACAATATGCGGTGTTATCGTTCATAGCGATCTTTCCAGACAAGCTAGGTAATTGATAAAAATTGACGGTATATTAAGTTACTGTACAAATGTAAATAAAATATACAATAAACTACACAACAATAGCTACTTAAATATTATGTTAAAACATATACTAATATACTTATTATAAGAAATTATAAACTTTTTTTCTTATCATATACTGTCCCGCTGCTGGGCAAAGGTCTCCTCCATTCTTCCATGTATCTCGATCACCCGCCAGTTCCCACTAACAGTCCTGGTATGCATTCAGATGGTCACGCCAGCGCCTTCTCGGCTTCCCTCGGCGTCGCCACACGTCTTGAAGATCGTAACGCAGGGGGCGTTACGATCTTGGTCAGGATGCATTCGCGTAACATGACCCGCACAATCCCACTTCAATTTGACAGCCTTATGATTATGACACACATCCACGATAGCAGTGATAGAACGCAATGTGGTGTTATGAGAAATCGGAATAATCGCAATATTATTCCGATGTCGGTGTCCTCCAGGCATTTTCGACGCGGCGTTCAATTTCTTTGTCTTGTACATAAATATAAATATATAACTGAAGTACATTATCATATCAGTGCTGAATAGCTAAAATCAAGCTACAGATAAATGTTTGGAGTGAATAGTCAAATCAAATTCTAAAACAAATGAGAAACAGTTCACAAAAAAATATATGGAAATCTTGACAAAAGTATTAGTGAAAGTGACCCGTTCCCGTTTTCCCTTATCCCATTGTCCAGTCACCTCTGTAATTGACGCAGTAAGACGTTGGACACACAAGGACAGCGGAAGGTTACCCCTGTTCACCACAAGTGCACAGGACAGGTTATTCAACGATACAGCGTGCACGCGGTGAGCCACGGTGAATAGATTATTGTAAAATGCGATTCGAATCTTTGAAATCTTTCGATCGTGTTGGACAATATTTCGATTTCACGATAGAATAACACTGCAAAAAAATCAGTTGATTTAAATTTAAAAATAATATAAATAAAAATAATTTTATTAAAGCTTACTTCCTTAAGGCAAACTTTGCACTGCACTTGAAAATGCACTGATAACAAGTCAACAAAGATTTTATTTAAAAAAACCGACTGCGAACAAAAGTAATGATAATTTAAGTGAGAATCGTTGCTAACTAAATTTAAATCGTTCTAGATCCTAAATGGTCATTCGAAATGATAAATATAAGATAAATATAAAGATTATTTTTAAATAGCTATTCAATTATACCCCATTTAACATAGTTTGTTGACTTTTTCTTCTCACAATATGGCGTCTGGTAGTCGCCATATTGAATTTTGGTCTTTGATTAAGACAAATCGATTGACGTAAATATCATCAAAATCGGCCCAAGCGTTTGGGCACATTTGATTGTTGAGTTCCTGTGACTACCTTCCAGTTCCATCATCAGACCAACTCATTAGTACCATAATATTCTATTGTCATCTGAACTACTTAGACCTGTGTACAAAATTTCTGTTTCATTGGACGTCGTTAATTGGTTCAAAATTCATTACAACAAACATTCTCGAAAAAACTATCGAATTTATTTTTATTTGAAAATAAATTAAAATAAAACACCTAAAAATAACTTTTATGCAGTAGCCATGTCATGGTGAAACTTAGAACGGGCTATCACAATTAAATGCGTATACAACATTTCATGTCTGTGCTGCAAACCGTTCAGTACCCAACTCTGAGTGCAGAAACCAGTCATGGTAATACTCAAAACTGGCTATCATAATAAAATGCGTACACAAAATTTCGTGTCTGTGCTGTTCGCCGTTGAAGAGTACCTTTATTGTTCCTTCCTTTATCCTGGATGTTGATTGACGTCATGCTCAGCATAAAAATGCATTGTCATCGGAACTAAACCAATATGTACAAATTCAATTCTGTTGGTTAAGAGGAAGTGGTTCTAATTATGCTTGTAAGCATTACAAGTTAAATATACGCAAAAAAAACACTTCATATTTAAAATGTTAAAAACGAACACAAAAAAGAATGAAATAATTACAATTGAACCAGAAAAATATCCCCTTTTCTAAATTAAAATATGTAATACCAATACAAAAATACCTATAATATGAGATAAGAAAGAGTTTTTTGAAGCTTATTGCTAACCATATTCAAAATTAGGGCTCGGTTTGGCATGTTATGTTTTAATGGCTTGAAGTGCTAATTTAAAGTTTAATCACACTAATCAGACTGATATTATAAATCAGAGAAGTGTAGTTACACATAATTTGCAATGCAATGTATGAGTTTAATACATATTATTTTGTTTTGTAAGTACTTATGTGTAAAAGGAAATTTATTTCCTTCCATTTTGAATTTTTCCGCGTTCTGCTCTGTCGATAAAGATGTTAACGTAAAGACGACTTTGAAGATAAAACAGAGCCACATTCAAGATGGCGTGACAATTTTAAATGGCCGCAATCTCCGCAATGAAGGATATTAAAAAAAAAAAAACTTAAATGACGTTTCTTTGTTTTTACACACATGAGGTAGGAGTGTTGGTGAAAAGTGTTAGTGTATCTAATTCTTTTTGAGATGTAGTTAAAAATGTAAAACAAAAGAACTATGGCGAACTCCCATACATACTTTTATGTCAGTCAAATTCACGGCGTCTTTAGACAAAAAAAATAATTCCAGAGATTGTTAGTCTAAGATTTTTTTTTGGGGAGGCCAGGTATAATTGTTCTTAGGCTTCAAAGTTTTGTAGGTTATGTTACTGTTAATGACCTTTGAAAGAAGTCTTAGAGATTTTAATTATTTTATCCGCTTAATTAGGTAGGCAAGTACCTAAGTACTTATGCTTGATAAATATAATGTTTCAAGATATTGTAGGTACTTGCCTATCCAATTACCTATCTAGTGTAACAGACTAAGATTTTGAATAAGAATTATTTTCAATCTGTTACTGCCTGGCGAGATTACAAAACAATATATTTAGATATGTTGCTGCTGTTTCACTGTGCAGGGAAAGAGTTGTCCCATATTAGCACAAATATTTTGCAACAATTCCTTACACTAAATATTTTATTTACACAAACCTTTGTTTCTTTTGTATTTATTGTTCAATACTTTAACCAACACGCCCTATGTACTATTATTTCTTTCACGACCTGGATGACTTGTAGATAATGCTGTTTAGCATTAAGTCCTTCCTTGTACCTACACTATTTTTGTGCAAAACAATTAAATAAATTAACACACCCTAACAGAACAACAATTCTTTACACTTCCTCCATAAACTATAATGCATTGTTTTCCCTTTGCTACGAGTATAATGTTTTGTGTAGAGGTTTTGAGGCATTCACGTACCATTTTGTCTATAGCACAGTCTATATTATTATTCTGTTTTTCGCAAGGAAGTTGAATTACGCTTACTGTTAAAAGATTTAATGCCAGTAAGCTTAATTCAACTTCCTTTGGTTTAAAAAACCGGGTGGTGAGAAAGCGTAATTCAACCTCCTTTGTTTTAAATAAAATTGTGTGGGAAGTATACTGTGTTGACAATTTTGACGTCCAAACCGGAAACGTCATTGTATTATATATATTTTTTCACCCGTTGGACAGGCAACAAGGCCGGTTAAACATTTTAGGAAGGAAATGAAGTTACAATTTCATGTTTTTTATTAACCTTTTTTTTCTAGCTTACAGGCTATGTTGAAAAATCGTAAAAAAATAATTACTTAAGTTCTGTAGAAATGATATGTCAAGACACTGCAAGATTTATCGCATAAAATTCCGCCTATGTTCTTTAGTCTTTACAGAGCAACACAAGTGTGTTTATTTTGTCAAGATATTAAAGTAACCATTATTATACGTCATTTTTGGTTATTAACTAGAAATTGAGAAGCTACGCTTTGAGTTTACAATATTGCCTGGAAGCGATGGAAAATCAAACATTTTGAGTATAATCTCAATATACTCAAAATGCAACATGCGATAATAAAGTGTACGCAATACCAGATGAGTTGCGATCATCTAGTCATCATTAAGAGATAGTGAAAACAGCAGATTTTTGCAAAGTGAAAAATAGTTTGACAAAAAGATACCAGGTTAGAAAAGTCTGGATCACGATCACAGAAGAAATGAAAAAATACATATATAGACGAACATGGAAACCTACAATTCGGCGATCAATTCCTCGAAGAATTGAAAGAAAAAGAGTTTTCTGTACATAAAAAAAAGAAACACGTACATTAGAAAAAATTATCAGCTTCGAAAAGCTGAGCCTGAAAAACATTTCAGAGAAGTTTGTGATTGAAAAATTCGATAGTAAAAATATAAATGACAGTCAATGGATGGATATGTTTGAAAAGGAATATACGGGGTTTGATATAAGTACAAATGAAAAGATAATTGATCAAGATTGTTTATGGACAAAACTTGTATGGATTGGTACAGTTCCATGGTTATAAAATTTACAATGGACTCGGAGTGGTCAATATGGAAAACCAAATTCTGTCAATCATTCGCAAACAAAGGCTTATGCCATTCCATTCACTTATGCACTATCATATTTTAAATATAAAGATGGTTCATTGTTAGATTATACTCCGAAAAAATAAAAACTTGGGAATGAGAAAAGAAATGGATGGGTACTTTGATAGATCTTATTACTTCCAGACTACCAGAATACATACTTAATAAAATTGATAGAGAAAGACTACTAGATACAGTGGATTTATTTAATGAAGTAAGCAAATATGAACACATGGTGAATAAAGAAAGCTATTAAACAAAGGAACATTTTGAAAATGTAGTATCAAATAGTAAAAGAGAAGATCAAAAACTATGTAAAATTTGTAAAAAATAAACAAGGGTACTCATTAACACGCTGAGGCTTCATACTGGTTTAAAACAAAAGAGGATAAAAAATTCAAGAAAAATATAAACATTTATATAATTCGGTGATAGAAGCTGAGTAAAATGAACTCGATCAAAACAACGAATAATCACACCATTAATAAGGGTCAAACTACTACTAAATTATAAATTAGAATAATATGGAATTTATGATTCAAGTTCAATTGTTCTTGATTGCCAAGACAGCTGCCAGATTGATATTTCTAGGGTTGGAGTAGTGTAGGAAAAAAACGATTATCGAACGATATTGAAAAAAAGAAGATCATATAATTATGTTGCTCACTTCTGTTCTATATTCTAATTGTGACTTTTCTAGTACATACATTGTCTATATCTATCTATCGATATCTAAACATATAATAAAACTAAAAACAAAGTGAAATCTGTTCATGGAAGATAATTTAGGAAAAATACATTATTATTTCACTATATGAAAATAGGAGAATCCAAACATATCATTTAGAATTTTTGTCTGTCTTTCTTAAGGCCTCGGTAGAGGACTTCGTCCTTGAGGTGTGGTTTTTGCGTGATGTCTACTGAACTGTATTCCTTGGAGTCCTGCGGATCTTTGTTTTATTAAAATCGGTTCATCCAAATAGAAGTTACAGTTTTTTTATATATACTTGCACCACAAAATAAAGAATATGGAGTTACTTCTTCAGGTCGTTCAACTTTAAGATCTCTTAATTCCTCTTGTATTCCTCTTTTTGTCTACCTGTCTCAATATGCCGTAAAATATCTTCGCTTGATGAAATGTCCTCGACATCAGACTCGGCAAAATCTCTTGATTTGATTTTATTCAGAGTATTTTTACCTAAACTCGATAGTCTTCATCATCGTACCAATAAGCATATATTTCTTGGCTTTCTTGTCCAATTCCATGCGTGACGCCAACCAATACTAGTGGTTCTGCAAGCTGTAGACCTCGCGAGCACAAACTTTTTTGGAAACAATCTAGCTGTGCACAGTAGCGCCATCTAGTTACCTTATTGTAAAAGTAACATTAATAACCAAGGTGCTGCATCAATTACCTAGTAGGTAAAAGGCTGATTCCACTGGTAGAAACCTAAAAGTGAGAAATTTACGAGTACTGCATATTGACGAGCTAAATTTTTTTTTTATTTGCCTTCATGTCAAGTTTCATCTAGATCGGTTGAGAATTGCAACCTGTAGAGGAGAACAGAGATCTGGACAGACATCCGGACATACGAAAGCATTTTTGCCTAAGCTGAAACGGAGATGCTTCGCTCGCGCTTCGCGCTCGCTTGGTCAATTAAATATAATATATCCAAAGAAATAGTTGTTTTATTTAGTTAAAAACCTCCACATCAATCTTTGAGCATATATCCAATATGCTCGAAGACATCAATATATAAAAGTGAAAACGTACAATTGTCAAGCATCCATGTTGATAGGTTGTTCACTTTATGTAATCCAATGGATCGATGAATATCATAATATATTAGGTATTCATAAACGATGGTAGGTAAGTATGTATTATCTTTACTTTGATGTAGTGACACATCATCTATAATCCTCATCATCAAAATCATCAGCCCGTATTCATCCACTGCTGGACGTATGCCTCTCCTTGTCCATGCCTTTGAGCCCGATCTTCAACTCTTCTCGCCATCCGCAACCCGTCACTCCACCTAGCCAACAGTCTCACTATGCTTAATCGTGGTCTCCACACTAGAACTCTCTTATCCAAACTGTTGTCGGTTCTTCGAGTTATTATTATTATTTGAATTAAGTCGCGGGCGAAAGATTATTAGATTATTAACTCGAATAATAATAATAGCTCCTAGAACAAAGTTAGATTAGAGCGGAATCTATTTAACGCCAGTAAGCGTAATTCAAAATATTTGCCTTTTACCACAACAAAAGATACAAATTAGCTTGTGGAAACTTTTTTATGAATTTATTACGAAAAAGCAAATAAAGTTATTTAGATTTTCTTCGATTATTATTGTTTTATAGTCTGTTATAAAGATGTCGCAATGAAAATTGAACATCCCTTTCCATCACACTAATAAAGTACGACATTGTGTTGGGTACACTTTGACTGTAAAAAATACGAAACTTCATGCGCGTTATCTTGATGACAGCCGTCATGGAGATCAAGCTATAAAAATCAAAGTATAGTAACGTTTAATGGTGTTAAAACGACAAGTGTTGTTGTTTTTTTTAACTTTAGAGATAAAAAAATAATTGAATTGGAAAAAGATGTTGATGTGTACATTATTAATGAACAAAATTTCAAATATGTTGTCTTGAATGGATTAGATATGATAAAAAATACGAACTAATAAAAACTGAGGACTTACAAATAACGCAGAAACTGTGCCTGAATAAGGAAAATACAAACAAAATTAAATAAATTTCAGCAAATATGAAAACAAATAAAGAATTGAAAAATACAGAAAACAAGAATAATTTAAAGGCATCAAGGATTAATTATAACAAACATGTTAATGAAGAAGACTTTGAAATGAAGATAACTAATTTAAATGAATGACAAAATCAAAATTTAGTAAAATAAACAGATGTAAAAAAGAGAAAGAAAAATAAATAAAGCCTGGACAACCATAGCTCAAGAATATATAAGTAAATATAATGAGACAATTCACTCAGTCACTGGCTCTGCACCGGGTTATCTCTTATATGGTACAGATGTCGCAATTTTACCAAATGAATTGAAGGAACATAAATCAAACTGCAACTGAATCAGAGACAAGAAAATAGCACTTGAGAATATAATAAAATGGCATAACAACAATAAAACTTTATTTGATTAAAATAGCTTGTTTCCATTTGGAACAATAACATAAAAGGTATTTGTGGGAAGTGGAAACAAGCTAAAAAGGAAAAAGTTGGATAAATTATAAATTGGACCATATAAAATTATTGAGAAAATTACTAATTCAATCTATAGAATAGATTCGGGCCACAAAGACATAAAACCAAACCTAAAAATCGATTTTACAAAACTAATTCCAGTTTTATCATTGAAAGAAGAAGATATGAAAGAAAGAGAAGAAGATCAGCAGAATTTTTTATGCCTAGTGGCGGAGATGTAAAAACAAATGTATTCCTCTTCAAAGGTGTATTCCCCGACAACCGAATGACGGCCGGTTGGTCTAGTGAGACCCTACTACGAAATCAAAACGGTCGTGGGTTCGAATCCCGCAAGGTGCAATCATTTGTGTGATGAGCAGATATTTTTAGAGTCATGGATATATTATTCGTATTTATGTATCCGGTGTCTAGTACTTATAGTACAGGGTATCCTAGTTTGGGGCTAGATAATCGGTGTGAATTGTCCCAAATATATTTATTTATTTAAAAGGTATTCCCTTCCGTTTTGAATTTTTCCGCGTTCCGCTCTGTCGGTAAAAATGTTAACGTAAAGATGACTTTGAAGATGAAACAGAGCCACATTCAAGATGGTTACATGGCCGCTGAAGCATATTTTGCAAACATGATAATAGAATAAATTAAACTAGAGCAATTGACATAATAAACTTAAGAGTCATTTCTTTGTTTTAAAGGTTGGAGTGTTGGTGAAGTGTTAGTGTATCTAATTCGTTATTAGATGTAGTTACTTAAAAATTTAAAATAAAACTTTATTTTTACAGAGCAACACAAGTGGTTTTCTTTTGTCAAGATATTAAAAAAAACATTTTATGTACATATATCACATTAATATAACATAACAGAGAAGTGTAGCCGTGTCGTAAACAAACCAATCAGAGCTTAGAGTTTTAAAAATGAATATTATCTTATCGAGCGGAAAACTTCGTATGCGCGATGCAGAACTCAATACATTAGAACTTGACTCCATCATCAGACCTTGGACACTACACAAGACCAGATATCTCATTACGACAAACCAAATGAGCCCAAACTCGAAGAGGTTCCATCATCCAATTGTTGAGTTCTATTGACTACCTTCCAGCTCCATCATCAGACCTTGGAGACAACATAAGACCAGATAACTCATCAAGACAAACTAAATGAGCCCAAACTCGAAGGGATTCCATCATCCAATTGTTTACTTCTTTTGACTACTTTCCGGCTCCATCATCAGACATTGTATACCAGATAAGACCAGAGAACTCATAAAGACAAACCAAATGAGACAAACCAAATGAGACCAATGACAAGTTTGGGCTCATCCAATCATCCAATTGTTGAGTTCCTTTGACTACCTTCCGTCCGACTCCATAATCAGACCTTGGATAACACATAAGACCAGAGATCTCATTAAGACAAACCAAACGAGCCCAACCTCGAAGAGGTTCCATCATCTGATGGTTGAGTTCCTTTGACTACCTTCCGGCTCCACCATCAGACCTTGGATACCACATAAGACCAGAGATCTAATTAAGACAAATCAAATGAAACCAAACTCGAAGGGGTTCCATCATTTGATTGTTGAGTTCTTTAGACTACCTTCCGGCTCCATCATTAGAGCTTGGATACCACAAAGACCAGAGATCTCAATAAGACAAATCAAATGAAACCAAACTCGAAGGGGTTCCATCATCTGATAGTTGTGTTCCTTTGACTACGTTCCGGCTCCATCATCAGGTAAAATCAATAGAACCTACCATGATTGTCATCAGAACAATTAAATTATAAGCAATATATATTTAAACCTCGTTGAATGGTTCAAAATTCAAAAATAATGAAAACTAGTCCCAAGCATAATAACCCAGTGAATCAAATAAAAGCTTGTTTAAAGCTACTAAACCAATTTTGATGTAAAAGAAGACCTCCAGTGCGGTAGGTACTGTATGTGGTACTGTGTACATATATACAGTACCACAGTGGAGGTCTTCTTTTTCAAGTAAAAACAATCTACTAATTCCGTTCAGAAATCCCAAGATATTAGAGAAAATAAACTATAAACAAATTGATTTTCTAATAAAAACTTAAGAACCAATTTTTATGAAGTTAATATGAGACTACACTGAAAGTCTACTCTTTTGAAACCAACCAAATCAGTTTAAAACATAATTCAAATGGACTTACTAAAAAAACTGATTATTCTCGAAAAATTACTGAACTAATTATGATACAATTTATATGGGACCACCTGAAGAGAATTTATATGGGGCCCTTTAAACAAAAAAGAATTTTCAAAATCTGTCCGCAGAAATCGGAATTAACACATTAAAAAAACATGCTGTCGAACATATGTATAACTAACTGTCTACATTTGTGAAGTCGATTAAAAACATGCTGTCGAACATATGTATAACTAACTGTCTACATTTGTGAAGTCGTCTAAAAACATGCTGTCGAACATATGTATAACTAACTGTCTACATTTGTGAAGTCGTCTAAAAACATGCTGTCGAACATATGTATAACTAACTGTCTACATTTGTGAAGTCGATTAAAAACATGCTGTCGAACATATGTATAACTAACTGTCTACATTTGTGAAGTCGTCTAAAAACATGCTGTCGAACATATGTATAACTAACTGTCTACATTTGTGAAGTGATTAAAAACATGCTGTCGAACATATGTATAACTAACTGTTTACATTTGTGAAGACGATTAAAAATGGGACTTAATTGGAGTATTACAAATAAAATAAAAAACAAACAAATCGGTTCAGAAGATTTAGTTATCTATCTATCTCTGCACTATTATTTATTCTGTGGTATAGGCCTCTTCTCGTACACGCCAGTCTTTCCGGTCCAGCGTACCTCAGAATGTCATCTGACCATCGGGTGTGTGGTCTGCCTCGAGTTCTTAGCCCTTCTCTTGGATACTATTCGGTGACTGCCATGGTCCACCTATTTTCATCGCTTCTTGCCAAATGTACTGCCCATTTCCACTTTAGCCTGGCAATTCGCATTCCTACATCTTCAACTTTAGTACGACTCGAATTTCGACGTTTGGTATGCGATCTATTAGGCGGATGCCTAGCATGGCGCGCTCCATAGCTCATTGGGCAACTCTTATGTGCTCTTTGTTGAGCGGCCACTTTTCAGCACCGTAAAGTGAATATGGGCAGGACACATTGGTTAAACACCTTGCTCTTCAGATTTTGGGGTAGTTCAGATTTGAAAACATCTCAAAGTTTTCCAAAGGCACCCCATCCGAGCTGGACTCGCCTAGCGAGCTCCATCAGCTGGGAGCCCCGGTTAAAAGAGAAACAATGACCAAGGTAAATGTACTCGTCGACTACCTCTAAGGGGCAGCTATTGAAGATTACATTAGGTCTTTATTTGTCATAGCCTTGGTCTTGGACATGTTCAGCCGACGCTCGCAGACGCTTCGTATAACTTACTCAGCATGAGTTGGAGATCAGCAGCGGTCTCAGTTACCAGGACGAGGTCTTCAGCGTACCGTGGGTGCGACATGTGGCGGCCGTTTACAATGACGCCTCTCTCGCTCCAGCTTAAAGTCCTCATTACGTCTTATAAGATAGAGGTAAATAGCTTCGGCGAGAGAGTGTGATAATAAACATACAAAAAAAAAACATTACGCGCGGACTACTGTTTATCGCGAAAATAAGCATCTTATGTTCTCCTAGGATGTTAAAAACCAATACAAAAGTAGGTATAGCACCAATTTCTTATAGCGAGTAATCAACATTATTCCAGTTTTTCCAGTTTTCCCGTGGAACCTTACAATTTTCTGGGATAAAAAGTCCTATGTTTTATTCCAGGGAAGCTATCTCCATTCCAAATTTCATCAAAATCCAGTTCATCCAATCCATCGTTCAGCTCTTATCGCGTGAAAGCTTCCCAAACATACAAACAAACAGACAACGTTTTACTTATATATATTGGTATGGAAACAAAAGCGGTATAATTAAAACCAAAGACAACTGCATAGTACTCTAGTAAAACAGAATATATATTACGACCCGCCCCCGGCTTTTCAAGGGTAATTAAAAAAAAAACAACTAAATTATACTAAACTTACTTAAATATTACTTTGTATAAAACCACAGAATAAATAATAGTATCGCAGTGCACAAAACATTATATTGACCACCCGCGGCCCGCCCGCAACCGCATACGCGACTGCACTTCCTCAGAATAAACTAATGTAGGTAAGTACCTAGTTGCGCATCCGCTCATCAAAAACATCGTCAACTTTCAAACTAGGTACCTACTTTTCAAAAACTTATGGTTAAAAAGCACAATTAATATACGTGAAACGAGGAAGGCTACTGTGATATTAAATTATATAAGAATTTATAATGCGATGGTAGTCTTTCCCCTACCTTCTCACACAATCCCCCCCACATTTATCCAATGTTCCCAGACCTTTCCCCACTTCTCCCCACTCTTCCCCATCCATTCCCTACAAACTGTCACTTTGACACCAGTCACTTCTGCCGACATTCAATTGTTTTTCTAATATTCATTTCTGTCATTTATTTTTTTTCCTCGGCGGACTATTTTATCATATCCTGAAAGAACGAAGGACCCTGAACGATTTTAATTCGAGCACCATCCTGCGCTTCAATTTGTACTTTTTGAGACATTTGTAAAAAAATAACATTTTTGTGACCTTTGATCTTGGCGAACTTAATACGCAGACACGAGCTTGTATGAGACTCTTGAGACAACATTTAGAATGCCAAAATAAAGGTTTATACAAGTTTCCTGCTTATTATCACATTCCGAGGTGAAAACCTAATTTGACTGGATTGGTATACTACATAGTGATAGACTTACCTAGTTATGTGCAGTTTTCCATGTCTCTGTGCTTCGGAGGGCACGAAAACCTGTCGTTTCAAGCTGTTATTGATTGATAGCAGCAGTGCGATTCAGATAACAAACCGCAATGTGATCGCTGCGCGATCGTTACCTTTCGGTGTGGCCATGCATAGAAAAAATAATAAACTGGGGAAATGTGGGTGAAGGTTTGGGAAAGTGAGGAAAGGTGGGGGAAAATGAAGGGAGGGTAGGGGAAGTGGACGAATGGTGGGAGATGTCGGGGAAGGGTGCGGGAAGTGGAAAAGGTGGGGAAGTGTGCGGGAAGTAGGAAAGGTCGGGCAGGTGGTGTGAAGTGGGGGTAGAGTGGGAGAAAGAGTAAAGGGAGAGGGTAAAGTGAAAAGGGTGGGGGAAACTGAAAAAAGGGTGGAGGAAGGTCGCAGGGAAATAAGGAAAGGGTAGGAATAAAGGACGACAGGTGGAGTAGGACGGTAACCGAGTGGTGGCCGAGACAGGGAAAGCGAAGCGTGGCTGATGATATTGTTTAGATCGCGGGTTGAATCTGGATCCGATTGGCACAGGACCCAACAGTGGGACGAGAAAGGCTGTGGATGATGATGATGATGAGGAAGAAAAGGGTAAGGGTGAGGGGAAGTGGGAGAAAGATGGGAAAATAAGGGAAGGGTACAAATAAAGGAGGAAAGGTAAAAAGGGAAGTGGGAGAAGGGTTGGGGAAGGACGTCAGTTTTAGCGCTGCGCTGCGGGGGCAAGCCTTATACCATGTCAGAGGCCCTCGGATGTTCTAACAATCTCCGACACCAGAGGCCAGCACTACCTCATACGACAAACGAATAAACTATAAAACACTAGGACGGGTCGCAGATTTCTGCATATCATAGTTGCACCGCTCTGTGTTGTATAGAGGACCATTAATGTCCACAAATGTACAAAAATTGTTTATCTATCTTCTATTTATATTTATCTATACTTATATACAATGAAGCAGTTAGTAACAAAAAATCTGTACATGTCTTTAAATTATCTTCATTGTACACTTTATTGGGACTTAAAATAAGCTACTAAACAAGAATATAACATTTTTAAAATGGTGTATGTCTGTCTGTCAGTCTGTCTATTCGTGCATCATGTATTCTACTGGGCAGATGCGATGCGGTTTTCACTATTGGATAGTTTTGACTAAAAAACTGGGATACTTGGTATTTTGATCCGATGAGTAGAAGCCGAGCAATCTGTAAGAAAATATCTAGCGGCTGAACGTATAATTTGGTATTTGTCCTGGAATAATACATAGGTCTGCACACATTAACGCAGTGAAATGACCACGCGGGCCAAGCCGCGGGCACAGTTAGTATGTCTACTAAAATCAGGATTATAAGCGTTGGTCGAAATGGTTACTATATTTCCGTCATGAAAATCAGCCGTATCCGTTCGGTGCACAATCACTAGTGTTATCACTATTGTACATATAGGTTTCTATGACAGCTTTTTCAAACTACAAAACCACGGCATGGTGTAGCCGAGATTTACTTTGAAAGCTTACGTTTCACGACAGAAATCTGTAGGGACAACCATCAACCATGCCACAGTCATAAATTTGTTTTTTTGGGATGGAATACTTCTGGCAACAATAAAAATGTGTAAAAAATGGAGGATCTAAATAAATTGACGTTTTATTTGAAAAAAATATGTAATTAAATTGAACAAAAGCACAATTAGCTATTTAGAGCTATAACAATTTTATGATAATGTCTTTGCGTACAGAAATGCACCACCCGAACCGGAATGTGCATGTTTATAACACGTTCCAAAGGACACAGTGTCTCATGTCAAACGACTCTTTAGAGCCATTACACACGGCAATACAATTACGTAAGCTTATAATAAAAATACAACGCAGTCGCCGCCAGCCGCCGCGTTATAGGTACGCATTTGTAAGTTCTGTGGTCGCAGGTTTTCCTTGATAACTCGAAAGTTTCATCATAAGAAAACCAGAAATAATTATTTTGCGATTTTCTAATTGTTTGTCGTGTAAGGTAGTACTGGCCTCTGGTGTCAGAGTTTGTCAGTTTGCCACCCGAGAGCCCCTGGCGTGGCTTGACGACTGCTATTAATCAATAACAACCGGGACCGACAGCTTAAAGTGCCCTAAGAAGCAAGGAGCAATGGAAAACCGCACATAACTTAGAAAAATCATTGGTGCGGAGCCTAGGATCCAACCCGGTATTGTTGGGTTCTAAGTTGCACTGTAGAACCGTTAGGCTACCATCGCTCATATTTTCTAATAAATTCTATAGTATGTGTGATTACAGATTTCTAGGTCTAACAGTATACAAGCACAGTACACATATATTCCGTAAAGTATATGTGTACTGTGCTTCAAGGGTGACATATATTAAAGATTTTGGCGAGATATCTTGCAAACTGTACGGGCGATAATATACCCTGCTAGTCAACGACACCCTTCATTTTAGACGCACGCCCGTTTCACAGACGCACGTCGATAGGAGATACTCGTAGGTCGCCGTGTAAAAAGGCTCTGTTACACGACCTATACTAGAGCAAAAGTACCTAATATTCATACTTTATTTTGACTTAATTATCGTTCTTAAAGGACAGTCAAAAACCTCAGCTCATGTTTTTTAAAACGTATTGGAATTAATGCCATTAATTTAAATACTTGCCTACAAGCCGGGAAATTTTTGAATGTATGATTTGGGGAATAACGAAAAAGCGCACATGCTTATAATAACTACGTAGTTATTCTAAGAGCATATGATTCATATATTTATGTATATTGTATGCGTATTTATTTTTACAGTACGAGAATATTTAGGAGTAATATGCATAACATTTAGGTATGTGACTATGTTGGTTTGTTCGATTTTATGTCAATTAATTTATATACTGGCTGAGTATTTAAGAATTGTAGAAGACACACAAATACACTAACAAACAAAAAACAAAGTTTACCTCCAAACTAGCTGCGTTCCCGTCTTTGCCCGCGTCTATATCTCTAAGAGATAAGAAAGATTCGTGAAGTTTGAGGACCTATGGACTAACTCCTAACTATTGCTACCCAGAATCCACGACTTACGGTACACATCTTTTCAAAATTTGTTTAGTTGTTGCTGAACAGAGTCGTAATATACATACCTACACACACACTTTGGCATTTATATTATAACCTATTTAATTTTACGGTGTAAACCGCATTATCATCAGTTCACTAGTTCTTAAGACATTAGAAAATATAGGTACAAATTTACGAATAGTTTTTACACGACTGCCCAAAAAAGTAGTGTAATGTTTTTAGGATTCATGTATGTTTGTATGTATATGTATATATATATATATATATACACACAAATATATATATATATATATATATATATATATACACACACAAATATATATATATATATATATGTTTGTATGTGAGTTTCTTTATCCACCATAACTTTTAAATGCCTGAAAACAATCTATATGGCACCATTTTCAAATGCGAAAAAAATATTTTTTTGATTGGTTGATAAACACATTCCAACAGTATTTAATGGGTTGATAAACACATTCCAACAGTATTTAATGGGTTGATAAACACATTCCAACAGTATTTAATTTATTGGCATATGCTATTTAATGGCAGGGCAGGCGTGTTTTTTACACGACTGCCCAAAAAAAGGAGTGTAATGATTTTAGGTTTCATGTATGTTTGTGTGTATGTTTTTGTATTTATGTTTGTATGTGAGTTTATTTATTCCACCATAACTTTTAAATGCATCCACATACAGATTTAGACGTATAGAATCATTACATCCCCCGAGTAACAAAGGCTATTATTTTTTTGAAAATATTCAATATGGTGGCAGTATGGCTCCATTTTCAAATGCGAAATATATTTTTTTCTTTGGATTTTACAATATGGGTATCAAATTGAAGGCCTTGATAAGCACATTCCAACAGTATATATAATTTATTGGCATAAGTTCTTTTTTGGCAGAAAAGGCGTGTTTTTTTAGCTTTTAAGCAAGTTATTTATCAGTTGTTCTGTTTCTACTGATTGCATTGAGATGAAAATTACATCAGATTTTAACAGTGAAAACCGCATTGTACTCAGTCCAGTACTTTTGTCATGATGCACCAAACGACACCCTTGTCGTGGCAAAATCAAAGACAGACAGATGTATGAAATGTTCGTCATGTTATAAGTATAGATTTAGTTACTTTCATCTTTTTACAAACAAAGTGCCTCAACTACTCCATGCTACCGTGTCACAATCAAAATAAAACCCATTACAGATTGAAAGTCAGGATCAAGTTTAAAATGATCCGCGGTGTGGCCGCCTCGTACCCACGACCATATATTAAGGATCCGTCTCAAGAGAACAGGGATTAATGCATCATGCAACGAAGGGTTGGGCCCCAGTGATAGCGAGAAGCCGGGAAAGATTTGTTGACCAAAAGCTAAGTTACACACAGTGAAGTTATAAGATAACCATGTAGTGAACGTGTGGTCAGAGTTACAATTTAAAAAAATAGCATGGTTGACAGTACTTTAAGGTACAAAAAGTACAGTAGTAGTAGTAGTAGTAGTAAGTAGTCAGCTTTTCACTTTTTTGTCCGTTCGTTGGTTGTCAATAATGACTACTTTTAAATATGTTTTGGCAAGTTAATGTATCATGTGGGAGGACATGATGGTGGAGAGGTGGAGAGACGACTAGCAAAAGACAGTTGGCAGCGACTTGATGAGGAGAGCCAAATATTGGGCTCAGTAGCGTTCATTGGGAGAGGCTTTCGTCCAGCAGTGGACTAGTATAGGCTTATTATGATGACACAGAAAAAGTGTGGTTAAAGTGGCAATTTAAAGAGTGGCAGGGATGACAGTATTTTAAAGAGCCTTTCCGCTTGTTAGTTGTCAAAAAGTCTACTCTTAGTTGCCTTACTCTTAAATATATTTTGGTAGGTGAGTTCATGAATCATGTAGAAAGAGATCATGTTCATAACATATACTACTACTAGATTAGATAGTTATATATTTAAACGGGACTTAATCGCGCTGAAAACTTAATATTTATTTACCTCGACGTTTCGATCAAGTTGCATTGATCGTGGTCACGAGAAGACTGAAATAGCGGGTGTCAGCGTCGAGAAGGGCGAGCGTTGTCTCCAAGTAACCGCATTTGGTTTTGTATAAATTCAGAATTGTCACGACACACGACACTAACGACATCTGCAGATTTCTTCTGACATAAACCGCGACGCGAACACTTGCTTATCACGGGATTCCAAGACGCTTGAAACCATCCTCTCGGTCGAAATTGGGATACTTTTTAATTTCAACCGCTTCACGTACAATCCTGGAGTAGTAGTGACGTTCCGTGGAGAGGATCTTCGGGTCATGGAGTTCTATCCAGTGATTAGAGCCTGATTCGAGCAAATTCTCAGCGATTGCAGATTTATTTATCTGGCGGTTCTTGACAGCTGCAATGTGTTCTTTGAGCCTTTCCGCTATAGTACGCTTGGTTTGACCAATGTAGGAACTACCGCACTGTGGTAGTCGTGTCATGTGCCGTGACAATTCTGAATGTTTACAAAACCAAATGCGGGTAGTTGGAGACAATGCTCGCCCTTCTCGACGCTGACACCCGCTATTTCAGTCTTCTCGTGACCACGATCAATGCAACTTGATCGAAACGTCGAGGTAAATATATATTAAGTTTTCAGCGCGATTAAGTCCCATTTAAATATATAACTATGTGTTCGAATCGCGAAAGTTTAAAAGTTACAAATACACTAGATTAGATGTCAGGAAAAAAGTTAATAAAATTATGTAGCTCGATAATTGTTTCATAACATCAACTCCAATAGAATCCTCTTACTATTTTCGTATAAATGCGAAAGTCTTGTGTGTTATTAGGTTATTAGGCTTTCTCAGTTCCAGGATTTTGATGTAAATTGGTAAAAAGATACTTTAGGTCCTGCAATTACATTTAAGAACCTTTTTTTATCCCGTAAAATATCCACGCGAGCATAGCCGCGTGACACAGCTAGTATGGATTAAAGCATTACAGGGCATTGAGCAATCGTTCATCACTGCGACCTATACAATCTATCCTATTTGACGATAGGATCAAATAGTAGATCGTATAGGTTCTTCTTGCGATGCCTTCAAATTGTAGATCGCTTCTGCTCCCGCCGATCGCTTGTCGCTGTAACTGGCACCGCGGCTGGCCGTTGGATCGTGAAGTAGATGGATTACAGTCCCCCGCCTGTTGTACCCTTTACTATAACTTATCTTGGGTTAGGTTAGTGCCTCCAAATTGAAAAATCTAACGATTAATGAGGAACTTAAGGTCAGTAATGGGTTTAAATAATGAGTAGATAGGTACCTGTTTTAATTTTTAAAATAATGATATATCAGTTAACATTTTCAATCTAGCCAAGATAACAAAGTAAAGTAGTCAAATCACATTCAGTACCTCTATTTTTATACCCTATATCCACACCAATATATAAAAGTGAAACGTTTTCTGTTTGTTTGTTTGGGGAGTTTTAAAGCGATAACGGCTGGACGGATTTCGATGAAACTTTTTAAATAGGCATTGTACAATATAGGACCAACATGGATACTTTTTATCCCGGAAAAACAAGTTTCGACGGGAAACCTCAACAAATAGTAGACAACAACAATGACAATGTGGGATGACAATTACTCGCTGTAAGGAACGGTTGCCATGGAAACGAAGGAATAACAAGTCTGTCAAAAGGCATCAAGAGCGTTGGTGCTATACGTCTGCAATGGTTTTTAATATCCTAGAAGAACATAAGGTGCATTTTTTCGCGATTAACTGTAGTCCGCGCGGACGAAGTCACGGGCGTTTTTTAATAAAAGTTAGATAAGCTTCACTAAATAATGTTTGTAAATTTTCTACCTACCTTTATAGGTCGGCAAAGAACATATAACATATGTTTTTTGCCGACACAAAAACAGACTTGTCTTAAACTTTGATATAAGTAGGTATGTATATGTCTATTGAGATAGTGCGAAACTAGCCTCGGGTGTCAGAGTTTTTAGGCCGCCCAAGGGCCTCTGACATGTCTTAACGACTTCTGTAAATTGTTAACTAGCGGGATAGACAGCTTAACGTGTCCTCACATTATGAACAAGTCCTCACATGACTAATAAAGTCATTGATGCGGGCCGAGGATCACACCCGGTATAGTTAGATTGCAAAGCGCAGATATCACCGTTTTTATCGCTCGGTCACAATCCACAAATGTCCCAGTAAGTAGAAAAAACAATTGTTAAGATAAACCGCAACACATCTCCCTTTCAAGACGCGACACATGACACATCTCTCATTCATGACAATTCTGTAACAGTTGTAAAACAACGCCAACAACAAAGAGTATCAAAACTACAGAAGCCAACAAAAAGTGAACACTCACAATGCACCAACAACGCAAACAAAACAGCGTTAAACGAGATGTAACCACTTAATAACATCAGATCGCGTCGCCAAATGAATAACACCATCCAATTTCAGAGCATCGCAACGCAAGAAACCCGAGGAAAAGATTGTTGCACTCAGTATTAACACTTGCTTAGGAAATTTAATTCTGCACTTTTAAACCAATCGAAAACATACCTTATTTTGTATTCCAAATGGTTTGAATTTCAATGTAAAGTAAAGAACATAAATTCTTTCAATAACTGCATTCCGCTGAATCACTTCGCCGAAGATAAAGACGGATATACAAAAGCTTTGTCTAAGTCCTAGGGCATGAAAGAGACAGCAGTTTTTGTGGTTAATGTTCGAAACGGCTGGCTAATGCGCAGTCTAGCCGGTGACGAAGATGGATAGCCCAGCCCTTCTGGTTAGAGCTGAATGGTGAAGCATACCTAATGTGGGAGAACAATTAAAGTGAGGCTGTTACTGTTAACACGGAAAGTTTTTATCATTGAATTGTACCACTTACTGCTCTGATTATTATGTACGACCAATAATAATGTTGTATGAAGTAAAAGAATGCGCTGAAGTAAGTTTCCATTTTGTTTAAAAAAGACTTGCCAGCTGAACCAAACTCTGTAGATATGTTACCGATTAATTGCAAGTACCGATAGATTACAATCTGACGGATTCTAAGTCGTTTTATTACAAACAGACAAAAAATTGTGAATGAACATGCACAATCGAATATTACCGACCAATCAGTGTACAGTTTTACAATTTATACAATTTCTGCGATTCTGTCGCCACCGTCAATTTGTGAACCTGCCCTTGATTGGTCAGACTCGTGTTTATCACCATAGATAAATTAAACTTTCAGTCAATTGCAAATGATCTCGAGATCATTAAACGGGCTCTCGCCAGTACTTTCGCATCGTTGTCCCTTCGCTCCACTCGCATACATTCGACCTTCACTTCGCATATGAGTCGGCGGCTCGCTTCACTCGCCGTCTCCCCCCCCCCCGCCCCCCTCGCTACGTTCAGGCCTCGTGCGCTCATTTCTCTCTGGAACTCCTTTCGAGCTTCTGGCTGCGCGTTTTGGAATTGCACCCAGGAGTAGAGCAAGATCAGAACATGTGGGGGTCGGGCTGCTCCGATTCCGTTTCCTGAGCTTATTTTTAATTTGTAGCACTATAGTGACAAACATAGACCGAATAAGAAAAATGTATACAATATAAAACGCGATAGTATTTGTAAAATTGAAAAAATGCGCACTGATTGGTCCATCAGCTAGCGAATAGCATGTTCGTACGCGATTTTTCGTTTGTTTACAATCTAACGAACTAGAATCCGTTAAATTGTAATCTATCGGTTTTTACGATACGAGTATAACGGTGACAGATACGAGTAGATTGCGCTGTGCCTTATCCAGGAATCGCATTTGTAGGTACAGAACCTGAACAACATACAAAAACTGTTTTTTTTTATTTATTTTGTTGGTTTGCACGACGCGTGTCACATTATGGTTTATCTACAGCAATGATAGCCTAGCAGTATACTAATCCGACTTAATCCAATGATACCGGGTTCGATCTTCGCACTTTTCTAAGTTAAGTGCGGTTTTCCATCGCTCCATGCTTCGGAGGGCACGTTAAGTTTTCGGTCCCGGTCACTGTTGATTAATAATCGTTAAGCCTGGTTGCCAAGCATGGTTTATCTATATCTTACAATCAAACCCCAACTTAATTAAAAATCGTTAAGCCTGGTTGCCAAGCATGGTTTATCTATATCTTACAATCAAACCCCAACTTAATTAATAATCGTTAAGCCTGGTTGCCAAGCATGGTTTATCTATATCTTACAATCAAACCCCAACTTAATTAATAATCGTTAAGCCTGGTTGCCAAGCATGGTTTATCTATATCTTACAATCAAACCCCAACTTAATTAATAATCGTTAAGCCTGGTTGCCAAGCATGGTTTATCTATATCTTACAATCAAACCCCAACTTAATTAATAATCGTTAAGCCTGGTTGCCAAGCATGGTTTATCTATATCTTACAATCAAACCACAACTTAATTAATAATCGTTAAGCCTGGTTGCCAAGCATGGTTTATCTATATCTTCCAATCAAACCCCAACTTAATTAATAATCGTTAAGCCTGGTTGCCAGGCATGGTTTATCTATATCTTACAATCAAACCCCAACTTAATTAATAATCGTTAAGCCTGGTTGCCAGGCATGGTTTATCTATATCTTACAATCAAACCCCAACTTAATTAATAATCGTTAAGCCTGGTTGCCAAGCATGGTTTATCTATATCTTACAATCAAACCCCAACTTAATTAATAATCGTTAAGCCTGGTTGCCAAGCATGGTTTATCTATATCTTACAATCAAACCCCAACTTAATTAATAATCGTTAAGCCTGGTTGCCAAGCATTGTTTATCTATATCTTACAATCAAACCCCAACTTAATTAATAATCGTTAAGCCTGGTTGCCAAGCATGGTTTATCTATATCTTACAATCAAACCCCAAATTAATTAATAATCGTTATCCTGGTTGCCAAGCATGGTTTATCTATATGTTACAATCAAACCCCAACTTAATTAATAATCGTTAAGCCTGGTTGCCAAGCATGGTTTATCTATATCTTACAATCAAACCCCAACTTAATTAATAATCGTTAAGCCTGGTTGCCAAGCATGGTTTATCTATATCTTACAATCAAACCACAACTTAATTAATAATCGTTAAGCCTGGTTGCCAAGCATGGTTTATCTATATCTTACAATCAAACCCCAACTTAATTAATAATCGTTAAGCCTGGTTGCCAGGCATGGTTTATCTATATCTTACAATCAAACCCCAACTTAATTAATAATCGTTAAGCCTGGTTGCCAGGCATGGTTTATCTATATCTTACAATCAAACCCCAACTTAATAAATAATCGTTAAGCCTGGTTGCCAGGCATGGTTTATCTATATCTTACAATCAAACCCCAACTTAATTAATTTAAAATAGTTAATATATTGAAGTAAATATATATATTATAATATCTGTCGGCTTACATTTCATTGGTCTTGACTATATAGTGTATGTCAACCTCGTACAATTCTATGTCAGAGGCCACCTCCGGCGGGAGTCCAAGGAAACGAGGCTGCGACGCAGACCGGGCGTCCTTGGAAGCCGCTTTCAGTTTCTACGTCGACTGGGCCTATAACTTGTGCGAGTGTGCAAGCAAAGCAGCTTGTCGAAGATAGCTTAGGATATTTGGTGAGCTTGACAAATTGGAGCTTAGACTAAACGATTAAATTACTGATTTCTGTTCAATAATCTTTCAATCCAATAATCTTTCAATTTGTGTGTATGCAATATTATGTTGTGCTCCGATGAAAGAGGCCTGGGACCTATCGTACGGGTTTCGAACCTAGTTTAGGACCTAGGACCATTAACATATATGTACCTTTTTGCCTTTATCCCAAATAAAATATTTACAAGTTTTTATTTAACTTGCAATCTTTACTTGTATGTTATGTAGTTTATTGACTTAGGTCAAATGTAAGCTGAGTTATAAATAACTTCCTTTTATCCTACGGAGTTGAATTTTTTCATGTTGGTTCAGTTCCGATGACAATTCATTTTTATGGTAAGCATGACATGAATCGATCACTAGGATTAGCTCCAGATAAAGGAATTCTTCAACGGTCAACTGCACAGACGCGAAATTTCGTAATAGCCGGTTTAAGGTTTATTAGGACATAGTTGCTAAAAGAGTGTTGTAAAAAAACGTTGTATTTATTGAAAAGGTGTTTTAATTATTTTTTTGAATAATCACACTTTTTTTTTAAATCTGGTTGTTGTGAACTAGTCTCTCGAGTGCAAGCACAGAATAAATAATAGGTGCAAGGGCTCAAACACGGAGGGCGCGGGGCGGGCAGCGCTAGCGGATTAGCAGACGGGCGGGCGGCCACGGCCCTTCGCAGATTCCCCGCTCTATCAGTGTTCATACAGAAAGGAAGCTATGAATTTATGATTACGATATCCACGGGCAGATTCCGCTCCCGCCGTGGTTAAAGCCTAAGTATTTTTTATTAAAAGCTTTTGTTTAACTTCACTTGTATGTATGTATCTATGTATGTATATATGTATGTAACTATGTATTTTGTCTATCCTGGAATCTTGCAATTAAAATTTCGAGCACTTCCCGATTAGCTATCTGGCTGAAACTTTTAGGGTAGCTCACAAACTGACGACAAAGCAAAAAATAAAGGAAAATAAATATTAAAAAAATAGTACCAGGTGGAAGTGCAAATAACTCGTTAATAGTGAAAATGAAATTAAAAAAAAAACATAAAAAGTGACATTCATTTAAAAAACCTCGTAAATGTATTTTTTTTATACTTGTTATGATTCCCGCTTAACACAGTCAGAGTACTGACAGGAACATAGTAAACAGCTAGGCAAGTAACAGGTGAAGTAAGTATGCGGCATAGAGATATATTATATACTATCTGTACCCGCGGCTTTGCCCGCGTGGTCATTTCATTTAAAAGTTTATTCCAGGACTCATACGTGTTATTCCAGGACCAAAAGTACCTTTATTATACAATAATATACTACATTTGTTCAACCGTCGAATAGTTTTTTATCGATGGCTCGGCATCTAATCATCAGATTAAGATACTAAGTATCCCAGTTTTTAACTCAACCCCTAAGCTATCCAATAGTGAAATTGCATTGCAATCGATCAAGTAGTTTTTACTTGATGCGCGAACAAACTTACATACAGACCTTCAGTAGTGACCCGACCTGGCCGTAATAGGTTAGAAGACGAAGGCGGGAGCTCGCTAAGCTTCGCTCTCGCCTTCGGCTTCTAACTATTCACGGCCAAGTCGAGTTGCCACTGAAGGTTGTTGGCAGAAATCTATCTGTCTTGCAATAGCAAATAAATAATTAATAGGTTGGTCTAGTGGCTAGTGACCCTGGGAACGAAATCAAACGGTCGCGGGTTCGAATCCTGCAAGGTGCAATAATTTGTGTGATGAGCAAAAATGTTTGTTTCCGAGTCATGGATGTGATATTCGTATTTATGTACGTTAAATAACTTTCAACCCTTATCCTGCGGGGACCATTGTTTTTTTCGGGATAAAAAGTATTCTAAATGTTAATCCATAACATAAGCTATGATTGTGCCAAGTTGCAACAAAATCCGTGGGGTAGTTTCAGCGTGATGCGTGTTTAAATAAATAGACAGACAGACAGACAGACAAAAAATAAAAAAAATACCTATTTGCACTCCATATCGATTTTAAAGTTCATCACAATTAAAATTTTCAAAAAATATTTAATGTACAGATTTAGCCCAGTTACAGTTTTATTATAGTATAGATTGATTATATATCTCTAACTCATATCGGCAACTCATATATTATATGAGTTCGTAGTACCTATTAAGTCAATGGTATGCGGTTACTTGTGCCGACAGACATTCAGAAAAAAATGAATAAGTAGGTATGCGCTAAGTATAATATAGGGTAGGGATGTAGAGGCAGGCTCTGGTATCGATTCTGAGGAGTGTAAGAATAGATTCTTGGATCGATCTGAAACAATGATTAAATCTCAGAACCCTGACTAAAACCGGCTCGCGTAATCACAATATTTTTATAACCATCTAATGGCAGTTTCCAATTCAATTAATTGAACGAAAAGTGCACCCATATCAAGGTCATCTTTTAACCTTCGGAAAAGACATAACAACTTCTCAATAATGTTGACGTAGGTAATTTAAACTTGATTTAATGTAAAAACACTAATCTATTATTGCATATTTAGCGTTTAAAAATAATGATTAATCAAAAATTTATAGGAACATACACAGGGCCAGTGGAACTATTCGAATCGATTCAGAGATCGTTTTCTTTTTCTATTAAATTCGACATCCCTATGTAATATTTAGTGTCATGGTTCCCGTTTTCCCCATTCAGTGTACCTAAATCTGAGCAGGCATGGTAAGTGGGCAGCAGGTGAGCTAATCGCTCGTGTGAGCTGATTGAAGACGCGCCGGTAATTGCGCTTTTTGGGAACGCTTCTGACGACGTAATTGCATCTCGCATGAGCTTGTAGGGAAATATTTGTGTGGATAGGACTTGGGTATAAGTTGTGTAAATCGTCATCATAATCATCATCACCAGCCTGAAGAAGTCCACTGCTGAGCATAGGGCTCCCTCGTAATAGGAGTGATTTTTCCATGGTCAGCACGCTTGGCAGGCGGCCTGGTGATCGCATTATATGTTGGTTCTTACACAGGACAATTCTGCTGTCCATTTCCTTTGCTGGTTCTCACTACACTCGCGGATCAGAAGGGGTGGACCTAACATTAAGGCAGACATTACTTATCATTTCCTAATATAGCAAAATTTTAAATTTTTCAAACTCACTACTTCGCTGATATTGTTCTTTAACCAAGTACTTAATTTATCTTTGTGGTTCAATAGCGCAACTTAGAATCCAAAAATACCGGGTTCGATCCCAGGCTCCACACCAATGACTTGTCTAAGTTATGTGCGGTTTTTCATCTCCCCGTAATTCGGAGGGTAATAAGCTGTCGGTCCCGGCTGTACAAACAAACAATGTATCTTCTATACTTCTATGTCTATATCTGTGCTTATAATAAAGCACTAAGTAATAAAAAGTCTGTACCATGAATACAATTTTAAAAAAGAACTAGGGGCAATAAAATTAGCTACTGAACAAAGTTTTATTTTTTATTTGTGATTGGCTTTCTGTTTGTCTGTTTGTCCGCGTATCGCGTAAGAACGAATGAACCGATTGCAATGCGGTTTTCACTAATAGATAGCTTAGGATTTGACTTATAAACTGGTGTACCTTGTATTTGAATCCGATGAGTAGAAGCCGAGCAAACGACAAAAACTGTTTGACGGCTGAACAAATTTGACTAGAATGTTGGTTATTGTACATTTTGGTCCTGCAATAACATAATACTTAGTTTACGATAAATTAATGCGCGGGCAAAGCCACGTGCTTAGCTAGAACTTATAATAAAGCAGTACCTGGGTAACAAAAAGTCTGTAAAATAAAAGCCAATTAAAAAATAAAATGCCTTGATGACAAAATGAGCTACATTCATCATCATCATCATCATCATCAGCCCGTGTCAGTCCACTGCTGAACATAGGCCAACGCACGCCACTGAGCCCGATCTTTGGCTCCTCTCTTCCAACCACTGCCATCCATATTGCGTATATCGTCACTCCACCTAGCCAGAGGGCGCCCTACACTAAGTTTACCGAGTCGCGGTCTCCACTCAATAAAATGTCTACCCCAACGGTTATCAGTCCTTCGAAATATATGACCAGCCCACTGCCACTTCAGCTTACTAATCCTAAGGGCTATTTCGACAACTTTGGTTCGCTGCCGGATCTCCTCATTCCGGATACGATGTTTCAGAGAAACTCCGAGCAAAGCCCTTTCCATAGCCCGCTGAGCGACCTTATATTGGTGAGCTAGTCATACCGTGAGTGTCCACAGCTCGGCTCCGTATGTTATAACAGGTAGGAAATACTGGTTGAAGACTTTTGTCTTCAAACTTTGCGGTATTGACGACGAGAAGACTCGACGAATTTTCGCAAATGCTGCCCAGCCCAGCTGTATTCTTCTGCGGGTCTCTCTAGAAGTTGTTTATACCTAGTTGCAAAGTTTTCCCCAGATAAACATACTCCTGAAAACTTTGAGAGCAGTTCCATTAACAGCAATAGGTTCCGGAATAACATGTTCGTTGAACATAACCTTGGTTTTGTCCAAGTAAATCCGGAGACCAACACTTTGAGAAGAATCAGCTAAGCTGTCCAACATCTGTTGCAAGTCTTGCAACGTTTCTGCCACAATGACGATGTCATCCGTGAATCTCAAGTATGAGATGTACTCACCGTTAATGTTAATGCCACATCCTTTCCAGTCCAGAGTCTTAAATATATCCTCCATATCCAACATATTATTACATATCCTCATAGGCTGGAATTCGTCGAAACTCTGCGCAAGACGATTCGTGAAAACTCTAGAAAACAGCTTGTAGACTTGTAGCTCAGGAGGGAAATGGGCCGATAGTTTTTCAAAAGGGTCTGACCAACCGTTTTGTAAAGCAGGATGACCACACTCTTGTTCCATACCCTTGGAGTTCTCCCAGAGAAGAGGACTGAATTAAACATACGCCGAAGCTCTTTAAGCGTGGGAGTAGGTCCTACCTTCAGGAGTTCCGTAGTAATTCGGTCCTCAACCGGGGCCTTTTCATTTTTGTGCTGTTTCAGAGCCATCTCAATTTCATCAAGGCTGACTTACCACTATAACGAAGAACTGCCAGCTCTTCGGTACAGTAGCGGGTCAGAGTGGCCCTGGAATCCTCGATATCAGGTTCGGGTTGAGACGCGTGTGACACGTACAGTCGGCCATAGGAATCTTCAACTTCCGTGAGAATCTCCGGCTTAGAACCGACAACTTTCCCGTTTGATGTGGTCAACTTCGTCAGATGGCCTCGACCAAGCTGTTGTACGCAGACTTTTGACCCCGATTTCGCTCTATCGCTTCTTCTATAGCGATAGTATTGGAGCGTCGGAGGTCTCGTCTTACCAGCCTTGTTATTTGCTTATTCAAAGTCCGCTGATCTGACGAAGTGACTGCTGGATCTTCGCGTCGTTTTTCAATGAGCTGCAGAAATTTCACCGAAGTTTTGATTTCCGGCCTGTACGCCGGATCTCGTAGAACTTTGTTCCCTCTTCCCTCAGGATTCCCACCACTTGGTCAAGTTCCTTGTCAATGTCAACGTCAATTGTGCTTTCCAAGGCAAGGTCTCCAGTTTCAACTGGAATGTTTCGGATCCAACAACGGTTTGGAGCAGGTTAGGTCGGAGCGTGGACTTCATCAAACGAAGACACTCAAGCTTGCAATCAATATCCAGAGTGCCTCGGCCAAGTCGGTGATCACTCCCGGTTTGTAACCTAGTGATCACAGAGACATCTCTGAATATGCGCGTTTTGTCCGCTATGATGAAGTCGATCTTATTTTTCGTCACACCATCAGGGCTTTGCCACGTCCACTTCTGTTGGGCTGCTTTTTAATGAATGAGTTCATTAAAACAGCCCATTAAAAGAATAAAATGTTTTTAAAATTCAACTGTCTGTCTTGATGTTTGTTCGCGCGTCAAGTAAAAACTACTGGGCTGATACAAGTCCAGTTTTCACTGTTAGATAGCCTTAGTTTTCTACTTAAAATCTGCAATAGGTACTTCATATCTCAATCCCATGAGAAGATGACGAGAAATTGTTGAAAATCTTTTTTACGGCTGAACTTACACGTCCAAATCATTTTTCTATATTGGGAAGCCCATTTTTTATGTTTGTTTATTTTGTTTTTTATTAATGTAATTTCACCATATCTAAGATAAAAAACTAAAAAGCTAATCACAAATTTCTGTCACTATCTCTAAAGTATTTCACCATAGATGAAAATATTTACGGGATGCCTATAACTTAATCAAATAATAATTACTGATTATTCTACTCGGACACATCAGCAATTTAAACATTAATTTGCTTTTTTCTCAATAAAATATTAAGTCTTATCCACACTATTTCCAGTTTCCTCTCATTGTCCATGTCTTGATCTCTGTGTTTACATATGTGGTGCCTCGAGTGTGAGTACAGCCGCTGGTGCTACTGTCACTATAGTTATTGGAAGAATTAAAGCAAATTTGAAAATAAAACTAATTAGACTTCAAGTTGAATTCAACCAACCCCCTATATACAAGCAAAGTTCTAAATTCACTAAGTATTAGTTTAGGAATGCAACTAACTTATTTGGTACTACAACAAACTACGAGTTTGTGTTGTACAACTATTTTTTTGGATATCGTATCTTACAAGACATTTTATAAATGATTGATATATTTAGTATATTTTATTAACGGTGGGCAAAGACCGTTGGACCAGATGGGACCTCGAATGGAGACCTGGGAGAACACCAGACCATGTGGCTGACTTCCTAAACGGTGGAAGAATGATATACGGGAACACGAAGGTCATGACTGGATGGCTAACGCACAGTATCGTGTGCCACGGAATAAATTGGGACAGGATTATGACCAAAGATTGACCAATGAGATGGAATATGGGGTGGCCTTTGGTGTGGGAAGCTACTTGCGTAGACACCTTTGCGCCTAGATGACACTGATTGATGAAAAAAGTAGTGAAGGGCTTCTACCTTCAAAATGAAATGAAAACATATTTGTTTCATGCAAATTATTAAAAAGATCGTTTAATCATATTAAAGTAAAAATAATTCACTTCTTTGCTGGTTCACTTTAATAAAATAAAATCCGCATTGAAATCGGTGCATCCGTTTAAATAGGAGTTACGATATCACAGAAGACAAACAGACAAACAAAGGCTTCAAACTTAAAGGCCCTACCTTCTTTTATAAAAAAAAACTGAGAGTATTCCCTTAACTTGTTTACTTCTTCATTCATAATTTGGAAGGTAGAAAATCAGTTTCCCCTGCGGCTCTGCCGTACTCAAGTGCTACCGTACGCTCGATCCAGTTAGTGACCTCCTTCGTTTTTTCGCCGTAATAACGTAGCACTTGTGAGATTAATACACTTCGACTAATGCATATCATTATATTGAGTGGCTTCTCTTAAAATACGTTTTGATGGTTGTTCGTTGGTGGTTGTCATTGGAATGATGGTAAGCGCGCCAGATTTTTATAATTACAATGTAATAATTTTTATTACAGCCTAAAAAAATACATCGTAAAAAGTCGTGTAAAAACGATAAGACCGTCCATGATTTACTATGTTTCAGTTTTTTTGTGTATAATTAAATGTTATCTATTTATCTAGGTAATTACCATTTATTATCTTTTTAATAAAAATGCTTTTTTTTATTATTTTCGTGTGTTAATACCCTGTGAAATCAAGTCTTTATATCTTTTACTTACTCAACAACAACAAAGCAAATAAATTATAATTGCATACTTTCTAGCCAGTTCTAGAACCCGTTTTGTGAAGTACTTTCAGAGGCTAGTCTGAAAGGTAGTACGCTCGCACACTACTGCTTGGCATTTATTAGTGGTAGAGCGGTGGTGAGTACATGTTTATTTAGGCAAACTCTCACACAAAATCTGTAAGTACTACCTGATAAGAATATCATATTATTATGTAAGAAAAAATGTATCATACTGTTGATTAAGAAATTTTAATTCCAATTATATATTGATTAATGGAGCACAAAAATGTAGGAAATATCTTTATTTTTCTCCTTAACTTGATGTCAAGTCATCGATCTCTATGCTCTTCTCAATTTATTAAAACTAATTGACAATATGAAAAATAAATAATTATGAGATATGAATACGATAAATTAATTAATAATAAATCAGGAAAAAAGTAAGTATCGCTTTATATTCAGAAAACCTAGAATGGATGTATTATTTCTATTTTATGCTATTAACATTATTAAAATAAACCTGTGATCTTAATACTACGATGTAAATATCTATATTTATACTTATAATAAAGCAAAATTAACGAAATAGTCTGTACAAAGAAGATAATTAAAAAAAAAATCTAGGCTTCTTAAAATAAGCTACTGAACAAAAACAGAATATTTTTTAAATCATGTCAGTCTGTTTGTTTGTTTATTTCTTTGTCTGTATGTTTGTTCGCGCATCACGTAAAAACTACTGAACCCATTGCGATCAGTTTTCAGTTGGAAAGTTTAGGGTTTGATTTAAAAACTGGGATACTTGGTATCTCAATCCAATGAGTAGAAGCCGAGCAAAAGATAAAAATATTTTAGACTGCTGAAGGGATTTTGATCATATGTTGGTACTTGTATATTGGTATTTTAGGTCCTGGAATATCACATAGAGTACTTTTAACCTAGAGAAATGACCACGCGTGTGATGCCGCGGAAAAATACATCAGTAATATTTAACAACATTTCGAATTCCAGCTTACATTGGACGTACAAAAATCAAAGATTGCAAATGTAAAATGGACGTGAAATAAGACTAGCAAAATTCAAATCCCACATCAGATTTTGAGAGGCGGACGATGTACGAGAGACGGAGGAACACTCGTATCTATCATTCATTAGTGCAGCTAGAATCCAATACGACATTTTTTACAATCCCCGGGCACAAAGAACGCCCGTCCGCCCCCACACAAACACAAACCCCATACAAACACAGCCACCGTGTGTGCGTGATAAAAACTTGAAAAAAATCACACTGACCCGCACACAAGCTTAAAGCTCCGCGAAAAAAATCACGGACACAAAGAAAGTCCTCCGAAAACTTCTATACGAACTTTTGCACGCACACTGGTGGGACTCACGCACACTATGACGTATACAAGGAAGTTTCCGTTGTGTGAGAGGATGCAGCGTGTGTGGACGAGGGCTAAACTTAGCTTAGTTTGCATGTGTTTCGTCTCACAGTTGCAAGAGGCTAAAATTTTGCTTGTGTTGGGTTGGGAGTCGCGGAACGTCCTTGTTCGGACGTCTTTGATTATATATCCTACATCCATACCATAAAATTCATTTCAGCTTGACTCAGAATGGGAGTTAAACTGTTTGGTCCGATTATGGAAGCTGCGCGCCGCGGGTAGTTTTCGTATGAAACTTGGTGGCGCGAGATGCAACCAGCGAGACCGGTATATACTTTGTATATCCATCTCTGTCACACACCACCCGCTGCCAGGAGCGAGGGCGAGACGGGCGCGGGGAGCGCAGGGAGGGTGTCGTGTCGCGTTGATGAACATTTTTCTCATTTTTTCTTTATTTTAACGCGAATCGTTTTTAAAAAGGGTTTCGTCATAATTGCGTCGCAGCACCCTATTATGTTAGTACGGGCGATAACCCGACCCCAAATATCATTCATCCACTTTCAAGTATTTTTCATCAGAAATTCAAGTGTGCCTTACTAACACAGTATTACCTACTATTTAAAAAATATAAAAAAATATAAAAATATAAAAAATAAAGTTTTTTCTCCAGTTGGTTGACCTTACATCATCTTTTTTCTCCAGTTGGTTGACCTTACATCATCTTGAATGACAAGTTAAAAAACAAGTCTAATAATTTATTGGCAGTCACATTCACCACTACTTGATATAGGTACCTACTGCATGCATATAATTAAAGATCATTTGCATAATGTAAAGATAAAATCGATTTTGACTTCAATCGAGATGATTGCAGCTACTTAATTGGACGCCAGAGTTATATGTTTAATAAGATATGGCTTTATAAATCTGCATTTCATTCTATAAACACAGTAATAAATTTTTATATCTAATAACATTGTTATGTAAACAAATAGTTAAGTATAATAATAATAATAATAAACACTTTATTACACCATATAAGGAACATATAGTATATTATCATAATCATAATGATTTATTGTTAGCTCATAAGCCTTTTATTTAATTTATAATAGGTATAAAAGTACTCCATGTGCTATTCCAGGACCTAATACCACATTTGATCAAAATTACTTAAGCTGTCAAAACGATTTTTAACAATTGTTCAGCTTAAGATTGAGATATGAAGTACACCAGTCAAAACCTAAGCTATTCAACAGTGAAAACCGCAATTCAATAGGTCTAGCAGCTTTTACGTGATGCGTGAACAAACATCCAGACAGAAAGAAAAAAATACTTTTGTTCTGTAGCTAATTTTTAGTCCTCGAGCCCATTTTTTAAAAAACTATATTCATTGTACAGAATTTTTGTTCTTTATTGCTTTATTATAAGTATAGATTAAATCTTGTACATAGTGTAGTACACTTACAAAAGATTCATAAACTGACAGATAAGTAGCCACAGATAAGTAAACACTAAACTTCGCATAGTAACTTTTAAACACGCCATCTTGAAATCTTTTACACAATCTCTTGTATAAAATGTCAACAAAGAGTTCAATTTCCGACCCATAAAAGTATAAGATTCAGAAATAAAAAGGTAAGAAACTTGGAAAGATAAAAAGGTAAAAGCAAAATGAAGAGAGCAAAAAAGCTCAAGTAAACATTGCGTTACGTACGCATGTCTCGGCCGGCGTCTGGCGGGAAACTTATTTTCCCGCGTTTTCATGCGACGCCATATTTATTGTTAATTTTTTGTCTTTCTTCTTGTCCAGTATTACATGTATTGTTGGGGCCAATGTGAATCTAGTTGGAATGTTTTCTTATTGAGCTTTTATTGGATTTATATTTAAGGTAATAATAAAAAACATCTGAAGCCAGTATTTTTCTCATTATCAACTAGAAACCCCCCTAACTAGAGTTAAGTTGGAAACTTTGGGAAACTTTTAGGAATCACTCAAAGAAAATATTAAAACTTATTTATTTACTAGAGGTTTATTTCTGGTAATTTATTAAAATTTCTCAAAGCAATAGAACGAACGCATCATAAAATCATTTAATCCGAACTTATTTATTTCAGCCTCCTCGGACGGGAGGGAATAAAAAAAGCGTCGCGCTCGGCAGTCTCTCGACGACCGCGGCGCGCGCCGCCCGCACCAAAACGTTTTATATTATTTTACATTACGTGTTTCATTTCGCGTAGAGTTTTGGACGGCAGCACTTCCCGCGGCACGTGCACAAAATTGTGACTTTTCGGACACTCAAAATGGAACACTCACACTTTTCGACATGCAAAAAAATATTTTTCCGGCAAACAAAAAATTAACAAACGCAGTTCAAACTAGATTTCGTTTATTTAAGTTGGAGTTTGTTATGTTGTTTTGGTTATTGAAACTTTAGTTTTGTAACAAACTGTAAAGCGACAGATTAGACGAGAGGAGAGAAGAGAAGAGAAGATGGCGTTGGCATCTTCTGTGAGCCTGTACTACTCGATAGTGCAGCGGGCTGCGAGGCATTACTTAGAGGACTACTGTCACACAGGTGAGATTTTTATTCATAAAACTGAATAAAACATTTCTTTCAGCGCTACGGAACTGAATCGTAAAAGCTCAGAATGAAACTTCCGGTCGAAAAGACTTGCCGGTAGTTCCGACTTCAATAATAATCAAAGCAATTCATTATTATTCTAAATTAAAACATTAGATATAGCCTCGGCGTGTCTGTTCCGGCATAATGTCTGTGAAATATTTTTATGAGCTTTTCAGTTTGAAAACTTGAATTATTTATCAAAGTGCGCGACGTGACGCGTAAAAAGGCGGGAATGTCAAATAAACTATTAAATAAAACAACTTCAATAATGGTATTTACCATACTAATGGTATACCTAATTAAATCCTCGATAAGATTTTTATAGATTCATATAGGTAAGAAACGTATAAATAACTTCTTTATAATTTAAATAGTAATAACATTATATAACTATTTAAACTATTATGGACAAAAAAACCGTCCTCAGAGTGCTATTAAAAGCAATTACTTATATAATTAAAATTAAAATCTTTACATAATATTATATTATTAATATCTACGTAAAATATTGATATTAAAAGTATTATTATAGTATATTAATAATACTTATAAATAATATTAATTATAAATGATATTGATTAGGTACGTTAAAATTAAAAAAAAAAGTTTGTCCACAAAATACTGAAAGTTTTGGACATTTTCATGAGGATTTTAGGAAATAAAACAAACAATAGTTAATATATTTAACACTGTATATACAAATGACAGCAATTAGTGAACTTAACTTCAAATCAAACGAAAACTATTGCTAACTATGTTTAACTAGTACTGTCATTTTATTTATCCAAATGAAATGACAGTAGCTTTTTTGTGAAAGCTAAACTTTGAAGTTTAGACAATTTTGTCCACTACCAAAATTACTAAATCATAGTTAATTATAGTTTCGTATTAGATATGGATAATACTACTACTTTTTACTTGGATATTTCAGAGTATTTTCCATATTTATTTATTGATAATTAATACAATTTCATAATAATTCATAAATCTTATGTTTTTATAGACATTCCGAGTACATGTGCAATGCATTTATCGAGCAAAACAGTTAATAGATGCAGAGGTAATTTAGCGGAAATTCATACCTACATTTTGATAGTAATAAAAATACCTATTTACCTCATATCATTTTATACTTATGTGTCATTTCTGACATCGATACGTCTGACTTTCTTCAAGTAGTTCGCAATTTATCTGCGAGATAAGTAGCACGCGGGCGTCGCCGGAAGATGCGTCTGAAAAGACGTCTTCGCGTTTTGAATGTCTGAAATTGACGTTTTATTTTGAATGCTATAGGCTACAGTTCACCAAATGATCAACATCCGCGTGTATGATGATGATGAAGATGATAATTATGAGTCTATATCTTTCTCCGATCCTTGAAGTATACCTGTAGGTAAAAAAAAACATGTCAATTCGTCGTTCATTTATTGCACACAAACACTTTCGAATTTGTATTATAGTTTGGATGGAGCAGCGGAAGTTGTCTGCAAGTCGCTGCGCAAACTACTATTTTTCAGGCGCAATCCCAATGTTGAAGGCGAAGACAGCATTGTATAGCTGCCTCGCTCACTCGCTTACGTTTTACGCATATTCTATCCCGCTCTTACTTTATGCTGTTTTATCCTCTTAGTAGTATCTGCGCAATCGTTCACAGAGCCTAACTTCAGAACCACAAAAATCCGCTGTGACTATTATACATAACTAACTTAGAACTACGTGAAATTCTGGAAATGAGTTCAATCACTGAAGACATCAGAAATTTCAGCAATGTTTACCAAAACCGGCTAAGGAGGCACTTAAATACCTAGGCTGTCTAACTGACCCACCCAAGACTCAAAAGAATACGTCAATTTAAAAGTTTTAAATAAGCTTTTATCCAGTAGCCATGTCATGGTGAAACTTACATAGATAGATAGATAGATAGATAGATGAATTCTTTATTGTTCATATCACAAACAAAAATAACAAAAGTGAAGAAACAATAGTAGTAGAAGTGTTACAATGGGCGGCCTTATCGCAAAAAGCGATCTCTTCCAGGCAACCTTTGGATGGAGATGATTTGTTACAAGCATGAAGTACGGGGTGCACTATGATATAAATATACTAAAAGGAAACAGGAAATCAAATTAGAACGGCTATCACAATTAAATGCATATACAACATTTCATGTCTGTGCTGTTAACCGATGAGGAGTTACCTAGTCAGGACCCAACCCAGAGTGCAGTAACCATGTCGAGGTAAAACTTAAAGCCGGCTACCATAGTAAAATGCGTACACAAAATTTTGTGTCTGTGCTGTTAGCCGTTGAAGAGTTCCATTATCCTGAGCTAATTCTGGATATCGATTCAGGTCATGCTTACCATAAAAATGCATTGTCATTGGAACTAAACCAACATGTTAAAATTCGACTCCGTAGGATAAGAGGAAGTGGTTCTAATTCAGTTTGCAAAACTTGGCCTAAGCAAACATAGGTACATAGATACATACCTACATGCATACAGTAAAAGTTAAATAAAAGCTTTTAAAAAGAGTTCTTTCCCTTGATTAAGTAATAGAACCAAATTAAAATGAGATCTCTGCACTGGCGGACAAGTTCTCACGACAAGACACCCACAACAGAATACGAAAACAGGACCAAAATTTCACCTATATTTGAAACACAATTGTTTGTCAATTTCAAGTTAACTACGAATGCACCAAGATACTAAACTCGGTACTTATCGTGGTACTAAGTTGATTACCTACAGTCTAAGTAATTTAAAATAAAAAACTCTTTAATAATGATAGTTAATTTAACTCTAATTTATGTTTAGGCACTTTTCGTTTCCGTAAAAGCTCTTTGCTCAAACCGTTAACATTTATTTTGGCGATGTTTTTCAAACACATACAGGGTTAGGACAGTAGGAAGTGTTGGTGGACACTAAGTCACATAGTCCTATATACGTACTGGGTTAAGGTCAAGGGTTTTATACCAGTCCCTCGATCACTGGCACACTGTATAGAAATGGACCAACCGCCTTGTCAGGCCATGGGAGCAATCAGAACACCTACTTGAATGCATGATTTTTCAACTACATAACCCCAACACATTAGTACCATGTTTATCTTCATTATTTTCATCTTCATTTTCACCAACAACATCTTTGGCACTGGAGCAGTTGTGCCAGCGACCCAAGACCACACTCCGCTATATGAAAGAGTTGGGATGGCTTGGGTAGACTGGCAGGGGGAAGTTCTCAAACCCAAGCAGGAAGTCAGTGCAGGATTACTATACCAAATAAATTAATATATTCGCGACAATTCACACCAATTACCTATTTCCAAACTAGGATACCCTGAGGTCCTAGACAACGGATAAACATACATAGTTACGAATATTACATCCATGACTCGGAAACTAACATTCCTGCTCATCACACTAGTGATTGCACCTTGCAGGATTCAAACCCGCGAGTGTTGGGTTGCCTTCGCAGGGTCACTAACCATTCGGCCAAATAAGAATATGATGTTTTTCAAGTTTCT
The DNA here is from genome assembly GCA_946251855.1 of Alsophila aescularia. Classification (NCBI taxonomy): domain Eukaryota; kingdom Metazoa; phylum Arthropoda; class Insecta; order Lepidoptera; family Geometridae; genus Alsophila; species Alsophila aescularia. The sequence goes on along the minus strand of OX276374.1, from coordinate 57,192,708 downwards.
AAACTATATTTCATTTTATAATTTTAACAAGCGCTACGAGAATATTCAGAGAATATTCAAATTAAATCCTGCTTAATTGCACTTCAAACTTACTCTTTGCAATGTGTAAATTCAATTTCATATTTTTTTTTTACCAGTCGATAGTAGGAAACCTAACTTTTATCCAAGCATTGATCAATCAAAAAAATGTTTACATAGTATCAAAGCTATCGATGCCGCCCAAGTGCTTATAAATCCACTTGGGCTTGTAAAAATATACCAAAATAAACTTTTGGCAATTAACAGAGTTTCAGAATAAGTACATAGGTGCTTATTTAGTTACGTATACTATCTATAAAGATGTTTAGTTCTTTTCATATGTTTTTAATCGACTTCAAGGAGGAGCTTATGATGTTATTTTGTTAATAATAAATATACTTTCTCCCCTCTAATATTACATTGTTCAACTAGTTGGGCCTTTTTCATTAATCTGGGTTAAAAGTGAACTAGTATGGCAGGACCATAAGTACCTATAAGTAGATTAAATGTGTATTTAAGTAAAGTCAAACTCTATTATATAGTCATGTGTCTCAATATAGCCTACGGTTGCCTGGAAGAGATCGCTCCTTAGCGATAAGACCGCCGATTGTACTATATTTTTAAGTTTATTCTTGTTTGTAAGTGTTTCATTTGGTGCAATAAAGTGTTATCTATCTATCTATCTATCTATCTATCTATCTATACCAACAAAACAATGTATTTTAATACCTGTGGTAATGTGTAGAATTTATAAGTAGTACCACGGGAAAAAATAATCTACGGTGGTATTACAAGACAAATTCGTAGAACCACGGGCAAAAAGAAAACCTGTAAGTAGTACCATCGGTAGTACCATGGGTAAGTTGCGAATAACACTACATTTCATTAAAATTCGTTCAGCCGTCATATTGTTTTTATTTATTACCTATCGGATTGAGACACGAGATTTTAAGCCATAACTGAAGCTTTCCGATGGAAACCGCATTTCAATCGGTGCAGTAGTTTTTACGTGATGCGCGAACATACTGACAGACAGACAGGTTTTTTTTAAATGTTATTTTTTTGTCTGGTAGCGGTAGTTACCAAACAAGAATATAGGTTAGGTTTGTTTGAGAGCTCCAGCGCTAGCAGGTGAACCATGGAGGTGAACAACATGAAAGTGTGTATACGCTGAAAGCTAGCCTTCGTCGGGAATGGGACCGAATCTCACAAAAACCTACCTTCGCGCAGCGAGCGAAGCTTTTGTCGGAAGACTCGATGCCATTATACATGTCGATGGAGGTCATATTGAACAATGACTTGGGTTTTCACTGAGATGTACTTTATTTAAATGTTAGGACCTAATAACAATATTTTCAATTAGTAACAGTTCGAATAACGGGCCCTGTACATTCTAGTTACAAGTGACGAGTAGTGCATATCATGTACATACCTACGAGTATATTTTGCAAAATATTATGTCTCAAGTGCAAATAGAACCGCGACCGCCACACCCCACACTCGATCCGGCCGCATAGAATTCGCAAATTGCGGTCGTCGAACTACATGAATTCTACAAGAGATTTTTATTCCCCGCCTCCCAATCAGTCCCTTCGCAAAGCTCCCGGCCGCTCGAACACAGAACCAGTTCTGCGAACTTGTGGATCCAGAGCTGAACCGGTCGGGACATAATCGCGCGGCGTCGAGCGGCGGTGCGTTTATATGCTAATATGTGCATCGGAGGAAAGGTCAAGGTCGCATAGACATAGCTGAGGAACTAGTCTTTGGATACTATTGTGGTTGGAGGAACTATTATGACGCTGAAAGATCCGATCTTTTTGGTGGGCAATCGACTTCATACATAGGAGGTAATATGTGGTAACAGTCGAGTTAATAAGATAATTTAAAAACTTTTATACAGTAGCCGTCATGACGAAAATTAACAATTAAATGCGTATACAAAATGTTGTGTCTATGCTGCTAACCGTTGAGGAGGTACCTAATCAGGAGCCAACCCGGTGTACTACAGCCATGCCATGGTGAATCTTCAAACCGGCTATCATAATAGAATGTGTACTTCTTGCAAACTACAGTAGAAATGTTAAAAGGCATCTTCCGGAGGTCCAATGAACAAAACCTTCCCAATTAGCAAATAAGCTGTTTTCCGTTCTTTGGAGCACTCAACCATGCTAAAATCTACGCAGATTAACTTTTAACTCTTTGGATTTAAGGTTGAAATTGTGGCTGATTTGAACCATGGTCCAGTGGTAATCAGGTGGCAATGTCACGCCTGGCTCGGCCATTGTTCAGATAGGTACTTAAATCAAATTCGCTGGTACAATTTCAGAAGTCAGAAGTTAACGATAGTCTCTACGAAACAAGAGAATGGTAACTCAAAACTTTTAAGCTAAAGGGTTTTATTTCACACTAGCTGTGTCCGCAGCTTTGCCCGCGTGTTTATTTTTCTGGGATTTATGTATCGTGTTATTCCTAAACCAAAAGTACCATCAAACTTTGTTCAGACGTCAAATGTTTTTGATCGTTCGCTTGACTTCTATCAATGGATTGAGATACCGAGTACACAAGTTTTTAAGTCAAACCCTAAGCTATCCCAACAGTGAAGCTGCATCGCATTCGGTCCAGTAGTTTTTACGTGATGCGTGAACAAACAGACCGACACGATTTAAAAAAATGATTTATTCTTATTCCGTGGCTTATTTTAAGTCCCCTAGACCATTTTTGTACCAGACTGCGCAACGCAAAGGTCTGGTAATGTGTTTATCAGCATACGAATTATGTATGTATGAAGATGTATTCTTATGACTGTTCTTTTGTGGCACTAGATAGACCAAAGGCGTGGACAGATTTTGATGATTTTTACGTCAATCATTCATCAATCAGTCTTAATTTTTCGAGTGCTACTAAAGACATGACACCAAGGAAGTTGTATAGTATACAAATTCCTTGCATGAAACTAATCAAAATTCAATATGGGGACAACCAGATTTTCGTAAGTTCAAAAACTAAAACCCGACTACGGTCGGTTAAAAAATAGCCCATGACACTCTTGCGATGAAGACGAATCGATTGATACCTCGCTTGTAAATCTGTATTACTGACTAGGAAAGAAGAAGGTTCGTTATTCTGTGAAATTACGAAGGAGAAAAAGTATGTTGTGTGCATTGTATTCCATACACTACAAATGTGTAGACAATAGACATTATATCTTCGAGAAGAGTCCGCCTGAGGAAGTACCACACCTTTACCAGATATTGAATCGTCGAGTAATAGTGTGTAAACAGTGCCGCGAAAGATTTTGCTAGCAAAGTATTTGGTGGCACTGTAAGGCACTGCAATTATTATAGGCGCCTGCCTTGGTGGCACTGATGCTGCCATAGGCAGGTGTGGCGCGTACCATCGGGCGAGTGCTGCTTTATCTTCACTCAGATGCACAAAATGATTTGATTTTAAAGTCGGTTAAAAATTCCAAAGCTTTTATAATTACCAACACGATCAACAATAGTCGGTATTGCCCCAGTTTTTTATCAATGTGTTTAATACAGCAACTCATTTACTGGTAGGTAAGTTCAAATCAGAGCAGTAGGTACTAGAGATGCAACTATACTGCCGACTCGATATCTATGCTTTTTAAGATATTGATACCGATGTCGATAAAAATGAGGGAATATTTAAAAATGATTGTCCAATTTATGTTTTTTTTTATTTCTTAAACGACTGCTATCTCACTTGGTGTTTGTGTATGTATTTGAAGGTGGTCAGCACGCCAAGGACTAATTCTCAAGAGTTTTCATCCTGAAAAGGCCAATTTATACGTCTCCAGCATTTAGTAGAGTGAAGAGTAAACATTTTCGTTCCGGAAATTTAGTAAAGTGTATGTTAATACGTTACCAGTAAGCTTCATTATTCACAATGAATTGGCAGTGGCAACATATGTACAAATAACCGTTATATTAGCTGAACACAGCAATAGACCCGATGTAAAACTCGGGTGGAACTGCAGGGCACATTTAGTTACTTATAATTCACCAACTACGATATGCTAGTATGTCTTTGAGACCATTCTTACCACCTCTTCTGACGTAGGTAATGAACTCTACTAAATTCCCTTGTTTACGCGATTCTAGTCTTGAGACGAGTTAGAAGCGGGGAATCGTGCGGTGCGGGAGGGGCGGTTACTCGAACGAGAAATAGAATGCCACTCTATTTCTCTACTAAAACTTGAACTAAATTGTGGCTGGAGTGTTTCCTAACTACATATAATAAATTAATTGTTTACACATTATTAGTAACTAAAACTCGCTTCTTCACTCTTCTGAATGCTGAAGACGTTTAAATCGAATCTACATGCTTATTTGAACCGGTTTAACTAAATACAGTCACATAGTTACTCAGAGACTATGTTCTGATAGCTATAAACTGGGAGTCTTCAAGTCACGAGTCACTCATTTCTAAGTAAGCGTGTACCATCCACCATAGACTGCATCGTAACTTAGTAAAACGTGAAAAAATTTACAAAGCAAACCATAGATAATTAAAAATATATAGACTGATTTAGCTGCGCCAAGCGGTTTCACCCGTGTAGATGATTATGATGTTGGGATGAGCCTATGCCACTCTCGTGTCTTTGAAATATACCTATGTCAAAAATCACGTTCATCTGTTCCTTGGTTGCTGCGTGAAAGAGGAACAAACAAACTAACAAAAAACTTACATTAGTGTGAATAGTATGAAAGTTTTATGCTTACCCCGTTTGGCTTCGATAATATTGCCGTAGCGTTTGTATCGATATTAACAACGGCTACATCCCTAGCGCTACAATCGCCGCAGTGGATCGGTGCGCGCGCGCAGGTGACGCGGCAGTTTTTGCGCCGCACCGCACGTAATTGGGCGTGCGATGGGCGCAGCTACGGGAAAATTAGCTTTTTGTTGTCGACGGAGTTCATTGACTAAGACTGAGGGGAATTGGGATGCTGAAAGAAGCGGTGGAGGAGGGGTCCTAAATTACTTTGCTGAAGTTCAGCAACATTTGATAATAGGTTAAACCACGGTTAACTTTTTTTTGACGTACCACGCTTTAGTCTTATCATTAAAATTTAAGACTGATGAGTAATTTAACTTTAATCTAAACTTCAAATACTAATAATTTCCAATACTCTTTTCTTTTCGTCTCTATTTAAGGGGAATGCACTTTGTGCTTGTGTGTTTTTTATTTTCACTTTATTAAATTAACTCAAAGGGTTTGACTTCTCACGATGTCCGTGTTATCGAGGAGCTAGATACCTCGACATTTACATGATGATGAAGCTCTCGTTCGCGATCTTTGACGAAATTTTTAATAACTTAAGTAACGAGAGTTCTACCTTCAGGCCCCGATGGAGGTCGTTACTTCTAATGTACCACGGTACATTTACAATGCCTTTGAGTACTTTATTTTGGAACCGTTGGATAATCTGTATATTATTTGGTTTGGTACAGTCCCATAGCTGGCTACCGTAAGTCCATTTTGGCATGAGGATTTGTTTGTATACAAGACTTACTTTCAAAAACTAAAACCCGACTACGGTCGGTTAATTATCGGCTGCATGCAAGCAAAGCCGCGAGCAACAACTAACAATATATGTTTTTGAAATGTTCTAAAAGCCCTTTCATTTGTTACCAAACCAGGCATAATAAAAAAAAGTTTTTGACTTTGTCCTCTAGAGGGCGCCATATTCAATTTAATATGCCATCATATAGTTTTTAACCAGCGGACAATCAAGACGCTTCCAACGATACCTCATTTGTCAAACTATGATAAATATTTTAGAAGTTATGATAGAACAGATGAAACCACATACATACCGGTCAAAATCATAACCCACTTAAAGCTCTTTGACATGGGCCTTGCAGCGAAACTTTGCGTCATACAAAGATATTTTGGCCGTTTTCTCGTATGTTACTGATCAAGTACTTATTTCGTACTTGATCATTCAAATTGTTCAAGATAACTGTGGTTTAACTATGTTTCAAATATAGCCTTAGAAGGTCACTTTTCCACCTTATCTTAATGACGCAGAGGTCGAAAGGGGATAACATGGTAAGCCTAAAACCGGACTTGCTTTTATGAACTGCTGGAAAAATAATAGCACTTTTACAAGTCAAAATTTAAAATCTCATAAACAGAGAGAAAAACATTAATGATTATTATAGATCAATCAATAAAATTAGGTAAACTAAGTATGGTTTGAGTAAGAAAATGAAATTTGCCTTTCATGTGCCGACTCAGAGTTGAATCTCGCACAGGAAAAGGAAATACCATTCTGACTCTACCGGTGCTTCAGAAATACGACCGTTAGAGAAGAGAGCAATAAGAAACTCTTCGGAGTTGTCATTTTCTCCATTTTTGTTAATTATTTATATATCTTTTAAATACACTGTAAGTAGTCATCTGAATTATTGGCGTACTAGAGTAAAAATCCAATATATTGAGGTGAGCACAGTACAATGCCGCCCAACACATCGCGATCCAATGTTCTGATTGCTACTGCAATTACTATGCGCAGGATCTCCTTGACTGTTCTCTTCAAAATTTTTGTAACACACCTATTTCAAAAACGTTACATAAAAATTTTGAAAGTTGTATAATACCTCATCAGAACAAGCCCTTTCTTTAACGAAACTTTTCCCTCTCGCGCCGAAGGTTGTTTGAAAGAGATTGCGTTGGTCCGCCAGTTGTACTCAAATAATTCTTATCTTTTGTATCCTTCAAGTATTAAAATATGGTGTGCAATAATAGTAGCTTATGAAACGGTTACATTTTTAATAGTATCACTCGAGTGTTTTAATACCTAGTTATGTGCCGTTTCATACACTACTTTATCTACACTCATGCAACTTTTAATGAAAAAAATAATTTGACATAATATTTTCTTGTTTTGCTGGTAATAGCTCCTTTGTCATGTTCGTTGCTGTCATCGCGATGTCAGGTTCTCCTCACTAACACTGTTGTCGGATATTTTTATTCAGGATAAAACTTTTTATGAACGAAATCACATTAAATTGGTTAGGTTAGGTTATTTACTAATGTAAATTAAATTATGGCGCCAAAATCCAGTCCACAGAGAATTCGCGCACATACGGTCTAGCACGCGCCGCCATAGATAATAAATGGCAAAAACCCGACAACAACAGAGCCAACCGGTGCTTTTATGGGAAAAAATATATATGTTATAATATATATGTTTAGTTCATAAAACAGTGTTATGTTTTTTTTTCTTATTAGAGGCGTGCCGGTGTAATGTATGTCATTATGCCACCATTTTTGAGTTCATAATCTGGATTTTATGGTGTGAGTGTAGATAAAGTGTATTTGTACTGTATTTATCCCTCATCAGGAATCGAACCGATAGAGCCATCCACTGACCACGACACCACTGTCTTCCAGATCCAATCTCGCAGCGCCGCGGACCGTGAAGACTCGCTAACGGTGTCTGGTCACCATCTAATTGGATATTTTTTGCCTTCAGCCGCCGACCCACCAATTTGGTGTTGTATTGAACGCGCTTTTTGGAATTCGCTACAGGCTATCGAAATTCAGAGGGTTTACAGTTACCAGGCGAGCAACTGGTTGTGTTCTGCAATAGTGACAAGAAAATATAGTGCATAAAAACACTTACTAACCAGCATTTTTATTGCTTACGTTTATCTGTTCTGCGCTAACCATCAGAGGAACTACCCGCTGGTCCCATTACTAATATTTATAAGAAAAAATATATAAAATACAAAAGAAAACAACTAATAAAGTAAGTTAAGGCGCTGCACGCTCTCACATTTTTGTAGGAATATTAGGTAATGTAGGGAGTCGATTTTAGATGATTTTGAACGACACACGGATGGAACGAAATATTGCTAGGCAAAAATCTAGATCAACTTAAAACTATCCAACATAGTAAATTTCACGTCGATATGCATAGCTTTTAAAGCATTTCACTTATAGACCAAAAAAGAGCAAAGTTTCATCATCGTTTTAAGATCGAGATAATATAGTGTAATTGTGTTTTTTCAAGAACATTTAATAATATTAATGCTGTGACTTGATTAGAAGTATGAGAGCGATGGTTTCGGTTCAATAGTGCAACTTAGAATCCAGAGATACCGGGTTCGGACCAAGGCTCCGCACAATGACTTTTCTAAGTTACGTGCGGTTTTCCATCGTCATTTTTCATTCGGAGGGCGCGTGAAGCTGTTGGTATCGGCTGTTATTGATTAATAGCAGTCGGTAAGCTATGTCAGAGGCCCTCAGGCGGCCTGACAAAGTCCACACCACCACCAGAGGCCAGCACTAACGACAAACTAACAAACAAGCAACATTTCGCTCAAAAATACAGGCTCTTGCTATTCACAGCACCCTTAACAAAAGTTTAAAAACTTCACAACGCTTCTGTAGCCGCGCGTACTTTCTCAACTCTGCAAGTTCAAAGTTCGTAGGCCTCTGCTACGCCGTAGATAGCAGTTACTACGCCGTATGCCTACGGTCCCTTTTCACTAGCCAGTAGTCAGTTTGGTCACGTGTGCGTAGTCAGTTTGGTCACGTGTAAGATCACGCCGTCCAGTTTACAAACATGATTGCCACACGTCCGGCACGCGATAACGCGTTTTATGGTATGATATTGTTTACAATGCAGTAAAAGTTTGCGGTTGGCAGTCTGATAGTGATACAGGATTGAGATTAGTGAATGGGTTGTTATCGAGTTGGTAAATGGGTTTCTGATAAGTGATTTGGGAAAATACGTAATTTAGTACTACTTTTTACCCGTCTACTGCGAAGCAAGGGAAGGGTAATGAGTTTAACAGTCTATGTATTTATGTATTGTATACTCGTATATGAATGGATGTTCCACCATAGCATCGCCCCTATTGGTCCGATTTTGACAAGCGAGGAGTCAATCGATTCGTCTTCTGGTTTAAAGTGTCAAAGGCAATTTTTTTACCCGACTACTGTGAAGCAAAGGAAGGATTATGTGTACAAACTAAAAACTTGGTCCGATTTTAACAAGCGAGGTATCAGTCGATTCGTCTTCGAGTATAGAGTGTCATAGGCTATTTTTTACGCGACTACGGCGAGGCAAAGTAAGGATTATGTGTTCAAACTAAAAACTTGGTCCGTTTTGAAAACCGAGGTGTCGATCGATTCGTCTTCATCGCAAGAGAGTTCATCGCTGTTTTTTATGTAGACGGGTTTTAGTTTTTGAACTTACGTCTTGTTCATAGTAATCAGCATTTACGTTCCCACTGCTGCGACACAAGCCTTCTCTAAGAAAAAGATAGAAAAAGAGAGAGAGATAGGATGGACCTTAATCCACCACGACGACCCAGCGCGGATTCGCTGACCATGTCTGTAAATTTTGAATTTCTGCTGTACTTAAAAGTTGTGGGAAAAATCAGATGGTTTGATGATTGTGGGACATCTCATTGTCACTTTTATGTTGGATTTATTGTTATGTATATTGTTATATTTAATATCTGACATTAGAAATAAATATAAAGCATTAACAAATATGGAAAACATGACATCCCCGTGGAGTTTCTTGGTGCTCTTTCTCTAACGGGCGTATTTCCGAAGCACCGCACACCGGTAGAGTCAGAAGGGTATTTCCTTTTGCAGTGTGAGATTTAATGTGTATTAATAAAACTTTAAAAAGAGCTGTTAGTTTGCCTATTTACAATAAAAACCATCGACTTGACTTGATCCGATGCACCGGCAGCCTAGCAGCATCCTAAACGCTTTATAGTAAAGCACATTTTAAATACTATAAGCTTTTGACATTAATATCAATTAATATAATGGAAATTTGCAATTTCGTACGGAAATACCCAATATTCTTTTCTAAAAAAGTAGACCAGGCTAGAAGATTTGCAGCTAGGTATGAATATGATCTGGTTCTACCTCCTTCCAAATTAAAAATTCACAGTTTTGGAACGAATAAAAAATTATAATAAACTACCCGATATAATAAAAAATAAGATAAACAAACAACATTCCATAGTAACCTAAAGAAATTTTTAATTAATAAATGCTATTATACCCTTGACGACTATTTAAATGATAAATCTACACATATAATTAATTGATATAATAGATAATGGCTCGGTCTGCTTGCTACTTTTTGCTATATACCCTGTGAGGGTCATATGTTGACATCATGATCATCATGTCAGCCTTTAGAAGTCCACTGCTGAACATAGGCCTCCCCCAAAGAGCGCCATGACGAGCGATCCTGTGCCACCTCCATCCACCGACTTCCTGCGATGGCTACAATGTCGTAGGTCCATCGTGTGGGGGGTCTCCCCACACTTCGCTTGCTTGTTCGTGGTCGCTATTCGAGAACCTTTATTCCCCATCGGTTGTCGGTTCTGCGAATTATATGGCCTGCCCGTTGCCACTTCAACTTGCAAACTCTGAGAGCTATGTCGGTAACCTTCGTTCTTCTACGGATTTCCTCATTTCTTTTCTATCACGTAGTGAAACACCGAGCATAGCTGTCTCCATTGCACGCTCAACTCTGAGCTTTTGTATGAGACCAATAGTTAGCGACCACGTCTCAGTGCCGTATGTCATCACTGGCAACACGCACTGATTATAAACTTTCGTTGTTATAAATATATTTCGTTGTTGTTTTCGTGGTTGTTGTTTCGTTGTTACAATTACAACCTTAATGCCTGTGTTTTTATTTGCTATTTACATATGTTTTTGCAATAAATTAATTGAAATTGCATGCGCAGAGTGTTGTTTGTATTCTGCATGAAGTTGACCCCAGACTTCAAGTCTAAAAAGACTGGCCTTGAAGAGCTAATATCTGTTCCTTAGACAATACAGAAAACTTCAGATAATACCAAAGTAAAATAATATTCCATGTTTATTAGAAGGAATAGGCTTCATTAGTGTCATACTTGAAGGGACAGCAGGGACATGAATTTATACCAACTCCAAACAAATCTCAAAAAATGCGACTGATTTTGTATTTTTTGTCCTACTAAAAGGAAATATTGTACCTCGTAGTTATGACTATGAAAATTGCTGGTTATTCGGATTCCTATGAATGAAAATGTCGATGTGTCTGGATGTTATTTGAGTTACAAAATTAGTAATATTTTGTAATATCATAAAAACAAAAGTTTTTTTAAAGAGTGGCGAGGGATAGTTAATTAACCAAAGTTAATTATTCAAATGTTTTGATTGCTAGGCAAATAACAAAAAACAGAACCTTTTAACTTTCATACACCAAAAATCTAATCGACATAAAAAAATAATGTTCCCGAAACAACTTCAACACTAAAAGAAAATCTAAAATTACCCGAAAAAGTTGGTAAATAAATAGAAGTGTGGCAAAGTAGGTAATATCTTCCACCTGTAGGTTATGCCTTAGTTACGTAAGGGTCGCTCCCCTTGAACTTGGCCCTGAAGTCGAGCCGGGTCAGTACTCGGGAATATTATTATTTTATGCGAATGTGCAGCCCCCTTTAGGGATGACTTATATTGTTGCGTATTTGGGTCAATGTTAGGAGGGTTGACTGGAAGGGTTGGTCTGGTGTTGGATATGTGATATGATTTTTTGTCTTTGAGCCCGTTGGTCAGCTTGATTTTATGCACTGTTAGTTCAAGTACACGACTTCTGTTTATTATTGAGTCTGATAATCTGATATTCAGAAACATCAAAAACAACATATTTTTTCTAATATGTATTCTATCGTATTTTACGATACATGTATTCTTCGTATATTGGAAACTATGCCGTCGCTCAGGCGCTACTACAAAAAAAAAGGATTTAGTTCTTTACGACAACGAATCTAATCGTATAGATCGTATTTATAACCGACTTAAAAAGGAGGTTTAGTCGATATGGAACATTACATAGACATTAAAAATAAACTTTTCAGTTTATAAGATTTGAAGTCGGTTTTTTTTTATATAAGATTTTATTCAGGAAAAAAATGTTTGCATAAGTCGTGTAATAAAAAACTGAAGAGTTTGGAGTGCGAAGTATGTACTACTGGTGACGGTCGCATAGTTGACATTTTTTACAAGTACAACCGGTTCTTTTTCGCGACGGAACAAATACTTAAATGTTTTATTTAATTTATTTACCGTATCATTTCTAGCATATCTGATTGTAAATTAATTAATAACATTTCTCACGTATCTGATTGTTAATGAGGTAATTAATTCTAGCGTATATCTGATTGTTAATTAATCAATAATGGACATATCGATCGGCGATCCATTCTAATTAGTATTTACATATATTTAAGTATGTATGTTTTATAAGTTGTATCTTTATTTGTATTTTTTTTTGGTGTGCAATAAAGTGTATTTGTATTGTATGTTAGAATAATTGCGTTTTTTTTACTCTTGCATTTGTTAACTAACAACTAACTATACCAAGATATAACTAGCTAACAGCTACAAGAAATAGTTAGACAACCCACATGCTATTACAGACATTATATTATAGGTAGTCCGAGTGTAGCCCACAACCGGTTGGCAACGTACCCCACATGCTATTACAGGCATTATAGGTAGTCCGTGTGTAGCCCACAACCGGTTGGCAACGTACCCCACATGCTATTACAGGCATTATAGGTAGTCCGTGTGTAGCCCACAACCGGTTGGCAACGTACCCCACATGCTATTACAGGCATTATAGGTAGTCCGATTGTAGCCCACAACCGGTTGGCAACGTACCCCACATGCTATTACAGGCATTATAGGTAGTCCGAGTGTAGCCCACAACCGGTTGGCAACGTACCCCACATGCTATTACAGGCATTATAGGTAGTCCAAGTGTAGCCCACAACCGGTTGGCAACGTACCCCATATGCTTTAGGTACCTAAGGCATTTGTATTTTTTACAAAACTTTAACACAAAAAACTACCATTAACACAAAAAACTATTATTTATTATGTGATCATATTCGAGACAACGAAATAAATAAATAAATAAGGCCAAGTGAACCTTGTTCCCGATTTCCTATTCCAATACGATTTACTATACCTATAAACAAAAATATATTTTTTTACTGACTAGGCAATCGTTTGACCACGATCTCACCTTATCTTGTCTGTTTGTCGTCTCGTATGAGATAGTGCTAGTCTCTGGTGTCAGAGTTTGTCAAGCCACCCGAGGGCCTCTGACATGGCTTTACGATTGCTATTAATCAATTACAGCCGGGACCGACAGCTTAACGTGCCCTCCGAAGCGTATCTAATAATCTCACCTGATGGAAGGCAATGATGCGGTCTAAGGTTTAGCACGCTTGCCTAGTAGATACCTATTCACTCTTGAATTGAACACACCTGGGTAATATTTTACCGGAAACACTGACGAGGGCAGAGCATTCCACTTTTTTGCAGTTCTTATAATAAATGAAGAAGCGTAACGCTTCATTCTTGTGCGAGGTATTTAAACCATAAAAGGGTGGCGCTTTGCCGATCGTCTAGTCGTACGGTGATGGAAAGGTGATGGGGGATTTTGCAGTTCTTACGCACACTCACCATAGTGCATTCTGTAGAATACCGACAGGCATGCGACCTCACACGAGAGTGTCTTCTCCAATGAGCCTCATAGCACGTCTCTCAATTGAATCCAAAGCCTCGAGCTGATACTTGGCAGAATAGTCCCAGAGGTGACAGCAGTACTCCATATAAGATCGGACCTGAGTTTGATAAAGGTTCAAAATCCGTCCCGGTTTAAAGTACCGCCTAATCTTACAATGAGAACAGTGAACATTATTGAGGCGGTCAGCGTAAGAGTGATGTATCATTTTGAGACACAATTGATGTCTATTGTTTCTCAAAATGATACATCACTCTTGCGCTGAGCAGTTTGTAAAATAGTGTTTTTAATTTCTTACATATATAATAAGGAACCAATTTTAAACAAATATATATGGATTAAAACAGTAATGATCGTAATTTTTTACGAGCCATGACCCTCCAAAGTAGGCAAATAACAGTAAAGTGCATAATTTCTCCTAATTTTACTCTGCATCAGAAGGTCACGCTGCTCAAGTATGCTAATGCGCACATTAAAACTAGGTTTATTTAAAACTCTAAATATAAAATCTAGATTTAATTTTGTTTCTAATTAGCTGCGTGGTGCGGTCTTGTTGAATGTCTAGACGAAATCATAAATATCTAATTGGACTGAAGTGATAGACTACTGGAATTCCGATTTGATTAAGTTTATAGATAACGCTTACGGCTTCCGTCGTTTCGGTCTGCCTCTTTTTAACCTAATTCAAAAAAGGAGAAGATTCACAAGACGACTTGTTTTTTCTTTCTTTTTTTATTTGTTCCATCATAACTTTTTACTGTGTCTACATTTTTGACAATTATTTTTATATCCATAGATAATTATTCAGTTTTTTTTTTTAATAAAATCTGTTTGTCAAATTGAGAATTGACAATATGAAGCACAAGATATAATATGTAAATTAAAGAAACTTTAAAAAATATTAACTGTAAGTTATTCCAAGTGTTACAATAATTACAAAACTTTTTAACAGGCTATACTTTTTGTTCATTAGATTCTTCTTATTTATTTGTTCCATCTTTTATAATGTCTTAGAAACGAAAAGATCAGTTTGTTCGCCTGATAGTAAGCGCCTCACTTAAAAAGAAAAATATAATTTTGAAAAAAAAACCTTTCTTTTTGCTACTAACCAACTGTTAATAATACACTTCAATTTACATTGAAATTGCTTCAATAAATACATCAAATTTCAAGAAGTATTATTTAAAAAGAATTTCGTTCCAATTTCCGAAACATTCCGTTGCTTTGTTCAAATCATAACCCTCAAATGCCCTAATAGAGTAATAGCCCCCCTCGTTTACTAATTAACAATCGCTCTATAACCTTGTTGTGTGGAAACACCCTATATCTCAATTAAATAGTTCATGCCTTTACAAATAGTTAATAGATTTAATAGTTAATAATATAAAGAGGCTAATTACTGGAAGAGAATGATTCAGGTTTTGCTTATCTATCATTAAATTGAGTAACAGAACGTATATTAAAATATTGCCGTATAAAGAACCAGCAAACAGCAATTTGGATTGAAGTGACGATATTGCATGTCCTACGTGTTTTCTCATTTCCTGAATAATAGACTAGATTTCGCGAAAAAGCCTACCTATGTCGGTCTCTCTAGTCATGTATTATTTTGCCTATTTACAATAAATTCTTTGACTTTCACTTTGACTTTGACCTCTAGAACCGTGCTCGTCACTGTTCTTGTCTGAATCTACCTTGCGATAATTAATAATAGAGAACCAACATAAGTTAAAAAAAAACTGTGATTGGAAATCTCATGTAGATAATGTCTGTAAAAAGATAAATAGGTTTGTGTATGTATTAAATAGACTGAGGAAAACCTCAGCACGGCAGACTGTTTTGTTAGCATATCATGGCTATGTAAGTTCTGTGCTAAGGTATGGTCTGCTACTCTGGGGGAATTCGACTGACGTAAATAGAGCATTCTTGTCGCAAAAAAGGTGTGTACGTGCCATGGTAGGTGTTCCTCCTTACGTATCCTGTAAGCCTTTCTTTAAAGATTTTGGAATTTTAACACTGCATAGCATGTACATCTTTGAAGTAGGAATATTTGTACGAAAACATCCTGAATTGTTTACCCGAGCCAAAGACTTGTTTCCGCGGAATACAAGAAATGGCGATAGACTTGTTCTGAACCATGTACCGAAGACCGCTTTGTTTCATAAAAACTGTTATGGTATGAGTATCAAAATTTATAATAAAATACCATTATCAATCAAAGATCTCCCTTGTGGAATATTTCGTAAGAAATTGAAAATATGGCTTTTAGAAAAATCTTTTTATTCCATAGGTGACTTTCTAAAGGAATAACTATATCAATTTAGACATTGTAAATAATAATACTAATAATACTGCTAACTTACTATTTTTTACTAGGACATTTACCAATTAATATTTTCATTTGGCCTATATTTAATTATGGCATTTATAAATTTTTGTTTTTTGATTTATTATTAAGTATATTATATTAAGTTTTCAATTTTGTGTTAATTAAATTATGATTTCCCTTGCCAGCTAATGGCAAAATAGAAGGACTATAATATTAATTTAACATCATCATGTAACTCTATTTTTTGTGAAATATAAATTCATTTCATTTCATTTCAAAAAAAAAACTTGCAGTAGCCATGCAATGTTAAAAAGCTTTTAACTAAATTGTAGATAATTCACAAACACTTTAACATCTACTCACCAGCCAATTCGAACTCACCACAGCATGCGAAATAGAATGACTGATACATATGTACCGGATAAACCATAGACAAATAGACTCCCTCATAGACGCACCCTCTGTTTGGATTGTCTTGTCCGGGCGCGACGAATCGCACCCATCGAGGGATGAAAGTGAGAAAATTAACTGGCAATTATCTTTTGTCGGTCTTTTTATTGAGTTATGTTACATCGGCGAACAATGAATTGTCCATAGAAAAAATGCCTACATATCTGTGCATACAAACTTAATACCAAAATCATTTGTAATTTCTGAAACATTATATTTTCTGGTTCGGATAGTATTTATCTAAGTCCCAACTGTATTTTATTTTCAAAATATTTAAACAAAGTTTAAGCGTATGTTTGTCGTGAAAATAAGGATAATAAAATATTTGCTTACTATTCGTTTTAGGTACTAACTTGAAAACAAAACACAGTTGGGAACCTAGATACATTTATGTTATACAAATCCGAATAAAGCCAGAAAATGGTGGAAGTATGCTTGAATTAGAAATGATTTTAGAATTATGTTTATATGGAGAATTCATTGTTTGCCGGCCACTGTTGTTTGTTTGTTTGTAGTTTGAGGTAGTGCTGGCCTCTGATGTCAGAGTTTGTCAAGCCGCCCGAGGGTCTCTGATATGGGTTAACGACTACTAATCAATAACAGCCGGGACCGACAGCTTAACGTGCCCTCCGAAGCAAGGAGCGATGGAAAACAGCACATAACTTAGAAAAGTCATTGGTGCAGAGCCTAGGTTTTGAACCCGGTATCGTTGGATTCTAAATTGCACTATAGAAACATTAGGCTACCATCGCACACCACATAATATCGTGGTATATTGGTAACAAACTGCAAGCCAAGCAAAACAATTATGTTTTTTTCCAGTTTAAGCTTTTCTTTAATGAAGAAGTGACAATAAGTAGCATTAAGTTAACCATAACCTCATACTTTTTAGATTTGAGAAAACAAAAGTGGAAACTACATTTTACGTAGCTACGAGATAGCCATAAAGTTAGCAGATTAGATTATGCGCACGACTTTTTTCTACAAAAATTAAAGATAATCATGTGATAATATTAACTGACAATACATTAACATTTGTTCCACACACCAGCATAATGTTAATTATATTATACCTACATAATTTTACGTACCTCTGTTATCCCCAATCAAGTCATCTGCAATAAAATACATCCATAGGTACTGATTGGTATTAAAATGTGTACAAATCAAACGAAGCAAAAAGTTATTTGGTCTAACGCTACAAAATAATATACCCCCATTTTATATTCAATCAAAGTTTCATACACACAAGTCCGTTACAGTAGTATAATTCATTCAGTGGTTTTCCAAATTTTCCTGAAGGTGCAACCCTGATTGCAATGACACATCTATTTTTACCCGACTACGGCGAAGCAAGGGAATGGTAATGAGTTTAAAATTCTATGTATGCGTGTATGTTTTATGTGGATGTTCCACCATAGCGTCGCCCTTAAAGGTCCGATTTTAACAAGCGAGGTATCAATCGATTCGTCATCATAGAGTGTTATAAGCACTGTGGTTATAAGCTTATTTTTTACCCGACTACGGCGAAGCAAAGGAATAATTATGTGTTCAAAATAAAAATATGGTCCGATTATGACAAGCGAGGGTTCGATCAATTCGTCTTTATCGCATTTTACCCGACTGTAGTCGAATTTTAGTTTTTGAACTTATGTCTTGTTAGTCCCTAAAAGTGCTACTTCGTGATTTTCATCGAAGTGTTTAATAGAATAGAATAAAGAATGGAGTATATATATAAATAAGTCGTAAACAGATTGTATAGCTGTCCTTTATTGCCTATATTTGTCGGTGAACCGCACGCGATATAGCGTGGAGCAGCGCTTGTCTAGGCGAGGCGTGGAGCGTTTCTAAGCGAGTAGCGACAGCTTATTTTCTGAGTTGTACCACAGTATACATATGTAGTCTTTACGGTACTGTGTCTATACTTAAAACAAGTGCGGTACATAATGCCATAATTTCAAAACAAAACCCGACTACGGTCGGGTAAAGAAAGCCTATGACACTCTTGCGATGAAGACGAATCGATTGACGCCTCGCTTGTCAAGGTCGGACCAAGTTTTTAGTTTGAACACATAACCCTTCCTTTACTTCGCCATAGTCGGGGAACAATCGACAACAAATGGATTTACTAATAATTAAAAAAAAACTACTGATCCAATTTTGATAAATTTATATGGGAGTATGGGACCAATCTGTAAGCTCTTTCAAATAAAGAATGAATTTTCAAAATCGGAGAAAAAGAAACTTACAGTCGAACATAGAAACTCCTCCTTTTATGAAGTCAATCAAAAATACTCATACATTAAAATAAGCCACAAGGAAATTAAAGCTAGCATAACGTATCACACTATTCTATATTACAAGGTTGTGACTGTATGTTTGTTATTCTTCACGCTGAAACTGCTGAACGGATTTTAATGAAATTTGGTATGTAGATACCTCAGGTACTTTTCACTATCATCCATCATCATCACCTTGCGGATGAAACCGCGGATCTCAGCTAGTTACAAATAATTAAAAAAACATTCCAATAACTAGCTTAAAAGCTAAAAAAAACACGCCTGCCCTGCCAAAAGAGAGCTTTTACCAAAAAAATATATATTGTTGGAATGTGCTTATCAAGACCTTCAATTTGATACCCATATTGTAAACTTCGAAAAAAAAAAATTTTTTTCGTGTTTGAAAATGGTGCCATACTGTCGCCATATTGAATGTTTTTAATAAAATATAGCCATGTTACTCGGGGGGGATGTAAGGATTCTAACGATACCCCATAAATCTAAATCTGTTCAGGCATTTAAAAGTTATGGTGGAATAAAGAAACTCACATACAAACATACATGAATGCTAAAAACATTAAAAACACTCATTTTTGGGGCAGTAGTGTAAAAAGAGAGAAAGGTGACGAGGACTGCGATGAAAATTGCAGCGTTTTTTAAAGAATAGGCATATTATAATCAATAATCATTTTAGGGTTCAACCTCGGTATTTGAGATAATAAGCTGGAACCTTCATTTTAGCATTCTAAAAGCTGTCTCAAAAGTCTCTTAAAATCTCGTGTCAATCTGCCTCTTCATTTATTGAAGGTCAACCATCGCAAAGATCGTTTGTTTGCAATTATTTCGGTTTCTATGGCTCCAATGATGTTTACAGTCATTACAACATTGTTGAGCATAAAATTTGCAACAAATTATGATCAAAACATTTTTTCATGCGCTTAGCCGGCGCGGAGAACGCGCAGCGCTCAGCCATACATACTGTACGATATGATACGAAATACTTTATTGTATGTAACAAAAATCAAGTTTTAAAAAACCTTGAATAAGGTAATACAATGGGTGGTCTTATCGATCAAAGTGATCTCTTCCAGACAACCTTTAGATAGACAGTACTATAATGCAAGGTCAACCGTGGATACAGGAATAGAAACCAAACGATTTAAAAAGTATTTTCCCATTATACAGGCTGGAATTTTTTAACCACACCCGGAAGGAAAGTACTCTAAATACTGGAGATAGCAATAAAGGAAACATTCCTTTATTTTTAAAAAGTAACCAATCTGCATTCAAAGATTTATGAAAACTCGCTTGCCACACTCGGTAATCGAACCTGCTAAAATCCGAAAAAAAAATACATTCTGTACTTTTATGGCATCAATCGATAGGGTCAATCATAAGGATCAAATCTCTTCAACAAATATGGTAAATTAAATAAAAGGAGAACCATGAAATCTAAACTTATAAATTCAATGGGACAAGATGAAGCACAATTACTCAAAGGTCGATCAGATTACTTATGTTAGTACCTTATTAACAATTATCTTATTCTACATCATTTATTTATTAAAATGACGAAGACCTATTTAGATTTGCTATCTAGAGTGTTTGTAAATAAACTCTTTATTACATCATTTATTGTCTCTTTATTAAAAGAACAAACTTGTGTATCCAACAAAATGGAGGTCATTTCGAGCAACTAATTAGTTAGTTTACCGTTATTTTTCGTTAGATTCAAAGTCAAAGTCAAAGATTTTATTGTAAATAGGCAAAAATAATAGCACTTTTACAAGTCGAAATTAATATCTCATGAACAAGGAGATATACATAAAATATTATTATAAGATCAAATCAATAAAATTTAGGTAAACTAAGTATGCTTTGAGTTTGAAAAGGAAATTTCACTTTCATGTGCCAACAGAGAGAGATGTAATTAAATTAAGTTAAGATTTTAAGGATTTACTTTTATTTTATTTATGTGTTGTGTTTGTTAGAGAGATTTCATTCTTATTATTGAACCTAGCGATTGATGCCATAAGAGTACAGGATGCTATTTTTTCGGTTTTAGCCGGTTCGATTCCCGAGTGTGGCAAGCGATTTTTTGAAAATATTATAACGCAGATTTGTTTATTTTTAAAAATAAAGGAATGTTTCCTTTGAGTAAAATTTGATATCTCCAGTATTTAAAGTACTTTCCCTCCGGGTGTGGTTAAAAAATTCCAACCTGTATATAGAGGGTTCGAAAAAGTTTTCTTTTTCTAACCTGAGATCGCAATATTATTATCCTTGTATCACAACTTTCATGCATTTCAGATCTTAACTATGATGTTGTTACTGTGACCGACGGACAGACGGACTGGTCGATCTTATAAGAATTCCTGGCCGAACACTAAAAATCCTTACTTTTCCCCTAAACTTCACCAGCATGTAACTTTACGCAACTGTGTGGGTAGCCGGCAATACATTGAACTTGTCTCCCGTCTGCAAAATTGATGTCAAGTAGTTACGTAACCGGTCATTGCCGGCGCACTGTGCAACGAACTTTGTTTGTCAAGGGTTCTTCAATTTGAGGTAGGTAAGTGAGACAGTGGGATGTTATATCCCCAAAACTGTTCACTAATGCCTTCTATAACATTAAATATTTCTATAACGCTAGATTGGAAAGGAATGGGCATTAACATCAATGGCGAGAAGTGGCTGGCAGAAACTGGATGCGGAGAGCTAAAGACCGAGCTCAGTGGCGTGCATTAGGAAAGGCCTACGTCCAGCAGTGGACAAATATAGGCTGATATGAAGCAAGAGATTTCGTTCTCGTTTCGGATATTTTTTAATTGTTTTTTTTTGTATATCTCCTGGATTTCTGAACCGATTTTTATTTTTTCTTTATTCTCTGGAGCTATGCCAACTAGTCAGAAACGTTCAGGGCGCATAGTCGCTATGCCAGACCAAATTCTGACGTCATTGCGACAATACACGAACAATTACACGAAGATATAGTTACGCGAGGCGTTACGTGTCTGAATGGTCATAGCGAATAAGTGCTCAGAGCCAACATTGAACGCGGAATTAGCGGAATATCGACCGAAATGTGTGGTAAAGAATTGGGTCCAACGAATCGGTCGCTGAAAGCGCGCCCGTGGTGGCCACATGCCTGATATCGAATTTCCTTCATAAATGGTATGATGAAAGCTTTTATTTAGAACGTTGCGATCTCAAGTACTTTGAATTTTATTTGAAATGATTACATCTCGATCATATTAGATTTCAAACATAAAAAACCGCATCAACATCAGTCTAATCGATTCGGAGCTACAATCCTGCCCCTGCCCCTGCCCCTGCCCCCCCCCCCCCCTAAAATTATAGATAAGAACCATATCGATCACATCAGCTTTCATACAGAAAAAAACCGCATCAAAATAGTTCCATTCCTTTGGGAGCTAATACGATGCCACAGACACACATACACACCCAAAACGTTTAACACCACTTAATTACGAAAAACTCAACTTCGAATTTCAAAGACCTGAAAACTTGACTAAAGTGAAAGATGGATAGCGTCTGGCAGAGGACCCTGACCTCGGGCGAGTGGTCCAATTGTCTGCGCGGATGTGACGTCACGCACGCACTTCCTGCCGCTAATTGTGCGTCTGCCACCGCCGGAAATCCTCGCAGATCCCGGGGATATTAGTGCGGGATTATGCCATTTGCGGACTTTTGGTTTTAGAAAAGTTAAAAACTGTCTAACTACACTGGCCTTCAACTACTGGACCGATTGCGATGCGTAAAAATTGGTGATTGGTGGTTGCTCAATCCGATGATGAGCAATTTAATATAAAACTCTATTAATTTTAAAAGTGTGGTACTATGTTTTGAAGCCCAGTGAAGTATAAACACTATAGTATATACTAAAGTGTCGAGTATTTAAATTATATTAAATAATATATATATATATATATATATATATATATATATATATATATATATATACTTGACCGCAACTGCTGGCACAAAATTTGAAAATAATTCTTGTAAGACTAAATCTTTATTTCTTAATTTTTTAATATTAATTACTAGCATAATTAAATATTTTTTAAATATAGTATAAAGAAACTTCATAACTTGGCATAATTATCACTAAAGTTAATGTCTTTTTTATCTATTTAAAATGTATTTATTAGTATAAATTTATATATAATGTGATAATAGAGCTCAAAGATGGCGTATTAGCCTTGCGATGTAATTAGTTAATTTTATCTACTCGTACTATATAGGGAAAAACTTGGCTAATCGGTGATAGTTTGATTATTTGGTCACAGTATATATAACTATATGAACTGTTTTGTTTTATTTGATAGTTTAGACCTAATATTAACATTATTGTTAACCAAGCCTGTTCAAAACAACTAACTTTTTTGGTTTACAGAATACAAATTCAAAAAAAAAACAGACAGAACACGAATATTTTCCTCTCAGAATTTTAATTATTATGAATGAAGTTTCTTTAGATCAAAAATGTACATATATGCTGATAAACTCTTACCTTATCATGACGTTTATTTGTTTTTCCCATTTTTTAAGTGTTTTAAATAATGTTTTTTTTTTACCCCTAATCTATTCACGAGTTGTTATAGAGGTTATTAGACCCACAGTTTGAAATAGTTTTTTTTTTTTAATTTATTAGAGTTTGGATACATTTTTCATGTTATCATAATCTTTGAGAATAGCGCCATCTATCCGAAATATGTCATATCTGTAGATTATATAGTAACTTGGCGATAAAGGACGAACAAACTATCACAGAATTACTGCTTATCACCAATTAGCCAAGTTTTACCCTACGTTACTAAAATATGCCTACCTATGACACCATACAATATGGTTATATATTATGACATATATGGTATCATATGGTGTCATATATTATGTGTTTCATTCTAGCCTACTACGGTTGCTTAGAAGTTATTGCTACTTAGGGACCGCTGCCACCGGTTACACTATTATAGTTGTGTTTATCTATATATACTTATAATAAAGCAATAAGTACCAAAAGTCTGCACAATGAAGATAATTTAAAAATTAGTCTAGGGTACTTAAAATAAGCTACTGAACAAGAAAATGATATTTTTCAAAATCGTGTCTGTCTTTCTGTCTGTTTGTATGTTTGTTCACGCATCACGTAAAAACTACACCCCAACGATTGCGATGCGGTTTTCACTATTTGATAGTCTAGAAATTGACTCAAACACTTAACGCGGGCACAGCTAGTCCATACCAATATATAAAAGTGAAACGTTGTCTGTCTGTTTGTTTGTTTGTTTGGGGAGCTTTCACGCGATAACCGCTGGAAGTTCGATGAAATTTGGAAAGGCGATAGGTTATACCCTAGAATAAAACATAGGATACTTTTTATCCTGAAAAATTCCACGAATTCCATGGAAGTTTCCACGGGAAAACTAGAACGGTTGCCATGGAAACGAAATAACAAGTCCGTCAAAAAAAAAACTACTTTTGCATTGGTTTTTAATATCCTAGAAGAACGTAATTTTCGCGATAAACTTCGCGATAAAGTCCGCGTTGACGAAGTCGCGGGTGGGTAAGCTAGTAAAATATAAATCTTGGGTTTGTACGTCTCCGCACCCGTCACCACAGTGATTTGTACATTCCTTTAGGTCCATTAATGGGCTTTTTGTTTTATAACTAGTGACTCCCCCCGGCTTCGCAAGGTAGCTAAGGGTTTCTCTTTATTTACACGATTCTACCAGTGTTTTGATTGACCAATTTGAACAAAAAACGGTTCATCATCATCAGCCCGTGTCAGTCCACTGCTGGACATAGGCCTCTCCCAAAGCACGCCACTAGCCCGATCTTCAGCTCTTCTCTTCCAACTGCTGCCAGTCACTTTGCGTATATCGTCGCCCCACCTAGCTGGAGGGGCCCTACACAACGTTTACCGAGTCGCGGTCTCCACTCAAGAATACGTCTACCCCAATGGTTATCAGTCCTTTGACAGATATGACCAGCCCACTGCCACTTCAGCTTACTAATCCTAAGGGCTATGTCGACAGTTTTGGTTCTCTGCCGGGTCACCTCATGACGGATACGATCTTTCAGAGAAACTCCAAGCATAGCCCTTTCCATAGCCCGCTGAGCGACCTTAATTAGGTGGACTAGTCGTACCGTGAGTGTCCACGACTCGGCTCCGTATGTCATAACAGGTAGGACACACTGATTGAAGACTTTTGTCTTCCAACTTTTTGCGGTATTGGCGACGAGAAGACTCGACGAAGTTTCGCAAATGCTGCCCGGCCCAGCTGTATTCTTCTTCGGGTCTCTCTCTCGAAGTTATTTTTACCTAGTTGGAAAGCTTGCTCCAGATAAACATACTCCTGAACAACTTCGAGAGCAGTTCCGTTACAGCAATTGGTTCCAGAATAACATGTTCACTGAACATAACCTTGGTTTTGTCCAAGTTCATCCGAAGACGGTTACTAATAGACAGTTACTAATACAGCCTCACGGACTTTATTGTGGGCAATGATGAGTAATATAAACATGTACCTAGTATATTATGGTTACTAATACAGCCTCACGGACTTTATTGTGGGCAATGATGAGTAATATAAACATGTACCTAGTATATTATGGTACTAATACAGCCTCACGGACTTTATTGTGGGCAATGATGAGTAATATAAACATGTACCTAGTATATTATGGTACTAATACAGCCTCACGGACTTTATTGTGGGCAATGATGAGTAATATAAACATGTACCTAGTATATTATGGTTACTAATACAGCCTCACGGACTTTATTGTGGGCAATGATGAGTAATATAAACATGTACCTAGTATATTATGGTACTAATACAGCCTCACGGACTTTATTGTGGGCAATGATGAGTAATATAAACATGTACCTAGTATATTATGGTACTAATACAGCCTCACGGACTTTATTGTGGGCAATGATGAGTAATATAAACATGTACCTAGTATATTATGGTTACTAATACAGCCTCACGGACTTTATTGTGGGCAATGATGAGTAATATAAACATGTACCTAGTATATTATGGTTACTAATACAGCCTCACGGACTTTATTGTGGGCAATGATGAGTAATATAAACATGTACCTAGTATATTATGGTACTAATACAGCCTCACGGACTTTATTGTGGGCAATGATGAGTAATATAAACATGTACCTAGTATATTATGGTACTAATACAGCCTCACGGACTTTATTGTGGGCAATGATGAGTAATATAAACATGTACCTAGTATATTATGGTTACTAATACAGCCTCACGGACTTTATTGTGGGCAATGATGAGTAATATAAACATGTACCTAGTATATTATGGTTACTAATACAGCCTCACGGACTTTATTGTGGGCAATGATGAGTAATATAAACATGTACCTAGTATATTATGGTACTAATACAGCCTCACGGACTTTATTGTGGGCAATGATGAGTAATATAAACATGTACCTAGTATATTATGGTACTAATACAGCCTCACGGACTTTATTGTGGGCAATGATGAGTAATATAAACATGTACCTAGTATATTATGGTTACTAATACAGCCTCACGGACTTTATTGTGGGCAATGATGAGTAATATAAACATGTACCTAGTATATTATGGTTACTAATACAGCCTCACGGACTTTATTGTGGGCAATGATGAGTAATATAAACATGTACCTAGTATATTATGGTACTAATACAGCCTCACGGACTTTATTGTGGGCAATGATGAGTAATATAAACATGTACCTAGTATATTATGGTACTAATACAGCCTCACGGACTTTATTGTGGGCAATGATGAGTAATATAAACATGTACCTAGTATATTATGGTTACTAATACAGCCTCACGGACTTTATTGTGGGCAATGATGAGTAATATAAACATGTACCTAGTATATTATGGTTACTAATACAGCCTCACGGACTTTATTGTGGGCAATGATGAGTAATATAAACATGTACCTAGTATATTATGGTACTAATACAGCCTCACGGACTTTATTGTGGGCAATGATGAGTAATATAAACATGTACCTAGTATATTATGGTACTAATACAGCCTCACGGACTTTATTGTGGGCAATGATGAGTAATATAAACATGTACCTAGTATATTATGGTACTAATACAGCCTCACGGACTTTATTGTGGGCAATGATGAGTAATATAAACATGTACCTAGTATATTATGGTTACTAATACAGCCTCACGGACTTTATTGTGGGCAATGATGAGTAATATAAACATGTACCTAGTATATTATGGTACTAATACAGCCTCACGGACTTTATTGTGGGCAATGATGAGTAATATAAACATGTACCTAGTATATTATGGTACTAATACAGCCTCACGGACTTTATTGTGGGCAATGATGAGTAATATAAACATGTACCTAGTATATTATGGTACTAATACAGCCTCACGGACTTTATTGTGGGCAATGATGAGTAATATAAACATGTACCTAGTATATTATTTAATGTATCATATTTAAAAATAGCTGTGCCCGCTGCTTCGCACGCGTGGTCATTTCTCTCCAAGCTCTATGTGCTATTCCAAGACCAAAAAATACCAATACACCAACATTTAATCAAAATTCCTTCAGCCGTCAAAGTTTGTATCATTTGCTCGGCTTCTACTCATCGGATTGAGATACCAAGTACCCAAGTTTTTAATTCAAACCCCTAAGCTATCCAACAGTGGAAACGAAATCGCAATCGGTACAGTAGTTTTTAAGTTATGCGTAAACAAATATACAGACAAACAAACAGACAGACGTGATTTAAAAAAATGGTATATTCTTGTTCCGTAGCTTATTTTAAGTACCTGCCTACACTTTTTTATTAAAGTAATTTATTCGTAAAGCAGTCTATTTCGTACTTATTGCTGTATTATAAGCACAGAATAGATATAATAAACCAATGCAAAAGTATAGCAGCAGCATGCTAGTAAGCGTAATTCAAAATCTTTGGCAGCAACGCTCGTGGTGCTTTTTGACAGACTTGTTATTATTTCGTTTCCACGGCAACATGTCATTCGTTCCTTTCAGCGAGTAATCGACATTTTATACGCAAATTTTTGTTTCCTTGGGTTACGTTATTGCAATTTTCTTGAAACTCAATTTTTTGAAAAATATAATGCTGCTCATGTTGCTCGCTGATAATGTAGCTTTCTATAAAAGAAAGAATTTAAAAAATTGTTTGATTATTTGTTAAGTTTATCCATTACATTACAAACACATACAAAAAATACAAAAAATCAAATTTTTCCTCTTTATAATATTATTTGCTTATTGTTCAAATAACTGTTTTTAGAGACGTGATAATAGAGTTCAATAGAAATTACCCTAGCCCGACGTGTTTAGCCCTAGGCTATCCAGTTAAATTGTAAAAATATTTGACCAAAACCTGAAACTCTGTGTTATTTTTTGTATATAACAATATTAGAGCGAAATACCTCGCACTCTAAAAGAGTTTTTTACAATGTACTGTCAGCCACATTTTTTACAATGTACTGTCAGCCACATTTTTACGGACCTAGCTCTTGTATGTATTTGTTTCTATTTGTAGCTATCCTTTGAGCTAACAGCTACTAGGTATTATTAGAGGCTAAATATTGCTGAGCGAATATATAACCTCTAATAATTGGCGAGCTTCATAATCCAACGAAACCCGGTTCAAAACCTCGGTCCTGTTTCAATGACTTATATACCTATGGTAAATAATGTATATGGTCAAAATGTACAATTAAAAAAAAAAGTTGTTCCCTTTGTTTTGTCGTCTATTTTTGAGCTACCCTGAAAGTTTCAACAGGATAGCTAATCGGGAAGCGTTCGAAATTTGAATTGCAAGATCCCAGGACAGACAGAAGTACATAGATACATACATACAAGCACAGTACATATATTAGTGGTTGATACACAATTCTATCACAAAAAACTGCATTGTTTTTCATTATTCGTGAGAACTTGACAGAATTAACTCGAATAACAACGTCGAGATCTTGCTGCGATGTAGCGGCCGATCGGCATTACATGGTGTAAGTGTGTGCATGAGGCTTGTGCGTACGAGCGGATCGGCATATCTTGGGTGCTTTGATGAAGCTTAATTTGGTGGTGTGTAATCTGTTGTGGTTAGCGTTCCGTACCTCAAAAGGAACCCTTATAGGGTCACTTCATAGTCTGTCTGTCTGTCTGTCAAGACCCTTTTTCTCAGGAATGCGTGGAGGTATCACGTTGAAATTAATATCATATATTCAAGTCTGCCTTGGAGCTGTAAAAAATTGAAATTCTAAGTCAACGCAATCAAAAGATACGACCGTTTATGTCGCATATTTTGACACTCGCGAGGGAATCAATACCTATAGAGTACTTCCCTTTGACCTAGAATCATGAAATTTGGTAAGACGCAATATCTTATAGCACAAGTAAAGGAAAAAAATAACGAGAACTATAAATTTGTAGTAAATAATAATAATTAAAAAGTTTAATGATTATTAAAATTTATTTTTTGTTTTGCCGAGGGCGGTGCGTGAGTCCGACTCGCACTTTTTTCACTGGTTTTTTAAAGATTCTTGTCTATGTAAGCTTTGTGCGGATTTCGATGCGATCACTCAAAAACGATGAAAGAAACCCAGCATGACTTAAAACCCCAAAACTCAAGGACATGTGCATTCCACCAACCCGTAGTGGCCCAGCGTGGTGGACTATGGCCCATCCTCTCTCTCTAAAAGAGAAGTCAAGATGAAACTATGCCCGGGCTCCATCTGGCGGTAAATCTATAAAGTAAAGACCGGGTAAAGCGAGTTCATCTATTCAACATTGACGAATCGGGTTTGTATGTTTGTAAGTTTTATGTTTGTTTGTTTGTTAGTTTTATGTTTGTAAGTTTTTATGTTTGTTAGTTTGTTCCTCGATAACTTTGGAACTGTTGATCCAATCTTCACGTTTGATAGGTGTTGTTTATGGAATACGAAACGGTTGAGTAGATACTTTGTTATACTTTCGACCGTTTAGTCATACTTTGGTAGTTTTTGCTTAAGCTATGAGTAGGTAAATAATAATAATAATCGCATCTGGTCATATTGCGTTTGAAATTAGCACGCAATAGTCACCAATGACGTACCATCTACAAAACATTTCAGGATTTGTAGTTTGGGTATAATTTACAATCTCATTGCAATTTTTAATTCAGATCTTTGGAAATGATAATGAGGAATTAAAAATAAGTAGGTACGTATTAGATCCATCCGCGTCCCACATCCACTCGAAACTTAGCGAGTAAGTACGAACATGGCAACACTGAAAAATGCATTCACGAGACAAAAGCAGGCTATTACAGCCCCGGGATTAGCCCTATTGACACTACGTTACCAATTAAAAAGGGAGGGGTGCCTTTTCGTCTCGGTTTTTTTCAGCAGACGGTTTTTCAGGCCGCGGGCGAGCACCCCCCTCCATTTTCCCACCCTTGCCCCCTCGTGGCTGTACAGAAAAATCAATAACGCAGCACTTTTTTCCGCGCGTAAAGCATGCACCGACACGAGCGCGGCCCTGTGTGGGTGCCACACGCACACACGCGCTCGGTGCATTGGGTTGCCAGTATTTTTACCTCGCATTAAAATTGGCGACGTCAAAAGCGGGACCTGACTTTGCCTTTGATCTGTCCGTTGCACCTGGCAGGCTCACGCAATACGCTGGTCTTCTTGTTATTCCCTTTTTTTACCTGGTTTGGATTTGACAAGCCGCAGAAAATGACGTGTCACAAACAAACGCCGATGAATCTTCGACTACAAAACTTATAGGGCTACCAACTTATCTGTGAACTGAAGGGTTGCGTGAGCGTCAATTTTAAAGTACTAATCAATCGTTCTGTGTTGTCTGTACAAATAAAATATTCGTTTTAAAAGCCTGAAAATCAATGAGATAATTTTTATAGATATACAAAATAGGAAAAAAAAACTACAGCATCATGCGTGGATGCTGTAGTTTTTTTTTGACACCTCATAGATAGGTTCGTGGCACTGCACGGACCACTTGGCGAAATGTATTTCAAGGGACGCCAGGAAACAATTCGAAAACATCCTATCATCAGCTCTTTGTTCAAATTCTCTACGAGGACCCGCCAAGCCGCCATAACTCGTGCTCTTAAAAGGATTGCGAGAAAACGAGGATTTTTCGAGAAACGAGTGCAGACGAAATCGTACCTATACTAAGTATATCCAGTGTATGGTCTGTTAATTCTATAGAGCAATGGAACACGCCGACCTTGTCCGCCGAGCTTCCGCGTCTCTTTACAAACCATCCAATAATGTTATTGAATGAACAATAAAAGCTTTTAGAAATCCAATTGGACCAAACCCGGGGCGTATCATTTGCATATTCCTAATGCTCGATACGACATCGGCACAACACTAATTGCGAACGCAGACTAACGTAAAAAAAGCATCACATTTAAAAAAGGAGCGGTTTGCACATTTTTATTTCGCGATCGCAATGACAGAAGTTGCTCCGTCCCTCTCGCGCGGTATTGTTTCGCGGATCTCGTCATCACTCCATCTTTGTCTGCCACGTGGTTTTTTTGAATGTGCAAAAATATAAAAACGCCGAATCGTGTGGGGAGGGGGGAAGCCGGGTGGTGTTTACTGCACTGGTGTGCGTCGCGGTCGACGCGATAATGCTTGTTTTAGGGCTTTGCCCCGATCATAAGTCAATACATGCTTCAAAGTTTGAGCATGCTTCGGGGAAGCATAACAGAGCCGAAATCTCTAAAGTAAACTTAGAACTTCGGTAAATAACTGCTATATATCTACTTTGCAGAACACTACATCCACATTATAAGCCTCAGCTCTTTTTTAAATTTGGTAAAGAGAATATACCAGGCACAAAAGTTCAGTTCAGTCATAGATAAATTATATAATTTATCTATGGTTCAGTTCAAGTCATTCTTTGTCAAGATCTAAAGTGTAAAAAAATATCAATGGAAAACGCAAGATGCATAATCGGGACGGAAGGATTCGACATACGAACCTTGGATAGCAATGTTGACAGAGAGATGTAGTAGAATTCCGTATGCTGCGCAGGTTAAATTCCGCTTAGTGTTCGTAATTACATAAACAAAACAACAGCTCTATTTTATAAGGCTTAAGTTTCAAGGTTGCCCTGCATGTTTTCAAAACCTGCGCTGTATTCACCTGCAGTCTTCGGTGTTACCCTCAGCTCAAAAGAAAGTCGCAGCCGACCACGCGCCGCATCTATTTCGGCTGCATAGAAAAAAACTGCCTTTCTCTGCGACTGCACCTTTCACTGCCCACAATTAGAAGTGCTAATCATGAGTTAACAAGTGGTACAGACCAGTCGCCGATCCAAATTAGAACTAGATCAGTGGTGGATCCGAGTT
Organism: Alsophila aescularia; assembly: GCA_946251855.1. Classification (NCBI taxonomy): domain Eukaryota; kingdom Metazoa; phylum Arthropoda; class Insecta; order Lepidoptera; family Geometridae; genus Alsophila; species Alsophila aescularia. The sequence continues at coordinate 57,160,600 of OX276374.1, read as the reverse complement.
AGAGATGCATTCACCCTATTATGCTTGTCACGGAGTTTCCCTTATTCCTATGTCAATTGGGCTGAATCTAAATGAACGAAAAACGTCGAAGATCCAACAACTTCACTTTTATAGTATTGTACTTAATTATTGTAATTATTTGTATCATATTTTTTGTGTGTTGAATAAATGTATTTTCTTTTTCTTTCTTTTTCTTCATAGTAGCCTTCCTCTATATTTTGAATTAATTTCTTGATAACCTCGAGTCGCCGGCTAGCGCAGAGGAAAATTTCTGACTCACGTCACACGAACTCTTGAAGAAGTCGAACAAATCAGGTACTTACAGGAGCAGAACTGAACTGAAGAAATTGCTATTTTTGGAGAGCTGAATATCAAATAACACATCACTCCGCAGAAGTTATTTTTTCGTATATTTAGAGCAGGAATATTAATTACAGTTATGTATGTTAAAGAAAATAAGAAGTATAAGGCCGTGACATTACAGGCCATCTATTTTTAAAAGGTTCTTCCAGAACTAAGGGTGTCTATGGAATGAGCCAAATGTATATATTGCAACAAAAAATGAAGATGCTGAAAATATAATTATTTGAAACTAGCTGTGCCCGCAGCTTTGCCCGCGTGGTCATTTCATTTAAAAGTAGCCCACACGTGTTATTCCAGGATCAAAAGTGCCTATAAAGTACATATACTACATTTCTTCAAAATTTGTTCAGCCAGCAAATAGTTTTTATCGATTGCTCAGCATCTAATCATCGGATCCATAATGATCCATAATTTCCATAATGATCTGTTACTTTATTAGTTATGTTTACCACCTTATTTGTACATTATGGAATGCAATAAACAATTTGAATTTGAATTTGGATTAAGATACCAAGTACCCCAGTTTTAAAGTCAAACCCTAAGCTATCCAACAGTGAAAACTTCATCGCAATCTGTCCAGTACTTTTTACGCGATGCGGTACATACAGACAAACAAATAAACAGTCAGAAAGACTCTTGCAACTATAATTTCGAGCTATTCCCGATTAGCTATCCGGCTGAAACTTTCAGGGTAGCTCACAACTCGATGACCATGCATATTTTTTAAAAAGCATTCTAAAGAAAAAGAGAGATTTTTAAGATTTTTAATCTACATTTGCTGCTTGTTTTAAGATCATCTGGAACAACTCCACATGTGTTTATCAGATAATTCTGATAAATAGTTTATTCTAATGTTTTAAGATCAGATCGTCTATCAGTTAACTAGTTTATTCTAATGTTTTAAGATCATCTTCAACAACTCCACATGTGTTTATCAGATAAATAGTTTATCTAATGATTTAAGATCATCTTGAACAACTCCACATGTGTTTATCAGATAAATAGATTATCTAATGATTTAAGATCATCTTGAACAACTCCATAAGTGTTTATCAGATAAATAGATTATCTAATGAATTAAGATCATCTTGAACAACTCCATATGTGTTTATCGGATAAATAGATTATCTAATGATTTAGGATCATCTTGAACAACATCACATTTGTGTTTATCAGATAAATAGTTGATCTAATGATTTAAGATCATCTTGAACAACTCCACATGTGTTCATCAGATAAATAGTTTATCTAATGATTTCCCCAACTTTTGCATTCAATTCTCTTAACAAGAGCCTTAATTTAATTATTACTTCGATTATTTGATAGACACGTTCGATTTACCCAATGACACTATTAACACATAAATTGTTTAAATATCTTTTAGTTTATCTGAGAAGACTTGTGTCCCACCAGGGGTCCTTATGTACTTACTGATGATTATTGGGTACTTACGTTAAAGAGAATCAATATTTTTAAATACCAACTTAACTTCAAAAGGAGGTATTATTAAAATCCTACAAGACGATCATAATTAGGTATATTCATGTTAATTTTTGATTAGGATGTCATGAGCTTCAAAGACAAACTTAGGCAGGTACGAGTATATAAATATCATGATTGAGGCAGAGTTAGTAGTCCAGCCAACAATTAATATTCAAATTAATTTTATCTCCAATTTAGATGCACCTTTACCTGCGCTCTCCATCAATGCATAATTATTACGTCGATGCAGTACAAATACTTAGTCTACTACGAATAGCAACTTGGGTGTTAATGATATGTTATACCGAGAACTTGAACCGAATAGCATGCGCAAAAAATGAATACAAAATTACTTGTGTAACAAGATTGGTTATCAGATTCAAAAAACTCTGCACATATCTCTGCTATAATTGCTAATAACATTAAAATAATACAAGAAGAAATTTCTTAATAACGAGACATGCAAAGAGATATTAGTCGCAGGAACCTAATAATGAAATCAGTGTCTACCTAGGTGTTAGATTTTGGAGTCGACAGTTACAATTTTAGAATATGGAAGCTGTTAGCATTTTGCCATCTTTTATTACGCACGACACGATTTAGGGCCAAGGCATAACATAACTAAAAGCCAGTTTGATCCATAGTTAAACAAACTAACTTAATCCTTATAGGTCCGACAAAATTCATAGAGATTTTTCATGAGAAACAAAGGGAAGCTCATGAAAATTCTGATCCTGTCAAAACTGGTCAAGTAGGTGCCCACAAACGTGACCACATAAACAGGTATATTAGAACATATTTAATTCATAATAAAAATCTTATAAAACTTATTTTAATGCTTATATTATAATACTTATACCCATAGTGGTTAACGAAGTTGTTATTTTTTACCGTAGGTAAAACTAAATTACATGAATTTTATTTTAGGTCCTAAGGTTTTTTTTGAGAGAGGAGACATGCCGTCAACCGTTAGAAGTTCCACAGATCACAAAAAATAATTGGACAACAGTTTAATCGGCAGTTTAACAATTATCACGTGCCCAAACATAATGATTTGAAATCGGTGGGATAAGTACGGAGCGCCCGACTTTGAAGTCTACTAAAAAAGCTCTTGATGCCAATGTTTATCGTAACATTATAGTAGGTATTCGTAGCTTTGAAACATTAAAACAAAATAACAGTTACAATATCATTCGATTAACATAACCTCAATATCTTCTGTCAACGAACGCACTACGAGACGATACCCTTACTCCGTTTACGAATAAAAAAGAAAAACGGAAAAGTTACCGTCTGCCGTCGCTGGCCCCAGCATCGTTTTATTGCCGTGCCCGTGGCCTCGCTCCTTCTTACCTCATAACACAGTTTCTCTTGCCTATTCCCCTTTTTACTTTTTTTCTTTATCCTTTTTCTTTCTTCGCCTCCCACATGGGGAGTGTGTAGAGAAAACTTTACGCTGGCCGCGAAGTCCACCTCCCGCGAAACTTGCGTTGTTTGAATTTGGAACGATTTAGTTTTAATTGTGTTGCCACTTATCGGCGGCTCGTTCTTGTTGTTTTTTTTTTAATTTTTGGTTTGTTTAGTTATATTCTTGCGACGCCATTTAAATGGACTATGCATTCATGATTCCATTATAATTTTTTGCAGGCGAGTTTATGTTTCGTTTTAAGGACCCGGGTCTAGTCTGATTGGACTTTTATCTGGAAAAATACTGATTAATAATCAGATATATTCTAGACGTGCTCGTGGGTGGAGTTCAGATTTTAACCAGTAAAGATTGAGAGTATGTGTGTGTGACAATTACAGGACAGCACGCTCGATCGATTGCTGAACAATAAAAATAAAATAAAATATTCGATTGTAGAATAGAAGAACTTAGAAAGAAAAAGGTTACATTTAGTTAAGTTTTCTCCATAAAATCAGGGGCCCGACCACATAACTTAGCTTCAATCGGATTGTCAATATCAATATCACTACTACATTGCGATAGAGTCGAAATTGCTATGAAAAAAGTGATAATCCGATTGTAACCAAGTTCTGTAATCGGGCCGCTGGCATCATTTCAATACATATTTATCAATAGCATAGAATAACTATATATTAACAATAGGTAAATTAATGACTACCAACTTTAGAAAAACTATTCAGTGTATAACCCAAATTTTCATTAAAAAAATAACGGAAGCCATTAGCAGTTCTTTTGAAAATTATAATCGCGACTTCGTTAGGCTGCTTTGCTGAATATCTCAAGAGGCTTCAAAAGCCAGTAATTAAAAACTAAAAACGGATCTCTTAAATATTTTTATTAACTTTAGAACGTGCGCCTTTATATGCCTTTATGTATGGTGTTTTGATTTCTTAATTTAAAATGAAAGGTAAGTTGTTGGAATTCTAAAGATATCGTCAATATAGGTACATTTTATAAAGAGGCATTTTGTTTTTCTTATGTAAGTAATTTGTTTGTGAATTCTACCAGTGTTTATAATATCGATGGTCATATTGACACATCGTAACAAAATTAGGTTAACCTTAACAGGAAAAGTAAAAAACTTTGTGTATCTGTTAGAGTTGCTATTAAAATAAATCAAAAATGTAGTTGGTAGATATTGAGTTTATATTTTTAAGGAGATGAAAATATGTGAAGTCCACTTTGGGTTTTTTCCAATGAAACAAAAAGATACTAGTTGCGAGGAGACAATTTCAAAACAATATTACAAACGTCAAGTTACTAGAATTCAATTCAATCAGTCAATGTGGCAAGTTGTCGTAAAAACTGTGGTAATCTAGAGGTAATTACACTTTTCATCATCAGCCTAAACTTGACAACTTCTGGACGTAGGCCTTTCCTAATGCACGCCACTGAGCTCGGTCTTCGGCTCCCCTCATCCATTCTGTTCCAGCCGCTTTTCGCAGGTTGTCACTCCACCTGGCCACAGGGCGTCCTACACTACGTTTGCCTAAACGTGGTCTACCACTCTGTCTAATTAGACATACGTTCATGTATGTTGATACATTAACGTTATATCATAGCGTTGGTTTATTAGAAACTTATATAGCGATTATTGAATACAAAATATTCTTAATATATTTTATGTCGATAAAATTACGTGGCCATAACTTTATCGATATGAAAGTTATGTCGTATCCCATCACTTACAGCCAACATTATAATATAAGTGACTTGGACAGACTGTAGTTGAAGTATTTTTAATTTTACTCTGCCAACTCTTTTAAATTAGATAAATATGGCTACCAATTGCTCCATTTTCAAATCGAATTCAAAACAATTTGACAATTCTAATTTTAAACGTGATACATGACAAGTGAGGGGCCCGCATTGCCGTTATCTACCCCATTCTAAATCGTCCAGTGTAAGCTGAGCTGTCAAGTAAGTTCGTGTTGGTTTTGTTCGGGGGCGTGTTGTTACAGTGGGGGGTCAAGTTGTTTTGGCTAAAGGTGCGTTTTTGCACGGAGCTTGCACGCGAGCGCGCAAAGCTCGAGCTCGGCTCTGCAAGCGCGCACACTATTATGGCCCGCTGGGTTTGCTTGTTTAGACACACTGATACAACGACAGGTGATGGATTAGGCGGAGCTTTTTTGGGGTTTCGTGCTCCAACTCGTGGAACGCCTTCTTTTTCTGATTTTACATGCAAATAAGTTAAAAATCAGGAAATAACAATGGGTAGGTATTTAAAAAAGAGTTATTATGTACCTAATAATATCATAAATCAAATTATTTCAGTTTTGTATTTCATAGCTTATTTGGATAGCATTACCGAGTAAATTATTAATACCCTTCCAATACATATATTATGTGCATAGAAATCACTCGAACTAATCGAGAGTGACGCTCGAAAAATCACAACCCCAAAACACAGACGAGGTTGTGGGGGTGAGGCATGGGGACAGGTGGGGTTATGTTTTTATTTTTCACCATTGGCGGATTGCAGTGGGAGAAATGATCGATGGAATTAACGTAGCACTGGCCACCTACAGTCCAATTTAAATCCGTGAAGGATTCGAAAAAAGTTCGCATGAAAAGAAGTTCGAATTTTCATCGGTCATGCGGAGGAAAGTGGTTTTATACATTTATAAAACCTCTTTCCTCCGCATGGTTAGGTTTCCATGTATTGTAGTTTGTAGCTCGAATTATTTTGCATTGTACCTTCACTAAAATGGGAAAGGTTTACAGTAGAAGAGGAAATATTCGATGTTTTGAAGCCTATAAAGAAAGAAGGCACTGAGCTACATATATTAGATAGTTTAATAATACATGAGTTATAATCATAGACAACTGCATATTACTCCGTACTCTAGAGTAGTCCGAACTCTTGACGAACGTCGCAATGAGAGCATTTCATTATCGCCATTTTGGCGCTGATAGCAGTAGTTTAGTAGTAGAGCCTGTGCTAAAAGTACAAGTAAGGTTTTCGTACAATTATTTATTCTGTGAATAACGTCACGAGACAGTTGTCTATGAAAGAAGAGTAGTCACAGGTAGTCGCCAGTTTTTACGTCAGTAAGCTTAGTACCTAGCACCTTTTTAGGTTTATTTTTAGGCATATAGAAAGACTTTTCATACGGTCAGGGAAGAGATTGTTTTAAATGAGTTTACTAATTTGTTTCCTACCAATCCTTAATGTTCTTAACTGTATTAACCATTATTATTTTGTTTAACATAACAAAATGTAGGCCAAAAACGCGCTCAAGGCTATAAAATAGACTTTGATTCATTTGTTTAATTCTTTAAGACTCATTTTATTTGACCTCATGGCCAATATCTACCAAATACCAAACCTTTTTTAAACTTAACGTACCTACTTATGTTTAAAAAAAATAGTAAAATGTTTTAACGGTTGTTCGACGGAATGCCTATGTCGTGGCAATATTAAGAATTGATCATTTCATGAAATGGTTGGTCACATCATGAAAAAGTTCTACTTCATGAATTTGAGATTTCATCATGTTTGGCCGATAATTTCATGATATAGAACTTAGAATCATGTTTGGTAATATGAACAGCTAAACGAACTTAACACACGGCATGATATGATCAAACATTAGTGATCATATAGTTAAATTGAAGGCGTTAGCCCAACTTGGCCGTGATAGGTTAGAAGGCGAAGGAGGGAGCGAAGGAAACTCCCACCTCCATCTTCGTGTTTTTTTTTTAGCCTTGAAAACTTATCTGTTTGAACACCTATGGTATCATTCAAACCCTACATTAATGATATAGCCAAACTTGGACTGAAATATCATTAAACGTTGATGTTCCAACGATATGGTCAGTTCTATCTGGCCATTTCATTAAATAGAACCATTTCATGAAATTATCAATTCTACTATATCGCCACGACACCTACATTATAACGTTGAATATTTCACATCCACAAAATTCAATATCATCCCGACATACCGTTTCAATCCATAAACCCGCTCAGCTCTTACAGAAATAACTAAACATAAAGGTACCTACATAAATATATCCAAACTCAATTTTTTAACATTGCATCTCTTTTATCTTTTTTGTTTCCGCCTGGCACAGTGCATCTCTGTCCAGCCTGATATTGGATGAGATATATTTCGATTCGCTTCCGTATACAAATTAAACACGGGGTGTGTGACTACCCCTTCCCCTGCCACCCCCAACATTACATACATTTACGTACATGATTTATACGCAATACACATTTGGCGTAATTGAAAAATGGCGGTGTCTGTTAATGGCGGAACGCCGTTGGACAAAGCCGATAATAAGGTTTATTGTGAGACTGATGGATTGCTACAAATGGGGGTAGTGCTTTATTTGAGTCTTTATTGTCTGTGGATGACTCTACCGCTGCGCCGCGCGCCGCCACGAGTAATATGCAGTTGTCTATGACCGCCTCCGATTATAAGTACATAACATTAGATTTATAAGTACTAACACATTCATACAGTTAAATATGATAGGATAGATATATCTAGTTAAAGGGGGGGAAGATGCAACATAACCTGTACTAGACACAACTATTGGCTCTGTGTGCTTTAGACCTCTCGAGTACAAACTTTAATATCACGTAAACATAACCTGTACTAGATACAACTAGTGACTCTGTGAGCTGTAGACCTCGCGAGTACAAACTTTAATATCACGTAAACATAACCTGTACTAGATACAACTAGTGGCTCTGTGAGCTGTAGACCTCGTGTGTGCAAACTTCAATATCACGTAAACATAACCTGTTCTAGATACAACTATTGGCTCTGTGAGCTGTAGACCTCGTGTGTGCAAACTTCAATATCACGTAAACATAACCTGTTCTAGATACAACTAGTGGCTCTGTGAGCAGTAGACCTCGCGTGTGCAAACTTTAATATCACTTAAACATAACCTGTTCTAGATACAACTAGTGGCTCTTTGAGCTGTAGACCTCGCGTGTGCAAACTTTAATATCACGTAGACATAACCTATACTAGATACAACTAGTGGCTCTGTGAGCTGTAGACCTCGCGTGTGCAAACTTTAATATCACGTAAACATAATCTGTTCTAGATACAACTAGTGGCTCTGTGAGCTGTAGACCTCGCGTTTACAAACTTTAATATCACGTAAACATAACCTGTACTAGATACAACTAGTGGCTCTGTGAGCTGTAGACCTCGTGTGTGCAAACTTTAATATCACGTAAACATAACCTGTACTAGATACAACTAGTGGCTCTGTGAGCTGTAGACCTCGCGTGTGCAAACTTTAATATCACGTAAACATAACCTGTACTAGATACAACTAGTGGCTCTGTGAGCTGTAGACCTCGCGTGTACAAACTTTAATATCACGTCAACATAACCTGTACTAGATACAACTAGTAGCTCTGTGAGCTATAGACCTCGCGTGTGCAAACTTTAATATCACGTAAACATAACCTGTACTAGACACAACTATTGGCTCTGTGAGCTATAGACCTCGCGAGTACAAACTTTAATATCACGTAAACATAACCTGTACTAGATACAACTAGTGGCTCTGTGAGCTGTAGACCTCGTATGTGCAAACTTCAATATCACGTAAACATAACCTGTTCTAGATACAACTAGTGGCTCTGTGAGCTGTAGACCTCGTGTGTGCAAACTTCAATATCACGTAAACATAACCTGTTCTAGATACAACTAGTGGCTCTGTGAGCTGTAGACCTCGCGTGTGCAAACTTTAATATCACTTAAACATAACCTGTTCTAGATACAACTAGTGGCTCTGTGAGCTGTAGACCTCGCGTGTGCAAACTTTAATATCACGTAGACATAACCTATACTAGATACAACTAGTGGCTCTGTGAGCTGTAGACCTCGCGTGTGCAAACTTTAATATCACGTAGACATAACCTATACTAGATACAACTAGTGGCTCTGTGAGCTGTAGACCTCGCGTGTGCAAACTTTAATATCACGTAAACATAATCTGTTCTAGATACAACTAGTGGCTCTGTGAGCTGTAGACCTCGTGTGTGCAAACTTTAATATCACGTAAACATAACCTGTACTAGATACAACTAGTGGCTCTGTGAGCTGTAGACCTCGCGTGTGCAAACTTTAATATCACGTAAACATAACCTGTACTAGATACAACTAGTGGCTCTGTGAGCTGTAGACCTCGCGTGTACAAACTTTAATATCACGTAAACATAACCTGTACTAAATACAACTAGTGGCTCTGTGAGCTATAGACCTCGCGTGTGCAAACTTTAATATCACGTAAACATAATCTGTTCTAGATACAACTAGTGGCTCTGTGAGCTGTAGACCTCGCGTGTGCAAACTTTAATATCACTTAAACATAACCTGTTCTAGATACAACTAGTGGCTTTGTGAGCTGTAGACCTCGTGTGTGCAAACTTTAATATCACGTAGACATAACCTATACTAGATACAACTAGTGGCTCTGTGAGCTGTAGACCTCGCGTGTGCAAACTTTAATATCACGTAAACATAATCTGTTCTAGATACAACTAGTGGCTCTGTGAGCTGTAGACCTCGTGTGTGCAAACTTTAATATCACGTAGACATAACCTATACTAGATACAACTAGTGGCTCTGTGAGCTGTAGACCTCGCGTGTGCAAACTTTAATATCACTTAAATATAACCTGTTCTAGATACAACTAGTGGCTTTGTGAGCTGTAGACCTCGTGTGTGCAAACTTTAATATCACGTAGACATAACCTATACTAGATACAACTAGTGGCTCTGTGAGCTGTAGACCTCGCGTGTGCAAACTTTAATATCACGTAAACATAATCTGTTCTAGATACAACTAGTGGCTCTGTGAGCTGTAGACCTCGCGTGTGCAAACTTTAATATCACGTAGACATAACCTATACTAGATACAACTAGTGGCTCTGTGAGCTGTAGACCTCGCGTGTGCAAACTTTAATATCACGTAAACATAATCTGTTCTAGATACAACTAGTGGCTCTGTGAGCTGTAGACCTCGCGTGTACAAACTTTAATATCACGTAAACATAACCTGTACTAGATACAACTAGTGGCTCTGTGAGCTGTAGACCTCGCGTGTACATACTTTAATATCACGTAAACATAACCTGTACTAGATACAACTAGTGGCTCTGTGAGCTGTAGACCTCGCGCGTTCAAGCTTTTTTGCAAACAATCTAGCGGTTCACAGTCCCATCTAGTTACATTATTGTAAAACTAGCATTAATAACCAAGGTGCTCCATCAATCCCTATCTAGTGGGTAAAGGGTTGATTCGAATTGTAGAAACCTAAAAGTGAGAAATTTACTCTATTTTGAAAAGCAATTCTGCTCATCACGCCGAAGATCCTCATCACATCTTCACCAATTTTTTATGAAACCAATTGAAAGTTACTACCTTTCAAATAAAAAAAGACCCATCGAAATCCGATTTAAAAAGACGGAGATATTCAGTAGCCCCCATTTTGCCCCTTTTGGGGGAAGTACCTCATTTTGGGGGAAGTATCAAAAATCCGCAACGACTAAAAATTTCTGGAAATTTGTTTAACCTGTATACCAAGTTTCGTCTAGATTGGTTGAGAAATGCGACCTGTAGATGAGAACAGAGATCCGAACGGACACACATCCGGACATACGAAATCATTTTTGCCCAAGCTGAAACGAAGACGCTTCGCTCGCGCTTCGCGCTCTCTCGGTCAACTACATGCAAACACCAACACGGCTACATTCCCACCGCACGCCGTCGTGCTTCATGTACATCAACAACAAAGATAGACAGACATACGCATACTGTAGTGCAGTCAGTCACTGCTAACATTTGCTACACAAACGCCACTTCATTACTAAGGCCAAGGATGCCAAATTGTGTGCGCTGCAAGTAATTTACGAGGTTCACGCCCGCTGACTTAGTACCTATTCATCCCACTTTCAATAAAGCTTTTATTGACTATCTGCTAAAATTCAATCATTTGATACTTTACATTTCTGTAAGAAAATCACCATAACATATATTCATATTTAAAATATACGGAATATTATGATATTCGATTGAAAACAAATATCCGGATATCCGTATCAGAATCTCCATAACCATTATATACAACTACTCTACACCTTTGGTGTTATAGATATGATACTCTACATTAGATACTTAAGTATTATCGAGGTGAAGTAGAGTTGTAAGGTAAAGTAGAGTTGCCCTTACTCGTAATTTCCACCAGTTATTCCTAACAATTATATTATGTAGGTACATAGACGTAAAACAAAAAGCTTTATTTGTCAGTTTGATAGTAATATTCTAAATTTCATTGCTGTTGTCGAATGTAACATATAACCATCAAGGTTTTGAAAGAGTTTGATATTTAGGTAATAGTGGTGTTGTCACTAAGTAGGTTTTCTTTTTTGCTTTTGCACTTATTTTATGCCATTCAGGTCAGAGGTCTTCCTCATTTACAGTCATTGGTCATTTAATTTGTTACAAGATCTGCACCGAAAGAGCGCTCAAAGAACATTAAAGATTGATACCGGTATATACGAAGTACTCTTTGGAGGAATATTTATCACAAAACATAAATGAATGAGCGATTACTTTCAGTACATTATTTGAAAATAATGTATGCCAGTATAGTATATATTTCACTAGCAACTCGCTCCGGCTTCTCACGGGTAGCTAAGGGTTTCTCTAAATATTTCTATTAAAAATATCGATTCTATCAAAATTTAATCAAAATACGCTATAATATTTAGACATATAGCCTCGTGGACGTCGTTTTACTTGACTACGGCGAAGCAAGGGTAATAATTTTAACAGTCTATGTATAATATGTGTTATGTATGTATTTATGTATAATGAATTTGACAAGCGAGGTGTCAATCGATTCTTCTTCAGGTATAGAGTCTCATTGGCATTTACCCGACAACGGCGACGCAAATTATGGGTTAAAAACTTGGTTCGATTTTGACAAGCGAGGTATCAATCGAATCTTCTTCATCGCAAGAGTGTCATAGGCTATTTTTTACCCGACCGTAGTCGGGTTTTAGTTTTGAATTTATGTAAGTATTGTTTGTGTACAATTATGAGTACTATAATCTTGGAGTACATTATTTTATGTGTCATCAGTAGTATTCCCAGCGCACGCCAAATAATGACTTTTACAGGTAAAATTGCAATAATGTTACCTAAGAGTTCTAATTTTTTGACTAATAAAATACAGGCCATGTTACTCGCTAATATGTAGCTTTCTATAGTTGAAAGAATCTTTAAAATAGACTCAGTATTTTTTGGATTTATCCATTACAAACCAACACACATAACAATACAAAAAATAAAATCTTTTCTCGTTACAATATTAGTATAGAAATACATATTGAAAATTACAAAAGCATATATCAATCTACGGGAGGAATCCTTCGATTTAAAAAGCGACTAGTTATTCAAGATGATACGTTCCCACAAATCTCTCTAGAAAGTACAGTTGGACGCATTAATATGTTACGGCGGCGCGCGCCGTCAAACTGTCAAAACTGACAGCTGACAACTCATTACGCATGGATTAGGTTATGTAGAGTCAATCGCTACTATCGAGCGATAATATTAAATTACTTAGTAGCTGAGAACTTGTGTTATTTTTGTTATTACAAACAGTAATTATATAATTTATTACTTTATGTAGGTATTAGCAGTTAAGATCAAGACTTATTATGCACAAGCTAGACTTTGAGATTTGTCAGCAACATTATTCGTAATCAAGCACAAATTAAAAATGTATATAACCCACGACCCCATTATAGCTAAGAACGATCTCGATCACATCAGCATTCAAATAGAAAAAAACGCATCAAAATTGGTACATTCGTTTGGGAGCTACAATCACTCACAAAATTCACAATCCAACTCTATTTGTTTGACTTTCTGTCAATAATTGATCATAATAAGGACTGATATAAGTACCTACTTTGTGTGAAAAAAAGAGAAAAAAGCAATATTTTTCACATTTTTATCAAGTCAACAAACATTAGCGTTTAAAAAAATTATAAATACATTGGCGCTAGATGCACTAAAAATCTCTAATCCTGAAGAAACACGGTCTAATGAATTAAACCTTCAACTTCTGAGGAATCTCAGATACAGATCTATAAACTTTTTGGTTAGGTACACCAGCTTTACAGGAAATAGTAGGTACTAACCGCGACTTCGTACGCGCGGACTACTGTTTATCGCGAAAAAAAGCATCTTATTTTCTTCTAGGATATTAAAAACCAATGCAAAGTAGATGCACCAATGGTCTTGATGTTGTTTGACAGACTTGTTATTTCGTTTCCATGGCAACCACAGACCATTTTGTAATGGCAACCGTTCCTTACAGTAAGTAATCAACACTTTCCAGTTTTCCCGTGGAAACTTACAATTTTCCGGGATAGAATGTATCCTGTGTTGTATTCTAGGATTTAAGCTATCTCCATTCAAAATTTCATCAAAATCCGTCCAGCCATTATCGCGTGAAAGCTCCCCAAACAAATAAACAAACAAACAAACAGACAACGTTTCACTTTTATTTATTGGTATGGATGTGCTAATAAGTACAATGAGCGGACGATATCAGTGCGACCGACATTGTGAAGATAGTTGCACTTTTCATCCTGAAACCAAATTTTACAATACCTAGCTACGAGTACTACGCCGTTCTTATATAGGTAGGTAAGTATCTAGGTATGTAGCAGTAGATTTACATATTTGATCAAAAATTACGTTTACAGAAATTAAAATAATATGGCCGAGCTGAGGTGGAAAGACGCGCCGCTCGATCGCTACGCCAAGAGTCGGCTATACCCCCGTACCGCGCCATTAAATGTTTACACATCTAAAATATACCTATATTTTTATGGTACCGATCGAAACGGTCAATCAAAAGGAAACATTCCAGCTCATGTAGCATTGACATTAAATAGTTGAATTAGGCTCAATACGCGCGGCTGCTATGGTAACCAAAACTCGGTACAAAATGTATACTGCCTTTAAAAAATAAATTTATTAATTAAGAATCTGTCTCTACTATCAGGAGGGTTTGCCCATAATCACCACGCTGGGCAGGGCATGCGGGTTGGCGACCGATAACCGTTGGAGTAGACGAGTTCTCGAGTACAACCGTAGTTTAGGACGCCCTGTGGCCAGGTGGAGTGACGACCTGCGAAAAGCGGCTGGAAGAAACTGGATGCGGAGAGCTGAAAGCTCAGTGGCATGCATTAGGAGAGGCAGCAGTGACTATTCATCAACAGCTGGAAGATGTCCGCTGCTCAGCATATGCAGCGCACATCATCGCTGCCTCCCCCCCCCCCCCACTCCCCCTTCCACCCCGAAATCTCGGCTTTACTCGCCGGATTGAGGTACCAAGTACAACAGATTTTAAGTCAATACTATGCTGACATTGAAAACCGCATTTAAATCGGTCCAGTAGTTTTACGTGATTCGCGAAGATACAGGAAAACAGACTCAGACAAGACAGCCACAATTTTTAAAAAAGGTACCAATAATTTATTTCAGTAACATATTTTAGAACCCCTTTTTTTATTATTTTCTTTGTTTTGCTTTACTATAAATATAGAATAGATTACCCACTGTCTGTGCTCCATGATCGCCCAATCAGTTTGCGCCTTAAACCTAAAGAACTCGCAGCAAAATCAATAAACATTCAACTTTTAAGTACTCGTAAGTAGTGTTATGTTAAATGAGCTAGCGGTGTGGGTGTGTGGGTGCGACCGACATTGTGAAGTTAGAGCTACACTTTGCATCCTGAAAGCGAAAGTTGCGTACGGCGCACTTGTTCTGTGCACTGTGGTTATCTTAGGGTTGTCAATGTTGAGAAAAAAGTAAGTATTGAGTCAACAATATTTAGGTGTAAGATACTTAAATAGTAATTATCAAAATGCCTTAATTATAATACCATTATAATACTTTAATCCTGTAGGTACTTTAATTATTAACAAATTTTTTAAACGCATTTTTTTATTGGATTTTACACATTAATATGAGGCAAGCCTTTTCAGCTGAGGCATGCTAAGTAAAGTCGGTAAACTGAAAAATACTACAAATTTGGCTGAAAGCACTGCTCTATTTTCAAAATAAAGTTTATGGGTACGACCTCTTTTTCAATAATGCCAATGGGCAATTTAAATAAATTATGTGGGTAACTTGTTTTTCGTGCCTTGCAGTGGTATTTTTTGGGCAGTTAGCTGTACTTATGATGTTTGTCTCGCAAGTCACTTTATCCTATTCTATAATCTGTGAGAAATAACACATGAAAAATTTGTAAGTTAATATTTCTGTTGTCCATTTAATTGTGATGGAGATTGCGACATATTCGCTTACAAAGTGTCAGTAGGCAAATGTTATTTAAAAAATGAACTCAATTATTTGCGATCATGTTTGAAAAATGTTATTACATTTCATGGTGGCAGCCCTAAACTTTTAGCAACATAATTGAATTGTTCGAGCTACTGGAACGTAGATTAAGCAACTAAATAGATATTACACGTAGCGATGGAACATAAACTCGCTAGCTGAAGAACAATAATAATTGATCTCTCATACAAAAGTCATCAGCATCATGTCAGTGAGGCTTTTCCGCTTTAAATTTTATAAATACATAGATACATGTTTGATCCAGAATATGATGTTGAAACGTTGTGTTTTGTTTTATAATGTTACAGCAATATTACTTCGGTTTTATATAAAAGTAGCTTACCCGCCCGCGACTTCGTCCGCGCGGACTACAGTTTATCGCGAAATAAGCATCCTACTTACGTTCTTCTAGGATATTAAAAACCAATGCAAAAGTAAACAGACTTCTTGGTTATGGCCTCTGTGGCTTGTTGTTGGTATAGCATCAACTACTTAAACTGTGGCACCAACTTTTTTGATGATTTTTGACAGACTTGTTATTTCGTTTCCATGGCAACCGTTCCTTACAGCAAGTATTAAACATGTTCCAGTTTTCCCGTGGAAACTTCCACGGAATTCGTGGAATTTTCCGGGATAAAAAGTATCCTATGTTTTATTCTAGGGTATAAGCTATCTCTATTCCAAATTTCATAGAAATCCGTCCAGCGGTTATTGTGTGAAAACTCCCCAAACAAACAAACAAACAGACAGACAACGTTACACTTTTATATATTGGTATGAACTAGTTTTCCCTCCAGCGACTTCGTACGCGCGGACTACTGTTTATCGCGAAAAAAAACATCCCATTTTCTTTTAAGATATTCAAAACCAATGCAAAAGTAGGTATAGCACCACTCTTGATGTTTTTTGACAGACTTGTTATTTCGTTTCCATGGCAACCACAGACCATTCTGTGATGGCAACCGTTACTTACAGTGAGTAATCAACATTTTCCAGTTTCCCGTGGAAACTTACAATTTTCCGGGATAAAAACTATCCTATGTTTTATTCCAGGGTATAAGCTATCTCCATTCTAATTTTCATCGAAATCCGTCCACCCGTTATCGTGTGAAAGCTCCCCAAACAAACAAACAAAAAAACAGACAACGTTTCACTTTTATATATTGGTATGGATGAGTGGCAACAAGGTATTGTTGGCCCGCTGAATAATGAAGGCGTTTGTTCTGAGTTGACGCAGGATCAACTGCGCATTAACTTGGTCGGCTATAGCTTGTGAATTAATTGACCCTAGAAATTCGTAATACATAATATTCACTGTAATTTCGTACTATGCATGTGCTAATAGTGTAGTTTTTTAGACTTTTAGGAAAATAGTTTAGGACTTCAGAAGTTATTGTATAGGGAACGACATTTAAATCCCGCAAATCAAATTCTAATTGCATGAAAGTACCTATTCAACGATACCTAGCTCGAGGGGATACGTAAATATATTTTTAACCTTTACCTACAGGTACAAAAACACAGGTAGTACTACCTTCTATTATTCTATTAATATATCTACATACCTAGGAATGTAGCGAACACAATTTTTTTAACCCTGTAGACAAAATTGCTTTCATACAGACGGACATGACGAAACTATAAATGTTTCTTGTTTGAAGAGTTTGAAAGCAAAGCATTTAATAGATTATGTAGCTCTGAAGGACGACCGTTATAGGAAGGTTATTTTAGAAGTACGTGGTTGGAAAGAACGTCACATAAAGCATCACATATTTCCAAGAAAACGATTAACAAGATACTTATTTTTTGAAAGCCAGGGTATCAATTTACAAAAAAACAAATCATTTTACTCAAAGCTTGCATAATGTTGACAACACACCCGAAGCTAAGCTTTAGAAAGCGATGGCGTGTGAAACACCTGAAGCTTTCATAGGTCGTTCACTCGAAGACATTCAGCTTCCACACACCACAACTTCACACCATATGCACATACAAATAAGGATTAAAAACCCTTAGCAAGTCGAGCGAGGTTGTTTTAATGGCCGTCTTGTCGCGACCTCTATTCTTCAGCTGAAATTATTTTTTCTCCGTTTTGCCAGTTTGAAGACGTCGCGAATGTGTTATGAAACATTCTTGAATGGAACGTTTTTGAGAAATATGTTTTGGCGTTTTTGTTGGAGTGCAGTCTTAATTTTGAGTCGGGAATTTCTAAGCTAGAAAACGCTTGTTAGCAAAAGTTTTTGCAAAGGATTTCATATAAATTTTATTTTATATGTGTCTATTTTATGTCCAATTCAGAAAAATAACTACCTGAGCAGAACCAGGCCATAGAAAAGCCACACCACATCTATGCCACTTGTCTTGAAGTAAGTATAAGTTCCAAAACTTATGTTTTTTTAAGGTAGAGCAATACTTATAGCTGTAACATCAATATATTTACACCTATTTCCATAACCCATTAAATCATTGTATCACTTAAGTACCTACACAGGCCACAAACAATCATTAATTACTGACAGTTTTAACTGAACAGTTAAAGTTCTATCAGTAAGTTTTATCAGTTTAGTTAAAGCTGTCAGTTAAGAGTGATCGTATGTGGCCGGTGTTATTTACCTCATAATCATCATCATCAACCTATACTTGTCCACTGCTGAACGTAGGCCTCTTCACTGTAGGCCTCTCGATTCATGCCACTGAGCTCTGTCTTCAGCTCTCCTCATCCATATTGCTTGCTGCTTTTAGCAGGTCGTCACTCCACAGGGCATCCTACGGTAACTTTGCCTAAACGTGGTCTCTACTCGAGAACTTGTCTACCCCAACGGTTATCGGTTCTTCGGGAAATGTGATCAGCCCACTGCCACTTTAGCTTGCTTGCTAGCTATGTCGGTTACCTTGGTTCTCCGGTCGGTTACCTTATTTACCTACCAATTACCTAAATTCAAAGTAATAAAAAAACGAGATAATTTGTCAACCGTAGTCTATTAACATTACTCTATCAAACTGCAAAGTTTCAGCGACAGAGAAATTATTGTCATGGTCAAACCCTCATTGATTGGACTAAAGGTTGTTTGAAGTTAACCTTATTAGGTACATCCGTCTTTCGATTAAATGAGACTGACAGTATTAATTCTCTTCTTCACTGAAAAATCTCAGGTTATATAATGTACCGATAGAACATCATTACAGTAAAACCACAAAGTCATTGAACAAGTAATAAGTTCAATTTAAAAAAAAAGGTTTTACGGGTTATTTTTTTTTTGTTGCTTTGTAACTATTTTTTTATTTTTTTTTATTATTTTAACTGTTTTTTTAAAGGTTTTTTTTCTTTTTTTTCGTTTTTTTTTTTGGCTTTTCACTTCTAACATCTTTTGTAATTTTTTTCATCTTTTCTTTTTTCCTTTTCACATTTAACACTTTTTTTATTTTTTTTTATTGCATTGTCATCGGTTTGTGAGCTACCCTGAAAGTTTCAGCCTGATAGCTAATCGGGAAGTGCTCGAAATTTGAATTGCAAGATTCCAGGACATACTAAATACATACATAGATAGATACATAGATAGATATATAGATAGATACAAGTGAAGTAAAATAAAAGCTTGTAAAAAAAAAGTCAACAAAACCCACAAACTTGGAAACCGCAAAAATGCTCGCAAAATTAAGTCACTTGCACACCTTAACCATATAAATCGACCATTGTTGCACTGCAAACAATAAATTGTCCCAAGGCTCGCGTGTTCCTTCCCCTTAAAAAAAAAAGAAAGAAGTTCATTGATCCTGCGGCTTATTTATGACTTTTACTTTTTAATTTAATGGCAGCGAGTTAACACGCAAGCGTTGGAATTAGCCCTAACAGCCCGAGTTTACTTTTTAAATTAAGCTTGTACCGAATGATACCTGCCTTTGGAATCGATTTACTCATTTCAATGTCCTTAATTGGGTGAGATAACATCTATGTACCAACCTTCTTTTACGTGGGGGATATTACCTTCGTAAAAAGAAGGAAATCTTTTTGTGGTGTTATATTTCAAGACACGTTTAATTGATTGCAGAGGTTCTCTTTCATTGATTGCACATTGCCCGCTTGAAATTTTATTGAAAGCTTAATTCCTGATTGACTCATATTTATTTCTACTATTTACACTGAAAACAAGATTCATAGAGATTGTGTCGTACAAGAGAAATTTAACACTTTTCCCTTGTGCGACATAAACTCTAGGTACTCGTATTTGGCTGCTTGCAACTTTGTCACTTGTAAATTAAAACCAAATCAAGTCAAAAAAATATACTACATTTACTACATATTATACGATATAATCGGCTATCAACCCAATTGGATGGATCTAGCTCTGGACCATAGCATAGATAAATATGCTCTGGACAGAGATACTTGGAACATAATTTTGGAGATCTTTGCCCAGCGGTGGGAAACAGGTATAGGTAAAAAATATACGAGTATGTGACATTTACGAACTTTAGAAATGCCTATTTAAATCGAAACTCTACGCATATATATAGCTCTTCAATATAGATATATATCAATATAGACCTATTAATACTTTTATTCTAGGCAAATACATCATAAATGTATATCCAGGTTGTAAGGAAGTAATTAAGTGTAGATAGTCCACAGCACGGCCCGGTGAGCGCTCACGGTGCATAATCCGGTAAAAATAGACCCCTTGTCTGAACGAGGTCTTCACGGAGTCGTCGCGGCACGTCTCAATGATGAGGGTAGGGAGGCAGTGTGTATCTACTCTGATATTCTATAGAGGTTCGATGATACGTATTATAAAGAGATGGCAAAAATTTACAGTCATTACCATGGCACAATAAGTATTAAAGTCTATGAACTACTGTCACATTTATCTAAGTAACTATTTACTAGATATTCCTCAATACTGTAACTTCAACGGTAGTATTTCTATATCTAAGACAGTTCAGTGCGCATAAGAAGGTGGTAAAGTTGTAGACAAACCAGCTCAGCAATTCCTATATATGATTTATGATATTGTTTATTTTACTTCGTCCATCTATCTATTCGTTTATCTGTCTCTGAACTTCCCATAAAAGAATTAAATTTGAAAGAACAATAGATTTTATTTTATTTGTATATTTTTTATTCATTCTTGTTCAGTGTCATCATGTACTTAAAGCTTTGAAAGGGAAAACATTGTCTTTTAGCCTTCAAAGAGTCAAATCATAATACAAAGAATATTAATAATAATTCAAAACATGAATACGTTAACGGTTCAAAACAATTCGTAATCCGCATCCCCTAGTTTCATTCGTTCTCGTTTATTCCCCATCGAATTCTTTGCCCAAATTAAACTTAGTCACCTCCGAAGCACGTCCTCTATATCCGTGTGCCATAGATAACCATCCTGAAATAGACCGAGGCGACACTCAGCAATGGACGTTATGCGCCTATCCGTTCGCACATCCTAATTACCAACGAACGAACGGGAGAAATTGTATGAGTGAAGGGTAAATCATATTAGATGGTGCTGTGCAGTCTGTAGACTCATTAGGTCCCTAGGATTCGTTGATATTGTGGGTAGATTAGATCTAATAATTTCTACGTAAAGAAACTGTGAAGATAGACGTACTGTACAGGCGTGATTAAATTAAGGAGATGACATTTATTCTTTTTAAAGTTTGGACTGCTCTTTGATTTTGAAAACTAACGCGAGTGAAACTCATATTAATATATAAGTAATACTCGTATACCTACCTAAATCTCACGATAGAGTCTTCGGTGTATATCTGATCTTCTTTTTCGTGTGTTTTTAGACGTTTTATTTATATAGTAATAGCAGTGCCCGCAATTTTGCCTGAATGGTCAATTCTCGAGGTTAAAAGTAACTAACCAATGTGTTATTTCAGTACCAAATGTAAACCTATTAAGTACAATATACAACATTTCATAAAAATTTGTTCATGCGTCAAATAAGTTTTATCGATTGCTCGGCTCCTACTTATCGGATTGAGATACAAGTACACTAGTTTTTAAGTCAAAACCTAGGCATTCCAACAGTAAACCGCATCGCAATCGGTCCAGTAGTTTTTACGTGATGCGCGAACAGACAGGATTAAAAAAAACTGCTTTATTATAAGTATAGATACATAATATGGTTAAGTACGGGTTGCTGTCGTCATCGAGGCTGCCAACGCAATGACTTGTAATTTTTTGTTTCTACGTCCTAGGTAAAGCGGTGCTGTTTCTTTGTTTCTATGAAAAAACAATATTATTTTAGCCAAGTTAGGTTTTGCAGTGGATAATGATACCACAGTGTTACCTACAAACAAGATATAAGTTCAAAAACGAAAACCCGACTACGGTCGGGTAAAAAATAGCCTATGAGACTATACCTGAAGACGAATTGATTGACACCTCACTTGTCAAAATCGAGCCAATAGAGACGACGCTATGGTGGAACATCCACATAACCACATACATAACTACATACCACATACAATACATACATGCATAGACTGTTAAACTCATTACCTTACTTTGCTATAGTCGGGTAAAAAATAGAGCGTTTCGAGCAGATAGAGGGTTTTTCTCTTCTAAAAATTATCGTGCCTGCATTTTGCTATTTCGGATATTAGGGTCATCGGATTCATCATCATCATCGACTTTTTAGTTTCCCACACACAAAATCTGCACGTAACCACAGAATAAATACGTTTTTTTTATACATATAGTTAATTCTTTGGGCAGGGTTGTGAATAGTCAAATTAGGACCTATAAAAACGTACCACGTTTGCCGTTTGTTATGGAATTTGACTCTATTCCCGTCTGCACAACACGATTACCTACTCAAAATTTACAAGAATTTCAAAACTGCAACACCCATATCGTTCATCTTAACAAAAAAAAACAAAAGATCACAAAACCGATTAACAAATTAAAATCGTTTCCTCCATCAATGGCCGACGCATAATTAACTTATTTGATTCTCAATCTGATTGTCCTTCCGAGAAGCCCGCGCTTGACCGTGACTACTTCGGGACATGAAATAGGTATGTAGGTGTGACTCACTGAACTGTTTGGGAATATCGGTAATCGTAATAATAGCCTTGTTAATTCAGATATTAATCAATAGATGGCGGTACCGTCGCCTAATACGGATAATATGATAATGAAGGAAGAATTTGGGGTGCGGTGTATCTTCTTCACTGGCAACGAGCATGTACCGCGTCACGGATAATGCGGGTTCAAGTCCCAACCTTAATCCAAATGTTTCCTTTACATTATTTTAAGATACATACGTAGTCATTTTTTCTTTTACCACCGCCATCTGTGCGGTGGTTTTGGAACCAAGTGGTCACATACGTGACGATGGTAAAAGACCTGACGGAATGACTCTTATTCCATTTGATGTGGGACGCTACTTCCGTAGACTAGACACCCTTGCACGGTGCAAGGGTGTCTAGTCTACGTCATCTTCCAGGAACTCAGGGCTGGTGCGGAGAGCTTCAAAAGGTGCAAGTATAGTAAACTTGATTTGGTTATTATATTTGAGCCTTTTGGAGTCGAAACGCTGGGACCGTGAGTTCATAAAAATTTAAATGGCTTGTCTGAGTGTCTGGTCAAAGCAACACGTGTAACTAATATGCTGGCCTTTATTCTGGACAAAGATAAGCATTGCCATACAATGCAACCAGGGCCATTATTCTCTATTGCCAATAAGACACGTTACGCGCCGCGTTAAGATATCTGCGTGGAATTGTACGGCAATTGCCGTACTGACGTCACACGTTTTCGGCAAGGAATTTCATGCGGCATAGTGAATAAGCGCCCTGTGTTTTGGGAACGTTACCTATTGTTAGCAGCTTGAAAGATTAGGTTTAGTTTAGGTTATAATTAATTAGTTAAAATTACATGATATGTATGTTATTTATTTGTTTCCTTGACGTAGCGGCATGTATAGGATCATTTTAATCTGTGGCCGAGAGTACTACGAACTTGGTGCATTTTAATCTGTGGCCGAGAGTACTACGAACTTAGTGCATTTTAATCTGTGGCCGAGAGTACTACGATCTTAGTGCAATAGCACAGAATAAAGAATAGAACAAGTATAGTTAGGTACTCATCACCCAACACCACTTCTCATTACGTAAAACGCTATTATTTTTCCTTTATCAACCTAGAACACAGAATAAATAATAGTACCAACTAGAATAACTATGAACCTTTTTAATAAGGCTAGGTTCTCTGGTATATCTTCACCACAGTATTTCTTATTGCTCTGTTCGGAGGCGATTACGAATGGCTTTAAACGCTAGAACAGGGTCTTCGCCACAGCTGACAATAGCTCGCTTTAAATAACTGGACGTAGATGTGCGACGAGACGACTCATCCTGACGCACAAATAGGGCTTAGCTCGGTTCTCGTAGTCATTTTTGTACCGAAATAAACTACTTAGATCTGCTTTTGGTCTAAAACTAGATAGGTCTCAACATTGGCCTGAAGCTTAGTCACCTGTACATCACTAACACTAAGTACCTACCTACCAATTAGTGTTCAGAACTGCAAAGTTCTATGGATACTAGACTGCGATCAGCAGGCTATGGAGAGATCTATGCTTGGAGTTTCTCTAAGGGATCGAATTCGAAACGAGGTGATCCGGTAGAGAACCAAGGTTACCGACATAGCTCTGAGAATTAGCAAGCTGAAGTGGCAGTGTGCTGACCTTATTAGCCGCAGAACCGATAACCGTTGGGGTAAACGTCATCTCGAGTGGAGACCGTGAATTGACAAACGTAGTGTAGGACGCCCACCGGCTAGATGGAGCGCCGATCTACGCAAGGTTGCTGGCAGAAAGTGGTTGCGAAGAGCTGAAGATCGGGCCAAGTGGCGTACCTTGGGAGAGCCCTATGTCCAGCAGTGGACAAACACAGGCTGATGATGATGATGAGAGTGATGAGACTGCGCTTGGCAGTCTGGGTAACATTTGTTTCGAAAACTTCAATGCTATCTTCAACTCTTCAAACGGAACACTGTAGTACTTGTTTTAATAGTTGCACACTACTGCTTGGCTTCAGAGCAATTGACAAAGCTGTAGCTGGATAGACAGATATATAGATAATACTTTTTTGTAGATAAATTCATAAAAAAAAAATTGGAATTTGTTCGTGATTCCACGCAGGCAGCGAGGAATCGGCGTGGAATTCGCGTGGAATTGGCGTGAATGGTCATACAGAATCCAGGCCCTTCTCTCAAGCCCTTGCGACTTATTAAAATATTAAAAACTGGGGTACTTGGTATCTTAGGCCTTGCACGCACTGCCTTGCAGTGGAACGCGGTGCGTTTATTCTAGCGTTTATTTCATATTGTATTATATGCGTTTATTTCATATTGTATTATATGCGTTTATTTCATATTGTATTATATGCGTTTATTTCATATTTTATTATATGCGTTTATTTCATTGCAATACGTGCACTTCTATGAAGTGTCATAGAAGTGCAAGTGTGTTATAACGTTATAAAAAGACAAGGCAGTGCCTTATTCTGATGATTAGATGTCGAGCAATCCATAAAAAAACTATTTGACGGCTGAACGAATTTTGAAGAAATGTAGTATAATATTGTACTTTGTACACCTGGTCCTCTGGACCTGGACCAAACCTACAACTGGTCTGGTGGTGGTTTGGCTTTTGGTCCTGGAATAAAACGTGTGGGCTACTTTTAAATGAAATGACCACGCGGGCAAAGCCGCGGGCACAGCTAGTTTTCGAATTAGTAAGATCAACACGGCGTACCTAAGTATAATGCAATCATTATTCTTACTTATTCACGGACATTCCTAATAGATTCAACGCATTGAATGTCACCCGCCAAAGTCACCTCAACGATAACAGAAATGTGGGACTTCATTTCAAATGCCAAACAACAAATTTTTACTTAAAAACATGTAATATTTGACCCTTACCATTTGCTTGGGGAAATACATGGTGTGGCTAGTTACAGAAGATCACCTTAGGTTACATAGGCGTTGTAGGATTTAGGTCAGCTTAAAAACTCGACAACTTTGTCCATGGTTGCATCATGTTTCATCAGGAATTTGTTCAGAATTTGCCAAAATCCGTAATGACGTGGGTATAATCGTAAGATCAATGCTTAAGGTAATAATTCTTCTCGACTGCTTTCTGGCGTCATTGGTTCGACTTAAGTTTAAACTGGTTATCGAATCACTGGTATCACACAGCTTCATAGGTACCTACAGATACAAGGGAACAGCAAGTGATTTCAAAGGTTAAACAACTTCAATATACGTGTTCAATGTACGAACCGATTACGCTAGTAATCGGTTCAAAAAATCATGCTTCACACCACGGATCCACAAAAGTATTATTTTTTTTATATGCATCACACTGGCTGAAAAGAAATGAAGCATAATATGTGTGAGTGATGATGCAGTTATCTATGAGCATAATAGATTCCAAGGACTTACTGGCGTATAGATAGTTACATTTAAAAGTTTATCGCACAAGCGATGGACGATGGGTGGGTGACATGCAGTGCCAGCATGTCGTAGTGTCCCGTCCCGCTGGAGAGTCCTAGAGGCCATTAGCATTTGCCGAGGGGCGGCGCGCACTGAAATAGCGCAGGCGGCCGCGCCGCGTCATCAATGCGCTTCGTTTGCTTTATGGCCAGTTATTGCGCGCGTTTAATTACCACCTCGCGCCGTTCCGAAGATTTGTGAAACGTCACTTTTGGCGCGAAACGTGCACTTGACGGATCGCCGTGCCAGACATTCGCCATTAAAACATTCAGCCGGTTACGCGCCAATTATTTTAATAAATTACAACAGCACGTTAAAAAACAGGTCTATAAAAATTCAAATCCGAATCTGGCATTGAACTTGTTTAATTAATTAACATAAGTATTTCGAATGCATTTCCGTGCTCCGTGTATAAAGTAAAGGGCGGCATGTTACATGGGTTTTATTAAACTTTTATTGCCTTCAGTGCCATTCTTTAGTTAGTGCGAGCACGCCATTAATTACGCCCGAAACCTTTTACAAGATTTATTTCGAAAATGTAAAGAGTAGAATGCAGTTTATTTAGTGACGGAGCTGACATCGCGTCCAAACAATGCGTCCAAACTGAAGCTTTAAGCGAAACAGACGGGGTTCTGTGAATGATGAACAGGTGTCGGGTTGCACCCCGCCCTGACACAAACCATAAGTCGTGTGTTTCTCACAGTGAGCTAGAAGGTCACCCTCACTTGTCGCGGCGTTCATTAGCCCAGTGCAGCACAAGTGGCCCTTCATACGCGCAGTTGAACCGTCAACTAATTTTAACAGCCTTGATTTGTCGCCGTCTCCGCTGCCTTTATTTTTTCCTTTGGCGTTTCATGTTTACTCTCGTTTATTCGACGCGCAGATCTCAGGGCTGCGTGCTAAGTGCATTGCCCCGAACCGAAATAAATTGTCGCGACGCGGGGCGAGTCGCGTGGTGCGTACAACCGGTACCGAAGTCGTGTGTGTAGGGAACGCACTGCCAGACTCTTGCATCGATGGCGGCGGTCTCCCGCCGAAACGAGCCATCACTTTCGCCTCACCACGCGCTTTGTCCCGCCTCGCGCTCAGTGTTGCCAAGTCTCCCGATTTTACAGGATTCTCCTATTTTTGCCGAAAGTCTCCTGATCTCCGGATAAGTTATTCCAACCTTTTATTGCTGGCTTATTGGAGTCGTATAATTTAAAAATTGCGAGATACGAAATTCAAAATGCTATTACTGTGTAATGTAATCAGTGTCATCATTACGTAATTTTTAACCTACAGTTATAATAACTAATCGAAAAAATAATTAGTTAATTGGTTAGCAGTAATTACATGAATTACAATTATGTGATCCAGGCTGTTGATGACTAATTGGTAAAAAAAATGTAAACAGTTAATGAGTGTTTACCAAAGTTCTATGTGTATGGACTATACTTAAAAATAATTCAGTTTGAATAAGGAACTATGAGTTACCTATATCTCTTTGTGACCAAGTAGGATTTCAACGTTAAAACGCATATGCGAAGTGACAAAAGTATAACACAAAAGTGTAACTCCGTCCCACATGTTATATGCCTCTCGTTTTCGCAGAATTAGCCCCGATTTTTCTTGGTAAACCTCCCGTTTTATGAAAATTAGACCTGGCAACACTGCTCGCGCTGCACTCGCCTGAAGTAATGCGTCGCGAAATGGCGATGACACCGCGATGAACTGCGCTCATGTCTGTAATCTCACGGAAATTCGGACATCAACTTTTTGCGCACCGACATCTTACATCTTCATTCACTCACCCGCACGAGTATGCGACCTCGAGAAATGTTGGTTTTTGTAAACAGTAATTACGACGCAACAACGTGGGCTTTTGTTTGGGTGTTGTTGAACTTGCTCGTACTTTCTGATGTTAATGAACTTGTGAACCTTCGGATTGCGGAAAAAGGTGTTCGTAAATGGTTCATACGTCATTGTTTGCAAGCAACGCATTTCATCTAAGCTTTAATTATGGGAAAAGCCAACAATGAATCAAACTGACCTAGCCTAACATCCTAGAATACAGACTTCTTACACCAGTCGAACATAACCTATCTCAACCTATCTTTTGTAAGACACGACACTCGTCAGACCATGCGCATCGGGTAGTGTAAACTATACAGTGTACACTGAATTAAGTATATTGTACATACTATAGCTGTGCCCGCGGATTTACCCGCGTGGTCATGGGTTAAAAGTAACCTGTGTTATTTCTGCACCATAAGTACCCATTAAGTACAATATACATACTACATTTCATCAAAATTTGTTCAGCCTCTAAATAGTTTTTATGGATTGCTCAGCTTCTAACAATCGGATTGAGATACAACGTACACTAGATTTTAAATCATGATCTAAGTTATCTGTGAAAACCACATTCCAATCGGTACATTAGATTTTACGTGATGCGCGACAGACAGACATAATTTTTAAATGCTCTTGTTCAGTAGATTATTTCAAGTCCCATTATAAATCTAAGTATTTAATTATCTTCCAGACTTTTTGTTATTTAAATTACAATACAAATACACTTTATTGCACTTCAAAAAACAATAACGCAAGAATATAAATTTAAAAGTACAATTGGTGGTCTTATCGCTAAATAGCAATGTCTTCCAGACAACCTTAGAATGACGAGGATCAGGGATTAAATACCTTTCGGTTGGTTGCGCAATCCCCATTCTTAGACACACACATAAAAAAGTGAAACGTTGTCTGTTTGTTTGGGTCGTTTTGACGCCGAAACGGAAGGACTGATTTTGATTAAAACTTGTATAAAGATACTTATGCAACAGAGACCCACATATGGTACTTTTTTATCTCGCAAAAGGGATAATTGCCACGGGAAAACGGGAAAATGACGATTACTCGCTTTTACACCAAAACAGCTACGAAGTTTTAAATAAAAGTTGGTTCTCTAGATACTTTACAAAAGAGATAAACTTGTAAATATATCCAGGAAAATTGAAAAATGTTGGTAGATTGGTTTACTCGCTTTCACGTCAAAACGGCTAAACCGATTAAGTTGAAATTTTCTCTATAGTTTAAAAATACAATTATTTTATCCCGGAAAAAATGAAAATCGTGTCAAATCCTAAAACCGCTTAACAGATTTCAATGAAATATTGGACATCGGTACTGTACACTACAGAGATAAACATCAAATACTTTCATCCATCTAAAAGGAAAGTGAAAGAGAAATCAGGGAAATTTTGGTAGATTAGTTGTATTCGGTAACACTTCAAAACATATTGGATACCTCTTATTATTGAATACGCGGGCAAAGCCGCGGGGCTCGCTAGAAATATAATAAATTAACATACATACGAATATTGCAATACTAGAGTGGCTCTGCGAGCAGAAGACCTCGCGAGCACGAACTCTTTGCAAACAATCTAGCGGTGCACATTGCAGTAGCGCCATCTAGTTACCTTATTGTAAAACTAACATTAATAACAAGTTGCTCCATCAATCTCGACCTAGTGGGTAAAGGGATGATTCCACTGGTAGAAACCTAAAAGTGAGCAATTTACTCATCAGAACTACACCAAATTTTTATGAGACGAAGTTAAAGTTACTAACCTTTCAAATAAAAAAGAACTTCAGTAGCTCCCTTTTTGCTCTTTTTTTGGGGAAGGATTCAGTAGCCCCCCCCCCCCCCCCTAAGCAAAAATCCCCTAAAAACGAAAACTTTGTTAAACATGTTATGTTAAAACATAACATGTTTAACAAAGTTTCGTTTAGATCGGTTAAGAAAATGAGACCTGTAGAGAAGAACAACCGGAAACATACAAAAGAATTTTTGCCCAAGCTGTAACGGAGACGCTTCGCTCGGTTAGTGATATACATATAGTTATTATGCTTTAACATAACTATACATATCTCTATGGTAATCTGTGTATAGCAAGGTTCTTGCATATAAACATACTTTAATAATACCTATCTTCGTAATTTCAATATACATTTGCCCGTTGCACCTATAAATGCTATACCATTTGTGTTAACATAAATGACTAGCGCTCAATCAGCGTTTCTCTTACGAAAAACCAGCAATGTTAGCGCGGTTGACATCTACAAGTGAAACGTGTTGCTGCTGAAAGAAATGTCACTTCCCACCATTCCCTCTTCCCAAGTAATTTAAAACTAGGAAATGAAAAGAATTATCGAAAATCTTACACTTCTACCGCAAAACCAAGCTAAACTATGTTTTTTATTTAAAATTACATGCTCTGCCGCTAAATGTTGATACTTGTCAAAAAGTAGCATTTCGAACCCACAAAATCGCGTCTACGCGTTAGTTGTTGCACGCAAAACAATGTTGTTTTGTGGCCAAAACAACATGGGTCTGACGATGCTAGTTTCCGAAGCTAGAAATGTTAACATTTTGCATTGTGGAACGTTTGACGTTTGTTATTTGTGCTAGCATCGGAGGGCTTGTGGAACGACATTGGGGCTAAAAAAGTTAACATTGCTAGCATTTTGCTTTAAGTGGAACGCGCCTATTGAGGGAAGAATAGAGAACAATAGTTTAATATCAAAAGAGCTTATACGCAGACCAAACCATTTCGTCCGTAGATACGTAACACAAGACTGGCCCAAACAAGCCAAATCTTAGAAGGCTCATTGCTCAGGAAACACCGACGCGCCCTCATCTCCGAGTTCCACTCTAAGGCCCAACGGTCACAAAGCTCGGATGACTAAGCAGCAAGCATCCTGTTTTCATTGTTGATCGAACTGAGGAGGAGTGAATCACGCGCCGCTAAAATAACCTGTTAGGGGGCTATTACAGAAACATTCAGACCAAAAGTAAGCTTAGTTACATTTAAATCTGCGAGCTCTAATATTTTACTAAGTACATACTTTACTTACCCACTTAGTTGCTTTGAACTTTTGTGACAGTTCTCTCTTATAGAGAAACCTGTGCTACAATTTGAAGAGTGCCTTTTCAAAATTAGCGATTTCGTTTTTTTAAACTGGTGATGCCATTTGATTCTCCACATAAATTTACATGTTACGAGTTTACTTTCATTGTTTCAATCCGTTATTTCATCTTAAATTCGAATTTATAAATAGTGATGTTCGCATCAAAACAGTTTAATTAACAACTTGTTTTAGCAGAAATGTTCAGAATAGTTTATTTCATGAAGATCATTAATCTTATAATTTATGGTTAATTTAATGCTTCGCCTATTATGTGAGCGTATCCGAACATGTTTTTTCAGAATCTTTAGCCTTCGGAGTATAGGGAAAAAACAAAAAATTAAGAAAAAAAAACTGTCACCCGCTGTCACCATAAAGAGGCAAGTAAATTAAAATGCTCGACGATTACAATGCAACATGTCCAAGTCCTGATCAAAACGTCTTATGTCTTAAAGTCCCTGTCAAAAGTGCTTATTTCAGTTTTATTATGTCATGTAGATTTAAACAGAATAGATGTATAACAAACCGAACAAATAAAAAATATTATTTAAACTTACATAATTATGTCAACGTTATTTAAATTTAAGATGCTGCATCAATTTGAATGTAATCAGTTTTCTGAATTTCTGAAAAAAAGCTTATTTGAAAAGTCACTCCTCATTTACACATTTAATCTGTGTCCGCGGCTTTGACCGAGTGCTCATAATTCTGGGATATAAGGATTCTATTTGCTATTCCAAAACCAAAAGTACCAATATACCGAATTTCATCTAACTTCGTACAGACGTCAGTTTTTTTATTGCTGGACTTTTACTTTTCGGGTTGAGATACCAAGTACACCAGTTTTAAGTCAGACTCCAAGCTAACTTTCAGTGAAAATTGCACTTGCAGTCCAGTAGTTTTTACGTGATGCGCGAACAAACAGACAGACAGATACCACTTTAAAAAATGTTATACTCTTGTTCAGTAGCTTATTCACTTCCAGTCCATTTGGCAATATTTTTTTAATTTGTCTTTTTTTTACAGTCTTTTTGCTACTTAATGCTTTATAAGTATAGATAAGAACTGGTACTTCATTCTTGGATTTTAATAGGTAGTTAATGTTGTCGTCATCAAGTTGACTACCTCTATTACATGGCATTTGCTTATATATTGAAAACTTTACCCAAAACAAATGTCACGAGAGACCCTTTTCCAACTGCCTTTCTGTCAAAAGGACCTGGACTGGACCTATTAAAAAACTGTCTTATACTTATTCAAATGCATAGACCCCACGTCAGCCGTGATATTTCCACAATCAAATCATACTCGTAATTGTCCGAAATTCTTCGAGACAAACCACAAAGTCATGTAGATTATCTTACCCGTTCGATTTTGTTTCAACAAACTTGTATTTTCACTTTTACTTGATGCTGCTACGCGATTTTGGGTCGTTGGTCTTGTTGATAGGATGTGGGGCGATGGTGGAGTTATTTTTTAAGCTTGTGTTGAAAAAATCCGGTGAGTCGTTGCTGCCAACCGGGTGATGGCTCTGGCCATCCGTGAATCTTGTACGGTGCGCAAGCGCAGCTTCCATGCACACGTTAAATTTAAAAGATAATGTATGTACTAGCACCTTCATGAAAATGAAGAAACTTTTCACTAACAAAGATATTAAACTTAAACTCAGGTGGAGGATGGTGAAATGTAACGTCAGTACTTCTGCATGGTGCTGAGGGATAGACTTTAAAATGAAAACATACGAGTAGAATCAAAATTAAATACATTTGTAATGTGGCTTTATATGCGAATATTAAAGATGTCATGGATAGATATGGTAAATACTTAATAGAATGAATAAACAGAAGGAACTACTAATCACAAAAGAAACGTAAAACAGCATAATTTGGTCACAATAATAGATTTGAGAAGTAGTATAAGTATTAAAAAACATCATGGAAAGGAAAATGTAAGGGAAAGAGGGAGAAGCCGCCCCACCACTGTAGAGCTCAGTTATAGACCAACAGCATATTATATCCTTACTAAAAAAAAGGGGAAAAAAACGCTTCCGGTCTTATTGGACTGGCACAGAACAGAGTAACAATTTCAAGTGGTTGTCGCCAACATCCGCTAGGATAAGGTACCCGAAGAATTAGGTATACTGGACAGGCAAACAGATCTTGTTTTTTGACACCTGCATTTAATACATGATAGTGTTATTACTGTAAGATTATAACTGTAAATAATGAAACTGTACTACTGAAGTGATTATTCAAATGCATTTATGAAACTCTAGAAGAAACTGAATGCTAATGAATTAAATTAAATGAAGAATTTGAGTTGCAAAAGTTAATTGCACTTTAACGGTTTGTTTATTAAAACAGTTTAAGAATTTAGATACCAAGTAGGTACCTAAAGAGATACCTTTCGGGCTACTTTAGATGTTTTATATATGTACGTAAACTTGGCTTTAATACAATAGCAAAACTTTCCACGTTCTTGAAATTAAATATAATTTTATGAGGGGTTTTTTTTTCTAATCATTATTTCTATTTGTTATGCTTCTTATTGCTGTACTTTAAATGTTATTGTTGCAAATATATCAATTATCATATTCGCTTCTCGTCTGTGTGCGACAGAAGAATCCTTAGAACAGACCCTAGTATTTGTATGCCGTCGTTACCGGGCGCAGGATCGCTAGGAAGGGGCGGTGTTGCCGGACCAGTTTGGTGCGCCGGCGCACCTCGCACAAGCTGAGGCACCCTACTAACTCACATTCACATTATTCTTGTCGAACAAAAAAGCACATGCTTTTTGGAGAAAAATGCGCCTAAATCCGAAACTTGAAAATAAAGTTAAACCGGTTGCGAATCTAAAACTCGCATGATCTCTACGTGCAATTTTGTTTTGTAGTTGATAGCATGAGCGATGGTAGCCTAACGCTTCAATAGTGCAACTTAGAATCCAAAGATACCGGGTTCGGTCCTAGGCTCCGCACCAATAACTTTTCTAAGTTATGTGCGGTTTTCCATCGCTCCGTGCTTCGGAGGGCACATTAAGCAGTCGGTCCCAGCTGATTGATTAATAACAGTCGTAAAGCCATGTCAGAGGCCCTCGGGCAGCCTGACAAACTCTGACACCAGAGGCCAATAAATCAATTCAAAGTGGATTTGTGTTTTAAAGAATTATCTTTTATAACGTAGCAACAATATTCTCTCCATTTTCCGACACAAGTCACTAATAAATTAAATCAACCGTCGAAAACGCCTCATTGCGCACATAACGTCCTAAATCCTTTCATACTCCCAAATCCGTCCATGTACGGACAAAGATTTATTATACGGAATACCATCTGTTTATAATCAGAATATTATAAGGCGGAGGAAATACCACCGCCTCGGAATCATTTCTTCGTTTGACAGCTAAAGTTTAATGACGACGCGGGCTCGAAACCCATTAACCCTTTGAGGAAGCGATAGTTTAGACAGTAGAAAATACTATTTACTACCTACTTACTAAATAGTCTAAAACTGCTCAAGTGCGTGTCTGGTATACATATAAAAAAATCTTCTATGCGTTCGCGCATTGTTCATCCGACTGAGCAGAAACTTTGTATTTACAGTTGTTGTTGGCACTTGCGTATAAGATTCCGTCATAATGAGAGAAAAAAACTTAAAACAAGTCAATCATCAAGTTAAGAGACAAAAACACGAATGCACCGCCAAAAAAAATGTAGAGTCCAAATCTGTCCAGGCATTTAAAAGTTATGGTGGAATAAAGAAACTCACATAAGTACATACATACATACATGAACCCTAAAATCAATACACTCGTTTTTTGGGCAGTCGTGTAAAAAGTGTTAATGTGACGCATGCAGGGCATTAGCTAGTGACATTGAACTCGATAAAAATAATTAAATCTATCTATACCTAAAGACAACGCACAGCCTAATCCGATGAACCTAGAGATTTGATATTTGGAGGAAATATTTCTTGAGTGTCCTAGAGGTGCACTTAGAAAGGATTTTTTTGAAATCCCAGTGGAATTACAAAAAAACTAGAAGGGGGGGGGGGGGGGAGTTTGGATCTGTGTTGGACAACTCTCCATTTTCTTCCTCAATGCAAGACAAAGCATTTTTATTTTATTATGTTTATTTCCTGGTCACGGTGGTTTTGACCCTCAGACTTGAATCTTACATCTCGCTCGGTTGCGTCCACATGTGGTGTCATTCCGAATCAACTTTTTTGTCTTAACCCTTTTAAATTACAGTATGCGGATGACGTACAAGTTACAACTCTATGGGAAAGCTCAGCCCCTTTCCAAGACTGTGACGTCTACGCACATTTACGTCACTTTATTGAGTTCTCATGTAATTTTACATGAGGGTAGGACGCAAATGCGCGCGTTTTCATGTGCTACTTAATGTAATGACTTGTTAGTACAGAGTTAAGAACACATGTGCGATGAGATAGTTCGGTAATATGTTTTTGTTCACAAGGATTTTTATATCATGACTAAGTACTGATTTATGTTTTAACTATCTTTTGCCGGCGTCTTCGTCCGCGCGGATTACAGTTTATCGCTATAAAAATGTCCTATGTCCTTCCTCAAGGTTCAAACTATCTCCACACCAAATTTCATCAAGATCGGTTCAGCCGTTTCGTTAGAATTAGTCGTGAAGAGAGACTGGGTATCGCTTTTATAATATTAGTATGGATGTATGGATGCTAATCTGCATTTGCTGAGAGGTATCTTTGTAATGCAAAAGGTGTTATTATGGTATCTTGTCGTAGTTACTGATACTGTTAGCTGCCATGTGGACACGGCCCGTTTTACTAGCGCTTTCTACCTAGTTATTACAAATGTACATCAATAATTTAAAGTTATTTGTATTGAAGAATACCTTATTACTAATTGCAAATGAGCAACATTTCTCAAAAACTTCTACTTTTAAAGATAATGACAAGGTACTTTTTACAAGTTGAAACGCTTAGTAAATAGCTATAAAGGTTCTTTTTCTCACAAAAACATATCAGGCACAACATTTGAATTTAATTTGAGTATATCTTTTGAATTATAGAGTGTATCAATGAATAATTACTATTTTTAGATATCATCTTTACATAGCCCACTCAACATTCCTTTTTACATTACTTACCTCAATTGATAGCCATCGTGTGAGCTTCGTAAGTAAATGCATTGATAGTGAGGACACATTATACCTTCGCAAACGTTGCGTGGCTATGCTGCAGTAGATACACCTCAATCAAATCAATCGTATAAATATCTATCCAGAACGTGAGCAAAACTGAGTCCGTAGTAACGAGCGATGGTAAAGATATATTTGTCGAAGAAATCAGTCCGGGAGAAAAGCGAAGGTCGTCGGTTTAATAATGCAATAACAAGATCAGAATTAAATAGTACAATACACACGAATACAAGCGCAACGGAGTTATTGCATAACTACAAAATGCAAAAAAGTATTCACAAGTGACATGAAATTTTGTGATGTGACAGATGTCTGATATTTCTCGTAGTCCGTTTTTGCTAAGTGAAACAGCAAAATCGTATTGAATTATTTGTAATAATGAAATAACAAACAAATTATAAGGTCACAAAAATGTTGCAATTTACAATATTGTTTTTAATAAACATTATGTGCATTCACTTTAATAATTGATACATTTGTCATTTATAAGTTTATTTATCATCGTACATAAGTACATTTCGTTGAACGGAACGTAAGACATTCAAAATGTCGTTGATATTCAGATAGAACAAATTACTTTTAATAGCAGCCCTTTACAGCGTGGAGTTCTAGAGATACATAACACATGCAGTAATTTTTATATGTTTTTTGTGAATATTAATAATTACCTGCAGTCAAAGTACGTTCTAGGCAAAAACTGACCATGTCCTTTGCCTCTGTAATATCAGAGCGTTTTGTACTGCAGGTATAGGTAGGTACCGATTTAACGATGAAACCCCAGTCCCATACAAACGTATTAATGTTTTTTTTTTAATTTGTTTCAACACGTCTAACGCATTTAGCCAAAATCAAATAAAGTGAAATTACAAATGGTATGTTTTTTCAATTAATAGTCAAAATGTCCAGTCCCAGTCAGTCAGATAGACAAAAGTCTAGTCAAGTCTCGATTGAGTGAAGTGGTGGAGCTTTACTGAAACTTGCTGAGGAGCACACGAATTGTTACGTGTTCCGCGTTTGTATCATTTGCGAACACTCGTGCACGTTAACGAACTAATGGTTAATATTACACATTAACATTCGAAGAAACACAAGTTTGAGGAAAAAAACAAAGAAATACAACCGTTTCGTTTTCGTTTCCGAAAGTCACGTAGTGATGTTTCCTGCTCCATACCGACGTATAAAAAAACACATATTTATATATAACATCATTGCATACAGCCGAACATATAACCGTCTCCTTTTGTGAAGTCGATTAAAAATTAGCATTTAACTAGTGAGACTACTCTAGTCTAATCAAATCAAGATACACCCCGATCAGCAGGATAAGCGACTGGTAGTCTGATTGCATCTTCATGTAGTCGACCCCAAAGTTATTAACGTACCCAACCAACTCGTTCGACTAAGATAAATGGAGAGCGCTTCTTTCTTAGGCAGAATACGTCCGCTGCTATGACGAATGACGCCGGCTTTTAAAAAAAAGTAACATTCTTTGTTTAAGTTCTTAATCGATAACGAGCTCCTAACGACCTCTGTGATTGATTTGGCGGGAAATTGTTAACAGGTAGGTAGATAACGAAATTATTTTTTACCCAAAGTTATGGAAATGATAAGTAGTTGGAAACTAATGAAATATATATATTTTCATTACCTACTACGTCTAGACATGAAAGCTTTCTGGTTTTTCAGTTTGAAAATACAAATTAATTACCTATGCTTTTAATTGTGTAAGTAACACGCGAAGGTAAAAATATGAAAAACTATTTCGGTTGTTATTTCTAGGAGACGATGAACATCAGCCAAACATACTCGTACATGCAGTTACATTTATGAAATTTAATCCACCTTTTAAAAGCTTTCAAATTGTGACCACAAAGTGAAGTGACAGCAACCGCAAGAATCAAGCAAGAATCTCATTACATATTTGCTTTGTAATCTCACTATCTTGGTTTTGTTTAAAGTGTTTAGTTTATGATAACGGTTTATTTTGCGCTACTAGTTGGCATGAAAACTAAAAAATATACTTGACAGCTTGATATTTAATCTTTGTTAGTTTTATTACATTATCATAATCATCTGTGGTCTGTAAATACGAGGGTGGATTGAAAAGTAGTCGGCCTACCCTAGAAAATAAACACATACTAAATCAGTTATATTTTTATTTTTTTAAATTATCACCATCAAGTTCAATGCACTTTTGCCACCTCCCCTTCCAAGCATTTAGACCGTTGAAAAAAAAATAACTTCCTTAGAGTCAAAATATGCGTCTACTGCTGCTTTGACCGCGTCGTTTGTCGAAAATATTTGACCTCCCAAGTGCTTTTTAGGTTAGGGAACAGAAATAAGTCTAATGGTGCCAGATCAGGTGAATAAGGTGCATGCGGTAACAGTTCAAAACCACAGTTGTGGATTTCAGCCATTGACTGCACAGACGTGTGAACACGGGCGTTATCTTGATGAAACAGGACTTTTCTTTTGAGCATTCCTCGACGTTTTCTTTTATTTCCTCTCGTAAACGAGGTAGTAAGGTGCAGTAGTAATCAGAGATTATAGTCTGACCCCTTTCAAGATAATCAATCATAATCAAACCTTTCGAGTCCCTGAATACTGTAGCCATCACCTTATTTGACGACACAATCGACTTAGCCTTTTTAGGGGGTGGTGAACTAAGTCTTCTGCACTGTTTTGATTGTTGTTTTGTTTCCGGTGTACAGTAATGAACTCATGTTTCGTCCATAGTAACAAAACGATTCAAAAAAATATTTGCATCGACTTCAAATAACTCCAAACAGTCGCGTGAAATAGTCAATCGCGTCCTTTTTTGTTCAACTGAAAGCAGTCGCAGAACCGACCTCGCAGACTCCTTGTGGAAACCCAACTCGTTGACTATGATGTTTTAAGTTCGTTCATAAGATATGTCTATAATCTCGGCTGTCTCTCTAACTTTTAATTTGCGGTCTCCCATTATAAAATCAAGTACTTTTTATACGCTTTATATTAGCTTCACTTGTATGTTTGTATGTTTGTAACAGACTCCCAAAGAGAATATAATCACTAAAAAGTTTTATTTAAAAAAAAGCGTGGGGTGCTTCTCATATCTGTCAATTAAATATTTATAACTATTGACCCATGCACCCCACGATTTTATTAAAATAAAACATTTTTTTCTTATTTACACTATTAAAATTTATTTTCTATTTTTTAGTTTGGTTTTCTATATAAAGCGTGTTTTTTAGTTTTTATAAACTATTATTTATTTTATACTTTTAAGTTTTTTTTTCCAATTATTGCATTGTCATCGGTCTTTGACAGCTGTGCAAAATTTGAATGAAATCTGACCGTTTAAAGTGGGTCAAAATAGCTTCCAATGGAGTCTGTAACAACATCCGTGATACAGGTTCCCGGTGTTAGCAAAATAAATAAAAATAGTGCTACTCAAAATGTCACAAAACATGTTTCATATGCACAAATAATAAAAGGAGCCCAGCCCACCTTACAGCAGCTACAATCTAAACAATATAAGCAAGTAAGCATGACACATGACATGGATGGAAAATTAAACAAAATTTTAAACCTCGTTACATTGTTCGACGAACACTTGAAAGTAGCACCAAGATAGCTTCATCAAAACAGAAAAAATTATAAGTAAACTTAAGATCATGGAATGGAACGCTAATGGACTACTACAACATCGTACTGAGCTCCAAGCCGTCCTAAACATAGAAAATATTGACGTGTGTCTTATCTCTGAGTCACACTTCACAAGGGAATCCTTTATTCAAATTCAAGGCTACAAAACTTATCACGCATTGCACCCCAATAACACTGCAAGAGGGGGTAGCACCATAATAATAAAGGAGAACATCTACCATCATGAACAATTTAAGTTTGAAGAACATCACATACTAGCTGTCGCTATTTGTGTCAGAACTAAGCGCTATCCTGTAACCCTTGCAGCAATATATTGCCCACCAAAGCGCTGAAAGCAGAACAGTATAGAAGTTTTTTAATACTACTTGGTAATCGATTCTTACTGGGCGGTGATTTTAATGCTAAGAACACCTTCTGGGGGTCTCGCCTAACCACTACTAAAGGAAAAGAATTATTATGTGCAATCAAAGAAATACATTGTAATGTAATATCAACAGGAAAGCCCACCTATTGGCCTACTGACCCTAATAAAATACCAGATCTCATCGATTTCTTCATCTTTAAAAATATATCACCCAGCTTTCTTCTAATTGAGGAAGGTTATGATATGAGCTCAGATCACTCACCAATAATATTAACTTTAAGTGATACTATTGTACAAAAAGAGAATATTCCGACTCTTGTTAATTACAGAACGGACTGGAAAAGTTTTAAACTAGATTTAGAAGGAAAAATCAATCTAAAAGTCCCACTAAAAACGCACTACAGCTAGACATAGAAGTAAGAAAACTTATAAAAGACATACAACAATGCGCTTGGGCAACACACCGGAATATAAAAAGAGAACCAGAGTTAAGTCGTACCCTATAGAAATCAGGGACTTGATTGTTAAAAAAAGAAATCAAAGACAAAAGTGGCAGATGACTAGATCTCCACAAGACAAGACACTTTTTAACAATCTTACAAAAAAACTTAAAAGGAAAATACAGAACTTTAGTGATGAGACTATAAATTCTAATCTAAGTCAGCTAACAAGTGATCGGACAACAGATTATTCTCTTTGGAAAACAATGAAGAACCTTAGAAAGCCAATCATGCATATTCCACCTACAAAAGAACATAATGGAAAGTGGGCAATCAATAACGGACAGAAAGCTAATAGAGATGATGAAGACTTTATACAAGAAGAAACTTCTAAAATTGAGCTAAACATAAGATTTGTTACACCAAAAGAGGTTTTTCACGAGATCAAACATCTAAGTTGCAAGAAATCTCCTGGTTATGATTTAATTACTCCTGGTTATGATTTAATTTGCGAAGTTCTACATAACCTCCCTCGTAAAGCTTTAGTTAAAATAACTACGCTCATCAATGCATCATTTAGACTTCAGCATGTATCAAGTGAATGGAAAGTAGCCGAAGTCATTATGATACCCAAACCTGGTAAACCACCTCATGAAGTAACATCATATAGGCCAATTTCATTGCTGCCGATAATGTCGAAATTGTTTGAAAAACTACTACTGAGACGATTGAAGCCATAAAAGAAAATAAATTCATCCCGGATTATCAATTTGGATTTAGAGAAAAGCATTCTACAATAGACCAAGTGCATAGAATCACTAATGTTATTGAAAAAGCTTTAGAGGAGAAAAAAGTTTGTACAACTGTGTTTCTAGATGTAGCTCAAGCATTCGATAAAGTTTGGCATAAAGGTCTTCTGCACAAATTAAGAAAAATGCTGCCTAAA
Organism: Alsophila aescularia; assembly: GCA_946251855.1. NCBI lineage: Eukaryota > Metazoa > Arthropoda > Insecta > Lepidoptera > Geometridae > Alsophila > Alsophila aescularia. The sequence continues at coordinate 57,118,838 of OX276374.1, read as the reverse complement.
CAGTTTGCAGATATTCTCGAGTTTTATCTAACACATAGAATGTTCAGAGTAAGGCAAGAAGATGCGTATTCAGAACTTAAGCAAATAAAAGCTGGAGTACCGCAAGGGAGTGTCTTAGGTCCGTTCCTGTACTTATTGTACACTTGCGATATCCCAGATTTAGAAAATAATACCATTGCCACCTTTGCTGATGATACAGCAATCATGGCGATTGGGGCTACTCAAGAGGAAGCGGTCGAGAAAGTGCAAACAGCCGTCAATACCATCTTCGATTGGACTAAAAAATGGCGAATAAAACTTAACCAATCAAAATCCACACATGTAGATTTTACAAACAAGAAAACGAATTATCATCCTGTATTTATAAACGATCAAGTAATACCACACGAAAATACGGCCAAGTATCTTGGTATGACATTAGACGCAAAGCTTCGCTGGAAGGCCCATGTCAAAAAGAAACGCGATGAAATGGAGCTTCGCTACACAAAAATGTATTGGCTTCTAGGAAAACACGTCAAACGTTGAAACGTTGTCAGTTTGCAATAAATTACTTTTATACAAGCAAGTCCTCATGCCAATATGGACTTACGGTATCCAGCTATGGGGCTGTACCAAATCCACTAATATACAGATCATTCAACGTTTCCAAAATAAAGTACTCAGAGGCATCGTTAATGCACCGTGGTACATCAGAAGTAACGACCTCCATCGAGACCTGAAGGTGGATCTCGTTACTAAGGTCATTAAAAAAGTTGCCGAAGGTCACAAACGAAGACTTCATCATCATGTGAACGTCGAGGCTATCCAGCTCCTCGACAACCCGGGCATCGTGAGAAGACTCAAACGGACAAAACCATTTGAGTTAGTTTAGTGATATGATAGTGACAATGTAGTATCAATTAGTGCAAATCAAATAAACAGAAGAACAAAGTGACTTCCCCTTAAATAGTGACATTAAGAAAAGTGTTATTGGACACATTCTTAGTTTATACTGACTACTTAGCAGCTTAGGTGAAAGCAAAATTACTTATTAGTCTTAAGGCTAGACTGTATTTTTAATGAGGCACCACAATTCCGTGGTAAATCATTACATAAAAAAAAAATACTCTAATAAAATTTATTTTCTATTTTTTAGTTTGGTTTTCTATATAAAGCGTGTTTTTTAGTTTTTTTAAACTATTATTTATTATATGCTTTATATTAGCTTCACTTGTATGTTTGTATGTTTGTAACCGACTCCTTTGGACGCTATTTTGACCCACTTTAAACGGTCAGATTTCATTCAAATTTTGCACACCTGTCAAAGACCGATGACAATGCAATAATTAGAAAATAATAGTTTAAAAAAACTAAAAAACACGCTTTGTATAGAAAACCAAACTAAAAAATAGAAAATAAATTTTAATAGTGTAAATAAGAAAAAAATATTTCGTTTAAAAAAAAGCGTGGGGTGCTTCTCATATCTGTCAATGAAATATTTATATAACTATTGGCCCATGCACCCCACGTTTTTTTTGAAACAAAACATTTTGTTTTTAAATTTACACTATTAACATTTATTTCTATTTTTTAGTTTGGTTTTCTATATAAAGCGTGTTTTTTAGTTTTTTAAACTATTATTTTTAACATTTTCGTCAGTAGTGAATGTCGAAGGCCTTCCAGACCGGGGTTCATCTTTCACACTATCTCTTTCACACTTAAATTCTGCTACCAATTTTTTGACGGATGACTAAGACAGAGCAAAATCCCATAATGTACTACTACTGACCATATCATCATGGATGGCTTTTGACACGGTAATGTTAGCTTTTGATGATAGCCCCTTCTTATGGAGGTACTTAATGACGGCACGCTCCATTCGCGGAAATTATGGCCGATTGCTTTGTTAATAAATTTATAAAATCACAACTAATTATCGCACACGTTTCGAACTTCACACAATGAACTAATCTGAACTGAACTAAATAATGTGAGCAGATGTGATTTTTAGAATTGAATGGATCTGTGCTAAGCCGAGTACTTTTCAATCCACCCTCGTATCTGAGTAATATTATTTTATTCTCGCATTGTATAAATAATAGTACAAATTATACTAAAAAACCAAAGTATACGCACAAAATACTTACCTTACAAGACATAATCGAAAGTGATAAGAAACCCGACTGCGAAGAAAACTAAAATGAATCAAAAATTTCAGTGAGAATGGTTGCTGACCAATTTTAAATCGTTATAGATCCTACATGGTTATTCGAAATGAAAAATTATAACGTCTACTTTATTTTTTCTTTTTAACAATATGGCGTCTGGTTGTCGTCATATTGAATTTTGTTAGGTACTGTCATTAGATTAAGATGTCTTAATACTCATAAGATTAAGACAAATCGATTGGCGAATGAATCATCAAAATCGGCCCACGCGTTTGGTCTCTAGAGGGCCACAAAGGAACAAACATACATAAGTACATAGGCTTATAAACACATTACCCTCAGCCCTCAGCGCAATCGGGTAAAAAGGGGTTATTGGTAGAGCCGTACGCTCTAAGATATTTGTCCTGCTCTTCAAGGTGCAGGTTAAGGATAGGTGCAGGGTAAGGATATTTGGTTAGGTGCAGGATAGGCGAAGCATCTCGGTTTTCATATATACGTTTTTTTTTAAAATAATTTTTCGACTTTTCTAGAAACTGAGTTCACAGAGAATTGAACTACACATTTTTTATTGTAATAATGCCTTTGGCAGAAACTGAATGAAGTTGATTAATTCCATCGACGGGAACGTCACGTGTTTTTTTTTTTAAATCGTTTTTTTAGTGTATCGGTGAACACATCTGAATTAAGTATTTTGTGAAAATTAATTACCTATAAAAACATAAAATCAACTAACCGTTTTCAAAGGTTTGATTTTAAATATTCGTAAGGACGAATCGTCAAATTTTAAGCATATCTCGTCTTTTCGTGTTTTTTGGTTACAAACAAGGTTTTACCGAAGGATCCATGCATGTACCTCCTACCGACTACCGCCAGCATCAACAGATATTATTAAAAACATTTTTCTGGCAAACTCTGACGCCAGAGGCCAACACTACCTCATCCGACATACATATCCGATGTACAGAGTTAATCATCAAGGATTCCACTAGCAACGTCAATACAACTCACGCTCTCAGTTCATTTCGCACGACAGTTCACGTTATTCTCTCCATCATAAAACTCGCTGATACAGTAAATACTGAAACGTCACGAAATGTGTCATTTTATTCAATTCTTTCCCCCTAGACTCGCTTAGGCAAGTTAGGTCGCTAGTATCGCGCGCCGCACGCGACTTCGCGGGCTGTTCCATCTTTAAGACACGCTAGCGCTGCTACAGCGATTTACCAACGATTTATAGTTAGCACGACGCGATAAATATATTCTTTGACACGAAGAAATTGTTTTATGTGGGGAATTAGTAGGTATTCATAGTGGAGTTTCGGGTTCACGAAGCATTCAGAATTCCACATCGCTGCATAGTTTCCAGAATAAGCTTCTCTACTGAATGCTTCTCACTTGGTCCAAGCAGGCGACTAGTCGCATGTTTATGTATCCGCGTACCTGACACCTTCAAACAAACAACTTCACTCAGCAGCCAGGAGAAATTGCCAAGGACAAGAAGTATGAATTCATATGGATACGCAATGGCGGCATTTATATGAGGAGAGACGATAACTCATAGAGCTTCATAGTTTAAGGAGATGGAGTTTCAGAACTCTTTAACTTTGCGTTATTATATTAAGTATTTTTTATCAAAATGTCTTAGTCAAATGTCTTGGTCTTAGGACCAAAAATGAAAGCATACTGATGAAGCATTGAGGCACGATTTTGATATAATTCTAATCACAGAGACATGGTGGTCTGTGATCACGAGGTTTTAGATGGCGGTAGCGTGCTTATTGCTATTCAAAAACAGTTGAACCTTTCCGTAAATAGGAATGGGAGAAAGACAGTGCAGATCTTTGGGCGGTCTTAAATTCTCCACCACGATTTTTGACTTGTGGAGACCTCAACCACCTCATTGAAATCAACGTCCAGTATTGCGCGAACTGCACAGACCGCTCACAGATGGCGCAAACATCAAGTTCATGCAAGGCCTGCATTGTGCAAACAAAATTCTCTCCGCGAAGTAGTTTATTATATAGAATTTCCAACGAGAAACCTTTGGACAGCTGTCCCCGGGCCAACAACACCGGGCTAGGTCCGGAAATAACTTTCCATCTAGGCATGAAGAAAGGATAGCCTTTATTCTGTTGATATCAAATATGACAAGAGATGGCATGACTATAGTATGGTACTAAAGAAAGCTCTCGTTTTGTTTTCAGATACAACTGCGCCGTACGTGCTATACAAAGATGGCGTGGAGCGCGCCCCGCCCGGCACCCAATGGGGGGGCGCGGTCCTGGACGGTGGCTACCAGCCCATGCAGCACCAGAGCCCGGGCGGGCCCTCGCCGCAGCCCGAGCCGCAGCTGGCGTCCCCCGCACCCTCGCCCTACCCGCCGGCGCCTCCGCCGCCCGATCCCACCGGGGCCGCGGAGGACGCCGCGCAGCAGCTCGCGCAACAACAAGCTCAACAGCAGGCGCAGCAACAGCAACAACAACAGCAGCAGCAACAACAGCAGCAGCAAACATCCCCCGAGCACATGCAAGTGGAGCAGCAGCTGCAAAGTCAGTCGCAGCCGTCGCAGGAGCACCTTGATCGGGCGCCCTGCTTCGTCCCACAGCCCGACTTGCAGCAACAGTACACGCCTTACTTCAAGGAGACGAGGCCGACGAGCCACATGCTCGGGACGGGAGGGTTTCCTCTGCACTACTTAAAGCAGAACGGAGGCGTGCTGTCGCTCGAGGCACCGTTAGACCAGTACGGCGCACCCGACCTCCGGCATTTACCCGACATTGTCCAACCCGAGCCACCCAAGCCGCGCAAGCATAATCCCAACTCGGAGCTGCGGCTGTTCAAGTGCCTGACGTGCGGGAAAGACTTCAAGCAGAAGTCGACGCTGCTGCAGCACGAGCGCATCCACACGGACTCGCGGCCGTACGGCTGCCCCGAGTGCGGCAAGCGGTTCCGGCAGCAGTCGCACCTGACGCAGCACCTGCGCATCCACGCCAACGAGAAGCCGTACGCGTGCGTGTACTGCCCTCGCTCCTTCCGCCAGCGGGCCATCCTCAACCAGCACCTGCGCATCCATTCCGGTGAGAAGCCATATACGTGCGTCGAGTGCGGCAAACATTTTCGCCAGAAGGCCATCCTGAACCAGCACGTCCGCACACACCAAGGCGAGCGCTATTCACACATATATGCCCCTCCCCGGTCCACGCGCGCGCCGCCCGCACTGCCCGCGCGGCACTGCCGGCGCCGCCCGCGACTCCCGCCGCCCCCGCACGTTCGATTCGGTCTCGCATCCATTGGCCTTCCTATCAGACAAATTCTCGGTCCCCTCGTCGCCTGCTCGGCGGAGGCGCTCGCGAGACGCGGACCGACCGCCGGACGCTCCCGTAACCGTCCCGATGCATTAACACCCACTCGTCGGTCACCCAGCATGAGCGTGCTCCCGCCGCCGACTGACCGCTCCGTTCTCTTGTTGCAGACGTGTCGCCGCACCTCATCTTCAAGAACGGCACGACACCGACGCTGTGGCCGCAGGACGTGCCCTTCCCGCCCGACGAGCACAAGGAGGAGATCCAGTCGCAGTACGGTGACACGGACGGCTCGGGCGAGCAGCGCGGCTCGTGCTTCTCGCCCGGCGACACGGCGCAGTACCCCGCCTACTTCAAGGACACCAAGGGGCTCAACCACGGCGTGTTCGGCACGAGCCTCTCGCTGCAGTACCTCAAGGGCGGCAAGCTGCCAGACGTGCTCGGCGGCCGCGCGATGCCGCTCTACGTGCGTTGCCCCATCTGCCAGAAAGAGTTCAAGCAGAAGTCGACGCTGCTGCAGCACGGCTGCATCCACATAGAGTCGCGGCCCTACCCGTGCCCCGAATGCGGCAAGCGGTTCCGACAGCAGTCGCACCTCACGCAGCACCTGCGCATCCACACCAACGAGAAGCCATACGGCTGCGTGTACTGCCCACGCTTCTTTCGGCAGCGTACCATCCTGAACCAGCACCTGCGCATCCACACGGGCGAGAAGCCGTACAAGTGCACGCAGTGCGGCAAGGACTTCCGGCAGAAGGCGATCCTGGACCAGCACACGCGCACGCACCAAGGCGACCGGCCCTTCTGCTGCCCGATGCCCAACTGCCGGCGGCGGTTCGCCACCGAGCCCGAGGTGAAGAAGCACATCGACAACCACATGAACCCGCACGCAGCGAAGGCGCGGCGCGCGGACAACAAGACGCCGCGGCCGCTGCCACCAGCCTCCGCTGTCGTCAAGCCGGAGCTGTACTTCCCGCAGTGCTACGCGCCGCCCTTCCAGCAGTTCCAGTCGACGGCGCCCGAGTTCAAGCCGGCACTGGGGCCGGGCGGCTGCCTGCCGGCGCAGTGACCCGCGCCGCCGCGCTGGCCGCCACCGCCCGCGCCGCCCCACCAGCTGCACCACGACCTCTATTCCGCCGACCGGCTCTACTGAGCTCCCCCAGTATACGACAAGCGATACGACTACCGATCTGAGGATGTCGGAACCGCCGTTAACGAGCTTCGATCTGTACATAGCGAGTGTCGCCGCGCCGCACGGTCGCGGCTTGCCGATAGTGTTACCGAGGACGCACACGTTTAGCGTTTTTGCCCCGTAATTAGTAAGTTACCACGTAAGAGTTAGGATTCTCGGTGATCCTCGATGTGGTCGAAGTGTCGACGTCCGAACGGATCGAACCAGAGATTAGAATTTAAAGAACTTCGTTGAGATTTAAGATAAGAATTGAACATTTACCAGTATGTAACACTATTTCGCGATGAATGCTTTCGGTGCGTTATTGCGCCCGCTCGTAATTATATACATTATTGTGTAGGTTTATTAAGTTAATTTTATTTACGTGTATCGAGGGATGAAATCTGGCGTGATGAGGGAGAGTTCGATAAATTAATGATGCTCAATATATCATAAAATAAAACTAAGCGTAATCTTTTTAGGCCAGAGATCGGTAACACAGGAGTGTAGGTATAATTAAGAACGGCGCTGGAACAGAAGCAAGAATGCAGACCAAAAATGTAGGTTACCTTTTGCCATCAGCATTGTTTCTTTTATAGTACTCACAACCGTTTCTGTTACTTAATAACTCATGAATTTGATATTACAGACAGTCTGTAAAGCTGTAGGTGCCAAATACTATAGAGTTTTGAATTCTTTCAACCAGCTTCTATTGCGGTTGGCTAGTTTAGGTTGTTACCAGTTTTCAAGCAGTGACAAAGAGTTGCATTTATATAATATGGAAAGGGTCAGACTGAGAAAGGACTGTGATAGCTAGGTAGGTTAGGTGTATTCGCTCACTTAGCGGTAAAACGTGTCTTGAAACTGTCGACTATTGGGATCGAGTGAATGAGTAGAAATATTTTCGATTTGTGTATTTTCATTTATATGTCGACTTGAAATTGCCAAACTTTTGCGTTTTATGTTCCTAAATTATTGAGGGGTATGTCGCCAGATTGCAATCGCCAGACTTCCATGTCTTTTATTTACCAAACATAAGTACGTGTAGATAACTTGATTGACTTTAATTATTTGATTTTCAACTACTTGCCCATTATGCTGATATTTTGTTTCGAGTTTCACTTACTCAATACTGTTTTTTTTATATTCCGACATACCTCTATAACTTTATTATAAATCGCTTTCCTTAAAAGCGTGTATATCTTTCCTCCTCGACTGAATTGATATTGTTAGTTAGGATGAGTGAGATTAGTACATTGTACCAATAGGTAACGTGTGATGTCGCCAAGTGCTTTGCCGTAGTTTGATCCATGGAGGGTATGCCAGAGTAAAGTTATTTCTAATTTAGCTTAGCCTATCAACTTCGAATTACCAAGCAATTCGACCATTCATCGCGAAATAACTTAGCAATTAGGGAGAATACAGATATATTTGAATTTGTAAAGTCTGCGGAGTGTTCTGTGCCGTAACATGCGTCCTTGGTTATTTCGCGTCCACATTCCCATCGTAGACTTCAATTTGAAACACAATCGCAATGTAAATACATAGAAGAAAAGATATATGAAATATATCAACCTTACTTTTATATCAATCTTGTTGTACTTTCGTTTTCGATACGGCGAGTCTTAACGACTATAAACTGAGCGTTGCAGAATATTCCGTCAGACTCATTTTAAACGTTTTACATCTCTGTTTGTTTGTAAAGACTTATAATACTTATTTTACTATATTATTGTGATGATTTCTTTTTCCTACCGCATAATATGAAATGTTAATTCACTGATATATTATTATGTAATTAAGCTCGATTTGTGGGAGTCACATTCTTGGATACCATTTTATGATTTAAGACAACGATGTGGAGATGCGATTGAGTTGTTTGTGTTCTGTATATTCAGAGTCTAAAATAAGCATTGGACCGTTATTACTAAAATTGTGAACGCGACCGTTTTGAGCTCCGATGTCCGCACGCGTGATTCGGCGGTCAGAATGGTCGAGCAATCCGCAAAGTTTTCATTTTCCTATTTGATTTTCCTATCAAACTTTTGGAGGTTTACAAACGAAAAGACACCATTATCGAAGAAAATTAGAACCATTTTTCCGTGACTGGTTTTCCACAATGACGCAAGTGTTCCTCCCAGGCCGCGGCGCGCCGTCCTCGTGCCCACACTACTCTAGCTTTCAGTTTACAAGTCTTATATTTTCAAATATACCACAAACGCAGCCTTACACAATAATAGTCGATAAGTATTTTTATACAGGAATGTTACAGTTTTACAGAAGACTCGGGGGCGCGGACGGCGCGCAGCCAATACAAAGTTTGAATACAAATATACTACAGTGCCATAGCCGAATACGAACCTCAGATGTATACTTACTTATTAGATTTTTATACCGATACAAATGGATTTAATTTTAACTATAACAAAGTGATTAAGTATACAGAGATTACAGATGATATTTTATACATTTATTACAAACAATATTATTAAAAGGTACACGTGAATAGTCTTAAAGTTAGCGTGGTATTTGCAATGTCTAAGTAAATAAGGATCTGGGTTTGTTTTCATTTTACTCGGTTGAGTGGTGATTTTAAACAGCAGATATGTTTCGTCCTGAAATAGGACTCACACCATCAGATCCGGCAGACACATGAAAGAATTGATAATCTCTAATCTTTTCGGAGACTTCCACCAGTCACATGAAAGAATTGATAATCTCTAATCTTTTCGGAGACTTCCACCAGTCACATGAAAGATCATCACAATCAATGCCGATGTATATGTGTTTTCCAAATATTTTATAGAAGGCCTCTGATATTTAAGTCCGAGATTATTTTTAACCGACTTCTACGAGGTTCTCAATTGGACTAAATATTTATTTACGTATATTGACTCATATCTCGGGGATTTCTAAACTGATTCCTAATGACTGATTTAAATGTTTTTTTTTCATTTGAAAGGCTACTCCTTCACTATGGTCTCATATAGATTACATCAAAATCGACTAAAATAATTTTGATGTAATGTGTATGTGACCATACTGAAGAAACCGATTTGAAGTTGTTTTTTTTTACTTACTCAAATAATTATTATAATTTAATCTTGTGTCCCGGGCCTGTTGGTAATGTTGAGTCCCAAGGAGAAAAAGTATTTATTTACTGATTACACTATTATTGTAAATACATATCATTGTGAAATAGCAACCCAGGCAGTGTTGCAAGTAATAGTAGTGCTAATTCCGATTACCTAATGTTACCGTTTATAAATCTTCATATTTTCCTATAAATTAAGAATCTTTCAAATTCTGTGTAACAATTTCAGTCTTTAGGCGAGTGTTATGTAAAAATTGCTTTTATCGGTTGAAGGTTTGGAATATGAAATTGTTTAAATAAGTTTTTCAGACTGTTCTGTTGGCATTGCTCACTGTTTTGTTAAGTTTGCTCAATTACTTTTGTATACTTTTAAACATAGACAATTTAGCTCTACCATTTTAAGTGTATCTGTGTGTTTTTGTATCATAATTTTTTGAGAGCACGGTTTTGCTTTTCTTAATACCTATTTTTAAGAAACTCTTCTGTGTCAGGCATTTCGTAAAAATTGGACATATCTAAAAAAATACTAAACGTGCCGTCCAATTCAAGAGTTAAATCCACGAAGTTGTATGTTTTTCTTTGCAGGTAATTTTGCTAAGATTCGTTTTGATACATGTTCCTTACCTTTGAAATAGGTACGTAATTTATTTACCTCCGCTGTGACCCCGTTGAACTGTCTTGTCTAACAGTAGGATAGTTCTCCGAGAATCCTTTTTGCCAATTCTTACCTACTGAAACTTTTTCTATGGAATTAAATTCCACGTCATATATAAATGTCATTTATAAACGACATATAGGTATTGCGACACAGTGCAATTTTATGAATAAAATATTTAATCATTTTCTTCGTAAAGACATAATCTCTGAATAAATGGTACTTTTTGTATATTTTAAGTTGTTAAAGATATAAAAAGGAGAGAATAAGATTGCAAGTGTACTTTGCATAAACGTAAGAGAAAAGAGACACACGTCAATTGTATGAAATACAATGTATTCGGGCAATGTAAGTAAAACTGACACGCTGTCGGGTACATACACGGGACACATTGAATTATTATACGGAACAAGCAAAATAATAATTATTCAATATGTATTTTGTTATAATTATTATTTGTATTTATTTATGTTTTTGCACTTTTTTAACAATATAAGAGGAAATAATTTATTTATTTAATAATTTATACATATTTTAGGGTTCCGTAACCAAAGGGTCCAAACGGAACCGCATTGCTACGGTATCGCAGTCTGTCTTTCTGTCAATCAATCTGTAAGTCCCTCTGTCACAGCACAGGTTTAAAGCACCTAAAGCTATTAAAAAACAACAATACACGCTATAAATTGAACATCAATGTCTTAAACGAAATAAGAGGTTTATTGGTACAGGAAAATCATATAAAAAGTTATAAGAAATCAATATTTCAAGAGCACAGTCATGGAAAGGGAATAAAAAAACGCTTCGTATACTTGATTGTTAAAATCGGTATCGTTTAAAAGAGCTTTTTTTAAACGAGCACAAATATATCTTTGTTTTAATCAAGAAGCAAAGACTTCAAGTCAGTTTTGTCAGAAGTGACGTAACGGTATACGGCTCAGATACTTATTTTCAGAGCTAAACATACTTTACATTTAGACAGCTAATACTAAATTACACCTGTATTACTACTTTAGATGTTCTAATTGTTATATAGCCAAAAGCCACTTCAAGAAAATATAGTATTAATTAGCAATGCAATAAAAATTAAGTCTTCGAGGTACGGAACCCGAAAGCGCAAAGCACGACTCGACTTTTTGACCTTTTATTGATAATACTTAATTATTATCTTACACAGTTATTTACATTGTATTTGGTAACATATTGTTGCTGTTCGTTCCGCTAAAATAATTCCATGGATCTGATAGAATAATATTATAAGTAATCATCAAAACAAACAAAAAACACGGGTTTCTTTACTGATTCCTTTCGAATAATGCATTTATTTCCGATCTCATGATGAATGTAATTTAAAACCCAATCGGCGTACTTAAAATTATACTTTAAATTATTGTGCAGTTTCGGTTTGATTCTAAAGAAGACTGCATCCAAAATATAAATCAATCATTGCTGTTTCTTAAAATACTTCAAATATAGATATTACATTTAATTATGAGGAGGTATTATATTCCAAACATGCTGATTTCTTTTATAAATCAGGGCGGCATTTTTAATGCGATACATTATATCTTCGATCACAGAAAACGAGTTTTTTGTATATGTTCAGTGCGCTAGCGGTGTTTTATATTTAATAGCGTTTTTTTTATTCAGCCTCAATAAGATTTGTAAAAATAATAAAACCGTTATGTTAAGCGCTATATTCGAATCTTCAAAACTGGTGCATCTAAATTGTAAATACCCAAAATTCACTCTTCCTTTCGTCGCACTGTAGAAAACAGAATAGCATGTTACAAAACATCATACATTAGTACGGGAAAGGTTATTAATATCCATGCATGTTAATGAGTTTAGAATAATTAGTTTCCTATAGGGTTGGCTACGAATTATTTCAACGTCTTCCATTTCGTCGTAGATATAACGATGTTCTAATGTTTCATTTTATATTAGTCTTTATTTTGTATAATTTACAATAAAAATGATCGTTCTGCAGATACTGCAGCCCTAGTGCAATAACACTAATTTTTTGGCGGATAATCGTATAATTTATTTTTTATTTCTATTTACCTTACTTTTAATACATAGTAGATGTTAACATAGGTATAAAATAATTGGTAGCCAACATAAAATGGCCTATATATTTCATTTTAAACTAGATTTACCTACATATGTACGCGTACACTGCCACTCTCGCCAACCGCTGTCGATTAATATTAATTAAGTTTTAATCACAATAGACTTGTTAAAGTTCCGCGGTAAATTAAGTGTTATTGAATGTTTTATAAAGATGAACATATTAGATGAATGATCTTGTAATCTGGATTGCGTTTTTACAGATTTTATTATATGCAGCTTTGTGACAAGTCGGGAATCTACGTCGCCTATTGGGTTATTTTTGCTACAAACTTATTTGACGCCAATACAGATTTCCGTAAACTCAATAATACAATAGTTATACAGATTATACATTATATACAGAGCGGTGATATTATTATAGATATACAGATGTTTATTTGTGTTTATAAAGAGGCGCGGTAGGCGACGTATCTGGATGCGTGTCGTATTGGTTTTTAAACATGGTGCTGTTCTAACGTTAATTGTATATATTTATTATAATATACAAACAATAGACTGGTAATTTTACAATGTTGTTAGGTTTCTACAGAGATATCAATTGGTGCTGCGGTCAACTTATAGGTAAACTTTTTTTTTCTTTTGACATGTAGGTACGAGTTTAAATATATGAATTTTAAACAGAGTTATATTGATTAATTTTAATAATTATATTGCGTTAGAAAGTTTTCTGCAATCACAGTTTAAAAATATATATATATACAGATTATAATATAATAGTAACTAAGCTGTAGCTTAACCAGAAATAAGTTCCTTGTAGTACGGTAACTTAAAGTAACGAGGATACCATAACAGAACGGTTTATATATACAAATTAGTAATTTTCTTCAGACTCGTTAGAGATGACATAAATAAAAGAATAACTCGTTTAATTATATACACTTTCGATAAAACAATTTCTCATACATATAAGTAAGCCACAGCACCAACACACAAGTTACAATAGAATATATTTTCTTACAGACAGATCATACAACCGAAATAGGCTATATGAAATTCATTTTAGACAAACCCAGAATACAAGATCTAACTTTTTATACGACAGCTTTATTCTGTTTTGTTTCCTTCCATAGAGTTATTGTTTCCGAGAAAAATACAGTTGGTTGCGATGGTTACAGAGATCTGGGCGAAAAATTATAACGTTGGCGTAATATAAAAATTGTAAATATATTTTCTAGTTCTTCCAAAACGATAATATCAGTATTAAATACAAAATTCAACTTTGGTTAGGTCAAAAGTGTATGTGTGATCTATAGAGAATTTTTGCATTAGAACCTTCTTGGTGTACTTTTTATAATTATTTTTAATTTTTATTATTATTATTTTCCTTACTTTAAAATTATGTATTTTGTTTTGTAATGATCTTGCCTAGATTTGCATTTACATTAGTTACTTTTAATACGTTTGAAGTTGATACCATCGTATTTATATATATTATTATTGAATTAAGGGTTTTTTTTGTTTTTCTTTTGTCATTGAATAGAAGTAAAATGTTGTAAAAAGTAAGCTCGTTGTATTTTATCAAATAAACACTTTTTAGTCCAACTGAAGCAATACTAAGCAGTTTTATTTTACCTACCCTTAAATCTAGCTGCGTACCAAGGCTTTGCCCGCGTTGTCATTTTTTCGAAGTAAAAAGTAAAAAATGCCTGAGCTACGAGTATGATCATAATCATGATGCATACTACTTCGTCGTCAAAGGGACTAGCGAGCTAAGCTAAGAGCAGTGGCCACTTGAACCAATAAAGTTGACCATCGATTTTTGTTCATCATCATCATCATTATCAGCACGCATCAGTCACAGTCCACTGTCCATGGGCCTCTCCCAAGACACGTCACAGAGCCCGATCTTCGCCTCTTCTTTTCCAACCGCCGCCAGCCATCTTGCTTATGCCGTCGCTTCATCTAGCCGGAGGGCACACTACGTTTGTCTAGTCGTGGCTCAAGAACACGTCTACCGGTTCCAACGGTTATCGGTCCGGCAAATATGACCAGCCCACTGCCACTTCACTGTGTTATGTCGATAACTTTGGTTCTCTGACGGATCACTTCATTCCGGATTGGATTTCTCAAAGAAACTTCGAGCATTGCCCTTTCCATAGCACGCTGAGAGACTTTGAATTGATAAACTAGTCGTACCGTGAGAGCCCACGTCTCAGGTCCGTAAGTCATAACAGGTAGGACGCACTGGTTGAAGATTTTAGTTTTCAGGCATTGGGGAATTGGTGACGAAAAGACTCGACGAAGTTTACCAAATGCTGCCAAGCCCAGCTTTTTTTTGAAGGTTTCTTCTACGGGCTTCTCTCTCAAAGTTGTTATTACCCATATTCAGCGTTTGCCCAAGGTAAACATACTCTTGAACAACTTCAAGAGGAGATCCGTGAACAGCAATCGGTTCCGGTAAGACATGTTCATTGAACATCATCTTAGTTTTATCCAAATTCATCCGGAGATTCAACGCAACGGGCGTTGAGATCAATCAGCTAGGCCATTCAGCATCTGATGTAAGTCCTACAAGTTTCTGCCATAATGACGATGCCATCCGCAAATCTCAAGTGTGAGATGTGCTCGCCGTTGATGTTTATGTCACGTCTTTCCAGTCCAGAGTCTTAAACATATCCTCCAATGCATTTGTGAACACTTTCGGGGAAATGTGCCCCTTGTCTCACTCCTCGATGCAGGAGTATTTGCTTAGTCTGCTGATTCTGTACTTGCATGGTTATTGTTGCGGCGTCATACAGGCATCTCAACACTTGAATATATCGCCAGTCGACTTGGCATATCTACAGGGACTGTTGAAATTCGTCGAGTCTACGAGCGAGACGATTCGTGATGACTCTTGACAGCTTATAGACATGGCTCAAGAGCGAGATGGGCCGATAGTTTTTCATAAGGGTATATTACCCTTTTTGAAAAACAGGATGACTACACTGTTGTCCCCATGCCTGTGGAGTTCTCCCAGAGAAGAGAACGGAATTAAATATACTCTGCAGTTCTTTGAGCGTGGGTGTACCTCCTGCTTTTAAGAGTTCCGTGGTAAGTTCGTCCTCCCCAGGGTCTTTTCCATTTTTGAGCTGTTTAAGAGCCATCACGACTTCATCAAGGCTGACTTCTGGCAGCTCTTCGGTAAAGTGGCCGTTTAGGGTGGCCCTGGAGTCCTCGGTGTTGGATTCTAGTCTGGATGCCTGCGACGTATATAAATCCATATTAAGGCCATAAAAATCTTCAACTTCCGCGAGTATCTCTGGCTTCGAAACGTCGACTTCCCCATTCATTGTTCAGCTTCGTCAGATGGCTCCCAGGGCCCGATCTAAGGGAGGCGAGCCGGGCAAATGCCCAGAGCGGTAAATATGAGGGGCGGCAAAATTGAGAGCACCGCAGCCCGGGCGGTTGCATGGAGAGAAATATTATAAAAATTACAGCGCTCAACAGTCCAACAATAATAATTTTAAAAGTAAAAAAAAAAAAGAAGTTTTAGGTAGCGGCTGTAAATTTTTAGACGGACCAATATATTTTAAAGTGATGTCTTATTGTTCTTAATTCTGTCCTAG
Source organism: Alsophila aescularia (assembly GCA_946251855.1). Taxonomy (NCBI): domain Eukaryota; kingdom Metazoa; phylum Arthropoda; class Insecta; order Lepidoptera; family Geometridae; genus Alsophila; species Alsophila aescularia. Next base: position 57,102,791 of record OX276374.1, on the reverse strand, counting down.
CAAGCAGCCAAGCAGGAAGAAAAATAGAAAAGAAGGAACCAACTCTTGAGCACCCAAAATGTGATGATTTCTCACAATCTTTGAGAATACAAGGAAATTCTCCCAAATGTTATACGGATTTTACATTTCTGAACCTAATTATGATGGGAAATTTCAATTGTAAACAGTTTTTCCGTTTTTCGAGTTAGAACTGGTAAATATTACAAATGATAATAGAATTGGTGACCAACGTAGATAATTCTTATTTTTTTTAGATATTTAATGCAATGCACTTGATTGCACAAATGTAAAACACTTCAGTTTAACGGTTAATTTATTTATTTGTGCAATCCCGTGCATTACTAGGTATTAAATATCTCTAAAAAAAAAAGTATAGAATAATCTACGAACTCGAATTTCGTTATCATTATTATACAAATGTAAACCACTTCAGTCATCAGTTTAACGGTTAATTAATTTATTTGTGCAATCCCGTGCATTACTAGGTATTAAATATCTCTACAAAACAACGTATAGAATAATCTACGAACTCGAATTTCATTATCATTATAATAGTTACCCTAACTAGCAACAAAAACGAAAAAAAATATGTATATGGTCGGATATTATTATTTGTTGTTATATTTATGATTTTGCACCATAATGTAATCGCACCAGTATCAAGTATGACGCTTGTATATATTGCCGTTTTTACTATAGAGCAAAAACAAAAAACGTTGAAAATAACGTTTCTTGTATTCTTGTTCTTGGGACACAGGTTTTTGTTTATTTATTTAAAAAAAAACGATATGCGCTATAATAACACATATTCTGTGAAAATTTCAACGGGCTACCTATTACGGTTCCCCTTTGAACGTAGGACAGACAGACAAACAGTCAGATAGTCATGTCACGACAGATAGACCGACAGATTACGTAGCGTAGGTTTAGAATAGGGCTCCGTTTGGACCCATTGGGTACGGAGCTCTAAAAACTCTTTAAAATTTTAATTTCCCTGCAGCGAAAAGTTATAGGCTCAGTAAGTGCGCGAGTGCATAAACTGTTTTCTTTTACTGAGTTTTGGTTACCACAGCAGCCGCGCGTATTGAGCTAAATATAAACCGATTTTATATTCTTAACATTTTGGTCCAAATCTTTTAAACTTCTGAGCCGATTTTAATGAAAAATTTTCATTGTTCCCTAAGTTGAAAGCTACCGAAGTCGATAAAAAAATAATTATTTAAATCCATTTTTTTAGTTTCTTCATTTTTTCATTTTAAAAGTTCTTGGACAAAGATACATGCATACATACTTACATATCATGATCTCATGAAATTTGATATACTCGTACAGAAGCCCCAGTAGACTAACATAATATGTGATTATTATACAATTCCAACTATCCACACCAATCCACACCAATATATAAAAGTGAAATGTCTGTTTGTTTGGGGAGTTTAAACGCCAATACCTACCAATATCCGATTTTGATGAAACTTTGTGAATAGGTACTGTAAAATATAGAGACTAACATAGGATACTTTTTATCCTGGAAAATGGTAAGTTTCCACGGGAAAACGGGAAAATGTTCATTACTCGCTGTAAGGACCGGTTGCCATGGAAACGAAATAACAAGTATGTCAAAAACATCAAGAGCGATGGTGCTGTTGCATTGGTTTTTAATATCCTAGAAGAGAGCATTCAATTGGAGCTCCAAAATCGCTTCCAAATCCTTACCGAATGCGATACAGTATAACGAACGAACAAAACGGACGAACTAAATAACGGGCTGGTGGAAATTGTCCACGCGGTCGGGTCGGAGTTCTTTAAGACCCCCCGCAAAAAAAGAACACAGAAACTCTCTGAGCATACACTCAAACTTATGGTAGAACGAGGCGAGATGAGGCTGCAGTCTTCAGTGGATAACTCGAGTTACAGCTTGCTTAATAAACAGATCTCCACGTCAATGCGACACGATTTGCGTTCCTATAATACTACTTGTATTAAGAACGCAATAGAGCGGAACAAGGGCTCCAAAGTGTTCGCAAGAGATCTGTCTATTGGGCAAAGCCTGTTGACGAAGCTGAAAACCGACAGTGGCAGCATCGTTTCGTCGAAGCCAGAGATATTGAGTGAGCTCGAGAAGTTCTATGGGCAATTATACACCTCATCCTGTAGTCCTCCTAGCACGACTAGCGATGCAAGAGCCCGTTTGACCCGACATTATACCGAAGATATCCCGGACGTCAGCCTATACGAGATCAGAATGGCTCTCAAACAGCTTAAGAGCAACAAGGCACCAGGGGAGTACGGAATATCGACAGAGATACTGAAAGCGGGTGAAACACCGGTACTTAAAGTCCTTCAGAAGCTGTTTAACTCCGTCATGCTCGAGGGTACTACGCCAGAGGCGTGGCACAGGAGCGTAGTGGTTTTGTTCTTTAAGAAAGGTGATAAAACCCTCTTGAAGAATTATAGGCCCATTTCGCTGCTGAGCCACGTCTATAAGTTGTTTTCCAGAGTAGTTACAAACCGTCTCGGGAAATTACGCCATATCTTCTCGTCGCAGATACCGCAGAGCCTCAAGACGAAAGTTTATAATCAGTGCGTGTTGCCAGTGATGACATACGGCACTGAGACGTGGTCGCTAACTATTGGTCTCATACAAAAGCTCAGAGTTGCGCAGCGTGCAATGGAGAGAGCTATGCTAGGTGTTTCACTACGTGATAGAATCAGAAATGAGGAAATCCGTAGAAGAACGAAGGTTACCGACATAGCTCTCAGAGTTTGCAAGTTGAAGTGGCAATGGGCAGGCCATATAGTTCGCAGAACTGACAACCACTGGGGAATAAAGGTTCTCGAATGGCGACCACGAACAAGCAAGCGAAGTGTGGGGAGACTGTGTGCGAAGTGTGGCCCCCACACGATGGACCGACGACATTGTAGCCATCGCAGGAAGTCGGTCGATTTCCCGGTTTTTTGCATAAAAGTCGGTGCTTGACTAATTGTAGTTGCGTAAACGGTAACAAAAACATTGATTTGTTCATTTCATTCTTAACATCGTAGTTCATTTAAGTAAATTTACTAAAAAAAAATGTAGAATCGCAACTGATTTCAGCAACGTATACGATGAACCAACGTAAGAAAAATAAAAATGTACTGCTTCATTTGAAAGGTACGGCCTAAGTTTAGTTCTTTCACAATACGATCGATTGGTACTTCCAGTGGCCAAGTTCACAAGTGCGTCTGACAGCAGCCTGTTGCCTGAAACGGTAAAACATACAGTTTCATAGTTTTACCGTTTTTTATGATTTTTAGTCTTAACCAATAAATAAATTAACTTTAACCTAAATTGCCAAGTAGAGTAATCAAAAAATAAAATAAAATCGTGGGGCGAGTCGAATTTCTATTATTCATGTTCCGGTACTCCTCACGAATTTATTTTATTTTTTAGCTTTTAGTACATTATTTGCATAATTCTTAAGATTCTGTACAATCATCATCATCAGCCTATATCTGTCCACTGCTGGACGTAGGCCTCTCCCAATGAACGCCACTGAGCCCGATCTACAGCTCTTCTTATCCAGTCGCTGCCAGCTGTCTTTCGCAAGTCGTCTCTCCACCTGGCCGGCGGGCATCCCACACTACGTTTGCCTAAACGTGGTCTCCACCATAAAACTCGTTTTGCCAACAGTTTTCGTTTCTTTACAATAAAACAGCTTAAAATTACAAAAACATATTTTTTTCTATTTGTTCTTCATTGAGGCCATTGGAACAATAAGTTAAATAAAAATCTTTAAAGAAAATAAGCTTTTATGCAGTAGCCATGTCATGGTAAAACTTATCACAATTAAATTCGTGAACAACGTTTCGTTCAACATTTTGTCTGTGTTAACATAAACCTTTAACCTGTGTTAACCTTTGAGGAGTTCACTAGTCAGGACCCAAACCTGAGTGCAGCAACCATGTCATGGTAAAACTTAAAACCGGCTATCATAATAAAATGCGTACAAAAAAAACGTGTGTGTGTGCTGTTAACTGTTGAAGAGTTCCTTTATCTTGAGCTAATCCTGAATGCCGATTCAGTTCATCATTGCTATAAAAATGCATTGTCGTCGGAACTGATCCATTATGCAAATATTCAACTTATATGAGGAAGTGGTTCTAATTCAGCTTGCAAAATTTGACCTAAATAAACATACATTCATAGATACGTACATACAAACATTGCAAGTTAAATAAAAGCTTTTAAAAATAAGTAATCCGCCATTTTGTGGTGGCCGCCATCTTGGATTTGTTTTTTTTTTTCTTCATGGTGTACTGTATTCTATACTAGTTAAGCCATTTGATACCATATTCAGGGATTAAAAAAAAAACGCCATTTTTTGGGAGGCTATCTTAGATTTACAATGATACTGAAATACATAATTGTATTGTCACAAAAACTAAACGCGAGATCAATCGGTCAACAGGAAGGGGGTAAAATTTAAATTACTAGATTTGATCCACACCAGACACAAACAAGGCAAGCTAATTAAAACCGTTCAAAAACTGCTAAATAGAGTAATATACTAAGGAAAATATAGAATGTATCTAATAACTTTCTAAAGGAAAAATTAGGATCACGGCCGGGATTCGAACCCGCACACATCTATACCTCTGCGCGGCACAAGCCTCTAACCAATTCTTCTACTGTGACCACTGCATCATCATCCAAATCTTTCCCTTAGTTTCTCAACCCGTCTTACCGGGACGGTAACGCAATCTGTTGGTAGTATTTCGAACTGACCAACCGAACACGGCTAATATATACAACGTGTCACTGAATGGCCTTATAAGTACGCAGCAGGTTTGTTTCGATCAAGCATGTGGTTTACGTGTGCAATGGTTGAATACATAGTATTTAAAATTTACATACAAAAGTAAAAATTTAAAATGTGCGACAGCCCTAAATGTTTGTTATCACGTAGCAAAAAAAGTAGGTATTTACATACAAACAGCTCCGTCTGCGGGTTCAGGTTGCTACGCCTATCCAATCTTGCACGCTGGTGGAAATACCCCGTTGAGTGGAGATTGTTCACCAGTACGAGATGTGGGTAGAGTCAGCCTATAGATAGATGTGGTGGTCTCAGCACGCTCTTACATTAATTACAGCTGAAGAAAACACCGAAGGCTTTAGAAACGCGTATTTTAAGTAACACTTAAAAGTAGCAATCAACAACAACACGTAACACTTAGCAGTTTTTATCTATTATGGCATTTCAATATGGTCGGACTGTCCTGAGTCTGCCGCGGGTGACGTGCTCGGCGTAGCTGCGGAACTTGTTCGGTAGCGACGGAACCTGTTCGGCAGCCCCTCGGCCACCGCTGGCACGAGGGAGTACCGCTCTCAGTACTCCCGGTCGCGCGGTCGTACAAACTCTCTGTCACCTTCAGGGAACTCCAAAAGCCTCAAGCGACTGAACACCCGTTGCCTGTCGCTCTAATGCCTCCTCCTCTCTTCAATCACGGGCTCTATGATCTCATCCACGTCGATACGACGATCCAAACCTCGTCGGTCGTCGAACGTTCGGTACAGAGAGTGTTCCTCCCGCGCCGTATTTGAACCGCTTCACTTCATCCAGTTTTCTCCTTGCTAGTATTGTATTATTTTTGCCGACTCGTAAAGAAAAGACTCACTTTTAACAAAATAATAAAGAAAATTATATTCGACGTATTTTGACTTTGACATTCGACTGACCGTCAAAGACCACCATTCTTCTTTTTTCCTGTATTTTTACCCGACTGCAGCGAAGCCAAGTAAGGGTAATGAGTTTTACAGTCTATGTACCCCTCTTCACGTATCTCAAACAAATACAATGATTTCTCGACAAAAATAGAAGAATTAGATATATTTTTTAACTCATTATCAGTTTTCAAACGCAAAATATTTAAATTCATTTTTTCCCAAACACACAGTTCCTCTATCTAACATCTTATTTTTATTTTCTATATTTCTTTTAAATCATTTTCTTTTCTATTATGTTTACGAGTACATGTGGTCGATGTTATGCACGCGCCGAACTTGTCACGTATATCAGCAAAGCATATTGTGTATTATTAGATTTAAGTGTATTAATATGTGTGATGTGGCTGTGCTTATTAAATAAATAAATAAATATGTATGTAATGTAATATAGTTATGTGGATGTTCCACCACAGCGTCGCTCCTATTTGCCCGATTTTGACAAACGAGGTGTCAATCGATTTGTCTTTTGGTACAGAGTGTCATTTGCTATTTTTTACCCAACCGTAGGGAACCGTAGGGGCTTCGTAACCGTATATTGAACTTATATCTTGTTTGAGTGGTCTACTTATCGTGTGACTTGACCACTCACGCCACCATTCAGTTCACAGATAACTTGGTAGCACTGTAGCATAAATTCAAGGTCAAGGGCGGTATTGGTTTTTCCCAGCTGATTACTAGGTAGTACTATGCATTATTCTGTACTACTACAGGGTTTGATCTACATGTTTTTTGAGAAATCTTTAAACGTAAAATCATGAATGAAAAGCTTTGAAATCGCAAAGGTCGTAAAACTAACGTTACTCGCCATGTCGCACCACATACCCCAGACCTGTATGTAATAGATCATTATGTTACATCCTGTATATTAGCCGAATATTTAATCAATGATTAACTTCGTGTCGGAAAACAACGCCTCCCATTTTTTTTAAATGATTTTAGCAGTTAACGCCTGCTTATTAGCGAGAAAATAATCTAATAATTTCCTGAAGAAAAAAAATGGATCCTAGACGGGATTCGAACCCGCGTACATCCATGCCTCTACGCGGCACATGCCTCTAACCAATTCGGCTACCGTGACCACTGCATCATCATCAAATTTTTTCCCTTAGTTTCTCAACCCGTCTTACGGAGACGGTAGCTCCAAAAAATATATGTTAGATATGTTCTCGCTAAGCAGGCGTTAACTGCTAAAAATCATAAAAATATAGAATTGTTAAAAGGTTTACCACGCGCAAAATCTTATTTTTCTTTCTTCTATTTTTGCAATAATGTCTCCCCAAGTTCTAATAATATAGCATGATATAAAAAAGATTTAAGGATGAGCAAGCCAATTTAAATATTTAATATACTTATACAAATAAAAAAACAGATTTTATTCCTTAACAAATAATATGTAAGTAGCTAGTACGTAGTCGCAGCGGATCTTTGTGGCTCGGAAATTATGTGCGAGTCGCTGCGCAAACTGCTATTTTTCAGGCGCAATCCCAGTGGTAAAGACAGCATTTTATAACTGCCTCGCTCACTCGCTTACGTTTTTCGCATATTCTATCTCGCTCTTACTTTATGCTGTTTCATCCTCCCATACCTGCGCAATCGTTGACAAAGCCTAACTTCACAACCACAAAGATCCGCTGCGACTACTGTACACAGGTACCTTTATTTCATAAAATAAATAAAAATAAATATATTCGGGACATTTCCACACCAATTATCTAGCCCCAAACTAGGATACCCTGTGCTATGGGCACTAGATAACGGATAAACATACATAGATAAGAATATTACATCCATGACTGGGAAACAAACATTTCTGCTCATCACACAAATGATTGCACCTTGCAGGATTCGAACCCGCGACCGTACGATTTCGTACCTAGGATCTCTAGCCACGAGACTAACCAGTCGTCAAAAAATTCAGTCATAAAATTTCTCTAACTGTCACCAAATTCAGTCACGCTTCTGAAGCAACTTTGCTATCCGCTCTTGGTTCTTATAAACGCAAAGATCCATAAAAGTTAGGGTCAGCAATAGACAGTGACCCAACATGTCCTTTTGGAGGTCTTTTTGAGACCTGAACATGGTCTTTAAGGATTCTGGAACCAGGACGTGCGGTTTTGAAGATTCTTCAGTTTGGAGCAGCATCTCTACTGTCTGGTCGGTTGATACTTTCTCGTTACCGACTAGAGTGCCGTATAATCTGTAAGAAAGAAATTATATGCTGAACTAATAGAAGTATGAATGTATTTGTTATTTCGTTGTGTGACGAACTGACGAATCGAATAGGTCGATCGTCTGATGGTAAGCGTCACGCCTGCCCATAACGTTGCAGGTTCTGGAATGATGCCCAGTCATTTCGCTGGAAACATTGCCCTTCAAACCGAAACATAGAAATGTTTACACACTACTGCTTGGCGGTTGAATATCTGACAACGGTGTGGTACTTCCCCAGGCGGACTCTTGTATAAGAGGTCAAAAATTGATATTTTAGCGGCCCTGCGTCAATAATATGGTTACCATGATAAATAACGAGGTAATGTACGAAGTTAAATCAGAGTTAGCTACTGATTTGCTAGCAACCTGGCCATAGAAGAAACAGAAAAGTATAGAAGGGAAGGGTCTAGAGGAAACAAGCTAGAATGTTCCAGCAGCTACTAGCAGGTACTGGGACGTGGTGGAAGGTTCTGGACGTCCCCAATTGGTACCAGAACGTTATAGAAGCGGGGGCTGGATGACACGATATGCTAGTGCCTATGAGAACTTTCCAGAGAGCACAGGACGTGCGCGTCCGGCGGCTCTGGGAATAAATACGGCAGGCGTCAGCTGAGCGAGTCAGTCTTGTTTTGGCAAAACTATTAGTGCGATCGAAGTTATCCGAAGAGGATGAACAGTGCTATAGTTAAAAAGTGGTTTAGTGTTATTTGTTAGGTAAGTTTTCCAAATAAAAGTTTTTGTTTTTGTTTAATTGGCATAATCTAATTTTATCCGAACCTCAACTCGTAACAGTATGTTATCTTCATAGAGCGGTACCATACGATGCTTCAACACATAGATAAAAATAAATAATAAATAATAAAATGTATTTATTGCAAACAAACAAACACAAACAAACGAAAACAATCAACACAATAAAAAAAATAGATATTCCACGATAACATGACTCGCGACAATTAGTAACATTTTACCGTGCCGCGCGTCATGTTAGCAAGCATATCTGATGATTTTTTACAATAGCGAGCTTGTTTGACAATTGGGGTTATACTGCGCAGACTAAGAGTCTACGCAGGGCTGGTTTTCAGCATACCCCGTTGCTTGAACTCTGGTGTTAGTCAAAAAGTTTCACCATTGACTACAATATGCGACAAACAATACAATACAATATAGATGTGTGCGCGCCAGTACGCACGCACCACAGAACGCACACAATGAGAAATGCCTGGACGGATTAGTCAGAGCCAGTCGGGGCCGACTATGACCCAGCCGAGTCTGGTTGGTAAATTAAGTTGGTTATACTTTAAATACCCCCGACGAATACTCAAACTAATATTATAAATTTGAAACTGTCTTTCTATTTGTTACCTTTTAACGACTATACTAAACCAATCTTAATGTCTTGAAGGACTTTCTCCCCGACAAATTGTCCACGTTAGTAGTTTATGACTGACATTTAAAAACTCCGTTTCAACAGTTCTTTATGCCACAGATACGGACTCAGGTCTCCGCATGCTACTCATAAGCAGACCCTCGTAGGGTTCGAGGATTGTTAACTGAATATTTGATTACAAAAGTATCTAGCTGCAATAGTGTCATGGGTCCCTTCACGAAGAATGGTCTGAGCAGAACATCTTGGGAGTTATTCCCAAGATACACAGAGTTTTTAACCGACTACGGCGAAGCAAGGGAAGGGTAATGAAGTTAACAGTCTATGTATGTATGTATGTACTCGTATATACACCGTGACATTGAATTCGATATTTTTCTTAAATGTACGTACTCAGTCCACGCAACAGAATGTATCTGTAGCACTAAATATAAAAAATAAATAACTTATCTATACTTATAATAAAACTATAACGGGTCCAATTCTGTACATTGAAGATATTTTGAAATTTTCTTTTGGAGGGTACTCTATATTCGATACTGAAGCCAAAAGTGTACTTATTTTTCATTTTTGTCTGTCTGTATCTTGGCTAGGCATTACGCCGAAACTGAACTGAATGAATTTAAATGAACCTTGGTATGATTTGAGTTCATACTACGAGGTAGGACATGGGATACTTTTAATCCCGAAAACTTAAAGGGTTCTTGCAGGATAGGCGTTGAAAGTTATTTAAAAGAACACGTATCACGCTGAAACTACTGGACGGATTTTGTTGCAACTTGGCAATGGGTAAAAATTAAGGATAATTTTAATCTCGAAAAAAAAAGAATTCCTGTGGGATAAGGTCCCAAATTCTGTAAATGAAAGATATTGTGTAATTATTTTTTTTGGAGGCCGTTCTACTTTCAATACTAAAGCCAAAACTGTATTTTTGCCTGTCTGTCTGTCTGTCCGTCTGTCTGTCTGTACCTTGGTAGCGCATCACGCCGAAAATACTCACTGAATTCAAATGAAATTTGGTATGATTTAAGTTCATACTTCAATGGATACATTTCATCCCGAAAAATTAAAAAGTTCCTGCAGGATAGCGGTGGAATATTATTTAAAAGAACACGTAGCACGCTGAAACTATCGGATGGATGTTGATGCAACTTGGCACAGACATAGTTTACAAGATGGGTGAAAATTATGGATACTTTTTATCCCGAAAAAATAAAGGGTTACGGGATATGGGTCCAAATTCTGTACATTAAAGATATTGTGAATTATTTTTTTGGAGTATACTCTATGTTCGATAATGAAGCCTAAACTGAATGTTTTTTTCATTTTTGTCTGTATGTCTGTCTGTCTGTATCTTGGACGCGCATCACGCCACCGGAACTACTGGATGAATTAAAATGAAACTTGGTATGATTTGAGTTCATACTACGAGGTAGGACATAGGATACTTTACATCCCGAAAAATTAATGGGTTCTCGCAGGATAGGGGTTGAAACTTATTTAAAAGAACACGTACCACGCTGAAAATAATGGACGGGTTTTGATGCAACTTGGCACCGTCTTAATTTATATGATGGGTTAAAATTGAGGACACGTTTTATCTTGATAGCTTAGGGTTTGATTTAAAAACTGGTGTAATTGGTATCTTAATCTGGTGAGTTAGAAGCCAAGCAATTGATAAAAGTATTTTTGACGGCTAAAGAAATTTTGATCAAATGTTGGTATATTGGTCCTGGAAGAGCACATTATGGTACTTTGATACTAAAAAAAAAACCACGCGTGCGAAGCCGCGGGTACAGCTAGTGTAGCTAGTAAAACATACAAACAAACAAACTAGGCATCATTAAATTAGTCAACATTCAAACTTGTTATCCCTGCGACATGAGAAAACCAATAAGTGACGATCGTATCATTACCAATCTGTGCATCTAAGGGCGGAGCCGTGTAGCGTGTTTAGTGAAATAGATATTTCAGCTTATGGATACTTACTTTTTGGTCAGTTACTTATGTTTTTTTTTTTAATTGAACACTATAGAACGATTCTAAATAATGGACTGAATATATGCATTTAAGATAAATATCGAATTCAATGTCACGGTATATGTGGGTGTTCCACCACATCGTCGCCTTATTGTCAAGCGAGTTGTCAATCGATTCGTCTTCAAGTATAGCGTCATAGGCCATTTTTCGTTTCCCGAATACGAGAAGGCAAAGGAAGGTTTATGTGTTCAAACTAAAAACTTGCTCGTTTTTTTTTTTTTTTTTCGAACTTTGTTCGATTTTGACAAGCAAGGTATCAATCGATTCGTCTTCATCGCAAGAGTGTCACAGGCTATTTTTTACCCGACCGCAGGCGGGTTTTAGTTTTAGTCTTGTTACAAACAAAGCTAAAAATCTCGCCAATTTCAGCTTTCGAAACAGTCACATAGATTGGTCTATCCGTTTTGGGAGTTACCATGCCACAGATAGCCAAAGGCTGAAACTTCTAATACCCCTCTTATTTTTAATCTAAACTTATAAATGGTTGAACTTAATAATGAATTATTTTCTTTCTATACGTATATGCAGCAGTGTAGTAGTTAGTATTAAAGCAGTGTAACAAAAGTCTGTACAAAGAAGACAATAAAAAAATTGGTCTACGGTATTAAATCACAATAAGCTACAGAATAAGAATAATTATAACGATTTTTAAACGGTGAAAGCTTCTGTTTGTTTGTTTGTACGAATCACGTATAAACTACCGATTACGATACGGTTTTCACTGTTGGATAGCTTAAGGGTTGACTCAAAAACTAGTGTACTTCGTATCTCAATTCGATAAGTAGAATCCAAGCAATCGATAAAAATATATTTGAACTTAGTAGTTTTACGTTTGGTATATTGGTACTTTTGATTTTGGAATAACACATAGGATCCTTGAAAAATGAAAACGCGAGCAAACCCGCGGGCACAGCTTTTCGAAAAAAAAACTACATAATTATGCTCACATATTTTAAGATTTCTAATAACAAGTATAATAAAAAAAAAAGAATAAGCTTTTACGGGATCTTTTTTTTTTTTTTTGATTTTCTCTATTAATTTTTTTTTATTGCTTTGTGATTGGTTTATGAGCAATTTTAAGTTTTTCATTTATTTATTTCTTTTTTATTGCTGTGTCATTGGTTTGTGAGGTACCCTGAAAGTTTCAGCCGGATAGCTAATCGGGAAGTGCTCGAATTTAATACATACATACATACATACATACATACATACATACATACATACATACATACACAGATACATAGATACATAGATAGACACAAGTGAAGTTAAATAAAAGCTTTTAAAAACAACGCTAACTTACCGATACGGTAATGATGGCCTTAAGAAGTACACTCGGTGTTTCAATTTAGTTGACTCATTGCCGCCATCACTGCTGAAAGTCAAAAAGTGTTTCAATTAATGGTTTTGACGACCGGTTGGTCTATTGGCTAGTGACCCTACTACGAAATCAAACGGTTGCGGGTTCGAAGCCTGCAAGGTGCAACCATTTGTGTGATGAACAGAAATGTTTGTTTCCGAGTCATGGATGTAATATTTGTAGGTATGTATGTTTATCCGTTATCTAATGCCCATAGTACAGGGTATCCTTGTTTGGGGCTAGGTAATTGGTGTGGAATAATACAGTTTGTTTATACTAAACCAGCTTCTAAGATACCATAACATTGTGCAGGTAAAGGTGTGGGACATTTGTATACTTTTTGGTGTGGGAGTGTATAAGGTAGGTAGGTAGATGTATGTATCAGTGGTGGCGATGTCGTAGAATTGGTAATTTCATAATAATTCCAAACGAACAGGATTTCAAGGCTAAAAAAAAACGCGAAGTTGCCTTCGCCTTCTAACGTGGTCACGGTCAATCCGGGCTTCCGCCTAGCGCCTCTAGCAGTGGATAATGTAACTATTTTACGACATGATCATTACTGTTTGACCATATCATGAAAGAGGCCTTCATTACGGAGTAATGCAGTTGTCTATGGTTTAGCTGTCATATCGTCAAACGCTAATCATTAATTGATCTGGCCAAACTATTTCATGATGTCAACGATAATTCCTTTTGATTATATTATATTATTATTTATTTTTCATGTTTGTAATAATGATTTTTATATATGTTTCAGTTATGGTCTGTCAAATTTAGGATGATAATTTTGGCAGGTCACGCCTATGAAGTTTCTCCTTTTTTACGGGTAAAATGTACTACAAATAATGTCGTACTTCATGGATGGGTACCGCACACTGAGTGAAGTCCACGCATAATAAACAACCATCGAAAATAGACTATCGAAAATCGGTTTTAAAATAAAATAATTCAAACAAATAAAAATTAATAAATAAGTAACTATATTATTTATTGTAAATATTAATGTTATTTGCAATTATCTATCGCGCACTTATACATTTAAAATAAGATTACCTACCTAATGAATGAATTCATTTTTTTAAATTGTTAACACATTGATTATTTCCAGTCGTGTAGCGTTCTAAAAATTCATATATAGAAATTATTTATATTAAGTATTATGTAATACAGATTTTCTATTAAATTTTGTAAAACAATACAACTATAATATATACAAAAGCTTTGAATTGGATGTTCATCAGTTTTTTTTAATCTGTTTGTTTATTGATAGCCTTTTTCCTAGCAGCGAAAGCTTTTTGAAAGGGCAAAATCAGTAAATGACTGGAATTGTAAATTTTTCCTGTCTAAAAGTGTGCTCTTTCAGGCCATCTATGTAGTCACGTGCAAGAACACAACCAGGATCTTAGTTCATATTTGTATAATTTCAATACTTATTAATGTACTATGCCTAGTTTCTTGCACTGCCTGCCTGCAGTTTGCAATGATATTGCTTTTATTTTTGTAATATGCCGTCCACTACTTTTTGAAATTCAGTACCAAGTCACTTGGGATTGGTACCATAACATGATGACTTGTCAGTTTGAAGTTCAGTACCAAGTCACTTGGGATTGGTACCATAACATGATGACTTGTCAGTTTGAAATTCAGTACCAAGTCACTTGGGATTGGTACCATAACATGATGACTTGTCAGTTTGAGTGGACAGCATTATTTCTTCTGCATACTCTTTCGGTTTAAATAAGCGATCGCAGAGCCTTAGCTACCTTTTGACCGTTCCAAAATCTCAATCACTTGGCGTAAAAGAGTACCCTCTTAATCATTTTCATAATAATTATGAACATGATTTAGGTTATGCACCATTGTACCTATAATATAGCAATAGGTACGAAAAATCTGTAATGGGAAGTAATAAAAAAAAGGGACTAGGAGGATACTTAAAATAAGATACTGAAAAATAATAATTAAAAAAAGTGTCTGTCTGTTTGTTTGCTCGTGCATCACGTAATGAATACTGAACCGATTGCGATGCGGTTTTCATTGTTAGATAGCTTAGGGCTTGATTTAATTTAAAACTGGTAAAATTGGTACCCAATCCGATGAGTAGAAGCCGAGAAATCGATAAAAATATTTTTGACAGCTGAAGAAATTTTGATTTATTTTAGGTCCAGGAATAGCACATTATAGTACTTTTAAGCTAGAGAAATGACCACGCGTGCGTAGCCGCGGGTACAGCTAGTTAGTAATAAATAACTTTAAATTCTTATTCCATGTTTTAGTTCACCCTAAGGGCCTCACAACAAAAATTTCGACTCGCGCGTATTCCACGCTGAATAGGCTGCCTGATAGAATAAAAATACGAACGAGTAAATCGACGGTGTTGGAGGGCTTTCGTAGTCATATTAATTAATAAATAATTTAATAGAATAAATATGATGTGTTTTGTATAATACAATACAATAACACTTTATAGCGATCTCTTCCAGACCACCTTAGGCATATATTCAGAGACGTCTCGGTGATCAATAGGTTTAAGACCGGTAGTGATCACCAACTACTAAGAAGCTCTCTGAATATCAACTACAAGCTTGAAAGACGTCGGATGATGAAGTCTACGCTCTGTCCTAACCTACTTCAAAACGTTGTGAGATCAGAGAAGTTTCAGCTCCATCTGCAAAATCGATTCGCTGCTTTGGAAACCACAGATGGCGTAGACGAGGGTCTCCAGCAAGTGCCCTACCACCTTGTGTGTAGTTTTGCCAGCTACAACGTACGAGTACAAAGTCCAAGTTCTCAGCTGAGACTCTCCGGCTTATGGAGAACAGGGAGGAAGATACAAAGGCCTCAGAAATGCGAGCGCTCAATTGTCAAATTAGTAAACTGGTGCGAAACTAGATGGTGCTACTGTGCACCGCTAGATTGTATGCAAAAAAGTTTGTACGCGCGAGGTGACTACGAGTTTGTACGAGGTGAGTACGACTATAGTGGCTCACAGAGCCACTAGTCGTACTTACTTAAAGGTAAACTTAACTCGTACTTAGCCTTTTTTGTGCAGAAGTATGATATTGGAGTGACAAAAATGTTTGGACAGATTAGCAGTTTTTAGGATATCGTTAAAGAAGTTAGTAATATGTGGAAGGAGGACCGGTTCCCCATATCGGAGGTATTCAGTGCTGATTCCATCATCCCCAGGTATTCTGTTGTATTTCATGGTGCACAATGCACGATGTACCTCGTAGCCGGTGATTGGTGTAGTGTTTTCGGAATATGAATACGTGGTAGATGATTTTTGGGGAACTGAATCATCAGAGTAGAGAGATGTGTAAAATTCAGTACATATATGCAAGACCTTATCCCTATCGCCCTGTTTCACGCCCATACCGTCCTTTAAACTTACAATGGAAGATCTTCCTTTCTCCATACCTTGTTTGGGCATTTTAGAGACATGCTGTTTTCTAGTGCAGCTTGCACAAGTTTGTTGTTGTGGTCTCTGATGTCCTTTCGGTTACTACGTTTAACAGCTCTATCTTTTGATGTGTATTCAGTTGTGTAGTAGGTCAGTTTTTGTCTCTTATCTATAAGCTTTCTTGAATTATCACTCACTTTTTTTTCCTTATTTTTGGTTAAATTTTATTTTGTGACTAACATTTCGTATACATTATCGTATGTCTTAATGTTATTATACTGGCAATCGACGTCTTCGGAATCAGTTGTGTTCAAGAGACTAAAGCTATTTTTCAATTCTAGTGCAAATAGGTCCTTATGGGCAGCTAGTTTGATTTTGTCCAGCCTTTTGATAGTTTTCTGGATCATTAAGTGGCGTTGTATTATTTAGATTTAACTTTATTTTGATGCGTAATGGCCGGTGATCTGAACTAAATTGTATGCTATTGACAGTCTCTACGTTTGCAATAATATTTTGATTTGAAGAAAGACGAAAATCAATCTCATTTTTAGTTTTTTGGTCTGGTGCAAATTCGATTACTCTTGTGCCTCGTTCGTTTCTGATACCTAGCCCATGCGGCCCCATTATGCTGCAATTGTCTTGTCTTTTCCAATTTTCGCATTAAAGTCTCCTACAACAAGGGTCCAGGTTCATCTGTGTTCATCGCAGGCCTTGTTAATGAGATCATAAAGTCTTCGATCTCTGCGTCGGGATGGGATGACGTAGGGGCGTAGACCTGCACAATTGTGATTATTGGTAGCTTGGTATGTGTTCTTTTAAATCATTTTCAACCCCTATCCTGCCCCTATCCTATGTCCTACCTCGTAGTATGAACTCAAATCATACCAAGTTTTATTAAAATACATTCAGTGGTTTCAGCGTGATGCCTAGCCAAGATACGGACAGACAGACAAAAATTAAAACAAAACAGTTTTGGCTTCAGTATCAAATATAGAGAACACTCCAAAAAAAATATCAAAATACCGTCAATGTACAGATTTGGACCCGTTACAGTCTTATTATAAGTATAGATATATAAACCTTCTGTGAAAAAATATCTAACTGATGGTGAAAACCGCATTAAAATCGGTTGCGTAGTTTAGCCGCCGCACACAGGGCCCGATTGCCAATTTACGAGGCCAAAAATAATGTATAGTTTTATTTTATTTTTTTGACTTGTTAATTAAGTATTATAACATTTATTACTGTTAGAAGGTAGAAATACAGTTTGGAGAGGACAGTAACAACAAAAAATAAAAATAAAATATATACAGAACTTTATTTATAGTAGTAGTAGTAGTAGTAACTTAAGGACTTTTGTACAATATGTACAAAAGTCCTTAAGTTAGTTTCTATCCTATGTGTCCACATCATCATTAGTCTTCATGGTCGCTGTCTTCAACCTCTTCGCCACATAGATATGTGGGCATCCGCAACATTCCTATAACAATGTCATTATATTTCTCTCCTCGTTTCTTGGGTTTTTCCCTGTGACTATTCACGACAGGATCCGAAGATACAAGCATCCAATGGAGAATGTCTATATTTGTGTCTAATCTGGACGTTTTCCGTGAGTGATATTGTCTCAATTTTTTGTAATTTTTGTGACTTGCTTCTATCGCATCTTCTGATAATTGACCTACTGGCAATGGCAGCGATTTAATAATATCAGCACCATGGATTAAAAGTTTATGTACACTTGCACTCATTTTGTACCAAACATATTGATTGACCGCCATTTCAGCTGTGGCGATACTATATGTCCTAAATTTCTCTTCATCTATGTAATGTCCGCAGGAAATGACACACAAAATATTTGCGAATCTTTCAATCAATTCTTTTGACAATCCTGTTATTTGAGAAACCAGAGAAGGGTTTTTAAAAAAATTTCTTGCTGTGTTTCCGTCGTTACTGTTGCCCCCTCCTTGTTTTGGTTGGTCAACAACAAGTCCCATTTCTTTATAAAAATCTTTGCAGATTTTATTTTTTCGTGCTTTCACCATTTCTTGTGCTTCTTTGCCTCTAGCTTGCCATTGCTGCAACTCCAATTTATAGGATATATGCAATAAATATTCATAGCATCGGAGATGAGCGTGTAATATGGATATACCATATTTATATGTGTTTTCGTTACATACTCTTTTTTTGACATTTTCTAAGTCGTTCATATGTGTGGGGGTGGCTTTACAGACGTTACACGCTTGTGTACTTTTTGTTTCTGTTAACACATTCACTGTTTTACCATCCAGCATTGTGCAAATAGGTATATGTTTAAAGTATATCGTTCTGTCTCCTAGAATAATGGTTGTTGGCTGCAACTGCCTTATTTGCTGCTCAATCTCATTGTACTCCTCTTTAGTATTTTGGTCATTTTCTTTTTTCAATTTAAATGAAATTGGACGACAGTATCTGGTAGAAGATGGAGTCTGGTTTTTCCAATAAATAGATTTGCGTCTTTCTTTCAATTCCGACAACTCCAGGGGCACAATTGTACATAATAATATGTTAGAATCAGTGTAGATTGAGTTGTTCGAAAAGTTTTGTTTGTATATACTGTGACCTCCACTACCATCTAAGCCCCACTTATAATATACTTCCAGAGTGTCGTTGTTGCCGTCCATGTTTGATAGAATTACTTCTGACTGTACGTGTGCCAGTCTCTGAATGGTGTGGTCTAAAAGATCTTGTAACGGCACCACAGCTTCAGTCTCAGTAATTCTCAAATTGAGCGGATAACACTGTGATTTTGTATCTGCGACCACATGGTAAGAGGGATATATATCAGCACCTCTTTTCTTGGCACCTAGACGCATCATCCCATATTCATTTTTGGACAAATTAAGGTATACTATAAGACCTAATGCTTCTTCAGCACTGTACTGCACAACATTTACAGAACACGATGAGTGAGCCTGTTCCATTTTCTTCAACCTTTTCGGAGTAGAATTTATCGCAAGTTTTAGAACTTGAGCTGTTTTTCTTTTACCAGATTTCACCAGACTCACTCCAGTAGCTGAACAAAGCTTTTCTGGAGTAAAACGCGATACTATCGACTTCAGTTTTCTTCTTCTGCTGCGTTGAGAACTGTCTTCAAATAGTTTTTTTGGTCTACCTCGCTTCTTTTCCGAAGAAGTAGGCTGTTGTGTAGCTGACGTTGGCTGAAGTTCCGGGAGCTTAAATTCTTCACTGAGCCAATTAGCGTGTTTACCATTAAAGCGATCGAACATATATTTACAGTCACGCCATTTAGCTAAAAGTTTTGCAACAAACACTTTTAACTGTTTTTTCTAAGTCTCAGACGGATCAACTACACTAAACGTGTCCATTATGTATTGTAATAATCGTTCATTACACTTGGATGACGAAAAAGAAAAAAAACGTTCATCTCTTAACAATATAAACAGTTCATTCCTATACAACTTCCTCTGCCGGGAAACGGGGTCGACGTGGCTACCTGGAAATAAAGAGCTCTATTTAACAAAGGGGGAGATACGGGGACGGGCTTTTCGCTTTTTTCGAATCGTCACGAGTTGTAGATTCTAAGAAATTATCAAAGATAACAGAACTATGTGGAACTTTTTTTGAAAGTCTGCAAACTCAAGTGAATCTAAAATATTTTTGTATAAAATTTGTTTTCCACGCAAAATTTTACTACTGCTCGATTTATGAAACAATGAACTAATATGCAATATTAATTATAAGTACACACCTGACGCTGCACTCTCCATGTTAAAAACTCACAATTTATAAGCACTGTAGCACAAAACAAGCGTAGTTACTCCGTCAAGATATCGGGCGCAACTGACTCGCGTTTGCCGTATAATACAAGGGGACACATTCCGCGCTCGCACCGGCTTCGGTGTTGCTTTAGCGAGCTTTATTGTTTTATGATTCTATTGTTTGTTTATCGGAGAAGCTAAATAAAGTATTTTTGTTAAGTTTCTAGTCTTCGTAAACTTTTATTATTGGCCTCGTAAATTGGCAATCGGGCCCTGTGTGCGCCGGGTACAGACGGCGTGAAGCGACTTTGTTTTATCAATATTTATTGATTTATTTAGACATCTTGAACATTTATCTTCATATTTCAACAAATTAACACAAAACAATATCAAACTATAAGCATTAACCTTCCTCTTGAATCACTCTACCTATTGAGGAAAACCGCATTAAAATCCGTTGCGTAGTAAAGATTAAGGCCCGTAATATCAACCATCCTTTAACTCACAGAACTAATCGGCTTCTTAAGTTAAGCTGTCGATTAAACCTCTGTCGTAATATCAATGGCAAAACATTAGCTGATTAGTTAAACTTCGAACAGTTTTTAAAATGTAGCAACACTCGGGATATCGTTCATTATTTTCGCTCCTTTGTTCAAGAAATGTATATAGGAATGTTGTACTAAGAAAACAGACGCTTCATTGACTTTAACAGATATTGACAACATATTAGATTTTGTTTGAGAATTTTGAAATTGTCTGCCTGCATGTTATTTCCAAAGAGAATACAATCGCTACGCGAGGTTCTTTCTTGTCTGTTAAACGATGTGCTTCGGTGTTTTTTTTTTTATAGATTACTTTTCATTTAATTTTGCTGCCAATTTTTTTTACCTTAATTATGAGTGTGAAATCACGTGTTCCTAATTTTCATAAATCGGAGACAGAACTGTTAACATATTTGGTGAAAGAACATGCTGACATTTTAGAGTGTAAAAAACAACGTTCTGAATAATAAAAATGAAAGAAGAGACCTGGGCAATTCAATGTCATCCCAATTATCAAAATTATATTCTCTCTGCCTAACAACGTAAGGTCTCGTCGTATAGGTATGAAACTCATTAAGAACTTCTATAATAACAATATCCGAATCTGAATCGTCGGTAAAAACCATTCTATGGTTACTTGTTTGCAATCTTCAAAAGACAAACAAACATCTGTTTTAAAGCGGCCATTTTGAAACAATACCTTAAACTCTACACAACAGTTTAACCGCCCCTGCTTGACCGTTTAAACTAAGTGGCAGTTTAAACTCTCATTTACAGATTTACCATCATTGATATTACGAGATAATGACAGAGATAGTTTAAACTTAGATTTATAGATTAAACTGCTATTGATATTAAGGGCCTAAGCGTTACAGACGGCGGGAAGCGACTTTGTTTTATCAATATGTATTGATTTCTTCCGAGATCTTGAACATTGATCGTCATATTTCAACAAATTAACACAAAACAATATCAAACTATAAGTATTAACCTTCCTCTTGAATAACTCTATTTATTGATGAAAACCGCATTAAAATCCGTTGCGTAGTAAATATTAAGCGTTACAGACGGCGGGAAGCGACTTTGTTTTATCAATATGTATTGATTTCTTCCGACATCTTGAACATTTATCGTCAAATTTCAACAAATTAACCCAAAACAATATCAAACTGTGAGTATTAACCTTCCTCTTGAATCACTCTACATATTGATGAAAACCGCATTAAAATCCGTTGCGTAGTAAAGATTAAGCGTTACAGACGGCGGGAAGCGACTTTGTTTTATCAATATGTATTGATTTCTTCCGACATCTTGAACATTGATCGTCAAATTTCAACAAATTAACCCAAAACAATATCAAACTGTGAGTATTAACCTTCCTCTTGAATCACTCTACATATTGATGAAAACCGCATTAAAATCCGTTGCGTAGTAAAGATTAAGCGTAATATTCGTATGTCTAATATGTACGTTTATCCGTTATCTAGTGCTCATAGTGCAGGGTATCCTAGTTTGGGGCTAGGTAATTGGTGTGAATTGTCCTGAATATATTTATATATTTATTAGATGTATAATCATTCAAGTTCAACCTAACTAACCTACTGCTTTTTATGGACGCAATTCTATGTAATCGTCTCGAAAGGACACACTTTATACGATATTTCAGTTGTATAAGACCTTTGAAAAGCGTCGAGATCTGATCTCGCCCTGGGGGACGTATAGAATACGAGTCCCAGGGAGACTCCCATCACTTAGATTTGGTGGTAGAAGCACGAAGTGTGGTTTCTTCCGCCATCATCGACTAATGCGGTTGACTCGTGGTACTAGCCGTTCTGGATATCTGATATTGGAACTCACCTCTCGCTCGGACGATCTCTAGCATTGATCAGCGCAACGATCATGGCGACCATTTGTGCCTTCTGTAGGTTGACAGCCATCACCTTAGGGTTGTTAGGGTCGCTTCCGGCCGCACGGAGAGTGGTCGCTTCCGCCTTCATCACGTAGATATCGGCTGTGGGCAGTTGATTTGTGATGGCCCAGGCCTGTTAAAGAAATAAGTGACAGAGGAGGATAAGAATACTTTGTTTCCCGTCAAATATAACCTGGGTGTATTGAAATTTAGAGTGAACAGGTATCTTCTAGCGACCCGCCTCGGCTTCAAATACAACCGGGACTGACTGTTAACGTGCCCTCCGACCGAAGCACGGAGCGATGGAAATCTGAATACATATAAACGTCATTGATGCAGAGCCGATGATCAAACCCGGTATCTAACGCGCACAAGTATATTGCTCGCCAACATCGCTCACTTGAAAATGTAAGCAATGACTAGATCTTACGTAACTCCCTTGTGGTTAGCGCATAGGAAGCTGTAAGGTATGCAGCAACTTTTGCCTAGTGTGGCCATGTCCTACCCTAAGCCACAGGTGGCCTTTTATTTCCCAACTAACTGTGTAAAAAATAAAATGTCAGATATAGCCAAAAAATAAAATGTCAGATATAGCCAAAAACTAAAATTTCAGATATAGCCAAAAAATAAAATGTCAGATATAGACAAAAACTAAAATGTCAGATATAGACAAAAACTAAAATGTCAGATATAGCCAAAAACTAAAATGACAGATATAGCCAAAAACTAAAATGTCAGATATAGCCAAAAACTAAAATGACAGATATAGCCAAAAACTAAAATTTCAGATTAGCCAAAAACTTTTTTCCATACGTTTTGAAAGAAATTAATGTACAATGAAATAAAATAACATTCAAACATTGTTCGAATATAAGCTGTTATAGTTAACTAAGAAAAATATACTAGCAGCCAGAAAAATATACTAGCGGCCAGAAAAATATACTAGCGGCCAGAAAAATATACTAGCGGCCAGAAAAAAATATCGTAAAGAAAAGTTTTTTTCCCTCATACTCTAACCTCAGTTGGTCCGATGGAGACTTTGATTCTTAAGTATAAGAAGCAGGATCGATTGTGGAATTGTCCCGAATATATCATTTCATATATCATATCATATATCAATATATCATATTATTATTATTAACTTAACTTACAATATCCAAAATATCAGTAATCCGATACTTATTCCCCTCAGGGTAATCAATGCCATGGTACTTCCAGTCTGTCACTTCATAGTTTTCTTTGTTAATGAGCGTCCAAGACACGGAGTTCACAGTTATGTATACTGATAACACTGATTTAACTGTCTGAAAATAAACAAATAATAATTCTAAATTTCATTGTCGTTTTCGAAATTTTTAAAAAGGCATTTTAAATGAAAAAATCTACTTCAAATGGATTTACTTAAAAGCACGCATTTACTTATTTACTTACCAATATGGATGTTTTTTTTTTTAAAGTACGTTCAGCCTAATCAATTCCGAGATCTCGGAGATACGAGTGAAGATTTACACAACAAATAGTCAAATTAAATAATGTCTCTTTCTGAAGATGATAAAAAAATGTATACTTAAATAGCTTTTGCCCGTGACTTCGTCTGCGCGGGCTACAGTTTATCGCGATAAAAACTATCCCATGTCCTTCCCCAGGGTTCAAACAATCTCGATACCAAATTTCATCAAGATGGGTTCAGCAATTTAGTTGAGCAAAGGTAATAGACAGACAGAGCTGACTTTTGTTTTTATAATATAATATTAGTAGTACTGGAGATTCTTGCCAAGATCAAGGATTTTTGCCCACAACTATACCACTTCGCACGCTCCTCGACCACAAACTGTTTGGAGTATTCAAGAGCCACGTTGACCCACCACTATACGGATGAACTGCCAGACGTCAGCTTAGAATAGATGGAGATGGTCCTGCGACAGTTGAAAAATGGAAAAGACTCCAGTGAAAATGGAGTTACTTCGGAGCTCTTAAAGGCGGGAGGTAAACCTGTCCTCGAGAAGCTACAGGTCTTATTTAACTCTGTTATCAACTGTGGGAGAACTCCCGAGGCATGGCAGTGTGGTGGTACAGTTTTTCAAGAAAGGTGTAAAACCTTGCTTAAAAATTATAGACCCATCTGACTTCTGTCTATAAACTGTTCTTGAGGGTCATCACAAACCATCTCGCGCAAAGACTTGAGGAGTTTCAGCCTCCTGAGCAGGCTGGGTTTCGAGAAGGATATGGCACTGTAGATCACATCCACATAGTGCACCAGATTATTCAGAAGACTGAAGAATATAATTGGCCACTGTGCTTAGAATATAATTGGCTCACTGCCACTTCAGCCTGATCCTACGGGCTATGTCGATAACTTTGGTTCTCTGTCGGATCACCTTGTTCCGAATTCAATCACTCAAAGAAACTCCGAGCATAGCCCTTCACATAGCCCGCTGAGCGACTTTGAATTGGTGAACTAGTCGTACTGTGAGAGTCCACTTCTGAGCTCCGTAAGTCATAACAGGTAGGAAGCTGTATGCTTTTACAGGCCTCTCTCACAAAGTAGTTTTTACCCAACTTCAGCATTTTCCAAAGGTAAAATACTCTTGAACAACTTCAAGAGAAGATCCGTGAGCATCAATCGGTTCCGGAAGGAAAGACATTACAGGAGTATATTGATTGTTAGATATCTTTTGATAGACAAGTATTTTTATATGAATAGGGCAACCCAACTAGCAAAATTATGTATTGTGTTTCCATTTCTTTATCTTTCAATTTTAATTACTGGTAATCTGTTAGTAATTTAAAATATGAATTTAATACTGGCAATGTGATAGTACAGGTTGTAAAAATGAATTGATTAACAATGTTGTAAAAGTGACAGAATATTTCAAATATAGAGGTACAGACTGAAATAAAACTATGGAAAAATGAACTGAGAAACATTAGGCTAGCTAGAAGCGCAGGACGATTGGGTAGTCGGTTGGATTTTCGTCTTGGGTTATTTAGGGCATTCTACAAGAAATATATAGATAAATTAGATAATACCATTCTAGTTGGGAAGGCCAGTTATGTACTCATAGAGTTAAAGATATCTATTTAATGTTATGAAATTTATGATTATAGATTGAAACAAGATAAATAGTTTCCTTTGAAGGAGAACCCCTTTCAATATTTAGGGCAAATTGTTAAACTGGGTAGAAACAATTTTGGGAAGGAAACCAATAGGAGGATTCAGCTGAGCTGGGCTGCTTTTGGAAAAATACATCAAGTCTTCTCGTCACCCATTCTACAATGCCTGAATACAAGTCTTCAACCAGTGAGTCCTACCCATAATGATATACGGAGCTGAAACGTTGATACTGACTGTGAAACTGGTCCACAAGCTTAAGGTTGATTAGCGAGCAATGGAACCAGCTATGCTCGGAGTTTCTCTGAGAGATTGAATCCGAAATGAGATTATTCGTCAGAGAACTAAGGTAACCAACATAACTCAGAGAATTAGCAAGCTAAAGTGGCAATGGGCTGGTCACATTTGTTGTAGAATCAATAACTATTGGGGTAAACTAGTACTAGACTGGAGACCATGAATCGATATACATAGTGTAGGAAGCCCTCCGGCTAGATGGAGTGACAATCTGCGCAATGTAGCTGGCAGTCATTGGAAGAGAAGAGCCGAAGATCAGGCTTAGTGGCGCGCCTTGGGAGAGGCCTATGTCCATCAGTAGACTAGTATATAGGTTGTTGATGATGATTAGTATGGATATAGTTGCTTGTTTGTCATTTGAGGTAATGCTGGCCTCTGGTGTTAGAGTTTGTCAGGCCGCCCGAGGCCCTCTGACATGGCATGGAGACAGTACTATACCTTGACATCAGCCGGGCTTAAAAGAGGCTGAAGAATTTGCCCTTTTATTTTATTTGACAGATTCTGTTCTCTTTCTACAGGTCCTTTCAGTATGCTGTCAAAAAGCTTCTTAGCCATCTTTTCTGAGAACCCTTCTATTAATTCAATATCAGAAATAGTTTTTAAAGTCCCGTTGCTGCTTTTCCATTGTGAGAATTGTTTTATTCTTCCTTTCGTTATGTCATACCTAAAATAATAACATACATGATAGATTAAGACTGAGAACATATGAGCCAATTTTAATTCTCTGTTTGACATTCATGTCAAGAGTGGCCATATTGTTGCTTTCCATCAGGTGAGATTGTGATCACACTTAGTCCATCTTAAAAGAAAATATTGTTGTAAGCATCGACATCAACTCAAGGCCCAAGTTCAATAGTAAACAAATGTTATGAACACATGAGCCCAATACAACCACGCAAGCAAGGCTGCTTACCCAAATAATAACCTTTAAAAATATCATAAATATTATGTTGCAACTTTGACTAGATGAGAGAACATATTTAAGGATTAAAACTACATTAAATATATTGCTGTTTTATCAAAGAACAGACTTAACAACTTGGTTTTAGATTTAGTGGCAAGACAGATATGAAATTTTATGAATGAATGCTTAAAATCATATCACAAAACTACTACATACTTTAGCAATAGTTCCTTGTCAGCTAAGTTCAAGGTATCTATGATTTTTTCTTTCTCTTCATTCGAATATTTAGCTTCTAGACTGTAAGTCCGTTTTGATATAACTGCCAAACAACATCTTAAGCATGGAGACTTCTGTAACAAAAAATATATATTGTTTATAACAAAAAGAGAATATTTTGTAAACATAAAATGGGGGCCGGTGCAGTCTTCTCTGAAGTTACTAAGCCTTAGGTAAACTGTCGGAACCTATTGATTATTTCAAATCAAAAATATGTAACAGTTAGTAATTGAGAAAATAGTTTTCTTACTTACAAATAACCTATAAGCTGGAATTGGAGTAGAAGGCCACATTTTGGTTAGTTATCTATCGACTTTGTTGTAAGAATCATGTACGTAGATCATTTAAGTCAATGAGATAATATAGTAATTTTGTTTGTAGTAATGGCACTTGTTCTGATACAAGGATTATGCTACAGTTGTTCTGATAAAATCCAGATAAAATATTGTAAAAATAAGATCAACGATTATTAATTTTGATATAGACTCGACTTCCGTGTTTACAAACAAAACTGAGCGAGATGAAGTCTTTGAGCGTGATGTCAGAATGAACGACACTTGACATTAATGGTCAATGACAATCACTGTGTTCGTGATGATGAGGTGGCGTTGTAGGCAGTTTCGAAATGTACATTTTTAACAAGTTAAAAAATATGTATAACTAGTTTTCGCGCCCGCGACTCCGTACGCGCGAACTACTGTTGATCGTGAAAAAAAGCATCCTATTTTCTTCTAGGATATTAAAAACCAATGCAAAAGTAGGTATAGGACCATTATAGGACCAATGCTCTTGATGTTTTTTGACAGAGTTGTTATTTCGTTTCCATGGCAACCACAGACCTTTCTGTGTTGGCAACCATATTCTCTTTGATGGCAACCGTTCCTTACAGTGAGTAATCAACATTTTCCAGTTTTCCCGTGGAAACTTACAATTTTCCGGGATAAAAAGTATTCTATGTTTTATTCCAGATTATAAGCTATCTCCATTCTAAATTTCATCAATATCCGTCCAGCCGTTATCGCGTGAAAACTGCCCAAACATACAAACAAACAGACAACCTTTCACTTTTATATATAGGTATGGATTACATCCATTTTCAAATCCAAGGTTTCTCAAGGTACTGATTACAAAAATATCATCCATTGTCAAACTTAAGACGTTGGTAATTTTTGCTTTGTTCTTTTTTTTTACACACTGCCCAAAAATATGAGTGTAATGTTTTTTGGATTTGGATGTATGTTTGTTTGTATGTATGTATGTATATATGTGCGTTTCTTTATTCCACCATAACTTTAAAATGTTTGAACAGATTTAGACGTATGTGGTAGGTACCATTAGAATATAGTATCCTTACGTTAGAATTTAGAATCCTTACGTGAGTTTTCTCAGAGTGTCGATTTCAAGGTTTCTTGTCATAGTGTCATTTTCGTAATCAAATCATCATCAAATCATCAAATCATTTATTATTTATAAGCCATTTTCATTAATAGTAAATAGTATTTCTAAATTGTAATAATTATAAATGGTAGTAGACAAAAAAAACAAATTATAAAATTAGACAAACACATTAGAAAAAATAAAATAAAAATAAAAATGACTGCGATCTGATCACAAACAAAACCAAACATAGATAGGGTATCTGTGCTGTGCTATCGGATCAACACTCGAATGTGGTGAATCAACATAGGGCAGTCAAATTTATCTGTGACAGCTTTCAGAATGCTGTTGCCGCTCTCACGGAGCCTGCATAAAAGAGACGCAATTTTCTTCCGCATGATAGCTGCGAAACCATCAGTTCACGCCTCCATAAATATGGTAGATGCGCTGCAGAAGCGTGGGAGCCGCATCAGCATTCTGAAAGCGTTATTATACTGGATTCGCAGAGTATTGAGAGTTTTTTGAGTATATGTAATCAGCACCCACTGATTAAGAAAATGACACTATGACAAATCGATTGACGTAAGAATCATCAAAATCATACCACGCGTTTGGTCTATATAGTGCCACAAAGGAACAAACATACGAGTACATACATACCTTAAAATCTTTATTGATCCTATACCATCATTCCAAATAAAAAATGATATGAGAAACTTAAAGATGATTTTAAAATTCCTATTCAATGATACCGCACTTATCATATTTCATGAACTTTTTTTTTTTCTTATTAATAATTCCCGTGAAATGGTGCAACGTTGCCTGGATTTTTGACGTTTTTTGTTTGTATCTCTGAACCTATTTATTGTTGTGGGTTTCAATAAGTTTTAGACGGAAAACAAACCAAACAAGCCTCGCCACATTTTTGTTAAAAATTATGCAGTTTTTCTGTATTACAGGCACTTAAAGTCGTAGGCAAAGTTGTATTAAATAAAATATATAAAAAAACAGTAGTTTTTCTTCCGAGTGCATGAGGCAACGTGCTTGACCCCGGCAGACAATATATTGCGATTAAGGTAAGATTTAAAAAAAACACAGCTAGTAGGCAAAGTTGTAGCAGGTATCAAAAACTTTCCATACAAAAATATCGTTAACTGTAGGGCTGTGCAAACATATATATATAGTTTTTTTTAAATACTTTTGTTTAATATTTCAATAAACAAACAGATTGCTAGAAGTCGATCATAAATGCAATTCATTTTTTATAAATAATGTCTCGATAAACTAAACAAAAGTAATAAACAACCTATTTATAAGCTGAATTTACCAGATAATATGTTCGAGTATTGTTTTCAGTAATTATTAAGTATATGGTCAATATGATACTATCTTTACAGAAAATTATAAAACAAAAATATCATAAATTATATGGCTAAAAGCACTAATATAATCCTTCTTCGCTTTAAAAGCTTAATTTACCGAAGTAATTAAAAATTGAGGAACACAACCACAGAATAAATACAAAATGTAGGCACAAAATTTAAAGCTTTGGTACTAAACAAAATCAAAAGGATATAAAAATAGCTACCAGTTTATCCAAAATCATGTCTTCTTATTTCTAGAAGCACATTGTACGAAAAAAAGCCTTTAGAAACAAACATACAACGAAATTTGGTTCTTGAGTGAAACTTGAGTGAAAGGCAAAGTTGTGTCACTCAAGTTTCTAAAACACTGCATAACATTGCCTACTAAGTTGTTTTGATAAAATCATCTCCTTTTCATAAAAAGGACAAATGAAACGGAAAATAAACAGTATTTTCTTACCCTGGGACGTTATAACTACACAAAAACACTTTTTTGTGGATGAGACTTTAAAAGCTACAGCACATTAAAAAAAAATCTTGCCCGCGTCGATTTCTCTCGCTGAACTGAGCGCAACAATGATGTTACAATTTAAAAATATGAAAAATGTGATTCCATAGTAATATAAAATTACTACCAAATGATAGAAAATATGAATAAACTACGCAAACGCGAGATATCGTAATCGAAACGAAATAGGCAAAAATTGGGCTTTGATGCACAAAATTTTACGGTCCTCAAAATGGCGTCTAGTTGCCACCATTTAGAATTTTGATTACTGTGACGTCTTAAGAAGCAAATCGATTAACGTTAAAATCATAAAAATCGGTCCTTTCGTTTGGTCTATATAGTGCCACAAAGGAACAGACATATGTACATACATAGGCTGATAAACACATTACCCGGCCTTTGCGTTACGCAGTCTGGTGAAAAACATTTCCGCTATCTTGTACTAATCCAAAGATGACTAACTGATATCATTGTCGTAATTATCAGATTTCCGTTAAACCTCACAAATGATACCCACCCATTTCATTTTTTTCAAATGAAGTATTGCCAACAATTTTTCAGCACCGTGGACTGATATTTCGTATCTTTCTTGCATCGGCGAACATTTAAGCTAACTATGATTCTGATCAGGATGATAACAGTAATCAATCACTCATGCCATCCCGCTCTTATATTGATAAGTACGGAAGGAGAGAGTCCCTTCATAAAGGAGTAGGTATATATAGCTATTATAATCCTTGAAGTCGAATATCCAACTAAAGATCACTTATTGATTGTAAACTCTACTTGGACGAAGGGTGATCGAAATAAGATACTATATTTGAAGACTTAGTATTTTGTATAATTTCTTTACTATTTACACGCATAACTAAAATCACTTCACTATGTACACTTTAAACTAAACGCGAAAGTATGGTGACGAGGCCAAACACGTCCATCGGCCGCCACTTCTCGAGCAACACTGCCTTCATACTTCCTTCGTCGTCACTTTCCCGCCGAAATGCTCGGTCTCGGGAATCTTCGTCTATGTTCGTCTTACCTTCATAAATATTCCTTTAGAAGGTTTTACTACTCTTACTCTACCATGGCTATGCAACCAACAATTATATTAGACATAGACATAATTTATGGTAAAAAACAAGTACACAAAATAAAAATATTGATGAAATAAGTTAGTACCTAAGTAGTTAGTTAAGTTTACAGAGCTCATTGCAAAGATTTAGGAAAACCTCTCTATTAGTTAGACTATTACAATAACTATTTTTTGCAGCTAATTGGGGTTACTCCAGCCAAAACAATATAATACCTCCGTAAGAAAACCTATTGAAAACAGGAGGGACGATCGATGCGCAAGCAGTGACGAAAGTTTTAATGAATTCGAAGAAGAAGAAGGTAAAGAAAGAACAAGCAAAAACATGAGAAAGCGGAAGAATGTTGTTACCTGCAAAGTGCACAAAAAACAATTTCGTGAAGATGAAAGATCTAACGAAGAAAGTTCTAATAAATCTGACGACGACGAAAAGGAACAACAAACAAGCAAAAACAGGAGAAAGAGCAAAAAAGTTGTAATATTCAAAGAGCAGAAAAAAAACAATTACGTGAAGATGAAAAAGGGTACGACGACATGAAGAAACAGATGAAAAATAAAATGAACAACTGAAAAGGAAAAAAATACTTTTAGGAAGAGAAAAAGAGAATGATGATTTTGAAAGCACTTCAGATTCGAGTGCTTAAGAATTCTCAAAACTTTGACACTGATTGTTGAAGATATTGAAGTTAAATTCTACTTACCTACTGTTCGCGACGACACTAAATAACTTAAGACTTAGAATATAAGTGAATAGATTAAGCTATAGTTGTACATACGTTTTACACAATAATAAATACTGATTTTGGGTTTGTTTGATTGGTAGGGTCTATGAGAGCAAAAATAAATAGGTAATATAGACGACAAAAAACATTAAGAATTAAAGGCTAAAATGGGATTACAAAGACAGAGAGGGAGCGACGTGCAAGCGAGAGACACTGCTCGCCACTCCCACCGCCCGCGCTGCGGCCGACCGCCGCGAGACAACAGTGCGAATCAACCACATAAATACAGGAACATTTTAGCCCGAAATTCTTTCGACTTTATTCGCTTCGACTTTATTCGCCTTCGAGTTTCTTGCCGATTCTTCTCGAAGGTGTATTCCGAATCGGTGGTCAGTTATGCAATTCATTTAAAGGGCTCCAGCCATTTCATGAGGGCCCTCTCGATCACTACCTAACAGTAGAGATCGAGGGGTGTTTAGTTCGATACTCCCCAAGTAATCAATGGCAACTGTCCAAGCCGAGGTTCGTACCCCCTGGGTGCCCTTGAGCAAGTGGCCAAAAACTTAACTTTGGCGTGCGCCTTCTGCGTCACGCATTGCGGCGGAGCGCTTTTGCGCCCGCCCCACCGTCCGGTGACGCTGTAGAGGTCAGTTATAGACCAACAGCACATATCCTTTCTAAAAAAAAAAAAAAAAAAAAAAAAAAAAAAAAAATAGCCCGAAATTCATTCCATCGCCAGCAGCCGTCGAGTAAACATCTCTACTAGAACTCGCTCTCAAGACCTCTCCAGCCACAACAACCCAGGGTCGGAACCCTGAACCAAGGCGACTTTTCTTCATCAACCCAGTGCCCGTTCCATCGACCAAACGAGCGCCATCGACCACGGTCGGTCACTTTCCGACTTCCGCCTCAGCTATACAGTCCACTAATCGACTGGTGGCTGGCCGAGCGGTGGCGCTCAGGAACACCTACCTAATACTTTCCTACTGTTCAAACTGTTGTAGTCTCCAAGAATTTTAACCAATGTTACGTTAATTATATTGTTCTAATTTAACGAAATTTCGTGACGGTAATTTAAAAAGAAATGTTCTAGTTTCTAGAAATCTTAAGTGGTGTTAAGTTTTGCTAAAGTACTGATAAAGTGCTATTTGGAGCAATAAAAGTCTTCGTTTTAAAGGTATTTTACTGTTTTATTATAAAATTACTTTTACACAATAGGTATGAAGAAGAGGTGAACTGTTTATCGCGAAAAAAAGCATCCTATGTTCTTCTAAGATATTAAAAACCAATGCAAAAGTAGGTATAGCATCAATGCTCTTGATGTTTATTGACATACTAGTTATTTCCCATGGCACCCGTTCCTTACAGCGAGTAATCAACATTTTTCAGTTTTCCCGTGGCAGCTTACAATTTTCCGGCATAAAAAGTATTCTATGTTTTATTCCAAGACATAAGCTATTTCTATTCCAAATTTCATCAAAATCCGGCCAGCCGTTATCGCTTCTTTTTTCTTTCAAACAAACAAACAGAAAACGTTTCACTTTTATATATTGGTATGGATTCCTTATAAATCTCTTAAAGCGGCTTGAGTAATATTGTTTTCGAGAGCCCAGCTTATTTGTTCTTTTTAATATATATATTTTTTAATCCTCCCATGCGGCGTATTTATCTTTAGGGTCCGTGTGTGTTCGCTACGTTGTGTGTTGTTATCAGAAAGGTTTAATGGTGTTATTTTTTTATCATTCTGAACTATTGATTGGGGTAATGGAGATGATTGCGCTCGTTCAAAGAATAATTTCCTAAGGGTTGAAACTTGCTTGTTATGAAGGTTGGTAATGTCTATAATTCCTCTGCCTCCCTCTTTTCTTGGTAGTGTAAGTCTTTGAACACATGATCGTGGATGGTGTTTGCGGTGAGTGGTCATAAATGTATTAATGGTGCGTTGCAGGTTCTTGATGTGATCTGTTTGTGACCAGTTGATTATACCAAAAGTGTATGTTAGAACGGGTATGCCATATGTGTTGATTGCTTGAACTAGGTTACGTCCTTTTAATTGAGACTTGAGTAAAGAGTTAAGTCGGTGATTGAATTATCTTTTGACTTCAGCTTTTGTTTCTTTGTGGGTTATTTGGAGCGCCTGTTGGAAACCTAGATATTTGTATAAACTGTTTTGGTCCATGGGTTCAATTATTTCACCTGTGTTGAGAGTGTAAGGACAGAGTATGATGGAATGGTTCTGAATCGAAAAAGTTCTACATTTATCAATACCAAACTGCATTTGAATGTCATTTGAGAATGTTCGGGTTATGTCAGCGAGGTGATGTAGTGACTCGGTGTTGTTGCTGTATAGTTTAATATCATCCATGTACATGAGATGTGTTAGTGTGTGTCTATTATTATCATTGTTGGTGACGCGAAGGCCTCTATTTAAATTGTTTAACATTCTAGACGAAGGGTTTAACGCCTGGCAAAACCACAAAGGGCTTAGGACATCTCCTTGGAATATACCACGTTTTATTAAAATTTCTTATGTTTGTATGGATCTGCTATTATTTTTAATTTTTAATTTTGTTCTCCAGCGATTCATTGTGTTTTTTAAAAACTGTATGATAAGTGGGTAGATTTTGTAATGTTGAAGTACATAAATTAACCAACTATGGGGGACTGAGTCATATGCTTTGCGATATTCTATATACATTGTAGTAAGGTCTTGTTTATTTGAAAGAGCCTGTTTCATTGCTATTGAGTCAATAACTAATTGTTCATTACATCCTTGGCTATGCTTTCGGCATCCTTTTTGTTCTTCAGCTAAGATATTATTCTGTATAATATACACATATTACACTAATAATACACTATTTACAAGGTGGGATATACACGATGTTATTATTTTATAAATAGTTTGCAAGCAAGTTATGGGTCGATATTTTACTGGGGCTATTTGATCATTGTCTTTAGGTATCTTGTAGGTAATTCCTTGCGTTATATATTTAGGGCATTGTTTCCGGTGTTTCTATAAACTGGTTTACACATTTATGGATCAGGGGATGAGTGGAAGTAAACTTTTTGTACCAATAATTATGGATGTTGTCTGTTCCAGGTGATTTCTAGTTGTGTGTGTTTTTAATCACTTCTTGGAATATGTGTACAGGGATACATTCAAATTGCATTTCATTGTAGTTTTCGCTATGTATTAGATCTTCTTTAATCCATTCTGCATGTTGGTTGTGTTGTACTTGATTGCTCCATATATCTGACCAAGGGGTGTACAAAGTTTCTGGTGTTGGTAAGGGTGTGTCTGTGTTACTAGAAGTGTCTTGTGTTTGAGAGAAGTCATGTTTATGTAAAATAGTTTTTCGCATTTTGGCTTTTTCTTAACGTGCAGTTATTATATCTTCTAAATCGGCTAGTAATGGCGGTGAGTTTTTGTTTTAATGTGTCTAAAAACTGTTCGTTTGTTAAGTTTGGTTCTTCATATCGTGAGTGTGTTTTGTATTTATCTTTAATGTTGTATATGTGCTCTACCAGATTCCTACTTCTTATTCCAGTTATGTATTGTGTCATACGTCCTATATCTTTTCTGAGTTTCTCTATTTTATTCCGTAATCTCTTTTGCCATGGACGTAATATGGGTCTTTGGGTTGTGCAGTTTCTATTGTTTCTTTAATTTTAGCGCCGTTACAAATAGCTGCAGTGTAAGCTGCTGCGTAAATAATAGTCTGAGTAATATTAAAGACAGTGTCGCGTTTTAAGTAATTTGGTAGCATATCTGTATTTATATAATGTACTATATGTTACAGTTTTTTTGATTAACTCTGTTTTGGTATAAAAGGTCTTGTTGTGGGGTCCGTGTCTTTGTATTTTTGAAAAGTATCAGGGAACACCTCTTTTATTTTGTTACTGAGTGGGTTATTTGTGCCTCTTATTATTCCTACATTAGTGTGGGTTGTGTTCGCTTTGTGTGACGTTTTAAGCAATTGACATTATTGTGTTGTCTAAATGGGTTTCTTCAGGTGTGTGAATACTATAGTTAGTTGTTAGCGATATATGGGTATGTATCAGTTGTTCACGTCCAATTTCCTGTCTAAATTCTTGCAATTTCTCATCTGTAACTAATCTATTATTTACAGTTACGCGTCTTTGGTCAGCTATAAGTTGTTCTGAAACATGAGCGATGTGTGTGAAAGTGTTTACTATGTTGGTATGTAGTTGTTTTCGATACGCCGTCTTGTTTTGTTCCAGTTGCGTTATTCTATAGTATTCTTTCATAATGGCCTCATTAATATCGTCAGTCCACCTTATTCTTGTTTGTTGTGTTGCTCTATTAGTTTGTAGTGTGCTGTAAAATTGATTAGTTGTAGTTTCGTTTTGGTTAGTTGAGCTTGTTTGTTGGTTAATGACGTCATCTGTGATTTTATTTAACTTATTGGATGTTAGTAAATTATTTCTGACTATGGGCCTACGTTGATCCCCTATTATTTGTCGTGAGACATTCATTTCTGGGAATTTTTGAGTAAAAAGGTGATGAAGTTGGTCTAAATATCCTCTTATTTAAGATTCATTTTCAGTAACTATTAAATATGTGCGCCATATGAATTCATTCATTTCACTAGTCCACTTTTTTCACGTGCGATTGTTACCTGTGGTGGGTACAGTATTAGTTGCACATGCCTCCCGTACAACATCCTCTGATACTATCGAAGTTGATGCAGAACGAGGTCTGAATTGAGCCGCAAAAGGATATGGTGATGACTCTGGAGAATCAAACAGACTTTCAGTAGAAGTTGGAGATGTTGGTGGTATTATTTCTTCATCCATCACTGTTTTTCCTACTTCCTAGCTATCGAGGTAGCTGTTGCGCAGCGCGAGTCCTATCATGGAATTAGGGAGGTGTCAGCTGTCAACTGACACACGATTACGACGTGTCAGTAACACGTCATGACATCTCTGTGGTAAGATTGTCTGTCTGTGGTAAGATTGTCGGTCTGTGGTAAGATTGTCGGTCTGTGGGACTGACAAGACAGCACTTTCGGCGGGAACGCGGACGGAGCTAGTCGTGGATGGCGCGTGCGAGAACCTGACCACGTGAAAAGCAGACGACGGCCTACAGGAGTTCTGAGGGGCCACATTTCGGTGTGGCTACGTGTTCTGCAGTGCGATTACGTAATGTTGATCATGACGGTTTCAAGCCGTCAAATTCAATAATGCTTTGCGATAGAGTCGATTTTCCTATGAAAAAAGTGACAATCTGATTGAAGCCAAGTTCTGTAATAGGGCCACTGCAGCCCGATTCCATAACTTGGCTTCAATCGAATTCTCAGTATCGCAGCCACTAATGCCTTGCGATAGAGTCGAATTTGCTATGAAAAAAGTGATAATCCGATTGTAGCCAAGTTATGGAATTGGGCCACTGGTGCATCGTGCTTCGGAGAGGCTGCGATAGAAGTTTATCGACCAGTGGCCCAATTACATAACTTTTCCATTGCTTAGATAGAAAATAGAACGTGCTGCTTCGTTGCGGAGAGGCTGCGATGAGAGTTTATCGACCAGGTGGTAAGGTTCAAGAAAGGATTGCAACGAGGATTCGGGTGAGACCTTTCCATTGCTTAGATAGATAATAGAACGTTCTTCGTTGCGGAGAGGCTGCGATGAGAGTTTATCGACCAGGTGGTAAGATTCGAGAAAGGATTGCAACTTGCAACGAGAATTCGGGTGAGACTTTTCCATTGCTTAGATAGATAATAGTGATCACTATTAGATATCAGACCAAGACGAGGGTGAAATGATGATGAGATTAGACCCAGTAAAGAGATAAGACCCAGATAGATATAAGACCCAGAAAAGCCGGTAAAGTTAACCTCCGGTAAGACCCAGCAGGGGGGTTAAGATGATCGCTGCTTGCTGATTCCTTAAGCAGTGGGCTCGGAGTCCTGTCCGTATGGTTCTGGCGGTCTCGAAGAGTCTACGTGGACGGTTCCAATAAGTTGTGCTACGCTATCCGTCTCAGACTGGCCAGCTGGATCGTATCTGAGAGGCGAGGAGACGGAAGGCGTCCTGGGTGAGCATGTCTCATTCAGGGCCACGTGGAAGGCCCCGAGCATGAGTAGATCGCCGGATACTCGGGGTCCCTGCGGGCGGTCCATGGGTACCCATGATGGGATCAGAGTGCCCTTGTTTGGTACCAGTATACCCAGGTGCAAGCGAGGTGCGGATCAATGCTCAAGACAGAGGCCAAAGACGAGCAAAGATTAGAAGCCCCCGTAAGTCTAGACATAGACCTCAAGACCAAGAAAGATATATCATGAAAATGATAAGACAGCTCATCATTTCACCCAAGATCCTCGTGTAAGATTATTGTGTTAATCTATAGAACTAGGTATTGCACGAGAGGACGAGACAAGACCTGATGGCGAACAGATCCTCGTGTAAGATTGTAGTGTTAGGCTATAGAAGTAAGTATTGCACGAGAGGACGAGACAAGACCTGATGGCGAACAGATCCTCGTGTAAGATTATTGTGTTAATCTATAGAACTAGGTATTGCACGAGAGGACGAGACAAGACCTGATGGCGAACAGATCTTCGTGTAAGATTATTGTGTTAATCTATAGAACTAAGTATTGCACGAGAGGACGAGACATGACATGGTGGCGAACAGATCCTCGTGTAAGATTATTATTCTACAGAACTAGGTATTGCACTAGGACGAAACCCGACCTGATGGCGAGCAGATCCTCGTGTTAGTTTATAAGGTAATCTATAGAACTAGGCCTGCTAACAAGCAGATGCAGATGGAGATTCATCAGGTGATCGGATGCGGTTTTACTAGTATGTATTGGGATCATAGCATTTAAGCTGTTAGACTCGGACAGATCAATTTCAGGTGCAGACCAGATCTTGCGAGGCATGGGATGGCTATAAGGGGAGGTTGGAGGCCATTGGGGGGACACCCCCAAATTATTTATATTATTTATTCTGTGGCGTACGTAATGTTAAAGAGTCAAACGTGATCGGTGCTCAGACTGGACGAGTTTACGGAGTGTATAAATATATATTCGCGGCGTATGTATCAATTCTAGAGTACGCCGCGACAGTAGAAGAGGCCTTCCTGATGAAATTTTGTCTGTTGATTGCTTTTGATCTTCAATTGTACCTCCCATTTTGCTTTTCCGGTTGATATTTACTTGTTTGTTCATTATTATTGTTTACAAAGTCCGAATGACTAGCGTGGGTCGTTTGATGATTTAAGCTTTTCACCCGGAGATTCTTCTCTCCCCTTGCGCCACGAGGTAGCCCCTTACCATCATCAGGGCTCCTCCTGGAGCCGCCGGACACTTGGGGATTGTTTATTGGCTTCATTATCATATTTTGTTTGTTGGACCGATAATAACTCGCCACACTTGTCCAGAATGTGAGAGTGTACAGTAGACTACCTAACTGAGTCTGTGAGCGCTATTATTATATACCGTTAGCATTCCTATCACCACCAACAATCACCCTATCGGAACCGGCAATAGCATCACCAAGTAGATTGAAATACGGCTCGAGGGACTCAGTTCCTTCAAAATATATAGACACGAGGGTAATCGCCCTCTCACCTGGGAAAGTTTACTTAACAGACACAATATTTTCTGTGACATAAGTGTGATCAAGCTGAGTCACTAGTCCATCACACAAAACAACCACTGCCGCCTTCATATCTTTACTCCGAACCCCCATCTCTTGAATAATTCTAGCACCATGCCGGTTTGGCATTTCCCCTTGGCCACCAATATACGGTTTTTGCAACAGAAGGACATCACAGTTACACCACACAGCTGTAGAACCCCACCTGTAACGCCAAACGAGAACCATAACTATGGTTCATACATTTGTAAAACGACGTTCGCAGTTAGTTCTTTATTTTTGTACTAGATGGCCGATTTAGTTGAGCGGGCAATTCCTGAATCGTGGTTACGAAATTCCCACAGAATATTGTGGTATTTTTTTGGTTATGAAAAATTGTGGTTTTATTACATAAACGACCCTTGTGACGACGTGTGTAGCAGGTGTTTGCACATGGTCCTTCGTAGCCGAATATCCGGCAGGAATAAAAATCACCCCTTGGTGATAATTTTTGAGGCGACACAGGAGTCGTCGACCAGCATAGCGAAATCCGCTGACTGGAATGAGAATTTCCTAGGGCAAGGAAAAGAAAACCACTGGAGTTGGTCGTCTCGCATCTCATCGCTGTTTGTGTGAGTGGAGTTAGCTTGTGCGCGGCGCCATATCTATAGATATTGCCACGGTGGTGTGGCATCTTGGTGAAGAAGTGAAGTTATCATACAGTACAGTAAGTGAAGTGATTATCAGCGTGCGTCACCCGTCACCCCGGAAAGAGTGAAACTGGACAATTGTGAGTAGGTACTTTGAATAATATTGAATAGTGTCAAGAAAAAGTGAACTTTATTTCAATTAATATTTCAACTTCTGTTTATTAGAGTCAAATAGCTAGTTGTAACTTTTAATTGTAAAGAACATAGGCGGAATTTTATGCGATAAATCTTGCAGTGTCTTGACATATCATTTCTACAGAACTTAAGTAATTATTTGTCTACATTTTTTCAACATAGCCTGTAAGCTAGAAAAACCCAGGTTTACAAATCAAATTAAAAAAACAAGAAATTGTAACTTAATTTCCTTTTTACAATGTTTAACCGGCCTTGTTGCCTGCCCAACGGGTGATAAAATATATATAATACAATGACGTTTCCGGTTTGGACATAAAAATTGACAACACAGTATACTTCCCACCCGGTTTTTAAACCAAAGGAGGTTGAATTAAGCTACTGGCGTTAAATCTTTTAACAGTAAGTGTAATTCAACCTCCTTGCGATAAACAGAATAATAATATAGACTGTGCGATGGACAAAATGGTACGTCAATATAAAACCTCTATACAAAACATTATACTCGTAGCAAAGGGAATACGATGCATTATAGTATAGGGAGGAAGTGTAAAGAATTGTTGTTCTATTAAGGTATGTTAATTTATTTAATTGTTTTGCACAAAAATAGTGTAGGTAGGCAAGTAAGTACTTATGCGTGATAAATATAATGTTTCAAGATATTGTAAGTACCTACCTATTCAATTACCTATCTAGTGTAACAGACTAGGCTTTTGAATAACCGCTCGATTGTTTTATAGCGCTACAGTCACTTTTTTGCGGATAAAATAATTAAAATCTCTAAGACTTGTTTCAAAGGTCATTAACAGTAACATAACCTACAAAACATTGAAGCCTTGTAACAATTATTCCTGGCCTCCCCAAAAAAATATCTTAGACTAACAATCTCAGGAAATGATGCTGAATTACTAGCGATATTTTTTGTCTAAAGACGCCGTGAATTTGACTGACATAAAAGTATGTATGGGAGTTCGCCATTATTCTTTAGTTTAGGACTCAGAATAGTTTGTTAAAAAACGAGGGAACAGGGAACCTACGTTCGATTTGGTGACAATATTAGGTAAAGTTAGAAACACTTAGAAAAGGAGAAGGTCAGAAGTGGTACTTTATTCCGAGAAAATTCCAGCAGCTATGATATATACCTCATTTAAAAGCTTAGTTACTGGGCTACATAAATATATGTAATTTATATTTTATTGAGTCTCCATTTCATAAACAAACGAGAAAATATTATCCTACATGTAAAGTTGAACAAAACTTTTAATTTTTCCATTCTATTGAGTTAGTGCGTTTTTCGTGCACTGGGAATAAAATAAAATAGATTTATATATTTTATATGTTTAACTATTTCAATTATTATATTAAACCATGTGTCATCAAAAAAGAACCCATGTCGTAGAGAGTCTGTAGAAAAATAACTTAGGGTCCTGTCACCTGTCATCCATCAGCTGTCAGTGCCAGATCTACATACATTCTGCCATGTTGAATGTCACTGTCATCAGTAGTGTCAAATCGGAGTTGCCAGAGGTAAGGTATCTAGTGTGGCAAGTTTATTCTTTCTACCAAACGAAAAACAAAACTCAAATAAAAAAATATGGAGGCATTTTTTTTGTTTTCATTTGCTAGTCATTATCAGAATAATATTTCCTTTCTTTACAAATATCTAATATATTGTTTAGAATTTTAAATTATTTAGTACCAGCTTTCATACATTTTCCGAACATCTCTTTTCACTCAAGTTTATGTGACTTTAAAAATATTTTTATATATTATGTTGTTTAGAATTACCTATACTTTGTGCATAAAACTTTATTATTTAGATGTTGTTTTGAAAAATTACCTATACTTTGTGCATGGTGTATAATGAGAGGTTTTCTGACAGCTAGAGGAAACTAGTTCTGAAACCATCAATACGTGGAGTTGACGGGTCATGGTTCTCATTTTTTTCATTTAATACGCATTTAATAAATGAAAATGCAAGTTTACTCTTATATATATATACCTACTAATTTGTGTTGTGTTGTGGAAAAACAAAAGTACTTTGTTTGATATCAAACAATTAGACAATTACGGAGGCCGCAGCCGGAGGATGCAAAGAAACCCAAATGTGCTATAGCTAGGTTTATTAATATATTTAAACAACATTTTACATTCTAACGTAAAGTAATGTGTACTACCGGCCCAATGCCAGGTACCGAAGTGGCAGAATTGGGAGATGCGCCGTGAAGCAGCGCGTGCTGCATCAGCGCCTCATGGCCTGCATTGAGGTCACTGGTTCAGAGGAAGTATAATGCAGGGTAGCACTTTACGTGGAGCTGCCATACATAACACCTCCCCCCGTAGAACAGCGAGTGAAGGAGTTCCTCGTGAACGAAGCTGGCGGTTGACTCGTGCCAACCCTTCTTGCAGGAGGATCGGGAACAGCATACATCTGCAGCAAGTGTTCTCTGGAGATCAGGTTTTTCAAAGGCAGTGGACAGTGCTGTAATCCGATAGCTCTTATACTCATTTGCGCATCTACTGAATATAATGTTGAAGGGTTTCTTTAATTGTATTGTAACTTTAATGGCGAGCTTGATGAAGTTTGATAGCACTGGGAAACAATGTCTCGTCAGGTTCCTGTATAGTAACTTTAGAAACCTGCCTGGCAACCCTCGCAGTTCTCAATCGCTTCAGTATACTGGAACCCACCGATCCACTAGGATAGGTGCAGTTGGATGGGGATGAATTATGATAGGTGTGGACGGGTGGGGATTGATGGGTGGGGACGGATGGGGATTGATGGGTGGGGACGGATAGGGATTGATGGGTGGGGACGGATGGGGATCTGTGGGTATGGGTGGGAAAGGGTGGGAGTGGATGACGTTTGACATAAGACTATTATACCCACACATCCCCTCTCTTTCCAACCGATCCCCACCCATATTTACCTATCCCCACTTATCCTCACCTGTCCTCATCCATCTCCAGCCATCTATACCCATTTCCACATATTTCCAGCCATCCCCACCCATCTCCACCTATCACCATACATCACGACCCAACCTCACCCATCTCCATAAATCCCGACCCAACCTCACCTATCCCCACTTATTCCCCCCACCCCCCATCTATCCCTACCCATCCTCACTCACCCAACCTTTTTTTTTTTACTTGGTGAAATCCTCATGGATACCACCAAACTGCGGGGGCAGCAAGGTTATGTTATGTCGGACTCTTACCGACTAAAACCCCACGGTGTTACTCAAGACGCCTTGTGCTGGGGCTACGGGTACGCTTTCGCACTCGTCCGCGGCCCCGACGGCGCTGGTCCTGTTGAGGACCCCCTCCTGGTTGGGATGGAGCTGAGCCATTCCCCACCCCATGTACGTCATTAAGGGGCGCACAGAACACCGTGCACGCCACCTCGAGGCCTTATGCTGGGGCAGACACCCCCGTGTCCACCACCTAGGCCTCAGGGGGGTCACAGGGGAATAAATTCCTCCTCCAACTCCCAGCGTTGAGCTCCACATGGCCTCCCACATCTATTGCCACCACCCAGTGCAACCACAGCAACAGCTGGCGGACTATCCGACGCTGCACCTAGCAGTTACGCCAGATTTAGGAAGCCATGGAGCACGTCACACTCAGAGCACTACTGCCCATACAGTAGTGCTGAGATCGGACCACCTCCTTGAGCCGGCGCCGAGCGCCTGGGCCCCTCCTCCACGTCACGCCCCCAGCACCCAACAACCTTCTTTTTTTTTGGGGGGGGGGGGGGGGGGGGTATGCCTACGCACTTCCCTTCCACCACGAGGGTGCTGGAAGGGGGTATGTGGGGCTCGCACCCACTAAAACACCCCCGTGAGCAGTCCTCCACCGAGGTGGGGCAAGATGGGTTCGCGGTAGCATTCTTCCATCTTGCCCCAGTGGCAGACCCTTATCGGGTCTCTCCGCCTTTGGAAGGGCAACCTTGCTCACAAAGGTCACCCCTCAGACATGTGGGGCCGTGCAAGCCGGTGAAGAGTCCCCCGACTGACCCAACCCCAGTGATCCCTGCCCATCCCCACCATTTTTTTTTTTTTTTTTTTTTTTCTTTGGGAAATGCATTTACGCATACCACTGAGCCCGGGGAAGGCCCAGCGGCTATGT
This sequence comes from Alsophila aescularia, assembly GCA_946251855.1. Lineage (NCBI taxonomy): Eukaryota > Metazoa > Arthropoda > Insecta > Lepidoptera > Geometridae > Alsophila > Alsophila aescularia. Next base: position 57,058,187 of record OX276374.1, on the reverse strand, counting down.
GAAGAGTCCCCCGACTGACCCAACCCCAGTGATCCCTGCCCATCCCCACCCTTTTTTTTTTTTTTTTTTTTTTTCTTTGGGAAATGCATTTACGCATACCACTGAGCCCGGGGAAGGCCCAGCGGCTATGTGGGACTCACCGTCCTACCCACTAAAACCCCATGGTGAGCAGTCCTCCACCGAGGTGGGGCAAGATGGGGTCGCGGTTGCATTCTACCATCTTGCCCCAGTGGCAGACCCAATCGGGCCTCTCCGCCTGTGCAGGGGCAACCTTGCTCACCAAAGTCACCCCTCACCACGACCGGTGGGGCGTGCAAGCCGATGGAGAGCCCCCCGACTCTCCACCAGTGACCCCACAAATACAAAGGAGGAGTCGCCTCCTCCTCCCACCTCCTCGAGCCGGCGCCGAGCGCCCGTGCCCCACCTCCACGTCACACTCCCAGCACCGAATCCATCATTCCGAAGTATGGTAGGTCTGAGAGCGGACCGCCTCCTCGAGCCGGCCCCCACCTCCCCACCTCCTCGAGCCGGCGCCAAGCACCCGGGCCCCACCTCCTCGAGCCGGCGCCAAGCGCACAAGGCCCCACCTCCACGTCACACTCCCAGCACCGAATCCATCATTCCGAAGTATGGTAGGTCTGGGAGCGGACCACCTCCTCAAGCCGATGCCAAGCACCCGGGCCCCACCTCCTCGAGCCGGCGCCAAGCGCACAAGGCCCCACCTCCTCGAACCTGCGCCGAGCGCCCGGGCCCCCCCCCCCCCCTCCACGTCACTAGGACGCCCACCCCACAGGAAGAGAACCTCCACAAAGATAAAAGCTCTTTGTAGCGATTCCCCTCCTGCCGTCCAGGTAGTAAAACTACCCAGACCACCTTGCCAGATATCGGCTACGGCCAATAATCCCCCGAGGAGAATTATTGACCGATCCCCGGGTGCACCGTCCCAACGGCTGCTCTTCCCCCCAGATGAAACGCATCGAAGGGGACCAGCAACAGTCGGGCACTCTTGGAGGTTATCCGGCCTGCCCATCCCCACCCATCCCAACCCATCCCAACCCAACTCCACCTATTCCTACCAATCCCCATACCATATCCATCTATCCATCTCCATCCATCCCCAACCATCCCCATACATCCAAACCCAATCTCACTCCACTACATCGTTACCATGAAAATTTCGACCTTACCACTTTTGAAGTCACTTTACGCTGTGCTGCCATAAGTTGAAGCCAATTAAGTGTAGTATTTTATTGCCCGTGAATTGCAGAAGTTTTTAAGATAGGAATACAAGAAAAATATTCCCTATTTTTTATTTTAGGGATCTCCAAACTTTAAAGGGATATTTTGCTGTGAACAAAATTTGAAGTTATTCTTTTATGTTTTTATTGTTTTTTTATCAACTGAATACTATTGTTATTTTGGACAAAATTACTAAGTTTGTATCGAAGTCAGGAATTTTGTGAAATAAAAACAAAAATGGAATAACTCCGAAAATATCAAAAATTGCGGAACATACAATTGTCGGTTGACTGCCGTTCACTACTATTGTATTATGAAACACATTTAGTAATATTTTGACAACTCATTGAGGTTTTTATAAAAGGCCCTATTTCATAAAACTATAGTAGAATGACAAATGTCAATTGACGAATGTCAGTCAAACTACCGAAATGAATTTCATAAAAACTCTACAATTCATTCAATTAATTGACAAAATATCACTTTATGTGTTTCATAAAACAATAGTAGTGAACGGCAGTCAACCGACAATTGTATAACAAATGTTATATAAAAAAGTTTTATGAAACGGTGGTTGCTTACAAATTACCACGATTTGTAGAATTGTCGTGACAAATGTGACAGGCGAAGTTTGGCGTATTCGACTGACATTTATAGTTTTATTATGATTTGTCCCTTTATGAATAGGGTCCTAGCGTAGAGGGAGGCCCTGTGGCCCTATTACAGAACTTGGCTTCAATCAGATTGTCATTTTTTTCATAGGAAAATCGACTCTATCGCAAAGCATTATTGAATTTGACGGCTTGAAACCGTCATGATCAACATTACGTAATCGCACTGCTGGTTATTATACTACTGTATTAGAAAAAAATATATAGTTATATGTTGGTTTTATGGCAATGAAGGGGCCGTTCGTTTTGTAGTAAATGGCGAAAATAACTGTTAAAATCTCTATATATGATCACATTTGCCGTTCCCTTTGGACATTATTGGGCGAAATTAACGTTCTGAACTGTTTTCATCACCGTTCGTTTTGCATGTTTAGATGACATGTTGACATAAGAAAATCAACTTTATTTTCTTACGATTAGAGTAGTTTTTCATTCGGTTTGAAAGGATCGGTAGTGTCAAAAGTTGCAAACAGGGCAAAAGTGTTGATAAAGTTCAAAGAGAACGGCTTGTTATAAATGTACATTTCGAAACTGCCCACAACGCCATCTCATCATCTCGAATGCAGGGTTACATACTTTAATAATTGTTATTTGTTTTGTGTCAGTGAGGTGTCAGTGTCTAACAAAAATTTAAATCAAACAACAAAGTTATTTTTTCGCGTTCTTTTCGTTTTATTGTGATTTCTTACATGTTTATTTACTTTTCGTGATAATTTGGATACATTCATAATTGCTTCCTTCACCCAATACGTCGAGTTGAGTTGTGCCATCGCTCCTCCGTTTTGCTGCACTAAGAAAATGATAGATAAAATTGAAGAATGGCGAGGGCCGAAGGGGATTTTTCGTTTTTTTTTTGTTTAATAGGGTCGATGAGCTGAACCAAAAGAAAATTTATCCCATCTTCGATTCTCCACCACTAATCTAAGGGCTGTGTTCACTTACACGCTCGAATCATCCGTGCGATTATCGCTCGATCATCCGGAGATCGTGAACGACTTTGGACGTCCACATACAACCACAGAGTACTTTGAATATACCGGAGATAGAGTGAACATTCAACATTTGTCGCTTGCAGCGACATCGGCGAGTGACAGAATTACTAATTGACACGTGACGAACTTAATATTATCTATGTCATCTAGCTATATAGTATATTCATTTAAAGCTATACCTACATAAAAGGGGCAAATAAATAAAACAATATCAGCTAAAATTATCTTTATTTCTTTCGTTTTCTATAATAATTGACACATTCTTTTTGAATTACATCTTCTTCACAATAATCGATCCTGCTACCATTCAATAATTTATTACATTCTTTACACCAGCTATAAATAAATAAATTACATGACATTTCTTCAATGTACTTGACTGCCTCTTTTTTGTGATTGGAACATGTTATAAAATCATATTCACAATGAATAGCCAAAATTGTTTTCATATAAGTTTTGATTTCCTTAATCTCACATTTTTTTCTTAGAATGTTAATGATTATATCTTGTATGGTGGAGAAAGCTCTAACTAGTTTTTCTGTGGGGGTATATTAAATATTTTTTATTAATTCCTCGATCTTTGCAAGATATATATGATTCCTCATCTGCACTTTTTGTGTTATAAAAACAATCTTTACATTGTTGACAGTTTTTAAATATTTTATCTTTCGTTTTTTCACCACATACCCTGATACATATTCTAAAATAATGAGGCCCATATTTTAGGGTTATTTTTTTTAAATTCAAAATCCACCTTCATTACATCTAAACTTAAATCTTCCATATCAATTTCAATTACCGCTGGAGAGGTGGACTGAGGCAACGTTTTAAAAAACAATTTCCTTATAGATTTAAACATGGTACAATTGTCCTTTTCACAATTTGCACCAGGGGAGTGCCTTCCACTTAAATTGTTCACTAATAGTGCTGCAAATGCCGCTTCAAAACCAGCACAGTTTGGATTTGTATTTCTGCATGCATGGCTTCGTACACATCCAAAAAAGTTTTCGAGAGGGTCCTGGTTGAAATGCCGAAGCCATATTGATTTAATGTTATATTGGTTGAATAATTTATTTTTTAGGTATTCCAAGTTTTCTAATGTCTTAATCCAATTTGTAATGGAAGGCACTACCGTCTCTTTGCCAGTAGCACTAACATACATCATTGATTTAAGTACAGGTTTTGCATTGTTCCATACTTCCTGGTGGGTTGAGTTTGATGTGAGAGGGCCAAGCAATGGTTTGCCTGGTCTTTTTTTTTCATTTTGGTAGCTGCCGTTGACAGAGTCGAATAACTCGTCAAAAAATAGAAGTACTGAGGCAGTGTCTTTACACTCATCTTTTAATATTCCTATTTCTGAAAAAGGAAAAGAGGGAAAAAGGGTTACTTAGGTATACACTTAATCAATACATACACATATAAATACAATTGGTATAAAATTTACCGAGTGAGGCTTAAGGTATCCAAGGAAGTATTCAGTTGTCTGTTGGCTTAAGTCAAATATATTGTGAAAATAGCAGGCCCAGGGAAAAAACCTGGATGAGTATGGCATAGGATTGTGATAAGTAAGAATAAAGGGAGACCTAAGCTTATCTATTACCCATAGCGTGTGACACTAGGCTACAGATGACACTGATATTAGAGTTAATAAATAAATAACAAAAAACGGGACAATTCCAGACCAATTATCTAGACCCAAAGTAGGATACCCTGTGCTATGGGCACAAAATAACGGATAAACATACATACTCGTAGATACAAATATTACATCCATGACAAAATGTGTATGCAATTGGTTGCTTATAATTGTACTGAATACCTCGTATCATAAATACCAATGCATGATCTGCGATTTTCTTCGTTACACTCTTGCCATTATTGACAAACCCCAACATGGTGTCGGACCTTCTTTTATAATCAAAATGAGGTGCCAGTGCCATCTCATCAAACATTAAAATGCACAGTCTTTGATTTATTTTCATCTTCTTAGCCCTCTTTCTTAGCTCACCAAAAATGTTATGATTTATTCCAGGCTTTAAAGCTGCTCGTGCTATCATCCTATTTAGTGAGAGAGGCGCAGGCAACACGAAAATGTTTCGTAGCCATTTGTAGGCTCTTGGTCCCTGTTTATACAGTGCCAGTGCCATTATTTTTTCTTCTTTTGTATATCTCCTACCCCACTTCTTTTTCCCAGTTTCCCTAAATTGAAGCATAGTGAATATAGTAGCCAGTGCCGTAAATTTCTTCATTGCTTTTTGAAATGTAGTGTTCTCTGACAGTTGCAGTGCTTTTTTCAATTTGTTGGCATATGCATTCTTTTTATTTTTTAAAGCTTTTATTTGGCGTGCGAATGCACTTGCTTCGGTTGAATAAAGGACCGAGAGTGGTATGCCTTTTTTTCTAGCTGAAAATTAAATGAGCTAGTTTATTATTTCGATCACTTACTTTATTATTTAATCAACAGACAGATAACCTGATCAGACACAAATCTTAAATATTATAAAATGCAACCATACATTTATCAGGATGTAGGAATGGGTTTTTTTCAATAAAAAAGACTTACTTTTTGATAAATCCTGAGCCATCACATTTTCTCTTATATTATTCTGTTTGGGCTCGGGTACACCTTGATTTCCTAGAAAAGAAAGAAATCTTTAAAAAACACATACTTTAGGTACTAACATACCTAAAAGCATCTGACAAGCACGCTCATCAGAGGGGTGATCACAAACAATTTAGACAGAAGTATTTGATTTATTTTTGTCAAAATCGTTCAGACAACCCCTCATATTTTGTACTAGCTTTCCCGCCCGCGAGTACATCCGTGCGGACTGCTGTTTATCGCGAAAAAAAGCATCCTATGTTCTTCTAGGATATTAAAAACCAATGCAAAAGTAGGGAGTAGCCCACCCCCCCACAAACTCCTGCTCCTCGATTCTATAGCCAACCCCTAAACCTTACATTGAGTAAGTATAAGTATATATAAGTACGGCCACTGAAATGTGTCCTTGTTTTACGACAAACTCAGGATTGTACTTTGACAATATGAATACTTTCTCGAAAGTTATTCATAATACTTTGATACGTTTTGTGAATACAATCTAGAAGAGGTGTATATAAACATTCAAGGCATAAGAATGTTAACCAACCTAAAACTGTCTTTCAAATGAACGGGATTGTACGTTGGACATACCTATATATATTTATGTATATCACATACCTATTGAAGTGGAGGGATAACTTGGGTGCACTTGCGCTCTATGTTGTGACTGGTTGGTCACATCCATCAGTGGCTCTCTTGCAGCAATTAATCCTGTAACATAATTATACATCCTTGTAGTGTTCTGTTTTGTTATTTCTTTTGTGTGTGTGTTTCAGAATGAGCACAAAATGAACGTTCCGAGCAGCAGCATCCAATACAAGATATCCTTAATGATAGCCGACCTCCAGTAGGAAATTGCAAGATTATTGTTACACAAGTAATGGAAACTTACCAGCCAGGTGCAATGTTGGTACAGAATTGTACGTCAATTTGTTGCTTCTGTTGGTTGTTATTATATATTGTCGTAGAAAATGATGTTGGCAAACTCTGCGGTTTTTGAATATCACTTCATTACTGAGTGATAAAATGTCACCACCAATATTACAACCAAGTACGGAATCTGTCTGGTTCTTTGATTGGGTTCGGGAATTTGTACAGCACATATTCCGGTCCTATAATACAAAACGTATATCATATTAGTTTGCTATCAATTTGAAGGATATTTCAAAAACAAACTGTTGATGGTATGGTGTACTTACGCGATTTATCGCAATTTTTCGCACAGCATTTCTTTTCAGACATGATAATTTCGTCGTTATCCAATCGCAAGCAAATAAGTCCGGGAGAATAGCTGAGGTAGGTCTTCGTAATGAGGGTATCGGGGTCCAAAAATAAGCAAATAAGTCAGCAGTAAAAGAAATCCACGAGCAAAATCTACGAAAAATATCTTCGATCCAAAGAAAGAGAATGAAAATATTTGAAATGTTGATTGAAAGCACATCGACTGTGACATTTAAACATTTAATTACCAGTATAAAAATTTCAACAATAATACTAGCAATAAAATTAACCATTTGATTATAGCGCCATCGTGTGTCGAGTGATGTAATAACATTTACTTGCATATAACGGTAATTTTGTTAGAAGTGAAAGAACCGTGCATACAACTGACAACTGTCAAGTGTCAGTTTCATACTATTCCTCCCCTCCACTACTATTTTTCGGATGACCCAGGCGAACGCCCAGACGACGCCGTGAACGATTTCGAGTGTACGCGCGGGCGGGTGATCCGTGCGTCCTCGAACGTTTATGTGAACGGGCCCATGGAGTAAGAAATAATCTGCTGTCAAAAAATCTAAAATATATAGTATAAGGCAAAGAATGTGTCGCGAAATGGGAACATTTTAACAAGCTGTAAAACATTTACTCTCGTCTTTTTCACAGTTCGCCCCAGCTGCACTCAGTTCCAGGCTACAGGAGGGTGAGATTAGTACCCAAATTGACTGCATACCATATGATGCCAAAGCTTATACCTACCAAAAATGAAAGTGAAACACTGCACACAAGTTTTTAGCTGCAGTGTTGTTGTTGCACTAGGATTTATGGCAGGTAATATTGATTATAAATCTGTTTTTAATAATCTATGGGTTCTCAATATAATTATAAGAGTTTTGAATTAACTGTGATATTGTATTTACAGATGAGGGTAAATTATCACCAGAAAGCAAAGAAACTACAGATATCCTAAGGTTATTTGACGAGCTGTTCAACTCCGTGAATGGAAGCTTTAGCAAAACACAAACGGAAAAATATATAGAACAGCTGTAACATGTACATTGGCTCATCACAAACTATGGATGGATAGTCTGCCAATCAATATAATAGCAAATTACGTAAATGAAGTTTATTGGAAATAATAACAAATGTAACATATGTATGTGAAAAATCAACAAATGTGCTGTCACTCTCCAGCTCGGTCAAAACGATTGTATGGTTTTGATTAATATGTAAACACATGCACAAGTTAGATATGAGTTCCGTTTTATTGCGTCACTTTAACCAAGACCCAGTAGAAAGTTTTCTCGGGGCCGTTCGAGTGCATGGCTACAGCAATATTATATCAACTGCTGCAGGCTTCCAAGCCGCATATAAAACTCAGCTAGTTAGCAATATTGTGTCTGCTCTCAATAGAAGAGCAGAAACGATATTGCAACTGCACCGAGTGCAGTTGGGGCGAACTGAAAAAGATGAGAGTAAATTTTTTCAGTCTTTAAAATATTTATTTAAAGAAATAAATAATATTTAGCAGGCAAAATACCACTATGGGATGAAAATGACCCCATTAAGGTTAACACATTCAACCACTATAAAAAATATAAATTAAGGAAGAGAGTGGGCAAACAGGCATTGAGGTTCCTGTGTAGGAGGTGGAGGATGTGTATTGCGTTGATCATACTGGCTACTTCAGTGCAGGCCCATAATATCCTTATTCGTAATTAGCGACTAATCACTAATAATGAAAAGTCAAATTGTATGGAAATTCTTATTTGTAATATTTAAACACACCATTATCACTCAATTACAATTACGAACCGTTTAGGCAAGTCGTCAACCCTTAGGACCGCTTGCACAGCAAATTCAAAGTTACTTATTATTATAAAATCAGTGTTGTCTTGGTGTTGGCGATGAGTTCCAAATGCAAGGTTTTCCCCTCTATATATTTTCCGATTTCTTTGTAATACGTAATCTTATAGATTCCTTCCACATGATTTGAATTTTAATATTTTTAGTATTATTTCAAAATCATTACAAGCCGGCATTATTATTTTAGTATTGTACCTAATCTAGTAAACAAGTAAATAATATTAAAAGGTTAAAAATTATTTTCATGTTTTATGTAACAGCTTACATTAATTAAAAGTGTTCACATATATTAAACTGTTTCATTGTTGTGTCTTATAATAAATAGGTAGGTAGGAAAATAAATAGAAATAAGAATTCTAATGTAACCGTGTTTTGTTATTGAATCCATAAAACGTTAAACTAGGTAACCTACTACTTAATGTTTTACAAAAAACAATTTATATATTTAATAAGCACAGCCACATCACACCTCACAATATAACAACATTAATATTCTTTGCTGATATGAGTGACAATTTCGGCGTGCATAACATTGGCCGCATGTACTCGTAAACAGAAAACAATACCAATTCTAAAAATTTAAACATAAGAAATTAAAAGCAATTTTAAAGATGAAAACAAATAATAAAGCAGTATTGCTAAAATATAATATTAGCTATAGCTATTTATGTATGATCATAAAAATACAGCTGAGAGGCCTATATATGCCCAAGTATATACTGTCCCTAGTCTTTGGACACTTTGATTGTGGCTGAAGGAGAGGATATGCATGCACGGTTGGTTCAGAATAAATAATAGAATAAGCCTTGGACCTTCAATTCTGATTCAAAGTCCAAGCATGCACCCAAAACCAACAGATATGTTCGTTCAGGTCGTTACAAAATTTACAGTTAAATGTTTATTGGCGTTCGGTTTGGTATTTGTGGGTGAAATTAGCATTCTGATATGGCTGTGTGAAATGGTTTCTATCACTGTTCGTTTAGATGACATGACATCATATCAGCCTTTAGAAGTCCACTGCAGAACAGGCCTGCCCGAAAGAGTGCCATGACAAGCGATCTTGTGCTACCTCCATCCATCGACTTCCTGCTGTCTACAATGTCGTCGGTCCATCGTCTCTCTACACTTCGCTTGCTTGTTCGTGGTGGCCATTCAAGAACCTTTATTCCCCAGCGGTTGTCGTGGGATTGATCTAGAATCGAGGTGCAGGAGTTGGGGTAGCGGGCGGGCGGGGGGAGGAGGGGTTACACCCTGGTATCCTCCCCCCCCTCGTGGAGGTCGTAACAGCCGTAACACAGTTTGTTCAAAATCGGCTTATGGTTCCTGCATATATATTTTTTCTACCCTCGAGTATGACGGAGTTATTAAATAAACAGCTTCTGAAGAACTCGGTGTTCCATCCGCTTTCAGTAGCTCTGTCTTTATTGACATTTGAAAAGCGACTTTATTTCGTATGAATGTGTCATTAAGGATCGTTAATGACAAAAATTCGACTTAACGTACAGTACAACTGTACAGGCATGTTAAAAATGTATATTTCAAAACTGCCCAAAACGCTTTTTTGGCAATCCAAACTCCAGAGTGAAATATATTCGTGTTACGCGTAGAGGGACTATCAACTCTCTCTACGGTGTTACATTGCGATGAAGCGACATCTATCCACATTGATCAAAAATTGCTCGTATAAGCGGTTGTCAAGATTTTACTAGCTAGCACACTAATAATTTTCATATAATAGATGTCGCTACTGACCAAGTTTCTCTCAAAACAAACCAGCTAATTAGATTCATCAAGAATAGTACCTACATTGGTAGGTACAGATACACCACTATCTGCTTGCTTTAAATAGTGTAGGAGAGATTGTCGATAGTTCTAACATTTCAAACTCAAAAATAAAACGAGCTGGAAATGCGATCTATGCAAATCCATCCGTTCCCTAGGTAGGCTGTATTATATCATCCGTGGCATGTTTTATCCGAATATTTTTTTATTTGTTTTTAAGCTAGGTAGCTTGTAGGTAGGTATATACAGTTACTTGCCTTTTATGATCGCAGATAGTAGGTAGCTACAATAAATAATACATTCATACCTACTAGGTACCTATGTAAATTAAGACTCGCTCGCTCGCTTGTCCCGCTTGCCTGCCTGAAGAATCCTGAGATGTAGCCGCCCAGTCGAGTAAAATAAAAATTCACTGATTGTTAGATTGCCAGTTCGTCTTGTCGTACATATACAAGATATGTAAATGTAGACCTGGAGAAATGTCTTCTCTTTTCCCAGCATGGACAAGGAAATAAAGATCCAAGAAATTTAAGAATTCTGTTACGGAACGCTACCAATCTCTATTTAAATATATGTGATAAATACAAACAAACCAATGATCTGTTTTCCGTGTTATCAACCAATGATCTCTTGTTTTCTGTGGTGTTACCAACCAATCATCTCCAGTTTTTTCGTGTTACTATAGCCATAAGCATAGCTATGTAGGTAATAAACTCTTACCTTGTCTTGTAGGATTAATCTACGAGCAACTATTATTTATTCTGTGCTATTAGCATAGAAATAATACTTCTATGGCTATTGTGCCCTTAGTGGCTGAATGGTAATGGTACATACACGGTAATGTTATGTACCTACATGGGTTTAAGTAACTTCAAAAACAGTTTGAATCTGGAAAACTTTTTTTTACTCAAAACAAATGAGGAAATGGAAATGTAAATGTACCTAGGTTTTGAGGTTTTGGCAGATGCCACGTATCTGTCTAAATTAAAAAAGTACCTAGTAGGTACATAAAATATGTAGATTGTCGCGTTATCTTAGTTGAAAAACACAGTGGTTATATACCATAGCGAAGATCGAAGGTAGAGTAGGTATTAAGAACAACAAGAGCTGAGCTGAATAGAAGTGAAACAGACAGAAAATGAAAGAAAGCAAATTAAAACAACCCAAAAGATTTCTGGGTGGAAGAAAGAGATAGCGTGACAGCTCTGTCTCTGTCTGACTCAAGAAGCGAGGCTCGACAAAATGGCGGGCGCCCGCAGGGCAGCCGCTCACTCGCTCGCTCGCGTGCGTCACTCGACAGTGACACTCGGCCGTTGGCGTCACGCATTCGTTGAACTGCACTCTTTCGAGAAAGTTCTGCAGCACACCTCTTAACGTGTCCTCTACCTACTTCTGGATTCGAGATAACAATCTGTTTCCTGTTTTCCTGTTGGTCATTGGAATTTGGTGAGTTCACTTGTAATGTGTCATTTTCTATTCCAGGTCTTGACTTGTTTTAGGGTTCCGTAGCAGATTTAGAGATTTTCTTCTTTGTTCGACTTTCGACTGCTCTGCCGCCTGCTGATATTATACTTCATTCTACATTATTGGATCCTGAAAGTCCTAGTCGTACTTACCTACTTAGTATTTAGGCAACGTTAAATTACGTCGTTGAATTTTTAGGTTATTGAACTGATAATTTTTGATGTCCTTGATAAACAAAACTGTCCGTAACCATTGCCACACTTTTCACAACATGATTGGAAAGATAGGAAGTAACTTCTTATAATTTTTACGGATTCTTCTTATTGAGATTTTCTGTTCAAATCGTGTAGGCCTAATTGAAATGACAGTTAACCAACAACATTGACTTCGATGATTAACTGTCATAATAAACTCAATTGACTTGCTAAAATTTTCTCTGCTGACCTACATAAAAGTTAGGCATTGTGATATTTATCTATTCTACCTACAATTTATTAAGTAATAGTAAAATAGTGAGAAAAATATAAGTTATATCTACTTATAATAATATTATAATTTTACTTACCCAACCACAAGAAGGTTATACCAATAATCTTCTACAAAAACAAAATACAAAATGTAGCTGCAGCGGTTTGGCAACGTCGCAATATTGACTATAAACTCGGCACGATAACCGCGCGCTGTTGCCGCTTCTCTGACACGACTTGTCTAACAACATTCGTGATAAAATTCTGGCTATCTATTAGCAGATTTAGCAGTTCTCAGAAGAGCCAAGCCAGGGGCTATGATTTTATCTTCTAGAACGAGCTATATTTTATGCTAATTTACATTGATGCAATCTTCATGCGATAAAATAAGCGCTATTGCTCAAAAACATTTCGCAAATTACGAGCTGGCAACGCTTGCTGCGCTGTATGGTATGGCAGTCGCTACGTCGCTAGCTATAGCACTATTATTTATTCTGTGCTATAGCTAAAGATAGTAATTTAATGTAAATTTAGAAGCGTAAAATTCATTGTTTTTTCGTCTTCTGCCACTTTGCCAGACTCTTCTGAGTTATTATTATTAATTGTTCATTTCCATTAGACCTTTTAGTCTTTGATTATATTTTATTGCCTATATTATATAGTACATAAGTATGATTGGATTGAGGGGTTGGCTATAAACATCCGGTACCGGCGTTGAGGGAGGGAAGTGGGGGGAATGGAAGGGGAAGGGGGAAGTCCACCACGATCCCCTCCCCCTTTCCAGGACACGCTTAGTTTATGAGATAGGGTTGACTATAGAATCGAGGGGCAGGAGTTGGGGGGGAGGGTGGGGGTGGTGAAGGGCTACCCCCCCCCCCCCCCCCGCGGAGATGCTTAGTTTAAGAGATATTTAAGTTAATTAAATATCGGATATTTGGTCACTGTAAATAAAATTATTAATTAGTAGAATGTGTTTTTTCCTCTGCTTTCGCCAGAAATTAAATGGAAGATGTTATGTATGACCCCAAAGACTAGGGTAGGTTAAGTTTGAACCTGACTACACATCACGCGAGCCGAGCGAGCGAAGCCAGCGGCCGGCATGCGCCAAGTTAACTTACGGCTGTAAGGCGACCAAACAGCTGATTTTTAATAACTGTTACGACTGTTCGGTCGCCTAAAACTGAATAAAAATATGTACAATTTTACTATTAAGTTCATAACTCAAAAACTACATTTCCTGGTCGCGGGGGAATTCCCCCTCCCCCTCTCTTCTCCCCCCCTCCTCACAAACCCCTCTCTTCTCCCCCCCTCTCCTCACAAATCCCCCCTCTCATCTCCCCCCCCTCTCCTCACAAACCCCCCCTGCCCCCTCAATACCTATATATTACCAGTGCAATAGTTTTACCAGATTGAGTACTTACCCACAGACCTTTTTCTTGGTCTGTGCAAACCTATGTGTCGTTTTTTATCTTTCCAAGTAGGTATTTAATTTTCATATCTATTTACTTTTATGCAAATTCTTAATTCGTGTTTTAAAATAACCTATTCTTATTCATAATTTCAGGTAAGTACTTACATGTTAGTAAGGTCAGGCTGTACGTAGTACTAATATTTATTCTGTGGTAAGGTCAACACTGGGAAGACCGTCTATATAATAGGCAAGACCGTCACCGTCTACTCTACGAGCTATAAATTACGTTTTTGCATAGATAAGCAATTTTCATTCAATTTAGTATCATAGATGTCACTAGCAACGCTATGGTGAGAAAAATCTAGCTGCCATTATGTCTGCGTTTTGAATTTTAATTTCAGGTCAGAGTTACGAAAAAAAAAAACAAAAAAGTAATAAAACGAACGAGCTACCTAATTTAATGTGGTTGTTTGAATATTTCGATTACTAGATTTATGAATTCCATGCATTGGTTTGATCTTAAACTTTGTAGTTTTGTCATAATGACCTGTAAAAAATTAAAAACCTTCAGACTTGCTAATTGGAAAGACCGTCTAGGTCTCATTAGGGAAGACCGTCATATGTCTACAAATTCTTCAAGTAGGTAATACTAGCTGGCAACTGAATCACAAAATAAATAATAGTACAAGCCGAAACTGCTGTGCAAGCATGTGTGTTACCTACCGATCGGAAATTTGTCGAATGTTATGTCAAAAGACAAATACCAAAATTGGAGCAATTTTACGCAAACTTTTTTACACGCGTCTTTCAATTGAACATGGAATTATCAAAACATATTCTGACAATTATACCTCTAAACTCAGTCCAAACCGAGATAAAGAGGTTTGAAGTAAAGATATTTCGACATTTTTGAAGGTCAGGCGGCGATCAATGAATCATGGAATTATCAATTCTAGACAGTGTAACAAACAAAACATATTCGGACACGTACACTCTAAACTCAGGCCGAACCGAGATGTCGAGGTTTAGATATTTGTACGGAAGGTGACGCAATTTTTATTTGCGCGGCCATCAATAAAACATGAAATTATCAATTCTAGATAGCGTAACAAACAAAAATAAATACTATGACTCTAAACTCAGTCCTAACCGAACCGAGATATCGAGGTTTACATATTTTAAGTGCAGATGACACAATTTTTATTTGCGCGGCCATCAACAAAACATGGAATTATCAATTCCAGACAGTACAACAAAAAACAAACAAACAAAACTTATTACGATAAGTATACCTCTAAACTCAGTCCAAACCAAGGTAAAGAGGTTTAAAGTTATGATACTTCCACATTGTAGGTCAGATGTTATTTTTCGCGCGGCCATCAATGAATGCTCGTGTTTTCAATTTTAAACAGTGTAACAAACAAAACATACTAAGACATGTATACCTCTAAAGTCAGTCTGAACTGAGTTTTCATTTTTTCTGGGCTGGGGGCGTTTTTTTTTAATGTTTCTCTTCTAGACAGTTTGTTAAACTGTAAATTGTAATCACCGACAAAACTTAAGATATAGTTTATAGGATAAATATAACATGACAGTTTTAAATAAAATATAACCTCAACAACGATTCCAACCAAATAATAGTGAAACAACATTAAAGAGGTAGGGTAGGATATGTTTTTTTATTATACTTCAACATTTCAACTTCATACTTCAACTCAACGAGCACTATAAAATATACTGAACAAACATTTTGCGATAAATACTTAGCATCTTCTCCATTTATAAATGTTCACCGAATTTTGTTTCAAAATGTGTTTAAGTAATTTTGTTTTATGATGTTCACCAATTTTTGTAAAAAAAAAACGATGCTCATTGAATTATGTTGTAATGGTAAATGTAAATCAGCGATTTTTGAACAAATAGCAGTTCAGTGGCCCAATTACAGAACTTGGCTTCAATCAGATTGTCACTTTTTTCATAGCAAAATCGACTCTATCGCAAAGCATTATTGAATTTCACGGCTTGAAACCGTCATGATCAACATTACGTAATCGCACTGCAGGCGTTTTGAAAAAGTGTACCACTGTACGTACGTCCAAGCACAGAAAAAGTCAAATCTCAACTAAATTAGGAAAGACGAGCGCGATGATACCTCGTATTGTTCTAACCCTTGAAAGTAACAGTAAAAAAAAACTTAGAAATACCCGGAGGCAGGAGGGAGCTAACTGGGCCGCCATAACGTTGCAAATGGTCCTACCGAACTACTAAGTTTAGAGGTATACTTGTCTTAAAAAGTTTACTTAGTTACACTGTCTAGAATTGATAATTCCAAGTTTCATTGATGACCGCGCAAAAAAATATTGACCACCTGACCTACAAAAATTTATGGAAATATCTGAACTATAAACCTCTTTATCTCAGTTCGGACTGATTTTAGAGCTATAATTTTCATAATGTTTTGTTTGTTACACTGTCTAGAATTGATAATTCTATGTTTCATAGATGGCCGCGTAAAAAAATATAATTAACCTACCTACAAAAATGTATGGAAATATCTTAACTTCAAATCTATTTATCTCGGTTGGGACTCAGTCTAGAGGTATACTTGTCATAATATATTTTGTTTTTTACACAGTCTACAATTAATAATTTAATGAAAAACAGAGGGCCGCGCGTTAAAAAAATTACCACCTGGCCTATAAAAATGTATGGAAATGTCTTTATTTCAAACCTCTTTAACACGATTCCGACTGAGTTTAGAAGTATACGTGTCATAATATATTTTGTTTTTAAACTGTCTAGAATTAATATTCCATGTTTCATCGATGGCAGCGCAAAACGAAAATTGACCACCTGACCTACAAAAATGGAAATATCTTAATTTCAATCCTCTTTACCTCGGTTCGGACTGAGTTAAGAGTATACATGTCTGAATATGTTTTGTTTGTTACACTGTTTAGAATTGATAATTCCAAAAATCAAAGAAAGCCGCGCGAAAAAAAATCGGCACCAATTTCCATACAAAATATCTTAACTTGTAACATCTATATTTCGTTTCGTACTGAGTTTAGAGGTATACTAGGCGTAATATATTTTGATTGTTAAACTTTCTAGAATTTATAATTCCATGTTCCATTGATGGCCGCGCGAAAAAAAGAATTGCGCCACCTGCTCTAGGAACATTGTCATTGTCTTTTGACAATGATCTTTTTTGTAGGGCAGGTGGCGCAATAATTTTTTTGCGCGGTTTTTATTGAAACTTGGAATAGTGCAACAAATTAAACTAATTATGACATGTATATCTCTAAACCAAGACCAAACTAACCTAGACCAAACAAAAACCTAGAGGTCATTGACCTATCGATTTTATTGTCCTTGACCTCAACATCTGCAAATTTAACCTAGTTACCAGATTAAAATTGCCCTGGAAATAATAAATAGGCTCTCGCATAAATTCTCGCTTCGGCGCGGCGACCCTTCACTCATTAGGTACTCAACTAAAGTGGTCGCCAGCTCCTGGCTTTGCATTTTTGGATTGCAACGGGGGTAGGTTAGAATCAGACCATGTAGATATCGGTGTGCTCTGATATCTACCGCTCTATTTGCCCGAGGTGGTTCCCCGACCTTAGGTTATGTTGCGCGCCGCTGAGCCTGATCTTTGCTCTTTTCATGTAATACCTGCCAACTACTTTGTGTCCTTTCCGTTTGCTCCGCTCCAATAAAAAAAAAGCGCCACCTTATTAAATATCTTATCCTCCTTCTCCTCAAAAAAGAGTAAGTAAATAATTATCTTAACTTCTAACCACTTTACTTTAATATCTAGTTTTGGACTGAGTTTAGAGTCATAAGTGTCATAAGTGTTATATGTTACACTGTCTAGAATTTATGATTTCAAGATAAGACGAAGAAATCTAAAAAAAAGGGTCATTTTTGTCTGTTGTCTTTTGACATTGAAATTCGACAGATTTACCAATTGATTAGAACCGTGCTAGCGCTGCTTTTGTAATTAGTATAGGTATTTGTTTTTGATAAGTCTACAGAAAATCCCTCATTTTAAAGCATTATCAAAACGTTTATAACTTCATTTGCAAGCGGACTTACCCAAAAACAATAATATTCTACAAAATCTAACCTTGTATCTGTGAATATAAAGCACACTTTTGAATGATAAACATAATTATATTTTTAGATTTATATTATTTCTAAACATAAATAACCCACCAAATTACGTGTTAAAGTCCTCTAGATGGTCTTGCTTCGAACAGCATGGGAAGAACGTGCAAAGTTTCAAAATAAGATTTGCATCTTAAAGATATCAAATTTTAAATCAGTTCCAGTTATTGATAATGGATTTCATTCATCTTTTATCACATGGAATACTTACAAATCTTGCAATAGATCAGTTGGTTGTGTTCATTTAAATCTAGATTCAACTGAAATATCTTGCCAGTCTTGCCCTAGTTGACCTTAGATGCAATGATGTAACATCTATTTACATATGTGTCTATAGCACATAATTGGGTACAAGTGTTATTATATATAATCTGTTTGATTATTAGTGTGTACTGTGTAGTACCTACTTTACATTAGATAGGTAGTTACTTACCTATTTATATTCACGAATAGGTATGATTTGTAAATTAGCAATAACTACCTACATCAAGTATGATTAATCCATAAATTATGCAGATACCTAAGCACAAGTCCATATACATGAACTCCAATAAGTAAGCAAAATACAAAAATAACACAGTATATTGCTATTCGCAAAGTACATGAAACGTCATTATTAAATCGTCCGCCATTTTGTGTATATCCCTAGATTCTCTTCCCGCAGAGTTGTCGCTGTCCCTCTCTTTCATGGGTACACACTCGGATAACTGTCTTTTTCTGGCATTGAATTTTTTGATATGCTCAATTATTTGTTGTAAGTTCAGAAAATTAGTTAAGTACCTGTAACTCTGTGCGCTGCTTTTTCTCCAATTATACAACTATACAACCTAGGTAGGTACTTACCTACTTACATCAATACCTAGTATGAAAATACTTACTTAAATATCAGTGATTATATATAGTCCTGGAAATTCTGGAATACTAGACCATAATTAAACAATTGGACCATGTCTATCTTAGTCAATGATATTCTATAGTAAAAATAATCTTGATCCTGATAGCAGGCTCTTATCGTTTACCTATTAATCCATTTTTTTCGTAAGTCCATCGAGTATAATTATGATGTTAGTAAAAAATATGTAAGTAGGTATTACCTACTTATTTGATTGTTTTTAATATGAAGGGCAAACAGCAATGTTTCATTTAATCGAGGGCGAGGTTTTCCATAATTTTCACAAAACAATTTATTATTACAAATATTATTACAATTTATATTCAATTAAAAATAAATGTTTTTACCTGTAAACATTTATGTTTAATTGAAGCAAACATAACGCACATAATCTGCAACAAACGCATTTTAATTGAAACGCCAAAACTGTCTAAAAGAAAAATCAAATTGCTGGAAGATTTATTAAAGTTTGAGTCCTTCGGCACCTTTCCATTTCGTCTTCGACAAGACTCTAAAGTAGTGGGATGAATCCATCGCTGCATAGTAGAATTTCAATTCAAGCCATAGGAGCTGAGAAACGCAATGTATGGTGTCCGGTACAGTAGGGATTATTGTCTCTGCTTTTCGAGTCAGAATTAGTGATGTTTTATTTGGGTCATCTAAGTTGAAACATATCGACATCTGAAATTTGTAAGGGAATATATTTTATACATAATATGTAATTTAATAGTGAAAAAAGATAAATAATAATAGGCCTTCCAAAATTTTATTTCGTTTTGCAGTGACGCTCAACATTTTTGTGACTACTTACATGTTTAAGTAGGTAGGTACCATATTTTATTATTAGTTGTTTATTTATTCCTACATAATAATTTTAAAATCTGATTAAAACTTTTGGCTACTCACAGTCAGGGCCTGGCGTTTAATGATATTCTTCTTCATTTCATATTTAAGTACCTACTTAAAATAAATATGAATTAATATTAAAGGGAACATTTTTGTATAAGTTGTTAATGTTGTTATTGTAATGCCAAAACAACAATACTTACGACGGTAGTGTGTGTAGTTACGATAAGGAAGTTACGTTTTTCTATGATAGGTACCTACTTATTCAGTCTATTTTGTGCTTCATTCAGATACCTACTGTACCTACCTTAGGTAGGTATTTGAATATTGTTAGCATTTCTGCAGATTAGTGTGTCAGCAATGAGGTAAAATTACGCTTACTTGTTTGTCTCTGTCGGAAACATCAGCTCAGCTATTTTTGTGATGACGTTTGGCTGACGTTTGGCTAAACCATTCCGTAGCCAGAACGGTTGCCAGTTCGGCACTCGGCAGCGGTCGCTCGGCTTCGGAATCAAGTCGGACGACCCTCTAGCTACGGGTTGGCGTGGCGTGAACGTAAGAACGGCAACGTCGCATACTCATTTTGCTCACATTATTTACTCTGACTCTGAGTAATGACTTTTCATGATTTTCTCTCCTTTTATAGCTCAGTCCAGCTAGCATTTTGTACAAAAATATTTTAGAGACACGCTGTTGCTCTAATATTAAACCAAAGGCAGTTGAATATACTGTTAGTAGATATAAACCCTATCTAGGTGTTTCACTTAAAATAAATATTGATAAAAATGCCACGAAAACGAATAACGGCAACGTCGCTTTATCGCGATGAAAGATGAAATCGGAATAGTACACTATAACATAATTAATGGTCCAAACTTTGTAAGTATTTTTACTTTCTGCTCTTTGAGGAATAGTTCCTCAAAGTTTCTGCTATCATGTATTCGTCTGAGTTATAATTACTGCTAATCAATATTAATGAATGACATACCTACTACCTACTTAATATAAACTTGACCATATCAAATTCGATGACTCACCAGCATCAGCGAGTCATGCAACTCATATCACAACTTCTAAAATAAAAATGTAATAATAAAGAAGTAGAACGCAAGAGAACGAAGCGCCTTTCGTAAATTGACCCCGCTTGATGAGTACATGTCTACAGAGCAATGAACATTTCAGAGAATGCTCGCCCACCGCTTTTGGCTTGATGTTGCTTATCTTGTTTTTCATTCGTCGTCGCGCTGTTTTTGTCCCGCTCGCTAGCCGCGAATCGTGTTTTACTTGGGCCGCGTGTAGTCTCTGTAGATGGTTACTCTACATTTTTGTAGTTCGGGTTCCCGCCACCGTCTGTGTCGCTACGATTGCGGCCGCCATTTTCTTCTCTCTTCGTCTCCTGTCAGTGTCGATATAGCCGCGCTAGCGAACGCCCGCGCTCGATATTATTATCTTCTTTAAGATTCTTCTTCTTCTTGATTCTCCTGTTGTGGTCAGCTAGGTAAGCAACAATGTTTTGTTACGATTATTTTTAGGTTTTAAGATATAGTGTTGTCCATTGGTTGATAGAATTTACCTATGTTTTTAAGCTTTAAATTCTTGATGTTACTCTTTTTGTTTCCGAAGGTGACGAGACGAGATTGGTTGGTAGTATTTTGTCGTATGATGTATATTATTATTTATTTAATTATGCAACGCATTGTCATCATTTATAGCGTTATTGTCGTAAAATTTGAATTGTCATTTTTATGTATTGTAAAAACTGACAAGCTGTCAAAACACGTGAATGTCATTGTAGACTTATTTAATAAATAAATGTGTTTTCGATTGTCGGTATTTTGACACTAATAGGTTACTTGTCAATAATATTTTGACAATTAAAACTTTTGAAGTTGTGTTGTCATCAAAAATTTACAAAACAAAAATATAAACATACTTAGCACATACCAAATATTTAACAATGGGTCCAAACATGTAACCATCTCTTATTTACTTAGCTATTTTCTATTTACTTAACTAATGAAATTTATTTAAAATTAATTAAAAAAGTTTTAAACAAAGTACTTATGTTATAATAATAATTTTATTGTTCTCGAGTTCTGATATAGATTTTAAAATCGGACCTATTTGTGATACTTTTCCCGTCTCCCTACTACGTGTCCCTTTTGTTCTGGTTCTAGCAGGCACCTGCCCCTGGTTCTTGTCACTTGTCAATAAAGGGGCAACTTTGCCAACTGATAACAACAACAACTTCTTTTTTTTTGGTTATCAATTTTAAGTACGTAGTGACGTTCTTAATGTTTTCTTGTCTTCAAACTCAGTTGATGATATTCTTCGTTTTTATTCAACTATCTTCAATCCATCCATAAGTTATGTAATCCCAGCACTCATGCATGCATGCACGAGAAGTCGAGAAACCAAAAACGGCATTAGTTGATCGCTTGTTCGCTTCGCTCGCTCGATAGTCCTCCAATCGTCCAACTTCCACATTCACCTTCACTTTTATCGCGCGCACAAGAAAAATATTTGTTTCCCACTCACCCGCTCTTTACAGCCGCTTGGTTAGAGTGCGATAGCGAAAACTCAGCGCTCTGCTTTTGACTTGGCGACCAGCTAGCAGATCTGTACTAACCAGTGGGGAGTTATTCCGCTGTTCCGTGCAACTCGGTTTACAACAGCCGCCATCTTGTTATTCGTATTTCGTGTTGTTATTAATGTTAATAAGATTTTAGGTTTTCTAACCTAGTCTTGTTTACGAAACATTAACCATAATGCTTTGCGGGTATGTGAGTCTTGGAAAATTGCGTCGAAATTGGTTTAGTTCAGATATTTTGTGTAAAAATATATAGCTGAACTGGTGGGAATTCCATCTGTCCGATTTATAATTTATATAATTTCTTTGTTGTACTTTCAATATTGAGTCCGAAGCAGAACTGATTCTCCGTGATCTAGATTAGGTTTATCATTGTCCTCTATCTCTTGGTTGTTTTATTTTTAGGTTATTTCTTTCTTTAAGTATATTTTGATCTCCTAATTAGTACCCGGTACCCAGTACTTAATGGTATTTTCATTCCAAAACATAATTCTATCCTGATAAGTTATCAAAGATTTTAATTGATGTCATTTTTTTCTGGTTCGTCTTTCTGTTATCGTTTCAAGCAATTCTGCTAATCCCTAAATTCCCTTTTTAAATTTAGTTCCCTTATAGATAGATGTCTGTCTAGTCTGTGATCATGTTCATATCGACTACAAGATCTTGTTTAATTGTTATTTACTTATCTATATGTCCCGTTCGTTCTGGAAATGATTTCATGGAAAGGATATAAAACTACATGGTCATTCATTACCTACTTTATATTCATGTACATTACTTACATAAAAAACTGACTGATTTATACTTATTTATTATTTTATGTTATATTATGTACAATGTACGATTTACTTTTTGGTGGTATGCGTTATCTATTATTATCTGAACTGTTTGTTGGTCTGTGTAGTTAAGAAATTTTAATTAAATTGTTTGATATAAAAAAAAACATCAGATGAACATACTGATGTCACACCTGCTTGCCAGTGATAAATGATGATACAGCCATAGATAGGGATAATGGATTTAGGCAGTTTACGGAACCCTAAAAATCTGACCGATTAGATCGATTCGCCCGCGAACATCCCGTGAAGTAATTCTAGTGTTTGACACAAAAGTTCATCTAAACTTTTTCGATCATATTTTATAGATCTACAAACGATATTAAAAAAAGTTTTTTTTTTTTTTGTTTAGTAGTAGAAACTATTATTTTTCACACTTTCTTGTCATATTTTAGAAATTGTAACCTAAGTACTCTAAGTACTTAGGTTACAATTGCATGGTACAAATAATCGAATTCAAATTGATTAACTAATAAAAATAAACTATTATAAAAAAATATACGAAAGCGAGCAAAACTAAAAAGAGGCGAACAAGCTTTAGATTTTTGATTTCGAAATGTAAGATGCAGTCGGAGGCATCATGCATTTCATTTCTCCTTTGACGGGATCAGCTAGAACCTGGCGAGCTACCCATGCCTTTGACTGCATCGTGCATTTCATTTCTCCTTTGACGGGATCAGCTAGACCTGGCGAGCTACCCATGCCTTTGACTGCATCGTGCATTTCATTTCTCCTTTGACGGGATCAGCTAGAACCTGGCGAGCTACCCATGCCTTTGACTGCATCGTGCATTTCATTTCTCCTTTGACGGGATCAGCTAGAACCTGGCGAGCTACCCATGCCTTTGACTGCATCGTGCATTTCATTTCTCCTTTGACGGGATCAGCTAGAACCTGGCGAGCTACCCATGCCTTTGACTGCATCGTGCATTTCATTTCTCCTTTGACGGGATCAGCTAGAACCTGGCGAGCTACCCATGCCTTTGACTGCATCGTGCATTTCATTTCGCCTTTGACGGGATCAGCTAGAACCTGGCGAGCTACCCATGCCTTTGACTGCATCGTGCATTTCATTTCTCCTTTGACGGGATCAGCTAGAACCTGGCGAGCTACCCATGCCTTTGACTGCATCGTGCATTTCATTTCTCCTTTGACGGGATTAGCTAGAACCTGGCGAGCTGCTCCTCACGCCTCCGACTGCATCTTTTAATTCAAAATAAAAAATCTAATGCTTGTTTGCCCCTATTTACTTTTGTTCGCAGTCGGGTTTTTTGTTTTAATAATAATTTATTTTTATTTTATTTTTTCAGTTTATATTTAAAAGAATTAGTGAGAATGGTTGCTAACCAACTTTAGGTCGTTAAAGATCCTGAATGATCATTCGAAATAAAAAATAATAAGAAATCTAAAGATGATTTTCAAATGCCTAATCAATGATACCCCACTTGACATAGTTCGTCGTTTTTTTTTCTCATTGTGGCGTCTGGTTGCTACATATTTTTTATAAAAACATTTATTAAAAAATGTACAGAATTAATGTACAAAAAATGAAAAGTAAAAAAAATTTTGCTCTGTTAGACCTTTTTTTCATTTTGATAAAATTGATTTTCATTGACAATTGATGTGTATTGTTGACATTGACATACTAACAAAATACCTACTTGGTTTTAAAAGGTTACACAATGATTCTACGAAAGTTAAACCATATTACATATTTTATTTGGAACACTATTTTTACTTTGATAGGTATGATATCTCTGATTAGAATAAAATGTCACCCAAACATGACTCTGGCAGAAACACATTAACAATTTATTCATAATATTCATTAGAAGTTATAAGTCGGAAATTAAATGCTGTCAATGACGGCAAAGATGTCATTTTACGAAGTAAATATATATGTCTATGCATTTTATTATAATTTTTCAAAAGGAAAAAATATGGATTATTTACAGACGGACCTCACTACCACGACACTGTAAAAAAATATCTTTTGAACACCTTAGTATCACTTAGTTTGGTTGTGGGTTATTATTAACAATAATTTCTGGATACCTACGAATCATCTACAAATGTTTTGTTTTTAAAAACTTAGGAAATAATAAAGGTGTGGTGTGACATTACGCGACAAATAGACAGATGGATGGACTGAAGTACGGGCTCCGTTTTCTTTTGGTCTCAACTCTCAATACTCAACCGCGCAAGTTCTACCTAATGTATGTTCGTAGAAAATTAAAAATAATAAAATCTCAAATAAAAGGGACTACCTACCGCTTACAGCAATGGTCTTTATCTGTAGTGGGGCAGTGAATATATACTTCTGTAGTGAGTGAGAGTCGGTCGAGTAGTGTACATATTAATATCTGCGCCGGCCGGCGGCCCACGCAATGTAGTGATGTGACATTACAATATCGATAAAACATTACTTCCTTTTCTTTGCTTTCATTGGAACAGTGTGAAGTTCTCAAAAATACATTTATTGTGAAGAATAATGTCGATAAAAATGAGCAATAATTGTAACTTTTTGCATACCTACATTATCTACCAACAAGTTGATGTTTATATACTTTATAAACAACTTATAATAAATGAGGTTCTCAAGTTTATGTATATGTATGTAAGATTGTTGAAAATGCGTAATATTCGTATATGTTAGTCTATTATGAGTATCTGAACAAATATACCAAATTTCGCTAATGTATGTATGTATGTATGACCACGTATATTTTAGAAAATACAAGTATGCTTACAATATATATTTTTGTAATAGTTTCACTATCTTTCAACTTAGTACTTAATAGTTTAAGTTTCATCAAAATTGGTCCAGTAGTTTAAAAGATATGGACTGATCATTGTTTCTGGATTACCTTTTTTCGAAAGAAATATGTATTTCATTTTCTTAGGCCTACTTTAACAAAACTAAAAATAAAAAAATAAAATTAAAAAAAAACTACTTCCAATCCAAAAATATATGAATTATTTCTTAAAATTATTTAAAAATAATCTTATTGAGGTTTATAACCTTAAAAGAAAGAAATAATTCATATGTATATCTTTTTAGGTATTTGCCAGGTAAATGCATATTTACTTTCTTTTAGTCAGTTTGGGCGTAGCACAGACTTCAAAAAAATTTAATTATTTATTGTATTTAAGTTTTATACGATTTGAAGTCGGTTTATTTTATTTCAAATTAGTTTTTATTTTATCATATAATTATATTACTATGCATGCTAATCTAAATAAGTAACATTGTATACTGAATTAAATAAATTTTATCCCGCCGCTCCATTAGCTCCAGTTACCGTTTGGTCTAGTCTATCCGTTCCGCCCAGATACCAATTACGTCAATATTCCTGTTAGTCTCTAATAGCTCTTTTTGTTTATCTATTCAAGTATTTTTTAGTCAAAGTTTCCCTACACTGATAATTTCACCAGACTGTCGTCTCTTCGATATGTTTTTTAAACCTTACTTTTATTCAGTTTCAGATTTGTGCCGGTTCCATCAACATAAACAAGTGAAATGATATACGATGCAACTAATTTTTGAAACCCAACCTACTGAAAGAATAAAAATAAACATGTCAACGCAAGCAGAAAGTTCCGCAAATGAAGACTTTAATGATATTAAAACAAATATTAATAACACCCATACAGAAAATAGCATTGATGATGAAACAATTGCTGATTCTGAAATTAGTTTGAATTACATAACTGAAGTTAATATCGATGAAGTGACATCCGAAACTATAAAAGAATCTGTGCCTACAGAAGAAAAGTGTCAAGGCATTAACACGAATGGAAATAAAAATAATAATCTAGGAGTCAAAGATATCATAAAGGAGAGTGACTTCATAGAGAACATAAACACTATAGTAAGTGAAAATATCACCAACGGAACAAGCAATAGCAATGACGAGTCAGAATGTGAAAATACTAGTGAAAATAAGGCCACTGAAATCATATCCACCACCATAAACAAAGATACCAACCCAGAACTTAATCAGAAAAGCAGTACTGAAGAGAATTCAAAAAGTTTAACAGAGATAAATGAAAATTCTACGATAACAAACCATCAACACTCAGAATCAGAACTACAATCGACTGATGTTACAATTAATTTGCCGACTGATGTAGTCCAAGAAGAAAGCTCGCAAACGTTTAAACTAGCTAAAGATTTGAAACCACAAAAAAATGAGTCCTCCTCGAATGGAAAAGAAACCACGGACGACATAAATACAACAGTTGTAAATGAAAATGAACTTAAAGACGTTACAGCTAGTGAAGATACCATAATTATGAACAAAGATAAAAATGACGATAAAGTTACAACAGTTGTAAATGAAAATGAACTTAAAGACGTTACAGCTAGTGAAGATACCATAATTATGAACAAAGATAAAAATGACGATAAAGTTTCAACAAATGGTGCTTCGTCTTCTAATGAGAAAGAGCTACTAGACATCTTCAAAAATGACCAGATTGTACCTGACAATAAAACAATCTCAATGAATGAAGAGATAACTAAACCGTCTGAAGTGCCAGCAAATATTGTAGCAATGAGTACTGAAACAGGTACATTACCTGCCGAGTTAATTGTGGATGATGAAACTTTGGCAATAGTTCGTGTCAAAGATCCTGAAGACATTACAATTGATGAAGAGGCAGATAAATCATCTGTAATTCCTGCAGATATAGCTATGAATAATAAAACAGATACAGTATTTAATGAGAAACCGGCAACAATTATCGATATTAAACATTCTAAGGCTCTTGCAATGGATGAAGATGCAGATAAAATGCCTGAATTACCCGTAAAAATTACATTAAATAATAAAAAAGACAAGGTAACTCATGAAACAATTTTAGAAAATGAGAAGTTAGGAGCAATAGTTGATGTCGTAATAGATGAAGAAATTGATAAATCTTCGGAAATATCTGCAAATATTGAAATTAATAATGAAACAGATATAGTAACTAATAAAACAACTTCGGAAAATGAGAAATTGGTAACAAATTATATTACACATCCTGAAGATATTGCAATAGATGATGAAATGAACACAACATCCAGAATACCTCTAGATATTGGATTAAACAATAAATCTGACACACTAACTGTTGAACCAGTTTTAGAAAATACAAATTTGATAACAGGCGATGGCAAAAATGTTGAAGATATTGCTATGGATTATGACATAGACAATCCTGAAGTACCTGAAGATGATGCAATGAATGATTGCCCAAATTCACCCATGGCTGTCAAACATCTTGAGGATGTTACAATGAATGAATCAAATATAAAATATGATACTGATAGCAATGAAAAAGAAAATCTTTCGTTGAAAAATGGAGAAGAGCCTAACCCTATTACATTAGAAGATGATATGCCTGTCCCTACTATTAAAGACACTCTAAATAGCAATGAAAATGTTTCTGCGCAAAATGAAAATACCTTATCGGAACTAAACGGTTCAGGTCTCAAATCTTTACCCATTATGAAAGAAACTAATGATGTTTCAATGGCAGAACCAACAGTTACACCAGTCAATGAAAATGTAATTGCTGATAACCCAGAAGGAGTTAGTGTTAAATTCTTAGAAAGTAACTTGGATACTTTAAAAGTGAAAGATGAATCTGTCATGAGCCCTATCAACACATCAGAAAAAGTTGATGATGATACAGAAGTAGATCATGATCCTATGGAAGTAGATGGTATAGAAATAGTCGATTTAGATACGGAAAATCAACATGAGGACACTAGTAAGAGAAAGACTTGTTGCAATAAAGATGTTGATATAACGAATATTTTAGAAATAAAAGAACCGGAACATACATCTGAAAAAAATATCAATGATAGTACAATTGAACCATTTATTACAAATAAAGATGTTGTGGTTAATAAGACTGAAGCCACGATTAATGTGGTGCCAATAAATAACAAAGCAGAAGAATTTATCAAAGCGGATCAAGAAAAAGTGGAGATCATAGACGAAGATGATGTTAAAATTGTAGAAGATAAAACTGATGAAATACCAATTCAAACTCACAAAGAAAAATCTCTGGAACGAAAAGAAACAAAAACACTCCCTGTTGTTTGTAAACTCTCCAACACCTTAGATATATTATCTGATGATGAGGATGAACCTTCAAAATTGGAAACAACTGTAACAGACAAAAGTGTCGCTGACAAGCAGTGTATAAACATAGACGATGACGACGACATCATGTTGATAGAAGAAGATTCAAATTCTAAGGATGCTACTAGTGAAGGTAAAACAGAAGTCTTAAATGAAAAAGAAGAGATTCAACCGCAAGACAATAACAAAATTGATCTTGAAACTGGTGAAAAGGAAACTATAACAACGGAAATTGTGGAATCTGCACCAAAAATCAGCGAAAAAGGTAACATTTTCAAATAATATAAATGTTCCTTTAACTTCAAAAGTACACTCGTTTTTTGTATCTTTATTTCAGTTTCATATCCAAATTACATATATCTAAAGTAGTTGTGCTTTAAACAGTTGTTTACCTGTTACAGATACCTCACCGCTGGAATTAGATCCTGTACCAATAATCAAAAATATACTTGAAAAAGAGTGTCAAAAATCCGACAAGAAAAAACCGTTATTACCACAGAACTTCCTAAAAACTGCCAAGAAAAATCTAGCTGATATGACAAGAGATGAGTTGGAAGATTTCTGCATACTGAGAATTGTTGAAAGCATCGTCGATAGAACCAACCTGAGCGAAATAAAAACAAAAATAAAGACAATGTCGCAAAACTTAGAAGATTTTAGAAAACGGGCAATGATGTTGACAAAACAAAACAGAGATCTGCAAGTCGTTTTAAAATCCGTACAGGAAGAGCAGAAAAAACGTTCAAATGCACCAATACAACCTTTGAAGATCACGAGATCTGTCGGCATGCAAGTGTTAATGAACGAGAAGATTGACGCTCGAAGGAAGGTGCCCATCCCGTGCCAGCCTCCCACGGCCCCTGTGGGCAGACCGGCACGAGCGTTGCAGAAGGTTATGAAAGCTCCTGGAACTCCCACACCTATACCGGTGCCGAGAAAAGTACCCGTTAATAATAGCCCTGCCAAGGCTCTCACATCCACCCCTACGAATAATGTAGCTAAAGTAGCGAGTCCTAATCCTGGATTGAGGAACCCATCGCCAGTGCAAAAAGTGCCCGAAAAAAGAACGCATAGCCGAATGCAAGCGAGCGCTTCAGTCACAGTTGATTTAACGGATGATGAACCTCCAGCTAAAGTTAATAATAAAAACTCTCCAATACCGCCTGTCAGACTTGTGCCGCAGCAGAATCTTTTGCCACAACAAAGACCACAGTTTACACAACCACTTAATAGTCCCAGAAAGGTGTACATTCCTATAAGTGGTCCACAGGGTCAAGCTATCAGGCCTGGGCAAACTCTTATGATGAAAAGCATGCCCCTTCCTGGTACGTATTTAATTTAGTATGATTTTATATTCAAGTTTTATCTCCAGTAAGTATCGTCTGTATTGTTGGAAACTATGTAATTTTAATATTAATTCTGTTTTATTTAAATTTGTTTTAGGTCCAAGACAAAGGGTACCTCCAATGCCGAGAATGCAGCAGAGTCCGATGAGGATCCCTAAACCATCTGGCAGGCACCCGGCACCCTTACCCGACGCTATGAAGCAATACACGCCGCCAACCTGGAAAGCACTGCCACCGGCGCCCGACTTGAAGCTGTCAAAGGTTGAAAATGGAATTGTCATATCGTGGAAAATTGACGGGTACCCAGAAGGCGGTTACGAAACTATAGCAAGCTATCAGCTGTACGCGTACCAAGAAACGACCGCACCTCCTTGTACAGCTCTGTGGAAAAAAATTGGAGACGTGAAAGCCTTGCCTTTACCAATGGCGTGCACGCTGACGCAATTCATGGCCGGCTTCAAGTATTATTTCGCCGTGAGGGCGGTGGATGTCAGATCTCGTCTAGGACCTTTCAGCTTACCTGGAAGTATTCTCCTACTCAATAAGGTGTAAGACTGATTTAGTTTTTCTAATATTATTTGGACTGACTCAAACATTGTGAATGTGAATGAACATTTAGTTATAATAATACGAATGAATGAACGTTATAGTTAGTTTACTGATTTAGTGTATTAATTGATTATTTATTTAGCTCGTGTGTATAAATACAGGTACGTTTTTGTTTTTTTATAGATAATATTTTGGTTTCATACCGTATTGTGAATTAGACCTATTGTAGATTTATCTAATCAAGTATAGATAATATAGAGCTGAGGTGCGTTTAGGTCAATTATCCAGTATAAAATTTAAACGGACTAAACATCAAACACTCCGTTCAAGCACACCGCGAGGCGAAAAATTCAGCTGAATAAAATTTAATCTGACACGTTCATGGGCGCCCGCTGGTATAAGTTGGTAAATTTTAGCGACCTTTGGATTTTGCTAAATTTTAGTCTGCTGTCAGATTGACAGTTGTTTGTCATTCGATTAGCGGTTAGATTCAATTTGTTGGTTGTTTTATTCGTAAATACTATCTATATTTTTAATAGAACAGTAACATAAAGTCAGTACTATGAAAATAATATAAAAATAGATTAGCGGTCCTACAATAAGCTACTGAACAAGAATTTGACAAGTTGACAATTAAATTTGACAGCATAACTTATGACTCCGTTCAGCGAACCCGAAATTTTATCCGGTGAAAATTTGTTACTTAAACGCACCCTTGTTGTCTTAAGTCATCACAATAATGATGCTTGTATTGTATTATTATAATATCCTATAGTTACTAGTTGTCTTGTCACTGTCACGTGATAAGGTGAATAGGGTTAAAATGTTCTCAATACGTTCTCAGTAAGGTTATAAAACGTAACTAATGGTAAAAAAGTGGCCATCTTTTCTATCATACATTAGTTGTGTTCGCTAAATTTTAAACTAAATACCTACTTTTTAAAAACCGAACGATGTAATGAAAAATTTTGATTGCGTACTTACAGAAAACTTTATGAAACGTGATTAAACTCTTGAAAGTAAAACAGTTTTTTATTCGATGTACACCTACGCATTTTCATGCTCTTAGACCCAAGAGTAGCATCAGATCCACACCAATATATAAAAGTGAAACGATGTCTGTTTGTTTGTTTGGGGAGCTTTCACGCCAAAACGGCTGATCCGATTTTGAAGAAACCATGTAAATAGGTACTGTACAATATGGAAACCAACATAGGACACTTTTTATCCCGAAAAAATGGTAAGTTGTCACGGGAAAACTGGAAAATGTCGATTAGAAGAGATTGGAAGAGTTCGCTTTTTAGCGATAAGACCGCCCATTGTCCCATATATTTTGTATAAATGTTTTAGTTATTATTGTATTTTTTTGTTCTATGTGGTGTACAATAAAGAGTTATCTATCTATCTATTACTCGTCGTAAAGAACGGAATGACGTTGCCGTGGAAACAAAATAATAAGTCTGTCAAAAAAGCATCAAGAGCGTTGATACTATAGTTTCGCATTGGGTTTTAATATCCTAGGTGAACATACGATGCTTACGATAAACTTTAGTCCGCGCGGCCGAAAGCTGGTCTGAAATAAATACAAAAAACTAAAGATGCAGAGCATTCAAAAGATCTTTCACAACAAAAAAACATTTTTCATTCAAACCATCATAACAAAATAATAATATTATCGATGGTTGTAAATTGTCGATATTATCACACCTCTACATCCTAAATTAACATAAGCGCCATCTGATGACGAACTAAGGAATTGCGGTTCTGCACCAGTAGGTAGTTAGGTACTCGCTTTAGCCTCTATCAATTCCATTGTGTCTTCGAAAATGAACTCGAATGTCACCCAGCACTCCGCGTCTTCGAATAATTTAATTTTTGAGCTGTCGCGATATCGAAATATTATTTAGACTTTTTTTATCCAGAAAGTTGATGCTTTTATTTAGTTTTCTATCATTTCAGCTCGTTTAGTTGTTTGTTCTGTTGCCTGCCTACTATTCGCTAGGTAATCTGTGCCATTTCAACCTTTGATACGCAGTTGGTACTGTTATTTATTCTGTGCTTTTATTGTTTTTTTTAAAGCATTTATTTAACTTGCAATGCATGTATTTGTATGTATGTTTTGTTTAAGTCAAATCTGGCAAGCTGAATTAGAACCACACGAAGTTAAATTTTTACATGTTGGTTCAGTTGCGATGACAATACATTTTTATGGTAAGCATGACCTGCATCCAGGATTAGCTCCACATAAAGAAACTCTTCATGCGAACAAACGTCTTCAACGGCATAGAGATATATGTACAGGGGGTATAGTACGAGTTTTATAGTTTTTGCAAAGGAAATATAGTTTTGTTTAGTTACTGGCAGCGCCTCTAACGGAAACTTGCAGGAACTGCAGTAAATATATCGAACAAAACGAAACTACATTTCGTACAGGATACAGTTGTACAGGATTACACATTATAACTCAATGTTCAACGGTTAGGTAACAGCACAGACACGAAATTTTGGGCTTGATTACGATATCCGGTTTTAAATTTTACCATGACATTGTATCCAGATAAAAGAACTCTTCAACGGTCAACAGCTCAATACAAATTTTTGTGTACGCATCTTATAATAATAGCCAGTTTTAGGTTTTGTTATGACAAGGTTGCTGCACTCAGTGGTGGTTTGTACCAACCGATCGCGCGATCAGTTTGGAGCGTCAACGGATCGCGATCCGTTGCCACTCAGGATATGTTTAATTTTTTTCCCATCGGATCGTGCTATCAGTTAAGACTCAAATAAAATAAAAATTGTTTCCCATCGGATCGCGATTTGGATATTGCTATTTTTACGTAATTTTTAGTGTTGTTTTATGTTATATACCTACGGTTAAGTACATAGTACTAATTAAACCTACATTTTAAATGAAAGATTTAATTAGGTACATACTCGTACTTCGGTGTTCCGTATCTGATCACGAAATACAATGGAGAATATGGTATCGGGAATGGTATCAGTGGATGCGACAACCATTCGGCACATTAGCTATTTCGTCACTATCCCTGATAGGTCACATTCATAATACGTCACTTTGTGCATCTAGTCAGTTTCCTTTACTCGTTTCGTGATGTATTTCGACTCTTTCCTAACGACGCATTTTTTTATCATCAGTCTGTATCTCTTTTGTTTACGGTTAACAAAAAATAATTCATTACGGTTAATAAAAAATCGATTTTCGTTCTTAAAATCTTCTTGCAACGGTCATTTCACAGAGTGGGTTTATCGACATCCTTTGTTAAATAAAAGGTTGTTACGCGCTTTTGTTTTACGATTATCAATAACATGGCATACGAGTATTTGCAAAAGAGTTTAACTTAATTACCTATCATAAACAGAGTGCCAAAGGTAAAACAATTCTTTTTTTGTTGAACATAAGTGGAAACTACTGTGAGCAAGCCCTTTGTACTCTATTAAAATTTATGGCGAAGCGCGTCATAGTCTGTTTTCAGTAGGTATATTAGTTTTTAGTCCATAATTTCATGTACCTACTAGGTACTTAAAAATTGTGATTTTTATTAGTACTAACTGATTTATTCTAACAATACTTTACTTACATTTAATATATGACATAATAATTGATATTGTGTTTTCATTTTATTCCAACGAGTATTTTTGGAAATGTACGTACTGATACCGTTCCCTATACTATATTCTGCTTTGTACATTCGTGATCAGATACGGATCATCCAAGTATGTACCTAACTAAATCTTTCATTTTAAATGTAGGCTTTATTAGTAGGATGGGTGTACCAGCCCCAAACCAGGTATCAGTGGTTAACCACTCTCTTAGATTAAGAA
Source organism: Alsophila aescularia (assembly GCA_946251855.1). NCBI lineage: Eukaryota > Metazoa > Arthropoda > Insecta > Lepidoptera > Geometridae > Alsophila > Alsophila aescularia. Next base: position 57,023,264 of record OX276374.1, on the reverse strand, counting down.
ATGGCGAACATTATTGGAGAATTCAAAAATTTTGTTATTTTGCCTAGACTGTTACCAACCTTCCAAATATATTTTTTGCGAAATTATACGAAAATTGCTCTTTTTGTCAGACCAGTGTGTAGTGTCTCGTTTACTTGCCTTCCGGCCGCCATGACAGTTAGTAGAACACGTCGGCATGGCAAGTTAAATCTTTTAAAATCACCTATTATTTCCTAATTACTATCATAATGTTGTATTATTTAGAAAAAAAATGATATAGTCAAGAATTTTTACAGGTGGTAAATAGTAAGTAATGATATAGTCAATAATTTTTATAGGTGGTAATTTTTACTATGGGAACATGCCTTGTTCTGGGTTCTTATTGTTGATCAACTGGTTTGCCATTGGTTGACTAAGGGTGTTTTTTTCCAAGCGTTGATTTTGTTTGACAATTTATAGCTTTAAGCCTATCTTCAAAATAGTTTTATGCATTGTGACCCACTGGTTTACTATTGGTACGCAGTATAAAAAAGCGTTCCTATGGATGACCAGATTAGAGTTTTAACTTTGTTTCTCGTTGTTTTAAATTGAGATGTCCCCAAAAATGTAGTGTTTTTATATTTTGAGGATGATCTGCTGAAGTGTGGAAGTAACGCAAATAAATAATGGTAAGAAAAAGTCATCAAAGAAGCGTTTATCGGTTCCTATTGGTTCGGCTCAGTGGGTGAAATATTGGAATGAGAAAAAAACAAAAGGAAGAAAAATAATATTTGGCTCATTTAGTGAAGAAAATGGATAAAAAAAAATGTGCAAGCTAATTTTAGTGCAAAGTTATTTTTCTATCTTAGTTTATATGTACTACTTATCTTCGACTGTACCATTAAGAATTGGTTAAAAGTCAAAATAAACGTTCAATCGTTCTTAGTCAATCTAAGAAAGTCAATTTTAGTAATCAAAAGTCAAAAATGTGTTTGGTTTTCAATTAATTTCAGTGGTCAACTATTGGTGCAAAAATCGTCATTTATTGCAACGTACTGGTCAAACTTAGGCACATATTTGGCAAGTATTTGGTTACAAATAATTTATGAATATTGCAGCGGTAGTAAACAATATACAACTTTATAAATACACTTACACCCCTTTAATGAAAGGCAGATAAATTGGGCTATTATAAGCCCAATTTATCTGCCTTTCATTAAAGGGGTTACTGACAGGATTGGTCATCACCTGCGTCGGAGGTATGGTATAAGAACGTGGTTCCGATCACCATCACAACTCCGACGTTTTCTGCGTTTACCTAAGGATAAGGAGTTGTTGAGTGGACTAGGTGTGTATAGGATTCCTTGCGATTGCGGTGAAAGCTACATTGGCGAGACACGTAGGAACATTTCAACCAGAATAGCTGAACACAGAAGCGTCAAGAATATGGATACCGATCGTTCAGCTGTCGCGGAACACGCCCACGTCCCGGACTCTAGCCATTATTTGCGTTTTGATAGGGTTTCTGTGCTAACGGGGGAGAAGTTTTTTGTTCCTCGAAAGGTACGGGAGGCTATCGAAATTAGCCGCCATTCCAACTTTAACCGGGATCGTGGGTGGATTATTCCTTCGGCGTGGAGACCAGTTCTTGATGCGACTGACACTGGGTTCACAATGTGGGGTCATGAGCCGGACACAACGAGCGCAGTGTGCCAACAAAGTGAGTGGCAGTGATGACTCCTCGACAGACAACGAAGTGACTGTGCAGGCCGAACATAGTCGAGCGCCGCAATCGCCGCCCACTGGGCCTCTTCAGTTGCGTGCTGACGTTCGTAGCATTCGTCGCGGCTTGTCGGCATAACACTCGCAGATGAAAGACTTTCGATGGCAAGCTTTCCTTTATCATCATCATCATCATCAGTCCGGGTCAGGCCACTGCTGAACAAAGGCCTCTCCCAAAGCACGCCACTGAGCCCACAATCAAAAAATCTTCTGCTCTTGTATTCCAACTGCTGCCAGCCATTTTGCGTATATCGTCGCTCCACCTAGCCGGAGGGCGCTTTACTCTACGTTTTCCGAGTCGTGGTCTCCACTCAAGAACACGTCTACCGCAACGGTTATCAGTCCTTCTACAAATATGACCAGCCCACTGCCACTTCAGCTTGCTAATTCTAAGGACTTTGTTGATAACCTTGGTTTCCTGTCGGATTACCTCGTTTCGGATACGGTACTTCAGAGAAACTCCGAGCATAGCTCATTCCATAGCCCGCTGAGCGTCTTTAAATTGGTGGACTAATCATACCGTGAGTGTCCACGTCTCGGCTCCGTACGCACTGGTTAAAGACTTTTGACTTCAAACTTTGCGGTATTAGTGACGAGAAAATCCCAAACGAACGAACGTTCCCTGTAAGGAACGGTTGCTCGTAGGCAACCGTTCCTTACAGCGATTGTCATTTTCCAGCTTACTATTTTCCGGGATAAAAAGTATCCTATGTTTTATTGCAGGGTATAAGCTATCTCCATTCCAAATTTCATCAAAATCTGTCTAGCCGTTATCGCGTTAAAACTCTGAAGGAGAAACAAACAAACAACGTTTCATTTGTATATATTGGTGTGGATGTACTTAACCGTAGGTTTATAACATAAAGCAACACTAAAATAACGTAAAAATAGCAATATCTAACCTAACCCAAATCGCGATTCGATGGAAAACAACTTATATTTTATTTGAGTCTCAACGGATCGCGTTATCAGTTGCCACGACTCACTGCGATCCGTTCACACTCCAAACGGATCACGCGATCGGTTCTAAAGGGGGGCGGAGGTGGCGGTCCGCCCCTTGGGCCCCCTGATGCCAAGGGATGACTATGACTACTCACTCGCGCAGCTTAGTTATTGGCCGAGCGAACGCGAAGCGTTTCCGTTTCCGCTTTGGCAAAAATGCTTTCGTATGTCCATTGTCTGTCTGGATCTCTGTTCTCCTCTACAGGTCGCATTTCTCAACCGATCTAGACGAAACTTGGTATATAAGTTAAACGATTTTTTTAGGCGCCGGGGATTATTCATTTATACTTCCCCAAACAGGGAAAAAGGGGGATACTGAATATCTACGCCTTATTAGATCCGATTTCGATGGTTCTTTTTTTATTTGAAAGATAGTAACTTTAAGTTGGACTCATAAAAATTTGGTGAAGAACTGATGAGGATCTTCGACGTGGTGAGAAGAATAGCTCCTCAATATGCAGTAAATTGCTCACTTTTAGGTTTCTACCGTAATGGAATTCGTCCATCAGGTATAAAATGCTTGTATTTTCCAGTGGTCGCTTATATTCTACTTTACATTTGTTGTAAATAACTTCTTCAGACATAATACACATGTATTTTCAATGGTCACTTATATTCTACCTTACAGTTGACTTCTCCGTTCCGATGCTCAACAAGAATTGAATAAACTACCTCCTCACAATCTATTCCCCTGCAAGAAAAAAATGGCGCCGTCGTCGTGAGACTGTTTCCGGTAGAATCATGGTAAGGCAAACGATTGCCAGGTGGCGCCGGAGAGGCCAAGCGTAACGTGCGTACGCGTTCCCCTCTGCCGATGTACATGTACTTGATCGTGTCCGTTTATAAAAACTAGTTTTCACGATCGTTTGCCATTTCGCATTCACATCTGTCGCTATACGGAGCTCACCAAAAATGGTTTGTTGTACTGTGTTTTCTTGTAAAAGACGATCGGAAACATCAAATTTAAGTAAACACGGTGTTTTTTATCACACGTAAGTAATTTACTACACAAATAAGGTATTAACTTCACCGTAAAATAAATTTTGTCACACACGCAGGTGTTTTTTTTTTAAATTTAAAATAGGGGGGTGGGGGAGGGGTACGTACTTCCCCCAAAAAGGGGCAAAAAGAGGGCTATTGAATATCTCCGCCTTATTAGATCCGATTTTAATGTTTTTTTACTTCAATGTGAGTCATTTAAAGTTATTCTCATACAAATTTGGTGAAGATCTGATGAGTATATTTGGCGTGATGAGCAGAGTAATTTTTTTTTTTTATTACGGTCTAAGCAAACGTTTGACCACGATCTCACCTAATGGAAAGCTATGATGTGGTCGAAGGTGTAGCACGCTTGCCTAGTAGATACCTATCCACTCTTGACTTGAACACACCGGGGTTATAATTTACCGGAAACACTGAGGAGTGCAGGGCATTCCACTCCTTTGCAGTTCTTATAATAAATGAAGAAGCGTAACGCTTCGTTCTTGTGCGAGGTATTTCAACCATAAAAGGGTGGCGCTTTGCTGATCGTCTAGTCGTACAGTGATGGAAAGGTGATGGGGGAATCAGGTTGTGCAGTTCATGTGCACACTCTCCAGTCAAGTCCAGTCTCTCTAGTGCAATCTGTAGAATACCGCCAGGCTTGCTACCTCACGTCGATGCGCCAGACTTTGAAGCTTACTCTTTACCAGAGTGTCATCCCCAATGAGCCTGATAGCACGTCTTTCAATTGAATCCAAAGACTCGAACACATGAACAAAGTGTCTTCGCCTTAATAGAGACTGTAAGAAAAGTGTTCTTGGACACATTCTTAGTTCTATTCAATCTAACAGTTTAAGTTAAATTTAAATTACTTATTAGCCTAAATGATGGCTAGATTGTAATATAAATAGAGTACATACTTAAAATGTACTGTAGGAAAAGAATAAAAAAAACTTTTTGTTGTTGACTTTTCTAAGCACTCTAGGTATTTATACCAATGAGGTTGAATTACGCTTAATGTATAGGTATAGTTGTCGCAAATTATCTTGAGCTCTCTGAACTTAGTCCGAGCGCATGGTACAGTTGAGTGCACAATCTTTATTGTAAAAGGTGTTCTTTATAGTACGTAGGTACTATAAAGAACACCAGTCGCAGAAGTATATCTGAGCTGATTAAGTCTGCTAGATTTAGTCATAATCCTCGACGAGAACTCCTATGTGCCAAATAATGTCGTGGATTATAAATGACTAAATCTATCAGAGCCATTAGGGTAGGTAGCATTAGTTATGCTCAGGTTAAAAACATAGGATAAGTGTGGCGATATTGTCTTGTTGACGAACTTTATGACTCTGGTGGAAATTTCATCATAACCGGTACTATTTCTATTTCTTCGTCGGTACTTCCAACAGCCATTATAGCAGTGTCATCAGCAAAGGTCCCAATGATGTTATTTTCTATTTCAGGTATATCACAAGTATATAGCAGGTACAGGACCGAACCTAAAACACTCCCTTGTAGTACCCCTGCTTTTATTTCCTTTAGTTCAGAATAGGCATCTTCTTGTCTAATACGAAAAGTTCTGTTTGATATATATGATTTTATAATATCTGCATACTGTTTTGGCAGCTTCATTCTCAATTTGAATATGAGGCCCTCATGCCATACTTTATCAAAAGCTTGCGCAACATCTAGGAATACGGTGGAGCACACTTTTTTATCTTCAAATGCTTTTTCGATAATGTTTGTGATTTGTGCACTTCGTCTATGGTCGAGTGCTTTTCTCCAAAACCAAATTGGTGATCTGGTATAAAATTTATGCTATCTATAGTTGGTTTTATTCTTTTAAGCAACAGTTTTTCGAAAAGTTTTGACATTACGGGTAACAGATATATCGGCCTATATGAAGTAGCTTTATGAGGCGGTTTTCCAGGCTTTGGTATCATTATAACTTCAGCAACTTTCCATAAATCGGGTACACTCTTTAGTCTCAGTGAGGCATTGATAAGGATTGTTAGCATAACTATACTACTTACTTACTTACTACTTACTACTTACTTACTATACTTTCTTGGTAGATTATGTAATATTTTCCCTGATATCAAATCATAGCCAGGTGATTTATTTGGGTTTATACTTGATTTAATTTCTCGTTCAACTTCTCTCGGTGTGACTAATTTAATATTTTCTTCACATCCATGTAGCATCATACTATCGTCTAAACTAAGGGCTTCATTTGTTCCGTCCTCGTTCGGTTGAAAGATGTTTTCTAAGTGGTCTGCAAACCTTCTAGCTTTTTGGTCATTGCTGCATGCCCATTTCCCGTTAACATCTTTTATTGGTGGAATTTGGGTAATTGGCCTTTTCAAATTTTTAGTAGCCTTCCATAATAAGTAGTCTGTACTGCGCTCACTGGTAAGCTTCTGGAGATAACTGTTAGTGGAGTCATCATACAATTTTTGGATTTGCCTCTTAACTTTTTTCGTAAGATTGTTCAGCTGTTTTTTGTCTTCAGGAGACCTAGACTGATGCCATATTTTCCTTTGTTTTCTTTTTTGCGTTATAAGTTGTTTAATCCACAGAAGGTATATCTTTCCCTTGACCTTATGAATGTTTGGAGTGTTTTCTCATGCTGTTTGTTGGATGTGCCCAATAAACTTTTCTAGTTCAATGTTTAAGTGTTCTGGTGTCTTGAGTGGAATCTTGAGATCAATACGACTATCTAAATCAATCTGTTAACTTATTAACTAGGGTCAGAGCTTTTTCCCTATGTAAAACGTATTCACTTATTTTTAAATATATTGCAGAGTGATGTGTACTCATATCGTAGCTATGTTCCGCTTTTAAGTAGCTGGATGATAGATTCTTAGTTATAAAAAAATCTTAGAGGTCGGGAATTTTATTGGAATGTGTGGGCCAGTAAGTGGGCTTTCCAGTAGATATAACATAGCATTTTGTCTCTTTGTGGCATATAATAGTTCTTTGCCTTTAGTAGTGGTTAATCTAGAGCCCCAATACGTGTTTTTAGCATTAAAGTCTTCTCCTAAGACAAATCGCTTACCAAGGCGATTTAGTAAGCTCACATATTGATCTTTTTTTATCATATACCGAGGTGGACAGTAGATAGCAGACACAGTAAGTGAATATTTCTTGGTTTGAAGACATATAGCTTGTATATCTTTCTCTTCGTATTTAGACTCTTCAAAATGTTGGAGGTTTTCTTTCACATATACGGCACTGCCACCTCTTGCTGAATTATCAGGGTGATAGGATTGCTTTGTGAAGTGCGTTTCAGATATTAGACAAATACCCCCATTTTCTACATCAAGGACTACTTGTAACTCGTCTTGATGGTTATGTAGTCTATTAAAATTCCACGCCATAATATTTAGGGTGGAATTCATTTTTTCGGCTTTGTTATAGCTTTGTTGGCGCTATGTTCTATTTTTTTGAGTCTTTCATCGAATGATGTCATGAAATTCAAAATATCATCAAAATTTTTATCACTTGCATGAGGAGTCGGATACTTCTGTGCTGTGTCACTTGAGCCTCCCGCAGTACCTTGGGCGTAAGAGATGTTTTTTAAAGTCTGATTACTACTTTTTAGATTTGTCTTATTTTGACAAGAACCATCATGTCTTTGAACATTATGTTGGCGTATTACAGCAAGCTTTTTCGGGTTTTTATTACGAAGCAGCTGAATTTCTTTTGCTATGGCACAACCTCTGTAGTTTGCTGGATGTGGAGCTCCACAGTGGATGCACTTTGGCTTTTCTTCTCTTGATTTTTTGCAGTCCTTTGTAAAGTGTTTACCGATGCATTTTACACACCTTGGTTCTTTAGCGCAGTACTTTTGAGTGTGCCCATAAGCCTGGCATCTCTTACACTGAGGGACAAGTTTGCTGGTTTTTATTGCCTGTATTTCAACTTTGTACCCCAGCACCGATGAAATGTTGTAGATTTTGTTTATCTCCTCGTCATTTTCGAATGTCAACATGAACATGTTGAGTGGGTCTTTGGTCTTCCAGCTTAGTTTGTTGACAGCTTCTGCTATCTTATAACCTTTATTTTTCAGATCTTCAATAATTCTCTCTGGTTGGCACGTGGAGTGCAATTTATTGACCATTACTCTTATTGGCCTCTGTTGTTTGTTTTCGTAAGAGTGCCAAAGGCATTCATTTTGCGTGAGGGCTTTTGTTATAGTTCTATATGACTCGTCGTTGATAGCATTAACTTTTACAGTATCGCCGTTTATCATTTTGATACTGAACGCGTCAGCTGCTAGATTTTCTTTGAAGAAGTCAAAGAAATTCTGATAGTCCTGTATGCCATCCACTATGATGGGTGGTGGCAGAGGATTTTCCTTGATTCTATTGTCATCATAGATCGGTTCAACTTGAGCAAGTGATGTGTTCAATTTTCTTTTCTTTCTTGTTTTTGACGAAAGAAAAGAAAATTCGCCTTAACAATAAATGATTTGCCGTCAGTAGGAAGCCTTGGGCAATAACTAGGTCATCGCAGTAGGCCGTCTGGCTGGCGGCATCGTCGGTGTTATGCTATGTTTGCAGATGCAACAGAACTGCTCTCAGCGAAAATTGAACGATCACTCGTGTTCACTCAAAAACAAAAAGTGAGGAGAAAATAATACCTCAATGGAGAATCAGACTTTGATATCCTAGATCCTATGTTATCAAAACAATATCATTTTGCAAGCAAATCACAGAACGTGGCTTTTATATAGAGTTCTAGTCGAGTGTCGGGTGTGGTACTCTGTCAATGCCCTAGGGTAACCAGACGCTAAAAAATAATATTTTGGTAATTTATTACTACCACATTATCAACATAACAGCTCTAGCCCACCGCGTACCATTATTTATTCTGTGCCACCGTTCCCAAATAGTTATCGTACAACTTACCGCTAGATGCCCAATTTACGGTTCATTGATATAAGTTTTACTAGCCGCAATTTTGAAAATAACTTTTTAGGGTTCCGAAGCCTGACTAGGAATCCATTTAGTAGTTTATCTATGTCCGTCTGGCAAGAAGTTGAAGCTGCACGAGAGTGTTCCACACGCGGTCACAGAATAAATAATAGTACAACGCGGTGGTAGCAGTGTCGCGTCATCGGGGTAGTTGTACTTACTACACTGATGATAGCGAGGATGCAATGGGTCGCTTCGTGAGGAGGGCGATGGCAGCGTCAACCAACACCATCTTAGAATATAACTTAAAGGTAGCAATAAAAAACAACGACAACGCGGTGGTGGGGGCCCTTGCAGACCTCGGATAGAGGGAGATGGAAATGGAAAAAAAAAAAAAAAAAAACCTGTCACATATGTTTAATTTAGTAAGGATCTTTGCAGGTATTAAAATAAGTTATGCTCACTAAAAAGCCTCTTCTTGCGGCAGCGACATGTGGTGGGTCGCTCTCTTCCCAAAATTATGGTTGAGGAGAGCAATGCTTGGCACACGCGTCAACTAGGGCATGCAGTTTCTTAAATTTTCAGTTTCGAAATTGGCCTATGAAATTAGTGTCATGAGTTTCGAAATTTCGAAATTTCGAAGTTTATGCATTCAGTATACACAAAAATGTATTCAGGTTACACAAAGTTTTTAATCATCGGAGTTCTTTAATTATTCTTGGTTCGATTTCGATGGTTCTTTTTTCATTTGCAAGGTAGTAAGTTTAAGATGGTTTCATAAAATTTGGTGAAAATCTGGTGAGGATCTTCGGCGTGATGAGCAGAATAGCATTAAATTGCTCACTTTTAGGTTTCTACCAGAGAAATCAGCCCTTTAACTACTAGGTAGGGATTGAAGGAGGACCTTGGTAATTAGTTTTAGTTTTACATCAAGGTACCTAACTAGACTGACTACTGTGTACCTCTAGATTGTTTGCAAAAAAGTTTGTACTTGCGAGACCATCTGAATGTATTTTTATTTTATTACAGACTAGGCAATCGTATGACCACGATCTCACCTGATGGAAAGCGATGATGTGGTCGAAGGTGTATCACGCTTGCCTAATAGATACCTATTCACACTAGACTTGAACACACCTGGGTTATAATTTACCGGAAACACTTACGAGGGCAAGGCATTCCACTCCTTTGTAGTTCTTATAATAAATGAATAAGCGTAACGCTTCGTTCTTGTGCGAGGTATTTCAACCATATGAGGGTAGCGCTTTGCCGTTCGTCTAGTCTTACGGTGATAGGGGAATCAGATTGTGCAGTTCGTGTGCACACTCTCCATAGTGCAATCTGTAGAGTACCGACAGGCTTGCGACCTCACGTCGATGCGCCAGACTTTGAAGCTTACTCTTTACTAGAGTGTCATCCCCAATGAGCCTGATAACAAGTCTCTGTATTGAGTCCAAAGACTCCAGCTGATACTTGGCAGAACCGTCCCAGAGGTGGTAGCAGTACTCCATACTAGATCGGACCTGTGCTTGATAAAGATTCAAAAGCTGTCCCGGTGTGAAGTACCGCCTAACCTTAGACAAAATACCAAGTTTCTTTGCTTTGCTAGCTACTTTGGCTTAGGAAAGTTACTACCTTTCAAATAAAGAAAGGAATCATCGAAATTGGATCTAATAATGCGGATATATTCAGTAGACCCCTTTTTGCCCCTTTTTGGGGGAAGTAACCCCTCAACCAAAAATCCCCGACGAATAAAAAAATACGTTAAACTTGTATACTTACCAAGTTTTGTCTAGATTGGTTGAAAAATGCGACCTGTAGATGAGAACAGCCATACGAAAGAATTTTTGCCCAAGCTGAAACGGAGACGCTTCGCTCGCGCTTCGCGCTCGCTCGGTCTATAATGTTTAATACCCAACATTAAACATTATTGACCGAGCGAGTTGTCACAAATATAGTTATTTGTTATGCAAGGCTACAAAGAGATTTTTTGGCGAGAGTACTTGTATTGAATCTTGAGCGTAGCGAGGGTTTCAAAAGTACGAGACGCCAAATAACTTTGCTGCCGTGCGCAACACAAAACTTTTCACCTCACACAGCGAGGAAAATGCTAGATGCAAGAAAAACAGCTAAAATAATATATTATATTAGTGTTTATAATAATAATAAAAAATGAGCCGTCGCGGGATGCCTGGCAGATATGTAAACATAATAGAATAGAGTCGAACAGAATCGAATAGAATAGATTCGAAAAGAGACGAATAGAGTCGAATAGGGTCGATTAGAGTCGAGAAGAGTCGAGTAGAGAAGAGTAGAGTCGAGTTAAGTTAAAAAGAGAAAAGTAGAGTGGAATAGAGTAGAATACAGTAGAATAGAGTAGAATACAGAAGAACAGAGTAGAATAGAGTAGTACAGAGTAGAACAGTGTAGAACAGAGTAGAACAGAGTAGAACAGAGTGGAACAGAGTGGAACAGAGTAGAATAGAATTGAAAATTAAAAGAGACGAATAGGGTCGATTAGAGTGGAGTAGAGTCGCGTAGAGTTGCGTTGAGTCAAGTAGAGTTGAATATAGTTGAGTAGAGTCGAGTAGAGCGGATTAGAGTCGAGTAGAGTTGATTTGAGTCGAGTAGAGTCGAGTAGTGTCGAGTAGAGTCAAAAAGAGGCGAATAGAGTCAAGTAGAGTAGAATCGAATCGGATAATAATATAATATAAATTAGTAATAAAGTATTTTCAGTGGATTGTCGGTATAGAAAATTATTGAATAGAAAGGTTCGAATTTTAAAAACTCTTTCCACGCTAGCGGGTAAAATGCTAGTTTGCACTCAGATTTCGAATGACAAACAGAAGATTCTGTTTGTTCTTTCGAATGACAAACAGAAGATTCTGTTTCCGAGCTTGTGAGGTGAAAAATGTATTTTATTTTCTTTCTTTCTTTTCTTTAGATATTAGAGCCGACGTAACTGTTTTACTAGACCGTATTGAAATAAACCTAAGTTTTTGAATTTTCGAAACTTAGGGTTTCAATTTCGATATTACAGAATATGCAAATATGGTCCGAAATTTCGAAACTATGAAGTTTCGAAATTTCGAAATGCATGCCCTACTACCAACCTATTTCACTCTTGAGCCACGTCTATAAGTTATTTTCGAGGGTCATCTCAAATCGTCTCCCAAGGAGACTTGACGAATTCCAGCCTCCTGAACAGAATAGGCCGGGTTTCGCGGAGGGTTTAGAACCATAGACCATATTCACACAGTGAGGCAGGTTACACAGAAGCCTGAAGAGTATAACCAGACCCTGTATGTTGCTTTTGTGGACTATGACAAGGCTTTTGACTCAATTGAAACCTGGTCGTTTCTGGAATCTTTGCAGCGTTGTCAAGTAGACTGGCGATACATCGAAGTGCTGAGGTTTCTGTCATATAGAAGCCGCAACTATGAGTGTCCAAGTACAAAACCAGAAAGAAAAACATATCCAACTGCGCAGAAGAGTGAGAAAGGGGGATAATATATCCCGAAATTATTCACTAATACCTTGGAAGATATGTTTAAGATGCTGGATTGGAAAGGAATGGGCATTAATATCCATGGCGAGAACATCTCACACTTACGATTTGCCAATGATATAGTCCTAATGGCGGAGTTGCTGAAGACTTGCAAAGCATGCTGACCAACCAAGATGATGCTTCACGGCGCATCGGTCTCGGAATGAACATAGATATGCCAAGATCATGTTTAACGATCTTGTTGACCTGGAACCGATTGAAGTCAATGCACAATGGTGTAAAAATATTTTCCGAATATATTTTTACCTTGGACAAATATTGCAATTAGGTAAGAAGAACTTTGAGAAGGAAGACAACAGAAGAATTCAGCTCTGAAAATTAAGAAATATGGCGTAATTCCAATTTACGCCATATTTCTGACTGGAGTAAAAATGGGCTATGGGCTAAAAATAAATCCTACAAAAACACAGGTAATAATTCTTGGCAGCTCCAGAATGATATCAAAAGTTGATTGGTCAGTTCTACCCAAAGTTGTGTTTGGAGGGTCCACTATTCCATATAGTCAGAGTATCATAAATTTAGGTCTAATTATAGACCAGAGCCTTACTTGGATTCCTCAGATGGAAACCGTCAGTCGAAAGCTATTTGCTTCTGCAGGTTCCCTCAAAAGACTCTGAAATTTTTTGCCCACTGCCACTAAAATTGCTCTTGCACAGTCACTTCTGCTCCCAATCTTAGACTATGCCGATGGCTGCTATCTAGATCTTACTGAGGACCAGCTAAACAAACTTGAGCGTCTTCAAAACTTCTGCATTCGATTTATATTTGGTTTGCGCAAATATGATAATGTCTCTGAATTTCGCACTAAGCTCAAGTGGCTTCCAATACGCCTCCTCCGGAATGCTCATATACTCTCTATTCTTTATACAGTTTTGTTTAATCCCTCCTCCCCGTGATATCTTATGGAACGTTTTAATTTCCTGTCTGATTCTAACAAGTTGTCACTCAGGTCATCAGAAAATTTAGCTTTGATGATCCCTCTACATAGAAGCTCTTTTTATAGCAGTTCATTTCCCATCCAAGCAGTTCGCCTATGGAACGCTCTGCCAGTTACTATAAGGCGAGCCCAGTCACTCCCTGTTTTTAAACTTCAAGTAATAGTACATTACTGCCGCGGTCTGTAATGACTGCGTTGCTGGCAGCGAAGATGATGGTCGAGAACTTAACTAAGCAAAGCTCGAGGCCATCATAGCGTGGCCAGCAGGGCAGTCATTGCGGACCAAGTCTTGTATAGTGCTTTACTCAAACAATGCGAGGAATTTAAATAAAACCAGCTTAGATAATAAGAATTTACTCAAACAATGCAACAACAACGAAAACAACCACGACAACGACAAAGACAACAACAAAGACAACAACAACGACCACAACAACAGAAAAAGAAACAGAAACAGAAACAGATACAGAAACAGAAACAGAAACAGAAACAGAAACAGAAACAGAAACAGAAACAGAAACAGAAACAGAAACAGAAACAGAAACAGAAACAGAAACAGAAACAGAAACAGAAACAGAAACTGAAACTGAAACTGAAACTGAAACAGAAACAACAACAATCACGATCACATCAGCTTTCAAAAAGAAAACCATCAAAATCGGTCCATTCGTCTGGGAGCTACAACGCCTCTCTTTTCGAGTTCGGTGGTTAACAAAACCACAGAATAAATAATAGTACTAAAAAAACACGACAATAATGGGAAATTAGTAAGGAAATTGCTGGCCGCAAAACACGACAGTAATGAAATTCCATACAACTTTGCTGGCGCCTATTCAAGTAGCGCGGCAAGGTCGACTTTGCCTAAAGAAGGTTATCGAAATAATGACCACATTACAAGCTTGTTTGAGTAAAGAAGTTTTATCTCTCTAATTAATATCACTTCTTGCTATTTTGTTGTTATTCTGTTGTGGTTTCACTGTATATTATTTTTATTATGTTTGTATATATTTTGTAAATGTATATGTAGTAAATGTAATTTATTATAATGTATATGCTATGTATATGGATATATATATATATATATATATATATATCTATCCATATATGCATATATGCTATGTATATGGATATATATATATATATATATATATATATCTATCCATATACATAGCATATACATTATAATAAATTACATTTACTACATATACATTTACAAAATATATACAAACATAATATACACACATATATATATATATATATAAATATATATTTATCTATATATGTATACTGTACTATATATTTACATATTTATGTGTAGGTATATTGGAATATATGTGTATATATGTTTATTCATTGTATTCAGTTTTTTATTATTTATTTATTATATTATAATGCACCACCGTCTTTGCCGTATATTAATTCCTTTCCATCCAAAGGTTGTCTGGAAGAGATCGCTTTTTAGCGATAAGACCGCCCATTGTCCAATATATTTTGTATAAATGTTTTAGTTATTTTTGTTCTATGTGGTGTACAATAAAGAGTTATCTATCTCCATCTCTATCTCTGTTGGGTAGCATTCGGCAAACTTCGTCAAGTCTTCTCGTCGTAAATACCACAGTGCCTGACAAAAGTCTTCAATCAGTGCGTTCTACCAGTCATGACCTACGGAGCCGAAACGTGGAGACTTTAAACTACGGTTAAACTAGTCCACAAATTTAAGTTACTCAGGGAGCTGGGAGCTATGGAGAGAACTATGCTTGGAGTTTCTCTGAAGGACAAGATTCGTAATGAAGATATCCGACGGAGAACTAAGGTAACCGACATATCCTCAAGGGATAAGCAAGCTAAAGTGGCAATGGGCTGGTCATATTTCCTAAAGAACCGATAACCGTAGGGGTAGACGAGTTCTCGAGTGGAGACCACGTTTAGGCAAATGTAGTCTAGGACGCCCTGCGGTCTGGTGGAGTGACGACCTGCGAAAGACTGCTAGAAGAGAATGGACGAGGGAAGCTGAAGACCAAGTTCAGTGGCATGCATTAGGAGAGGCCTACGTCCAGCAGTGGACAGATATAGACGATGATGACAACACTTTCATAAGTCAAAATCTTAAGTTTCTCCTAAGCAAGGAGAAAAATATTTTCTTAGTAGACCAAATTAATAAATTAGGTAAACCATACTTTGAGTTGAAAAATGAAAGTTCCCTTTCATGTGCCAGAGTTGAATCATTCACAGGAAAAGTTAATAACTTTCTTACTCTACCGGTGCTTTGAAAATATGCCCATACAAGAAGAGAACACCAAGTACAGTTAGCGGCACGTAAGTCTAGCGGTGAACGAAACGTCGCGGGGATAGCTGCGCTGCGCATAGGTAATGTCACGCACGTAATTGTTATATCTACAAATTGATTACAATAATCCTTACTAATAAAGAACGTATTTTGTTTGTCCTTATTTTATATCTAAGGTAGTTAATTTAAACTAGTCTCATCACTAATATGGGGAGGTAGAAATAAAATAAAAAAATAGCTTGACAATTTTTATTAAAAAACATTAATCTGAATCTGATGGGGGTGGCTCGCCTTCCACTAAACTGCCGTATGCCTGGCCCGTACAAGGCCTTTTTCATGATGAGGGCCCGGGCTCAGGGCTGCTTCAGTCATCGTTATCATTAGCATCATCTTTATCATTTCGTTTTTGAATTTTCCCTAAATCACTGACTACACAATTTAATTTCATCTTCGGAACTGTCTTCATTGACGCAAATAACAAATTCCTCTGTGAGCAAGTCTACAACATGGTCACTCTTTGCATATTGTTCTTCAATATCCTTCACCTTCCTGTATAATTTGTCCCAATCCCGGGCACCCATTTGTGAAACTTTTTGTTTAACAAGCTCTATAAGATACACGTAATAAGATTCCATTTTTCATTTTTGCTTGCTACATATTGCTTGATAGTGGACCATGCCATTTCAATTGGATTAAGGTCTGGGTGGTATGGCGGTATTCTTAGCACTAGGTGAGTTTCTTCTGCTAAGATTCGGTCTATGGAAAAAATGGTCTATGGTTTTAAATCTTTCCTTGTAAGCTTTTATTAAATCGTACAAGTCGGGATTTAGTAATGTTCGTCATACTGTATGCCTTTTTCCGTGAGCCAAGCCTGCATGTTCGCTTTTGTCGTATTTGAGGTTGGTGCGAGATCCCATTTTTTATTATGGTACGATACGTTGTTGACTACCACGACGGAATCAGGTGGTAAGTTCGGAATTAACTGTGCTCTAAGCCATTTCTCGCAGTTTTCATTATTCATGTTGTCGTGGTAGTCGCCTGATTTAGTACCGACTTTAAAAGTAAGTAATGCGTTCGGTATAAACCCAGTTTCAAATCCTGCGTGGACAATGACAACTCGCTGTCCTTTATATATCGTTTTTTTATGCCCTTAGTAGTACCATCTGTCCAGGTTTTTGGAGTAGAGTGCGACGAATCTACGTAGGATTCATCTGTATATTCAATAAGCATTCGCTCTTGACGATATTGTTTAATTTTACGTAAATATTGTATGCGTTGTAAACGTATATTTGAAGTCTCTACCTTACGGTTGTTTTCAGTCTTTTTCCACCGAAACCCTAAATCCTTGATGATTCGCCGAAGACTTCGTTCTGAGCCTTGGAAATTATTTTAGCCAGGTGTTTTGAACACTGCGATCAAACCGGAACTTTTGGTTTGAGTGGAGATGTTCCTTACAGTTGCAATTGATGTTTTTCTGGCCTCTGCTGTTCGTTTTTGAATTTTCCCTAAATCACTGAATACACAATTTAATTTCATATTTTCCATCTTAATAACTTGTGCAGTTTGTTTCATTATGTTTAAATCCACAGTGCCGCTGTCCAAGTGACTGAGTAACATATTCGTAGTTTCGTCAATCTGACTATTAAGTAATATGTTTCAAAGAATCAATTAATTCATTAGTTTATGTCTTTAAAAAAGAATGCACGTCATATACAATTTCCGTGTCTGTCTTCTCAAAACAGTATTTCTTCTAGGCATATTCACTGTTTAAAATCACAAATTAAAACAGTCAATAAAAAACAAAATCAAACTTAACAGAAAACAACAACGGTAATAACAATACGATTTAGAACGTGACTATACATACACCAGAAGTGAACGGGGCGTCGTATCGGTGCGCGGGACAGAGTACGACTGGAGAGCCAATAAACGCTTACGCGCGTCCTATTCACTCCCGCGAGATACCTTATTTTCGAATTGTGCGCATGAACGGTCAGCGCTAGACTTACGTGCCGCTACCTATAACTCAATGGGTATGTAATTTTTCACAAACTTTTTATGTCAAATGTGTTTACGGAACTTTTAATAATAATAAATATTTACATGTCAAATTTATAAGAGGGAAATAGATCTGGAATAAATTATGATAATACAATGACTAAGAAAAAATCAGGCTGGACCAGTCCCCACAAGCAGCACCCATTTGAAAAATCCTTTGGAGTTCCACGGTAAAAATTAAGAAGAAATTAAACAAAAGGTGGTTTCGCTTGAAAATGAAAGAATTGGACGTGATGAGCATATGCTGAAATCAGATAATAGAATTGAAGAGACAACTTCGAAACACTTGTATAGAGATAAGAGGTATTATTTCAAAGGCCAGCGAGACTAAGGCGGAGCTTACTGCCGCAGTTGAAAAACTGCAGACAAAACTGAGATTGAGTTACAATCAAATTATATCGACGATATTTACCGCCTTAAGGGCAAACTAAATAGTGAGCGTCCAGTAGACAGTAGTAGTAGACTTGACCACTTCCTCTCAAAAATCCAATATTCTGCTAGCAGTCAGAACGTACAATGCTTCTAATTCTACAGATAGACTGAACACACATGCCTTGGGCATTGAGGGTAATAAATCCTCTGTATTAGTGTCTGAGTTTCTGACTCCTAAGGCCAAAAGGCTCTTCTTCCTTGCGCGTGAATTGGCGATGACGGATAAGTATGACTTTTGCTGGACCATGAACGGAAAGGATTTCCTGAGGAAATCCGAAAGCGCTCCACCGATTGTCGTCGGCAGTGAACAGCAGCTTGTAGACTTGAAATCAAAAAACTAATAAGTATATATGAAAATACTAGTTTTCCCGCACGTGACTTCGTCCGCGTCCGTGCGTTTATCGCGGAAAAATATTCCTATGTTCTTCTAGGATAATTAAAAACAATGCAAAAGTAGGTATAGCGACCAATGCTCTTGAAGTTTTTTGACTGACTTGTTATTTCGTTTCCATGGCAACCGTTTTTTACTTTACAGCGAGTAATCAACATTTTTCAGTTTTCCCGTGAAATCTTACAATTTTTCGGGATAAAAGTATCCTATGTTTTATTCTAGAGTATAAGCTATCTCCATTCCAAATTTCATCAAAATCCGTTCAGCCATTATCGCGTGAAAGCTCCCCAAACAAACAAACAAACAGACAACGTTTTACTTTTATATATTGGTATGGGTTAGCCTATGTCTAAAAATAGCGCTTATGTTTAATTTCTACTTTGTTTATAACTATATATATTTGGGAAAAAACAATTTGTATCTTATATTATTAAATTACTTGCACTTAAAATCTCTCTCACACGATCTCCCACAATTATACACTTGGTCCTTTACATTGGACATACATTTGGAAAACTCTTTTCATTGAACATATTATGTGTCTGTACTAATATAAATAGTCACAAATTTATGATCTTTATACTTAAATAAACTGTAACAGGTGCAATTCTGTACATTTAACATATATTGTTAAATAAAATGCAGGCTTTTCTGTATTCCATACTGAAGCCAAAAATGTTTTTTCTGTTGTCTGTCTGTCTGTATCTTAGACGTGCATCACGCTGAAACTACTGAATTAATTCAAATGAAACCTCGCATGATTTAAAGTTCATACTACGAGGTAGGACATTGTATACTTTTCATAAAGGTAAATTAAAGGGTCCCCGCAGGAAAGGGGTACATTATTTGGAGTTGGTATTCATAGTTATATATTTAAACGGGACTTAATCGCGCTGAAAACTTAATGTATATTTACCTCGACGTTTCGATCAAGTTGCATTGATCGTGGTCACGAGAAGACTGAAGTAGCGGGTGTCAGCGTCAAGAAGGGCGAGCGTTGTCTCCTACTACCCGCATTTGGTTTTGTATAAATTCAGAATTGTCACGACACACGACACTAACGACATCTGCAGATTTCTTCTGACATAAACCGCGACGCGAACACTTGCTTATCACGGGATTCCAGGACGTAGCAAACTTCAAACCATCCTCTCGGTTGAAATTGGGATACTTTTTAATTTCAACCGCTTCACGTACAATCCTGGAGTAGTAGTGACGTTCCGTGGAGAGGATCTTCGGGTCATGGAGTTCTATCCAGTGATTAGGGCCCGATTCGAGCAAATGCTCAGCGATTGCAGATTTATTTATCTGGCGGTTCTTTACAGCTGCTATGTGTTCTTTGACCCTCTCCGCTATAGTACGGTTTGTCCAATGTAGGAACTACCGCGGCTGCAATCTATCTTATATAGCCAGGAATTTGAAAAGGAATGACATCTTTCGGTGTTCTAACATGCCTTGCTAACTTGGATATACTTTTGGATTGGATAACTTGATAACCTCTAGGATACTCAAGGAATATTCCTCCAAATTTCAAATACCGTCCACCGGTTTAGGCTGGGCGTTGTCTGTCAGTCAGTCAGTCAGTCAGTAGGTATGTCACGGTACTGTTTTATAGGCATAATTAAAATAATGGAATAAAACACATGTTTTTATTACTCGCCCAAAAGTGAAGGCCATCAAATAAAGCAGTAAGTACCAAAAAATCTGTACAAGGAAGATATTTTAAAAAAACTAGGGTACTAGAAATAAGCTAATGAATTTATTTATTTTTTTATATGTCTGTCTGTTTGTCTGTTAGTCTGTTCACGCACCACGTAAAAACTACTGGACCGATTGCGATGCAGTTTTCACTGTTGGATAGCTTAAGGTTTGACTTAAAAACTGGTTCTATTATTATTTCAATCCGATGAGTAGAAGCCGAGCGACTGATAAAAAAAAAATTACGGCTGAAGGAATTTTGTTTAAATGTTGGTATTTCAGGTCTTGGAATAGTAATAGAGTTCTTTTAACCTAGAGAAATGGACACGCGTAGAAAGCCACGGGTACAGCTAGTATATAATAAACATGTCTACTTAACAAGAAATTACGAGTCACATAACATTTATTCATTGTACCCAAATAACTGATAAATATTATGGATGATAAAGTACCACAAAATGTTGTATGTACCCTAATAGATGACTTTACGATTGCTAAAGCTGTGACGTGTGATCCAGAATCATGTGGTTCTCATATTGTTGTCAATGATACTGCTCTTAACATACTTACACTTAATATCAGAAGTATAATCAAAAACTTCATCTCTTTAGAATTACTCATTAATAGACTAGAATTTCAATGTGATTTGCTTATACTTACGGAGTGCTGGATCATAATAATAAGCAATAATAAAAAAAAACAATTAATTATTTATTATTAAGCCTTTACTAAAAATTGTATTAATCAAAACTGAGGCATAATAATCTTCTATCGAATTAAAAATAGAAGAACCAAGGTTCGCAAATTCGAACTGTCTTTTAGTGAAGATTGGTAACAACGTAGCAATAATAGCTTTGTTTAGATCACTTTCATTCACTAATACAGACTGTTTCACAAATTCATTAGATAATATACTAAAAACTTTAAATAAATAGAGCACGGTTAGTTTTGGGCGATATTAATATAGATATTCATCCAGACAATACAGACCGTCATTCTGGTAACCTGGAATTATTGGCTAGCCATGGTTTTCTACCAAGTCACACACTGCCTACCAGAGGCAGCAAATGTCAGGATCATATTATTTTAAAGAGTAAATTTGAATGTTCTACAATTGTGTTATAAACTTTTATAACTGATCATAGTCCGGTTCTTCTAAATATTAAAACCAAATGAATACTTGGTTTTAATCTATCTATCTATCTATCTAATCTATTTCATCTAAGAAATAAGTTTTAAAATCGGACTTGATTAAAATTAACCAACAAATAAAAAACATAGATTTATCAGATATTCTTACTTTACTAGATGCTAACTTAGCAGCGAAAACGCTTGTTAATAGACTTATGGATATAATCAGAGTTAATACCCGTACTTTTAAAGTTCCTCATAACCAACGTATAATTAAACCATGGATAACACCTGGCATCCTTCGGTGCATTCGTACACGTGATAAAATGCACCTTAGATTAAAAGAAACACCTAACAACAACACTTTTAAATTAACATATTCTAGATACAGGAACTTTTTGTAACAAATTTTTAAAATAAATAAAACTGAAGTATTATAAAACAGAACTAGATAAAAATAAAAACTATAGTAAAAAACTTGTCAAATTGTAAAACAAATTATATACACAGAAAAACAAAAAACCCACAATAATTCCCTATTAAATTTTAAAATGAGTCCGGAAAATTCAATCAACTTTGTGAATAATTATTTTGCAAATGTACTTCGCTTACATAAACTATAAGAAAATGCACATTGTAGGCCACTAGATGGCGCTTCGACCAACAGGGGCCCGACCACAGAACTTGGCTTCAATCAGATTGTCACTTTTTTCATAGCAAAATCGACTCTATCGCAAAGCATTATTGAATTTTACGGCTTGAAACCGTCATGATCAACAATACGTAATCGCACTGCTGGTATTACAAACGTCGGTATCAGATGCGATCTTGGAGAGAAGACGCTCCTCCTCGCCAGATGGCGCTGTCCCCAACAGGTTTAATTGATTTTCCAACAATACTCCCTTGGGGCTATGATTTAATGTTGACAGCATCAAGTTAAGCTACCCTGTTTCCGAACGAATGGCGGGGAAACTTCGATGAACATTGACGAAGATTCCCGAGCATTGCGGCGGGAAAGAGACGTTGAACGAAGCATGAAGGCAGTGTTTAAACGTAGTGATTATATTCTCTTTGGCACAGTGTGACCAGATTTAGCAGGATCCTGCGATTTTAGCAGGATTAGACTGTCATTTTAGCTCCTAGCAGGATTTTTAGCATTTTTTTGAAATCTAGCATTATTTAGCAGAATCCAATAAAACGTAGCAATAATCTCGCAGGATTTATTGATCGCGATTCAAAATGCCCCAAAAGTGCACATAGTACGCTCAACGTCTTTATATTTGAGTTTATTGGCTATTGGAAGCAGCTCTGATGCCAAACAAACAGGTACTAAAAAATTCTGAAGACAAATTGAAAAGATGAATTTAATTAAAATTAAATGGTACTAAAAATACCCCAAAATTTTGAATTTTGCGCGGGCTATGATGATTTTGCAAATGCCAAACACTTATTGTTAATGAATAATTTTACTGATTACCAATTTAAAAATCCAATTTTGAAATCGATTCAAAAATAAACATGACATTTCTGCAATTTTGCATGCCAAAAAGGCAAAAAGGAAATATATGAGAAAATGGGTGTGTGAATTTCGAGCTGACAAAAATATGTTAAAATTATCTCTTATCTCATCATCATTATACAAAGGATTTGCTAAGTCAGTGATAGTGACGTAAATAGAATTGTGTTGTAAATAGAAATAAACCAGCCGATCGGCCGGCACACCACATTGTATATTTTTTATTTTAACTTGTTATATTGTTTTACTTTAGAGTGTGTAATCATGCCAAGTTTGACTTTGACGCTTGCACGTAATAAAATACTTTTGTTGTACTGGGATCTCATTTTTATTATTAATATTTTTTAATTAATCTGACGTACATAACATTACAGTAATATTCTGTGAATATTTCAACAGGCTATCTATTATAGTTCAAAAGATCTATTACAGTACATAACATCATTATCAGCGTAGGAATGTTCCCACTTTAGGGACACGGGCCTTCTCTCAGAGAGAGAGGATGGGTCATAATCCACCATGCTGGCCCAGTGCATATTGGTGAATTTCATATATCTGAACTTTTGGGGTTCTTGGCCATACCGGTTTCCGCACGATGTTTTCCTTCACCGTTTTTGAGCGATGGCACCGAAACTGCACATAACTTATTTATGTACTAAATAAGTCATTGGTGCAGGGTCGAAGATCGAACCAGGTATCGTCAGATTGTAAAGCGCAACATGATACCACTTGGCTACCATCGCTCTCATTAGACACAGTCATTAAAAGGTAGGACGGACAAACAGACAGACAGCGTAGGCTAAATAATAGTCGAACAAATTGGCATTTTTATTCATATTTTCTAATATTTAAGCAATATCTGTGATAGCAGTAATTTAGCATTATTTGAAAAATGTCTAGCATTATTTAGCGGTTTTTGTCCTTCAGGCTAGCAGAATTTGACATTTGAATCTGGTCACACTGCTTTGGCAGTGTTGCTCGAGCATTGGCAGCTGACGGACGTGTTTAGACTAGTCACCATACTTTCGCGTTCAGTTTAAAGTTTTGAAGTGTAGTGAAGTGATTTAAGTTAAAAATAGTGAAGTGATTTTGGTTTTGGTGTTTATATAGTGAAGAAATTATACAGAATATATTAAATGTTCAAATATAGTATCTTATTTCTAAAAACCCTTAGTCCAAAGTAGAGTTAACATTAACATGCTACAATAGAACATCTGGGTAGCAAAAATAAATATATTGGATTATTTTTAGATTTAGCTAAAGCATTTGACACCGTCCCTGTTCCCATTCTCGTGAAGAAACTAGAAATAATGGGTGTACGGGGAAATGCACTGACTCTAATGGAAGACTGCCTAATAGACAGAACCCAGAGAACAAGGTTAGGTAACTCAACCAGCCATGATGAAGTGGTAAGCTACGGAGTGCCACAGGACAGTGTACTGGGTCCAACTTTAATCCTTGCTTACGTAAATGTTGTGTGCAATTTAAATTTGGATTATGGAAAATTATTTTATTGGCTTTGATTTTTGTGGGAAATACCTGGGAAGAAGCTAATGAGTACGCTGAATCAGGACTAAAAAGGGTTCTAAGTTGGTTACAGGATAATTTACTGACCTTGAACGTAGATAAAACTAAGTTTCTAACTTTTTCGAATGCTCGAGGTACCTAACGTTGAAGTTAAAGGTCACTCGCAACTGTTCTTCAAACAATTGTGACTGCACGGAACTACAACGCGTAGAAATAATTAAATATTTAGGTCTTCACATTGATTACAGGATGATCTGGAAGCCGCATATTGATATTTTTAGCAAGCGAGTATGTAAATTAATCTTTGTATTTAAAAACCTGCGTGAAGTGGCAGATCGTGACTTACTTTTTAATGTCTACAATGCATTGTATAAATCAATTCTAACTTACTGTAACACTACTTGGGGAGTTGCATGTAAAACTTATTTGTTAACACTCGAACGCGCTCAGCGTGCTGTTGTCAAAGTCGCCACTAAGAAACCCTTTAGGTATCCTACCCCTGAACTTTACAGTGACTGTAAGATGCTCACTGTTTGACAGCTGTACATCTGCAACCTAGTACTGGCACAACACAAAATAGCTAAAACACTCAAAATACAGGAAGACATCTATAAGAAAATAAGAAAAGATAGGGTTTTCTACAGGTCTACGTTCAATACCAAGCTAGTTAAGAGACATAAAATATTTCTTAGTCCGTTTAGGTACAATAAAATAAACAAAGCTGTTAACAATTTTGTTACATTGAATAATCCGGAGTACAAGAGTGCATTAATTAAATGGTTAGCTTGTTTAAATTACGAAGATACAGAAAATGTATTAAAAGTTATATCATAGAACTCAGCTTAGTCCTCATTCCAATCTTTATTTATTTATCTTTCACTCATTCGTTTAAAAAATACGTGCCCACTCTCACACTGCAAGCATGCTTTTGATTAACTTACTAAACTATTACATAACATAATGATTTAACAAATTTAAGTTAAAATAATAAGTTACATATCATGTACTTACTTTGTTAACGTAGTGTCTATAGTTATTGTTATATGCTCGAAGGTAATACAGAAACCTACAACACAATCTCAGCTTAGTGTAGAGTCTGTGTACACTAATATGTGAATCTTTTAAAACCAAGTAACCAAGTACCTATAAGGTACTTTTTATTGTGAATATATATGTGTTTTTCATGAAATAAATAAATTTGAATTTGTTTATGAGTATGACTTGTGTGCTTATGTTGTCTAACAAAGTTAGTCTTACTTGGAAACTTGGTTACTTGGTTTTTGTCTATATCTCTTAAATTAATAAATTCTAGATAGCCTTGATAATTTTGTTCGATAATTCGTATTATGCGCTAGTCTAGTACTATAGAATATTCAAGTTCAATCAAATTATTATTTTAATGAATAGATACGAATATTTCGTAAATGAACCCAAATAGGAAAAATGAGCCTTCGAGGGACGCCTGGAAAACAGTGTTTTACCGTAAAAATACACAAACCATGAGCAAAATAAACGAAAGACAAGTTGTTTGTGTAGTGAAATTTGTTATTTGTTTTTTTTTATTATGACTGGCAGTTTTTATATACATATTCAGGTTTTATTTACCCCTATATTAAAGCAGATCAATTAAATGCAAATGAAACGGTTAATTTCCTTTGAATCATTAGCTGTAATTTATAATATAGAATATCAAGAAGGTAGAACATATTACCAATATATATTATAAGTAATGAATTTGTTACAAAACTGAAGCACAACATGCTATAAACAAGGGAACGCAGAATGTCATACCCGCCTGTAAGCGTAATTCAAAATCTTTGGTCATACCCAAGGAAGTTCTATGTAGGTACTTATAGAACTTCCTTGGTCATACCAAACTACAGTACTGTTACCAAAACTGTCACCAACGCCATCTAGCGAGAGATAAATAATGCTAAAATGACACATGGAAAACGCTCATTGATTGCCACGCCAAGACGCCTTACTCCCGTACCGCGCCATTTTAGATGTTTCACATCAAAAAAACAAAGTAAAGATAATAAATATGTGTACATGTGCCAAATTTCAACATTGTAGTGTTAATAGCTATTAGACATTTCTTTCGCCATTGGTTAATATTGTGTCAATAGCAACGACAGTAAGAAATGTCTATACAACAGGACAGCAACGGCCTGTGGCCCAATTACATAACTTAGCTTCAATCGGATTGTCAGTATCGATATCACTAATGCCTTGCGATAGAGTCGAAATTGCTATGAAAAAAGTGATAATCCGATTGTAACCAAGTTCTGTAATCGGGCTGCCGACCACATAACTTGGCTTCAATCGAATTCTCAATATCGCAACCACTAATGCCTTGCGATAGAGTCGAAATTTCTGTGAAAAAAGTGATAATCCGATTGTAACCAAGTTCTGTAATTGGGCCACAGATGTCAACCATCCTATGACGCATAGCATGAAATTTAAAATGCCGTACCTCATAGTGATGTGAGGTATAAACAACAATTGATCTCATCGAAAGATTTTATCGATGTAACAATTTCATAATTTTCACATTTGATGCTATTCTGCTCATCGCGCCTAAGATCCTCATCAGATCTTCAGCAATTTTTTACGAAACTAACTTAAAGTAAAGGTTGGTTGGTTAAACCTTTCAAATAAAAAAAAATCTTGAAATCGGATATAATAAGGCGGAGATATTCAGTAGCCTTTTGCCCTTTTTTTGGGGGAAATCAATCAATCAATCAATCAAAAATTCCTTGACAACAACCAAAAACTAAATATTCGTTAAAGATCTATACTTCCCAAGTTTCGTCTAGATCGGTTGAGAAATGAGACCTGTAGAGGAGAACAGCCGGACATTCGATCATACGAATGAATTTTTGCCCAAGCTAAAACGGAGACTCTTCGCTCGCGCTTTGCGCTCGCTCGGTCAGTTAGCAACTACTATGTACGAGTACCCTTGAGGAAATATTCCGAAAATTGGCAGCCTCATGGGAAACAAAAGGCATTGAACTCGGCAATAAGAGGATAACAAACCTCCGCTTTGCCGACGACATTGTCCTTTTTGCCCCAACCGGCCTTAAACTTCAACAGATGCTCTAACAGCTGAGCTCTGCAAGCCTTGATGTAGGACTCGTGATGAATCGGTCCAAAACTCAACTGATGACCAATAGCATGAAACGTAGGGTCGAGGTAGATGGGCAAGTAATACATTATGTCGATGAATACATCTACTTGGGCCAGATAGTTTCCTTCAGCAACCGGCAAGATAAAGAAATCGATCGCCGCATCGAAAACGCCTGGAGGAGCTACTGGTCCATGAAGTCGCTAATGAAGGGCAACCTTCCGGTTTCACTGAAGCGCAAACTCATCGACATGTGTATCTTGCCTATCCTAACCTACGGTGCTCAGACCTGGTCTCTGACCGAATCACAAAAGTCTAGACTCGGGGTTTGCCAGAGAGCGATGGAGCGTAGCGTTCTAGGTGTGAAAAGATCCGATAAAGTTCGGAACACTATGCTAAGCTCCAGGACAGGCATTACGGACGTAGGCTACAAGGCTGCCAAGCTTAAATGGGATTGGGCGGTCATCTTAGCCGTATGCATCCCGAACGGTGGGCAAAGGTCATGACACAGTGGACGCCTGAAGATGGACGACGCCACCGAGGCCGGCCCAGAAAGAGGTGGCGAGATGACCTAGACGCCTACCAAGAGGGAGGGAACGAGGCGGCTCAGGAAAGAGAATCTTGGAAGGATATGGGGGAGACCTTTGCCCAGCAGTGGGACAGTATAGGTTAGAAAAAAAAAAGTATACTTCCTGCGACTCATGGCTTCACACGCATTTTCAACATCATATACTCGTAAATCCCTATAAACCATAAGCCCCCATTAAAGCCACAACAAGCGGTTGCTCTCAAGAACTTCTATGACTACCTTTCATTAGAGGGTCGGCATGTATCTTGGTGCTTGCAGTAGTTGATGATAAGATAATACACAACAAAGTGCTGCTGCCCTTTTTCCATTAGCTGGTTCTTGCAGCACTCTCACTATGAGAAGTGATGGGCATTTCCTCTGGCCTAACTAGGCAGCCTAACTGATTCGGCCACGAGGAATTATTTTTCCTCGTGTCCTAACTGCTTATCATTCATCTATTGACTCAACCTGTATAAAGTACGTCATGAGTTATGTACAGTCATACGCACAAATACAGGGAACGGACTCGTGATCCCACGATTTTTCACACTGGTGTAAAAATCCCACGATAAAATATTTTTTCTCACTGCATGTTGTGACCAATAGTAAGCTATAAACTATAAGACTCGTAGCAGTGTGAGAAACCAAACGAACAATTACTTATCGACATAAATATATGCAACATTTAATTAATTAATTTGTGTCAAAGTGGCAGCTGTCAACTTAAAAGGGCTTTAACTCGGAAACTAATGATCCTGGATTAGTAGTTTCTTTACAGAAGTGATAGATCTAATCGACATCTGCGTTTTGGATGACAGCTGTTAAACTTAAAAGGGTTACTCTTAAACTAACGATCGTAGACTTGTACTTTCTTTACAAAAGTGATAGATCTTATCTATATCTCCGTTTTGGGTGAAATCTGACAAACTCAAAAGGGCTATAACTCGGAAACTATTGATCCTGGACTAGTAATTTCTTTACAGAAGTGATAGATCTCATCGATATCTCCATTTTGGATGACAGCTGTCAGACTTAAAAGGGCTATAACTCTTAAATTAGCGATCCTAGACTAGGAGTTTCTTCACAGAAGTGATAAATCTCATCGATACCTCCGTTTTAGATGACAGCTGTCAAACTTAAATGGCCTATAATTCTGAAACTAACTATCCTAGAATAGCAGTTTTTTTACAGAAGTAATAGATCTCATCAATGTCTTCGTTTTAGATGACAGCTGTCAAACTTAAAATGGCTATAACTCTGAAACTAACGATACTAGATTAGTAGTTTCCTAACAGAAGTGATAGGTCTCATCGATATCTTGGTTTTAGATGACAGCTTATGCCAAGAAACAACTACGGATCAATAGTTTCAGCTATAAAGCCTTTTAAGTTTGACAACTGTCATATGAGATCGAAGAGATCTATCACTTGTGTTAAGAAACTACTAGTCTAGGATCAATAGTTGCGGAGTTATACCCAATATAATTTGACAGCTGTCATATGAAATGAAGATCTCGATGAGATCTATCACTTCTATGAAGAATTTACTAGTCTAGGATCAATAGGGTCCGAGATAAACCTCTTTTAATCTTGACAGCTGTCATATGAAATTAAGGTCTCAATGACATATATCACTTATGTAAAGAAACTACTAGTCTAGGATCAATAGTTTCCGAGTTATAGCCATTTTTAGTTTGACAGCTATCATCCAAAACAAAGATATCGATGAGATCTATCACTTCTGTACATAAACTACTAGTCAACGATCGATAGTTTTCGAGTAATAGCTATTTTAAGTTTGACAGCTGTCATATAAGATGAAGATCTCAATGAGATCTATCACTTCTGTAAAGAAACTACTAATCTAGGATCAATAGTTTCCGAATTATAGGCATATTTAATTTGATAACTGTCATCCAAAACTAAGATATCGATGAGATCTATCATTGCTGTAAAGTAACTACTAGTCTAGGATCAATAGTTTCCAAAATAAAGCCCTTTTAAGTTTGACAGCTGTCATATGAAATGAAGACTGACGTACGGCGTGGTCCACCTGGGAGCGCATCCTCAACGTCCGGTCGATGTTGACGCCCAGGTACTTGACCGTGCTTTCCCACTTGACATTTTGACCTCGAAACTGCAGTGGAGGAGGCAGAATAAGCTGAAGATCTCGATGAGATCTATCGCTTCTGTAAATAAACTACTAGTCTAGGATCAATAGTTTCCAAAATAAAGTCCTTTTAAGTTTGACAGCTGTCATATGAAATGAAGATTTCAATGAGATCTATCACTTCTGTCAAGAAACTACTAGTCTAGGATCAATAGTTTCCGAGATAAAGTCGTAAAACACAAGTTTAATTTGATGTCCTTGTCATTACATAACCGCTCGATTGTCCACGCGCTGAAGACCGCATGACCAAACTGATAACACAAATAAAAAATGGCCGTCGCGACACATCTAACCTCAAACTGGTAATTGATTGTATATGCGTTGAGACTACAGGTAGTTGATGGTCAACCCACAAAAAAAAAGAAGGTCGACGCGACACATCTGGCCGCAAACTGGGGATTTATTGGGTACGTCCGAGATCACAGGTATCTGATTGTCAACCCACAAAAAAAAAGGTCTACGCGACACATCTGGCTGCGCCGACTTTGCGTAAACAAACAGTTTTTATGACCACTTCATTGAGCGCTTAGTTAAACAAACTGGTGATTTATGGAGCTAAATAGGTACGGCACATATTTCAAGTGTTTATGTTGTGGGTTTCGAAGCAAAATAATTATATAAACACGCTTAGATTTGAATGATTATTGAGGTCAATAATGTTCAAAATAAAGTGGCAAAATTTACGTCGCTATCGAGTGGTCCGATGATCGATGAAAACAAAAAATGTGACTGTAGCGTTAGTTGCGATGATCAATGAAAACAAAAAAAGTGACTGTAGCGCATAGAATCAATCGAGCGGTTAAATTACTTTTTAAAATGGTTTAGAGACATGTACTGATCTACTTATGACACTAACACAAGGCTTACACTTGACAATTCTGTTTAAATCGATAACAGATTAATCTTCAAACAATATCGATTTATTTTCAGAGTATCAAATTGTCACAACACTATTTTCAAAAATGAATCAATAAATGGTTGCTAGCAGCATCTTATCAACATATAACAAATATATGGCTTATAAACCTTGTAGCCACTCTAGTTACTCTATGGTTAATAGTGACTGTTTAAAATGGCAGTGATATACGGACTGACGGGCAGCCGGATGGACAAAGGGACATAACGAAACTATAAGAGTTCCTTGTGAATACGACATCCTCATTATCACGGCAATCATTTTTCTTACATTTTTATACTTTTGATTGGCAAGTCGAGCAGGTCACTAGCCTGATGGTAAGCATCCCGCGTGCCCATAACAGTTGCAGTGCCACCCAGAACTTTGTTTGCAAAATCTTGCGCGTCACTGCATTGCGCTCGTAACCCTCTCATCAGTTTTCTCATTGCCCTGTAATTTCTATGGAAACCAAATACAAAATACAAACTTCAAATCTAAAATGTACTAAGTATAATAGTCCGGCACCTAATCTACAAAATATTATAGCTGACCAAAATAAGATAAACTGATTAACTTTGCAGTTTGCACATCACGTTAAATCTGCTGGACCGTGTGCAATGCGGATTTCATAGTCTGGTACTATTATTTATTCTGTGGTATTGGGTAGCATAATTATGATCCTGCGGCCGGACCATGTAATTCCTGTAGCTATTAGAAACCAGCAAGCTTGCACGCTAACTTGCACTTATATACCGCACATTAGAGTTGATATTGTTTTGTCTAAAATTATGCAGTGTCTGACAATAAATGGTAGATTTTGAAAATCAGGTGCGGGTATCACTATCTGTCAAGCAAGCTGTTATGCTGTCTGTCACTGTCTAGTCCAGTGTCAGCTGAGATTTTTTCAGCTGGCAATTTGTTTATTCCAGTTTTCGGTAGATTCGCGAGTTGGAAGATCGTCTTCTTGTGTTGTGTTCGTTTAGATTATTTTCATTTTTTATGTAAAACGTAACATTGTATTATTCTAATCTAATACATTCAAACTCGCGCTCGTGGTGTTCTGTGCGTAATCATATGCACGAATGTATCGTCGTAGATAGTGTTTTTCCATGAGCCTGAGACAATTTTACGTTGGTAGTTGACATTATCGTTTCGCAAGTAGATTCCACGGAGGTGTTTTATTTGTGTACGTTGTGTGAAAAATATCCGCAGTATGAATCGTCTACTGTGAGATCGTGGTGAGGGCTCAATAGTGCAATCGATGTTAGGTGATTAGGTGCGTTTCAATGTGAGCGTGTTTGTGTTTGGTCTGGAATAGTCGACGTCGCGTTGTGTTGGTGAAGTTATAGTGTTTGTTTGCGTTGTTACGCTGTGAGAGCCATGCTGGCTCTGAGATCCTGCCGTCGCGATACTCAAGCTCGGCCGGTAAGATTATGTCAACTTTATTTTATCACAACTAGACTTTTAATTGCTGGGTAGCCTATTTTGCCAGAGTTGTTTTTACAAGACTGCCCAAAAAAAGGAGTGAAAAGTTATTAGGATTCAGGTATCTTTTTATGTATGTATGCGAGTTTCTTTTTAAATACCTGAACAGATGAGACATCTAGGGTATCGTTATATCCCCGTGAGTAACATCGTATTTTTATTTGAAAATTTTGTGTGTTACAGCTGTATGGCTCCATTTTCAAAGTCGAATTTTACAGTATGTGTAGGTATCAAATTGAAGGCCTTCATAAGTACATTCAAACAGTAGATATATGATTTATTGGCATAAGTTCTTTTTTTGGCAGGGAAGGCATGTTTTTTTAGCTAGTTATTATCATTCTCTAGCCATACAAAATACTATATTGTTCTACAATTTACATCAATGACTGTCTATGTTTTACTATCCAAATTAACTTCAAACCTTGAGGCTACTATACAATTTATAAACTTATTAGAGTCCCCAACAAGTTCATTATACCTAATTAATTAATAATGAAGTAGGTATAAATTACGCACGTCAGAGTTTCCGGTAAATTATAACCCTGGTGTGTTCAAGTCAAGAGTGAATAGGTATCTACTAGGCAAGCGTGCTACACCCGTGACCACATCATCGCTTTCCATCACGTGATATTGTGGTCAAACGATTGCCTAGTCCGTAATAAATAAAAAAAAATAAAAAAATAGTTTTTCTGCTGAAAAACATGACCATTTATTTATAAACAATCTGATGCCTGCGGCTTCATACGTTTGGTAATTTCTATAGGTTAAAAGTTGTAAACTACATTTGATCCATCAAATGTTGGTATGTTGTTTTTCATTTGATTTTTTCTCCTTCAGCCTTTGAAAAGTTTTTATTGATGATCAGATTGAGATACCAAGTCCACCAGTTTAAGTCAAATCTTAAGCTATCCAACAATGAAAACCGCATTGCAATCATTCCAGTTTTTTTTACGTGATGTGCGAACAAACATTCAGACAAACTAACAAATAGACAGACATGATTTAAAAAAATGTTATATCTTGTTCAGTAGATTATTTCGTTCCTATTGCTTTATTATAAGTATAGATTAAATGTGTAAGTTTTATTTCCTACATAGGTTTTACCAAAGAATCAAAACTTACCAAATTATTATAGGGTGCGTGTGTCCCAGAAACTGACATTAAAATGTAGGTAAAAATTCAACTTTCCTTATAAACTGTTACAAAATCATGTTCATTCTAAAACTTTGTCAGATCGAAACCTAAATTTGTATATAGATTCAGTCATCTTACAGCCGCCATCCTCGTAACTATGTTTTTGGTATGAGATAAATCTGAAACAAGCAGAAATAGTTACAGCTATCAAGTTGGGCTAACTAAATTTTGCTCAATTTAGTAGGTATAGTAGGAACCAATCTTTATGGCGGCTGTGAAGCGCGCTGCGAGTGTGACTTTGCGCTGGTACAGTAAGGTCCGCAATTATTAGAGTACAAATTTAAAAGAATTTAATTTAAAAAATAGGCAAAACGGGTGGTCTTATTGCTAAAAACGATCTCTTCTAAACAACCTTTGGATGGAAAGAAATTAAGAATTAAAAAGGACGGTGGTGCAAAACAATACAATAAATCATGCGAAATAAAAATGAATATACAAATAATAAACTACATAAACCATACTTACTTACATGTCACATGCAAATAATGTTAATGATTGAAAAAATATATGTGTTAAGAACATACAAATAATGAAATGAAAAAAAAGTTATACCTATAGCTATGTTTCTAGTAGCTAAATTAGTGTCGACACTTAATGCCTATTGATTATTTTTTAACCAACCATGAATTAATGATGTTAATATACGTCAACATAATAATATTAAAATCGGAATATATGCTGATATTGTGTTGGTGGATTGTATTGGTTAGTAACAAACAACTATAAAATAACTAACCAGACTGTACCAGGGGGTAGCCCTCGACCTCCCCTCCCCCCAACTCCTGCCCCTTGATTCTAGACCCAACCCACATTTCCTTTTCTAATAACCAATCGCTTAACAATTGTCACTAGTCTGTATGAATTGGTAGTAGTACTATTTTTTGACAAACCGTTAAATTGTTAATTGTATTCAAAGTAGCAATTTTGCAACAATTGCTTCTTCACAATTGTTACCATGTTTTTGCTCACTTTATGTTAATAATTTACGATAATTAAATTAATTTATTAATTAGACATTTTAATATACAAACCTCTTGCTGTGGTACTTTTTACACAATTGCCCAAAAATGAGAGTAATGTTCTTAGAATTCATGCATGAATGTTTGTATGTGAGTTTCCTTGTTCCACCATAACTTTTAAATGCCTGAATAGATCTATGCGTATGGGGTATCGTTACAATC
Organism: Alsophila aescularia; assembly: GCA_946251855.1. Classification (NCBI taxonomy): domain Eukaryota; kingdom Metazoa; phylum Arthropoda; class Insecta; order Lepidoptera; family Geometridae; genus Alsophila; species Alsophila aescularia. The sequence goes on along the minus strand of OX276374.1, from coordinate 56,988,458 downwards.
CTTACATCCCCCCAAGTAACAAAAGCCATATTTAAAAAAATACTTATTGCTGCAGTATGTCTCAATTATAAAATGCGAAAAAACTTCGAATTTTACAATATGGGTATCAAATTGAAGGCCTTGATAAGCACATTCCAACAGTATATCATTTATGGGCATAACTTCTTTTTTGGCAGGGCAGGCGTGTTTTTTTTAGCTTTTAAGCTAGTTATTATACGAGGGTGGATTGAAAAGTAGTCGGCTGAACCAAGAAAATAAAAATATATTAAATCAGTTACCTATAACTGATTTAATATATGTTTTTATTTTTTTACATAATCACATTCAATGCACTTTTGCCACCTCCCCTTCCAAGTATTTTGAGTTTAGACCATTGAAAAGAAGACACAAAATATTATGCAAAATATGCGTCTACTTCTACGAAACTACGAGGTCAAACCTCGTAGTTTGTCGAAAATCTTTGACCTCCCAAGTGCTTTTTTTAGGTTAGGGAACAGAAAGAAGTCTGATGGTGCCAGATCAGGTGAATAAGGCGGATGCGGTAACAGTTCAAAGCCACAGTTGTGGATTTCAGCCATTGACCGGACAGACGTGTGAACAAGGGCGTTATCTTGATGGCGCATTCCTCGACGGTTTTTCTGTTATTTCCTCTCGTAATAGACGTAGTAAGGTGCAGTAGTAATCAGAGTTTATAGTCTGACCCCATTCAAAATAATCAATCATAATCACACCTTTCGAGTTCCAGAATACTGAAGTCATCACCTTATTTGCCGACAAAATCGACTAGGTCGTTCATGTTATAGTAAGCGCCACCCAGAACGTCTGTAAATGCTAGTCATGGTTGTTATAATATTCGTATATATATGTATGTTTATCCGTTATCTAGTGCCCATAGTACAGGGTATCCTTTGGGGCTAGGTAATTGGTGTGGAATTGTCCCGAATATATTTATTTTTATTTTATTTATCAAAGACTTTTCGTACTTCAATGATACAGATTAAAACCACGAACGAAAGAACTATCAGATACATTTAAAGGATAAACTCATTAAGGTATTATTGAACATATTATTTCGTAAAAATCGCAGTTTTACTAATCCAACGACAATATGGGAATGACAGGTTATTTTAATTTAGAATTAATAATGACAAACTATCAAATGGAAAGATTATGAAAGAATTAAGAATTTATGAAAGAGTTTTCACATCGGCACAAGATAATGCTGTTTAGCATTAAGTCTTTCATTGTACACTATTTTAGTGCAAAACAATTAAATAAATAAATAATAGTCTGTGATAATCCAACGATACTGGGTCCGGTTCACGGCTTCGCACCAATGAGTACTGATTTCCATCGCTTCGTGATTCGTGATTTCAGCTGTTGCACCCGGCTGTTATTGTTCAATAGCAATCGTTAAGCCAGAGGCCCTCGGGCTGCCTGACAAACTCTGACACCAGAGGCCAGCACTACCTCATACGACAAGCACGCAAACTAGTAAAAGCCTGATAAACTGGCTTGGCGCTAGTCTGACGCTATGGGTACGTTCTACATCTCGTCCGGTACTTTCCTGAAGTTACGTAACATACAGGACACCAAAGCTAATGCGGTGTAACAGAAAGCACTGGCTCGCGGCCACTTTCACCCGTTACCTCGAGCCCCTGCCACTTTCGCCGGTCAACTAGTGGCTAATGTAATGTTACGATTGTCTGACGTCCGCATGTCTTCATATTTTTCTAATAGTAGTCAGGTCTGAAAGCCACAAAAAGAAGGATATCACAGTAACATTACTTTGGCGAATAAAATATAAGTTTAAAAACTAAACCCAAACTTATTCCGACCACAGCGTAGCAAAGGAAGGCTTTGCTTCGCCGTAGTATTTGGTATAAAATACGATGAAGATGAATCGATTGATACCTCGCTTGTCAAAGTCGGACCAGTAGGGGCGACACTAGTGGTTTATCTATACAAACATATGTGTATACCGACCGGTTGGCTGAATGGTTAGTTACCCTGACTACGAAGGTAACCAATGGTCGTGGGTTCGAATCCCGCTATTTGCAATTATTTGTGTGAGAAGCAGAAATGTTTGTTTACGAGTCATGTATGTAATTCATATTCGTATTATATGTTTATCCGTTGTCTAGTACCCATAATACAGGGTATCCTAGTTTGGCGCTAGGTAATTGGTGTGAATTGTCTCGAATATATTTATTTTTATAAGGCCGTAAAATACATACCTCTTCCTTTACTTTGTCGTAGTCGGGTAAATAATGTACACAAACATACGAAGAAATAAGCATACATATATAGAATGTTAAACACATTACCCTTCCCTTGCTTCGCCGTTGTCGGGTAAAAATGGTTGGAATGTAAGTACTTCCGTCCATCTACTTTAGTAAGGAGGTAATAGAATTGTGAGGAATAAGTTACGGAACTCTCCCCTTTCAGACCTTATTTTTATTTTCAGACCTTACGTTCAATTTTATTTTAGCTATTATATATGGTTAGGGGGAAGGTGGAGGGACAAGTGGGGTGCGGGCGGTGGATAGAACCACTCCTATGAGGTAGGTATGTTGTAGAACCCGGGAAAATAACTTAATTTATTTATGTTCTTAAAAAAACTTGGTCTGGTCTTTTAGGAAGTTATTAATAATTTTGTTACAGTAATTAAAGTGTGTGGTTTACGATTAACATGGCTACGGAAGTTACGGAACCTTATCTTATTACACGACTGCCCAAAAAAATAAGTGTTATTAGCATTCATGTATGTTTGTATGTATGTGAGTTTCTTTATTCCACCATAACTTTTAAATGCTTGAACTGATTTAGACGTGTGGGGTATCGTTAGAGCCCTTACATCCCCCTGAGTAACACAGGCTATTTTTTTTTTAATGAAAACATTCTATATGGTGGCAGTATCGCTGCATTTTCAAATTCGAAAAAAAAACTTTGAAATTTACAATATAGGTATCAAATTGAAGGCCTTGATAAGCACATTCCAAAAGTATGTAATTTGTTGTCAAAAGCTCTTTTTTGGCAGGGCAGGCGTGTTTTTTTAGCTTTTAAGCTAATTATGATTGTCTCGAAAAGCAGTAGACCACTTTTTATAACAGACCCAGAAAAAACTGGGTCAGTGCTTTTTATAGCCGTCTTTTTGATCTCAACCAGATTCCGACATAAGTTTGGACCCGAAATCCGTACTATGATCGAAACCGGTTATGTTCTTGTACTCTCACAGCATCTTGGTCTAGTCTTTTTTAAACACTCTTGGTCTAGTCAGTCATAGTCTGTAAAAAAAAAAGAATAAGGTTCATTAACCCCGTATGTGGGTTATAAGTTAATTTTAGCCCGTATAGGCCATCGGCTGGCAGTAAATCTTTAGAAGTTCGATTTGTTCTTTATGGTATTTTTATGGGTTCCCCAAGGTTTAAAATAAAGCGGAGTCTATACCGCCTAACAAGAGAGTGAAGAATAGCAAAGCGGCTTCATGTGCAAGTGGATAATTTGGTTGTGGTTGATACACAATTTCATCACAAAGACTATTACTTTTGATTTTCCGTGAGAACTTGACAGAATTCTAAAAAGTAGGGAGATCTTACTGCGATGTGGCGGCCGATCGGTATAATATGGTGTGTGTGCGTGGGGCTTGTGTGTACTACTGAATCGGCATATCTTGGGTGCTTCTTTTTAGATTTGGCAGTATAGACTCCTTCTTTATTTTAAACCTACTTGTGTTCCATTGGGCCAGTCTTTATGGCGTTTAAACGGGGTGTAACCAATACACGATTATCAATTGGAACGGAATTCCTTGATGTCTATCTGTTGGTGCAAGTCTAGTATCAAATGCTAGTTGAAAATATGGGATGATAAATTGATTTCAACTTTGGGTTAAAAGAGGTTTTGAGAAAGTTATACGACCTATTTAACCATTAGTTACCTTCTGACATTTGATCATCTGTTAGGGATACGGCTGTTTTGTTTGTCTTATTATGAGGTAGTGCTGGCCTCTGGTGTCAGAGTTTGTCAGGCCGTCCGATGGCCTCCGTCATGGCACAGTACATATATATCCGTAGGACTATATATGTACTGTGGTTATGGCTTAACTACTGCTATTATCTATAACGGCCGGAACTATGGAAAACCGCACATTACTTTGGTGCGGAGCCTAGGACCGAAACCAGTATCGTTGGATTCTAAGTTGCACTATTTAACCGTTAGGCTACCATCGCTACCAGCGAGGGACACAGTTAAAAGAAGATTATTGAATTTGACATTGAGAATTTGGCATGAAGGTTCCACGAGTGAATGAATGGTCAGCATATTTTGTTTGAGAAGTTGGGACTACCTGTAAACCTTACCCTACCCTTAACTTGTTATTTTGTGACCCTAAAGAATTCTCATACTGATTTCTCGATCAATTCTTTTGAATTTTCTCATTCTTTGTTAGCGGCGCGTGCAAAACCGGTTTGGTAATTGAGCTCAATGACTGACTGAACACCACAAAAACGCTACAGAATCCGGCACATGGCTTTTTTGCAAACTATGATCAGTAAATTTATTAATAATTTGCATAAATGTGGTTAATAATAATAATTGACGCATATAACTCACACGTTTTTAGGTTATAGGAACACGAGAAGTCAAGCATATCTGTTCAAAAGGGGCAATTGTCTACCTACCTAGATGATTGAAAGCCACCCGTGCCGTGTGCCGTGTCAGGAGCACCGTGTCGCTTCTCGTTTGAAAACTCCGGTTTTAATTGTATGTAAAGACCTAAACCCGACTGCGAACAAAATTATTGACCACTTGCTGACCGCCTGCAAAAATAATCGCACTAATATTATAAAGGCGAAAACTTGTATGTATAAATGATGCGTGTGTTTGTCACTTCTTCACGCTTAATCGGCTGAACAGATTTATGTGTGTATGTTTGTCACTTCTTCATGCTTAATCGGTTGAACGGATTTGGATGAAATTTGGTATGAAGGTAGCTTATGCCCAGGATTAACAAATAGGCTACAGTTTATCCCGGAAAACAGCATGGTTCCTGAAGGACGCGGGTAAAACCGCGGGGAGCAGCTAGTATTTATACCTACAACGTGTAGTGACACGTTGTAGGTATAAATACTAGCTGTATAAATAATGGCCTAATAAGTACGTATCAGGTTTGTTTCGATCAAGCATGTAAATTGGTTTACGTGTGCAATGGTTGAATACATAGTATTTAAAATTCCCGTACAAAAGTAAAAAGTAAAATTTTGTGACAACCCTAAATGTTTGTTATCGCTTAGCACAAAAAATAGGTATTTACATACAAACAGCTCCGTCTGCGGGTTCAGGTTGCTAGGCCTCTCTACTCTTGCGCGCTGGTGGAAATACCACGTTGAGTTGAGATTGTTCACCAGTACGAGATGTGGGTAGAGCCAGCCTATTGTCTCTCAGCACGCTCTTACATTATAGCTGAAGAAAACACCGAAGGCTTTAAAAATGCCAATTTTATGTAACTTGAAACTGATCACAAATCTATTATGGCTTTTCAATATGGTCGGTTTGTCCCGAGTCTGCCGCGGCGGACGTGCTGTGATGACAGCTACGCCGAGCATGTCCGAACTTGTTCACCGCTAGCACCGCTCTCGGTACTCCCGGTCTCGCAGTCGTACAAACTCTCTCTCTGTCACCTTCAGGGAACTCCAAAAGCCTCGAGCGACTGAACGCCCGCTGCCTGTCGCTCAAATGCCTCCTCCTCTCTTCAATCACGGGCTCTATGATTTCAGCCACGTCGATACGACGATCCAAACATCGTCGAACGTTGGGTACATAGAGTGTACCTCCCGCGCCGTATTCGAACCGCTTCACTTCATCCAGTTTTCTCCTTGCTAGTATTGTATTCTCTCTGACGACTCGTACAAGAAAAGATTCACTTTTATAACAAACTAGCTGTACCCGCTGCTTCGCACGCGTGGTCTTTTCACCAACATTTGATCAACATTTCTTTAGTCGTGAAAATTACTTTTATGCACTGCTCGGCTTCTAACTCACCAGATTGAGATACACCAGTTTTTAAATCAAACCATTGCAATCGGTCCAATAGTTTTTACGTGATTCGTGAACAAACAAACATACAGACAAACAGACAGAGCTACACGATTAATTATTTTGTTATATTCGTGTTGTTATTTTGTTATACCCTTTTTAAGCACCCAAGAGCATTTTATTTATTTATCTTCTTTTTACAGCCTTTTTCGTTTTTTTAGCTTTATTATAAGTACTTATAGATATATGACTGTGTCAATTTGCATTAAAAAACCGTCTAGTAGTTTTAGCGCGATACGTGTTCTTTTTAATAACTTTCAACCCCTATATTGCGGAAACCCTTTAATTTTTCGGGATTAAAAGTATCCAATGTCCTACCTAGTAATATGAACTCAAATCATACCAAGTATAATTTGAATTCATTCAGTAGTTTCTGTGCGATGCGCGGTCAAGATACGGACAAACAGACAGACAGACAAAATAAAAGTAAAACAGTTTTGGCTTCAGTATCGAATATAGAGAACCATCCAAAAAATATTTTTATTACTTTAATATTAACATTTCTTTGGACCCATATCCCGCAGAAGCCCTTTATTTTTTCGGGATAAAACGTGTCTTCTATTTTAACCCATCATATAAATTAAAACATCCGTCTAAAAGTCTCAGCGTGCTACGTGTTCTTTTAAATATTTTTCCACCACTATCCTCTTTAATTTTTCGGGATGAAAAGTATCCAATGTCCTACCTCAAAGTTTGAACTCAAATCACCAAATTTCATTTGAATTCAGTGAGTATTTTCGGCGTGTTGCGCTGCCAAGGTACAGACAGACAGACACACAGACAGCCAAAAATTACAAAAATACAGTTTTGGCTTTAGTATTGAATATAGAACGGCCTCCAAAAAAAATTTACGCAATATCTTCAATTTACAGAATTTGGGACATTATCCCGCAGGACCTCTTTGTATTTTCGGGATAAAAATTATGCTCAATTTTTACCCATTATATAAACTATGACTGTGCCAAGTTGCAAAAAGATCCACCCATTAGTTTCAGCGTGATACGTGTTCTTTTTATATAACTTTCAACGCCTATCCTGCAGGAACTTTTTAATTTTTCGGGATGATAAGGATCCAGTGTCCTACCTCGAAGGATGAACTCAAATTATACAAAATTTCATTTGAATTCAGTGAGTATTTTCGGTGTGATGCACTGCCAAGGTACAGACAGACAGACAGACGGACAGACAGACACACCAACAAAATTTACAAAAATACAGTTTGGCTTTAGTATTAAATAAAAAACGGCCTCCAAAAAAATTTACAAAATATCTTAAATTTACAGAATTTGGGACATTATCCCGCAGGAGCTCTTTATTTTTTCGGCTTAGCTTAATATCGTCAACTTTTACCCATTATATAAACTATGACTGTGCCTAGTTGCAACAAAATCCATCCAGCAGTTTCAGCGTGAAACGTGTTCTTTTAAATAACTTTCAACGCCTATCCTGCGGGAACCCATTAATTTTTCGGGATTAAAGGTATCCTATGTCCTACCTCGTAGTATGAACTCAAATCATACCAAGTTTCATTTAAATTCATTCTGTAGTTTCGGCGTGATGCCTAGCCAAGATACAGACAGACAGACAAAAATTAAAATAAATACAGTTTTGGCTTCAGTATCGAATATAGAGTAACCTCCAAAATAAAATTTAAAAATATCTTCAATCTACAGAATTGGACCCGTTACAGTTTTATTATAAGTATAGATTAATAAACAAAATTATATTCGACGTATTTTGACTTTGACATTCGACTGACCATCAAAGAGAATACAATACTGACCACTGCGCAATGAGCAAGTTCTGTTAATCAAAGTTGTCAAACAGACAACAGTCCGACCAACTTATCTGTGAAATGGCGAAAAAATACATATTTTTATTTCTGTATTTTTACCCGACTGCAGCGAAGCAAGGGAAGGGTAATGAGTTTAACAGTCTATGTATGTATGTATGTATATATCTAAGTATGTCGTTATGCGAATGTTCCACCATAGCGTCGCTCCTATTGGTATGATTTTGACAAACGAGGTGTCAATCTATTTGTCTTTTGATACAGAGTGTCATAGGCAATTTTTTTATCCGACTACGGCGAATAAAAGGAAGGTTATGTGTAAAAAAAAAAAAACTTGGTCCGATTTTGACAAGCGAGGTGTTAATCGATTTGTCTTCATTTATAAAGTGTCATAAGCTATTTTTGTTACTCGACTACGGCGAACCAAAGAAAGGTTATATGTTCAAACTAAAAACTTGGTCCGATTTTGAAATAGAGAGATTTCATCGTAAGAGTGTTATAGGCTATTTTTTACCCAACTGTAGTTGGGTTTTAGTTTTTAACTTATATCTTGTTTGAGTGGTCTACTTATCGATTGACTGGACCACTCACGCCACCATTCAGTTCATAGATAAGTTGGTGGCACTGTACTGTAGCACAAATTGAAGGTCAAGGGCGGTATTGATTTTTCCCAGCTGATTACTAGGTAGTACTATACTTTATTCTGAGCTACTACAGGGTTTGATCTACAGTGATGTTTGATAATTCATTAAACTTTAAATCATGATTGAAAAACTTTAAAATCTCAAAGGTGGTAAAACTAACGTTACTCGCCGTGCCGCACCACATACCTCAGCCCGGTCAGGGCGGTCGCACTCCGCAACAAGTACAAATATTATACCTAAACTTCGGGGCCGTAATATTGGGGTTCATTCAGTAGAGTGTCAAGCTTGCGCACGATGATTCGCGCGCCGTGTGCTTAAAGATAAAGTACCTACTTACGTAAACTTACGTAAAGTTTTTGACAAATTTTATTCTTTTCTTAATTATGAATACCAAGGAGAAACCTAGAAGCTACTGTATAGCATTCGGTCTGACATATCTCGTAAAATACCTACATACCGACATTTTATTACGTAGGTAGCCATTTCTTTTTCATTCATTATTTAGCATCGAATTCAGACAGGCACCTTTTATTCATCAAAATGTAACCTATTATGATATAATCAAATAATGAGGTACTAGTTCTATTCTGATAAGAATGCCATTATATGTAGTTAATAGAACTATCAACATTTATTACAATACGTAATAAAATAATACATTTTTACATAATTGTTTATTCGGTTACAATATCTAAGTCATATTATATCACGGAATAATTACTAGTTCAAGTACCTAGTCATATCTTGATACAACCCTGCCGAGCGTAAAAGTGACAGAGCGATTCTGAAACGATTAGAGTAATGGAAGCTCTCGCGCGTTGTGATACGGTACATTCTAGCCTGCACGCAATGGGTGAGTGTTTTCTAGGTAAATATAATTGAAAGATCGCAGCGCTGTGCGAGTTAAATTGCACTTTATTGCGTTGTAGCGAGTGTTGTATTTAAATGATTTTACTCAGTTATCCTTCTGTACTTGTACTATTATTTATTCTGTGGCCCGGTATGTAATAGGTTATTTCATCCTGTATACATTTAATGTTTATTTTACTTTACTTTAGTACATGCAATTGCAAAATTAGACTATAAAAAGTATTTACATTTACTTGAATGATCATACATTTTGTATAAAGCTTCAAAGACAATTGCTACTGTTTAGATATAAGAATTATATATTTTTAAAATGGTATTTTAAAGACCTTCATTTTGATACCTCACGACGAATACTCGTTAGGTTTCGTCGGAAATACAATACCGCCATATTAGTTTTCTTGACATTTCATTTGTCCTATAGCACTCGTGATCAAGACGAATCAAGACTCCAATGATATCTAATTTATCATAATTCATCAAGCAATTTAGGCTGGATGCGCCTAAGAAACGTACAAGCAAACATACATTCAACCCAAAAACATAACCCTCCGTATACCCTCATCCTACCCTCGTAACCCTCGGTAAAAAGCAAAACTAATCTACTTGAAATGAGAAATATACTGCGCTATTTAATTTGCTAAGGATAAATACCGTTTACCACAAAGAACTCTAGAAAATTTAATACCATTTTTATTACTGAAATACGTTTCATTTTGGGCTTTCTGTGATAGCTACATCTTCGGTGATGCGCACTATTTTTACAACTAATGAATATCAATATATTTGCCGTATATTCCTATCCATACCAATATACTCGTAGAAAGAAGAAAGAAAGAAAATACATTTATTTCTGACAACACACAACATTAAACATTATCAAAAACAAAAAATAGGAAATTAGACAAACAAACAAAAATTAATGCTGTGTGTTGTCACAAACAGGTCCCGACTCAGCAAACGCAAAGGCCAAGGCCTTAGCACTGATTTTCTGTCGGAACCTATTATCCATACCAATATATAAAAGTAAAACGTTGTCTGTTTGTTTGTTTGGGGAGCTTTCACGCGATAACCGCTGGACGGATTTCGATGAAATTTGGAATGGAGATAGCTTATACCCTATAATAAAACATAGGATACATTTTATCCCGGAAAATTCCACGAATTCCGTGGAAGTTTCCACGGGAAAGCAAGAACATGTTGAATACTCGCTGTAAGGAACGGTTGCCATGGAAACGAAATAACAAGTCCGTCAAAAATCATCAAGAGCGATGGTGCCACAGATTAAGTCAACATTGTCATCGTTGATAAATAAAAATGCATTAATAACGGCATACCATGGATTAGTGGCGTCCGTGTTACGCTATGGAATTATTTTTTGGGGAAATTCTACTGATAAAGATGCTGCTTTTAAATCCCAAAAAAGATGCATCAGAGCAATGTTTCATCTAAATCAGACTGATAGTTGTAAGCCCTATTTTAAGGAACATACAATATTAACACTTCCAGCGCTGTACATTTTAGAAATTGCAACGTTTGTAAAAACAAATCCAGAACTTTTTCGTCGTCTGTCTGATGTTGTTGTACGTAACAGGCGCGATAAAACCAGACTTTGTGTTCTACGATCTAAGACGACATTAGTGCGGAAAAGTGTCTTCGGCATGGCTCCTACTATTTACAATAAAATACCTAAAGCTTTTAAAGTATTAAATAGTAATTTGTTTAAAAATAAATTAAGAAATTTGCTGGCGGAAAAATGCTATTATGATATCAATGTATTCCTAGCTGATAAAAAAAACTGAATGAATAGTAGAATCACTTGATAGATAGACTTTACCTCCAATAATCACCTTCCGCCATGCAAAGAAGACGCATAGGGGGTTTCTGGACAATATGTCAAAAAAAAACCCTTCGCAGGGAATTTTGGAAAGGCATTTATGAATAAGCCTTTTAAACGACTAATTTAATTAATTGACATATTTTTATATCATTAGATTTATAAATTGCATTTTGTTTTTTTCATTAATAACGACAGATTTAATTAATTGACATATTATTATATTATTTGACTTATAAATTGCATGTTGGTTTTTTCATTAATTTGTATTTTAATATTTGTATGCCCTAAAGGCAAAAACATGTGAACAACTTATTATAATAAGATCTTGCATGCTGATTTGTATGTATACCATGTTTTAATGAATAAATTATCTTTATCTTTATCTTTAAGCCACGGAGGCCATAACCAAGAAGTCTAAGTCTACTTTTGCTTTGGTTTTTAATATCCTAGAAGAACGTAAGTAGGATACTTTTTCGCTATAAACTGTAGTCCGCGCGGATGAAGTCTTGGGCGGCGGGCGGGTGAGCTAGTAATATATAAAAGTGAAATTTGTTTGTTTGTTGTCTGTTTGTTTGTTTGGGGAGCTGTCACGCGATAACGGCTGGATGGATTTTGATGAAACTTGGAATGGAGATAGCTAATACCCTGGAATAAAACATAGCGTACCTGTTATCCCGGAAAATTGTAAGTTTCTACGGGAAAAACTAGGAAAATGTTGATTACTCGCTGTAAGAAACGGTTGCCATGTAAACGATATAATAAATATGTCAAAAACATCAAGAGTAGTGCTATACCTAATTTTGCATTAAGTTTATAATATCCTAGAAGAACTTATGATGCTTTTTTCGCGATAAACAGCAGTCCGCGCGGACGAAGTCGCGGGCGGGTAAACTAGTAACTTATATCAAACCGTTTGCAGCGCAGCCAATCGTTTTTTTTTCTGACTTTGATTAGAAATATTGTGTTTTATTTATTATAATATATACTTAATTGACCGAGCGAGCGCAAAGCGCGAGCGAAGCGTCTCCGTTTCAGCTTGGGCAAAAATGCTTTCGTATATCCGGATGTCCGTCTGTCCGGATCTCTGTTCTCCTCTACAGGTCGCATTTCTCAACTGATCTAGATGAAACTTTGTATACAGGTTAAACGAATTTATAGTTTATTTTTGTCTTCTTGTTTTTTACTTCCCCCAAAAAGGGGGCTACTGAATATCTCCGCCTTATTAGATCCGCTTTCGATGGTTTCTTTTCATTTGAAAGGTAGTAACTTTAAATCGGTGTCATAAAAAATTGGTGAAGATCTGATGGAGGATCTTTGGCGTGATGAGCAGAATAGCTCTTCAAAATGCAGTAAATTTCTCACTTTTAGGTTTCTACCAGTGGAATGAGCCCTTTACCCACTAGGTAGAGATTGATGGAGCACCTTGGTTATTAATGTTAGTTGTACAATAAGGTAACTAGATGGCGCTACTGTGCACCGCTACATTGTTTGCAATAAAGTTTGTATTTGCGAGCTCACGGAGCCACTTAGTTTTAATCAGTATTTAACATAACCAACTGAACTCAAAGTTAATGAAATAATATTCAGAATCGGATTAGTAGATTCAGAGATTAGCGGTAACAAACTTGCAAACTTTACCTCTTTATATTATTAGTGTAGGTTGGTATATGTATGTAGGTAGTTTTTTTTTTGTAACCGGTCCTTCAGTTCGGGCGCCTCTTTATTACTTTTTGTAACCGGTCCTTCAGTTCGGGCGCCTCTATTACTTTTTGTAACCGGTCCTTCAGTTCGGGCGCCTCTTTATTACTTTTTGTAACCGGTCCTTCAGTTCGGGCGCCTCTTTATTACTTTTTGGGTATTTATTAATAAGTACCTAACTTAATTTTTGTTTTTATGTTTCAGATGGCTATCAAAGCCGAGTTGCTGAGCAGTTTTTCGTCATAATGGTAATAACAAATTAATTACTTTGAATTACTAGCTTAGGGACCAGCTACTGCGGTAAGCTAATCCATACCAATATATAAAAGTGAAACGATGTCTGTTTGTTTGTTTGGAGAGCTTTCACGCGATAACGGCTAGACGGATTTTGATGAAATTTAGAATGGAGATAGCTTATACCCTGGAATAAAACATAGGATACCTTTTGTAACTTTTAAACTTTCGCGATTCGAACACATAGTTAAATATTTAAACGGGACTTAACTTACGTCGAGGTAAATAAATATTAAGTATTCATTTAAAGCACCAATTATTTTGAAGTTTTTGAAGTATGTCAAAAACTTCAATATAATTGGTGCTTTACCTACTTTTGCATTGGTATTTAATATCCTAGAAGAACATAGGTAGGATGCTATTTTCGCGATAAACTGTAGTCCGCGCGGACGAAGTCGCGGGCGGGAAAGCTAGTACAGTATAATTATAATAAAGCATTTAGTAACAAAAAGTATGTACAAAGAACATAATTAAAAAATAATGGTCTAGGGGAGTTAAAATACAGGTATTATAGAATCTGTCACCAAACTAAGCATTGACCTTGACCTTTTCTACTTATCCATGGACTTCATTAGACATTGAATTAATAACAAATAATCACCCTCTCGCCGGAGCTGTGCCGGTCGCCGCCGCGCCCGACAATATTGGAAAAGGGCCCAGTTTCCAAATGAAAGTGGAGCAGTGTGTATTGCTGTCACTTCGCTGAGTAAGAACTATCAAAATAGGTTGAACCTCCATGCAGTTCTTGCCGAGAGGGCCAGTCTGTGAAAGTGGTCGATGACACTTTCGATTCAGTGACGTAACCCCACATGAAAACAAACACAAAGCCATTATCATCAGCGTTGCGTAACCGAAACGTAGCCAACGTAACCTTCCCACCTTTATAGTACGGATTGCGGAGAGAGTAATGTTTTGATCGTAGTTGCCTCCGCACACTCGAGACTTCAAACACCAACTGGTGCCGGCAACGTTGCCGGCCGAGACTAGATTAATATACCGCCTGGCTGAGGCTCGCCCAACGTTTGTAAGAGGACGGTTCCATAAAGATAACATAATTTTGGAGATACCTATTCAACTTAGTTTTGCTTAGTCACGACCAAAATAATTAAACATAACGTGGAAGAAAGAGTCAATTTCGTTTTGATTCTGTTTTGTATTTCGTCGACTCGCTACACGATCGCGGCACTAGTTTGGGCAATCTATGCCGCCCAAACCACCAACTTACCCCCCATTATAGCTAAGAAGCATCTCGATCATATCAGCTTTTAAACATAAAAAACCGCATCAAAATCGGTCCATTCGTTTGGGTGCTACGAACCTTGGGAAACGAGGAAATTCGAAGTTTCGCGTTTTCGCGTCTAGAGATCGCCCGAGCACGATAAGCAAAGCATCGTTGAAAACCAATCCCTATATTTATTTTTTGTCTAGGCAACTTAGTTGCCGGCTTTGTATCAAGTGTGCGATGACTCTTATAGCGAGAGGGTGTATTTTGACGATAAAAGAGAAATGGCGGCTGTCACCCCGCGTTGCGCTCCTATCAGTCATGTTTTTAGATGGTGGGGCAACTTGCCTGTAAACTCCCCGGTAGTTGATAAATATCGCAATTTACTATATTATTTAATGGAGGATGAAAATAGATCAAAAAGGCTTTTCATAAGCTTAAGAGACTATTGGCTGTGTATGTTTACAAAGTGCTTTGAAACGTCGTCGGTCGAAAAACATGTGACATTAGATGTAAGTGCCGTTAGTGTTTTTACCCGACTACGGCGAAGCAAGGGAAGGTTAATGAATTTAACAGTCTATGTATGTGGTTATGTAGATGTTCCACCATAGCGTCGCCCCTATTGATCCGATTTTGACAACTGAGGTGTCATCGATTCGTCTTCAGTGTCATATAGGCAACTTTTTACCCGACCGTAGTCGGGTTTTAGTTTTTGAACTTGTCTTGTTTGGGGAACTACTCGTATCTATCTGTAGCATCTACCAACACGGGCTACCAGGCGGTTAGCGTTTAGTTTGCAACGTTTGATTTATATTATTGTGCTTAGTTTTTTTTGTCGTTGATTAGTCATTCAATAAAGAATGCGTACTCGTACAATATGTTATCTTTGTTCTGGAGAAAGTATCTAACTAGGTACCTATAGCTAGACTTTTCTCATAGTTGTTCCGTCACGGAAATCTTCCTGGTAACATTGCATCACCTCTACCGTGGCCTCGCGTACGGTTTACATTCTCACGTCTTCACGTGGCTTCCTCCCTGACGACTCAACGTCACCTGACGTGTTTGCAATTTTTCTCCGTCTGTTAACCAAAAGCAAACAGCAGTTAGCGACGTTAATCAAACAATGTTAACAATAAACAGTGTTTATTTAAGCCAGTCTGTTTCAGTGATGCCTACGATAAGGTAGATAATGTAATTCGTATTCAAACATCGTGCTTTTCCGGAATCAGTGTGTAAGACCTCGGCGATGAACGAGTGTGCGGTGCTCATGTAGCAGCATCTGAGACATTATCTCAAAGGATTAGGCCGCTATAGGGGCAGTGGACTGGTCCTATTGGTCGAAGGACGAATAGTAGTAGAGGTAGACGAGTCCTGGATTGGAGACCGCGACTCGGTAGACGTAGAAAGGCCTTTGAAGCGTCGACCTGTCGGCGACAAGAGTAAAAGACTGGGCTCAATGGCGTTTATTGTGAGAGGCGTCCAGCAGTTTACGATAACGGGTGATGGTGATGACGAAGGCTTCAGTGACGGCAAGTCGTTCATAGTCGCTGCTGGCTACGCCAGGCCTGTCTCACTCGATGTACTTGCGCGCGCAAATTTCTGTAACGCCGGCGTTACTCTATCCGTGGCCTGCCGCGAGATAGACTTACGCATTAGAAAGAGAGACGCATAAAATGATACGCATCAAGATCGTGCGAGCTGAATTGCACTTTATTGAGTGGCGGCAATTTAATTTATTTAATTGTCTTAGCGGAGAGAACCTTCTGTACGTGTACTGTTTCTATTTCTTCTGTGGCTACGCGCCGCACGCTCGTCTCTGTGACTGAGCCCTTACAATCAGGCATGCTCTGAGCGAGATTCAGCCGAAGCGACAAGGTCGGTAAACAATGTCGTAATCGTAATACCTACTTGGTTTATAGTGGTGAGGGTGTAGGGTCTTTGGCAAGTCACTGGTTACGTTAGTAGCATACAATTCTGTGCTACGGGATAAGTTTTGACTTTTTAACCCCCGACGCGAAAAAAGTTGGGGTGTTATAAGTTTAGAGGGTGTGTGGTGTGTATGTCTGTCTGTGGCACCGAAGCTCCAAAACGAATGGACCGATTTGATGCATTTTTTTCTGTTTGAATAGTGATGTGATAGAGATGGTTTTTAGCTATAATGAGGGGGGTTGAGGGTTAATTTTTGTTTTTATTTGTGCTTGCTTAGGTATAGGTATAGTAAGGCTTCGCTCACAGTTTACTCAGGGTAACCTAGCGGTATAATAGTGTGAGTTACAATCCAATGATACCGGGATCGGTCCTTAGCTCCGTGCTTCGGAGGGCACGATAAGGTGTCGGTCGCGGCTGTTATTGATTATAAGCAGTCGTTAAGCTATATCTGTGGCCTTCGGGCGGCCTGACAAACTGACACCAGATGCCAGCCTCATACGACAACGCAAGCAAGCAAGCACAATATTACTTATTTATGTTACTGCGCTACTTCGGTGAAGGTTATTCCATAAAAAAACAGTCCATGAGCCATTAAAATCACTGCACTATTACATAGTACTATTATTTATTCTGTGGTACTTCTGTCTATCCGGGGTTCTTCTGTCTGGTACTACTTAACTAAACTTTCAAGGTTAGTTTTGGGGCTCGAACAAAAACCTTGCATTGCCCTAGGTTGCCTACGTTACTAAAACCTTGCATTGCCTTAGGTAGTCTAGGTTACTAAAACCGTGCATTGCCTTAGGTTGCCTAGGTTACTAAAACCGTGCAATTTCTTAGTGTCTTTCCAAAAAAACAAAAATAAATAAGTAAATAAAAATAAAATAAAACCTTCATTTCGCTGAATTGATTTAAAAGATAGTATTTTTTTTATCATTTACGCAATGCAAAAAGTTTAGACGTTCTAATGCAATTATTATGCAGCTAATATAATACTGCAAATTAATTGCTTCCTATGATTTAGTGGGTTGTAGTCTAGATCTAGACTACACCAAAATTATCTTTCGTGAGGACGTATAACTTGCGAATTATATAATTTTTGCTCTACCAAGAATGTTTAAAAAAAAACATATGCCACATCGCCAATCGAAAGTGAAGCATCCAAGATATGCCGATCCGCTCGTACGCACAATCCTCGCACACACACCATGTTATGCCGATCGTCCGCCGTATCGCAGCAAGATCTCGACCGTGTTAGTCGTGTTAATTCTGCCAAGTTTTTAATGCAGTCTCTTGTGATGAAATTGTGTATCAATCACAAATTATCCACACACGCATACATACGCAGCCGCCATTTGCTATGTATGCTTCATTCGATTGTTTCGCGGTGTGGACTGAGTCTATTTTTAAACCTTCTTGACGTCTACTATATTTTTTTTAATGGAATCCATACCAATATATAAAAGTGAAAAGTCTGTATGTTTGTTTGGGGAACTTTCACGCGATAACGGCTGGACGGATTTTGATGAAATTTAGAATGGAGATAGCTTAAATCCTGGAATAAAACATAGGGTACTTTTTATCCCGGAAAAATATAAGTTTCCACTGGAAAATGTTGATTACTCACTGTAAGGAACGGTTGCCACATAATGGTCTGTGGTTGCCATGGAAACGAAATCTGTCAAAAAAACATCAAGAGCATTGGTGCTATGCCTACTTTTGCATTGGTTTTTAATATCCTAGAAGAACACAGGATGTTTAATTTCGCGATAAAACAGTAGTCCGCGCGTACGAAGTCGCGGGCGGGAAAGCTAGTATCAAATAAATGCAATATTAAAACAAAGTGTTCATCACTATCTCTCTACACGTTGCCTCTTCACGGATCAGCTCGCGGCGGAGTCAGATGTTGCTCGGTTGTCAGGGTTTCAAGAGACATTGCTTGAGTCTTATTGGTAGGCAAAATATTACTCCATCTTATCATTTGCGAACATTTCCAAGCTGTTAGCGTGGCTTGTTTTAAGTGGATGCTCAGAACATTTGATTACCTCGTCGAAGGTTACCTGTTTTTTTTTAAATGATACATTACTTTTTTTATATTTAAGGTTTGAACACTTAAGTACACCAGAAGTTTTTTTTTCGTATAATTGAAAATTGTATTTTTTCTACAGTATTCTACATCTTATATGTTACTCGGTCTGTTGCCTTGAGGTTTTGAGATGCGTAAATGAAAAGCCATGAACCAGTAAGATCCACCGTGCAAAAGGTTTAATAATCTTAAAAATTAAGTACTGCTAAATCCTGAGCCCAATCGCTAATTCTTGTGCCATTGGTTCAGCTTCAATATTAGCTCAGCTCGAAGTCGACTGTTTGCCAAACTGTTTTCGAATATTCATGACCAGCCTACACCATGTTTGGCCGGTTTTACCGGATTAAACTGTTAGTTATTCTGTGCCAGAACTCCTTGTACCTAAGTCGTGATAGTTTTCCCGCCAATGTCATATCACACTATCATGTACTTGGATGATGACATGACATCCAGAGATGTACAAGATAACCTATACAAAGTATCTGGAATACAAAATACAGATATAATAAAACAAGTAAAGATATATAATAAAATAAGATAAAGATACTAATAAAATAAGTATTTCAGATACCAAATACAATATACGTATCATCTAAATACTTTTTAAAGATTAAATACTTTTTGAATTAATTACAATTTTATGGAGTTTAAATTTATTACATGAATTATGAAACTTTAGTCTAGGGCCTATTTGATGTATGGCGACTCTCCCCATCTATCAAATTGGCCCCAGACCACAGAATAAATAATAGTCCCAGACTAAAGTTTCATCAAATGTCAATAGATGGCTCTTTCCATTTGCATAGGCATTTCATAGGTAATTATTATTAAAAGTATTTTAGCAAACATAGTATTTACGAAATACAAGATGCTAAACGAATGGTATCTAAATACAAGGCACAAAATGCATCTAAAATGAAGTATTTTATATATGAGATGGAAATACATATTTTGTATCTTTTATCTGTATTTCAGACACTTGTATCTATGATAAGTCACATCTCTGATGACATCATGATGATCCTATACTAAACAATCATTTGTTTTCATGACATCATGACGGTCCTCGTGATTTCAAACTCCTTTTGATGTAGTAGATTAGTATGATCATTGTGTTAAGAGATCATCTAATCTCATTTATGCAATAGTTGACCAACATAGCCATTCGGGTCATCAACAACTTGCATTAGTCCACTGCTGGACATAGGCCTCTCCTAATGTGCGCCACTGAGCACGATGTATGCTCTTCTCTGCCAGACACTTTCTCTTTCTGGCTTTCGTCCTGCACTGTTTGCCTATACGTTGTCTCCACTCAAGAACTCAGACGAGTTCTTTGTACAGGTAGACCCCACCGGTTATCGGTTCTTATGTGTCTATTCGGGTGGCGTTAGCACTATGATTTATTCCATGACTGAAGATGACGACCTATTTGTGTGTGTTGCGGAATTGTGTTCAGTTTTAGACTTGACGATCTCCCGATATCAGATTGGACGCGCAAAAGTGGTAAGAATTCAAAAGTGAAGGTCCAATCCGAACGCATGGGAAGAGAGCCTCTTCATTTTGCCTAATAGTCACGCCAATACTTTACGGGCAGGTTTGGCGCATAACATCAGGCGAACGGCACGCTCATCTCGACATTCAGTTGTATTCAAGACAGTTTTGTACAGAGTACTAGTAGGTACCTAATTGACACCATACCTATAGTGTAGCCACAGAATAAATAATAGTGTGTAGCTATATTCACGCTAACTTGCTAAATCGTTTTACTCCACCATTCTCTGTGTGCTTAGCACACATATTTGATCGACTTCAGCGCCAATGTTTGTCAAGCTGTATCCATGTACGTGGGCGGAGCAGGCTATGTCGATTTGGCGTATTTTGATAAATACAGGCTCAGCGGAGTAAATGTCGAGTAGATTGAAGACAGGTTCGAGGCGTTGGGTTTGAATCCTCAAGTGAAAGATAAGATATGAAACAATTTATTCTCACAAACTGTACACAGCAACACATAAATCAACAGAGAAACATAACCAAAAACAAGCAACTAAGCACCTGTGTACAAAGATCGCTGCCATGTACAGTGCTGCCAGAAACAAGCAACTAAGCACCTGTGTACAAAGATCGCTGCCATGTACAGTGCTGCCAGAAACAAGCAACTAAGCACCTGTGTACAAAGATCGCTGCCATGTACAGTGCTGCCAGAAACAAGCAACTAAGCACCTGTGTACAAAGATCGCTGCCATGTACAGTGCTGCCAGAAACAAGCAACTAAGCACCTGTGTACAAAGATCGCTGCCATGTACAGTGCTGCCAGAAAAGGTCTGAGCTCAGCAAAAAAGCTGTGAATGAAAATCCACAGCGCTGATTTTCAGCTCAAGCCATTGGTGACGCACCGATTTTTTTTTAAAATTAATAAATATAAAGTAAGTACACAAATATATAGAAAATAAATATAACTATACAAGTAAATATCACAATAATTCACGCGCAGTATAAATAATATTAAAGTATGTAAGATTTAATGTATTTGTAATTATAGTTGAATTTATAATATGTAACGATTATTGGAAGCTAAAAGATCACACGAAATCCTTGTATTTTGCTTAGAGGGTAGGCATAACAAGAAAGAAAAGATTACATACGTGCGGCACGGCCAATCGGCAAAATTCCTACATTAATTACCTGTGCCAAAGTACAATTTCATACAACTAGGCTGGAAAGTGAGGGTTTTTATAGAAGTGTAGCTACGTGAAGATATATGAAATAATAATTAGAAGATATTTGAGCGTCCCTCACAGAACAGTTTTTATAATTTCTTGTTAATTCTGTCAAATTCTCACGGAAAATCAAATCGTTGTCTACTGCGATAAAATTGTGTATCAACCAAGAAAAAATACACAAGTTATCCACTCACACATACGCTCATTAAACATTCTTATTGATAGCCCTAGATCTGTTATAATAATGATAACAACCTACATTCTTAGCTTCTTATCTCCAATTTTATAGAAAATCCGTCAGTTTTCTACCTCAATCTTTTGCAATCCCAGCTTATGACGTCACTGCTGTGACGTCAACCTTACTCCCAGAAGCCGTAGTGTTATTAAATAGGTCACCTAGATTTGCAGCCCGCGTACTCAGGTGTAAGGCACTGGGTAGGGATTTAGGGTAACCATGTAAACGGTCCGAGCCTGGATATTCTAGTTTTGGTCCAACAATGTGTAATACTGTTCCACTAGTTCAGTGCTGTCGATTACGCCGTGGCAAACATTGTGAAGAAATAACATTTCAAGAACTCTTCGCCGGTCTTTAAGTGGCAGGATGTTGTGAAATTCACAAGATTCCTCATAATCTGTATATTTATGATGTCAACGGTAATTTAAATGTTTCAGAAATGTTATTTATATATTTTTTATTAACCAGCGCGGATTATGATGATGACGATGAAAATAAGCCTATGTCACAGAATAAATAATAGTACCTTTGTGTTAATTCAGAATACAAACTATACTGTGGTATCAAATCTCATCCAAATCCGTTCAGCACTTTTAAAGATAGATGGTGCTAATTGGTTTCTAAGCATTTCACGACGTTTTGTTTTCTACACTATAAGAGAGTAATTTTTAAAACTCTAAGCTCTGATTGGCCTGTTAATGACAGTGGCTACACTTCTCTGATTTATAATATTAGTGTGATTAAAAAATAAGAATTTGTGGTTAATATTCTACTTTATAAAATAATTGCTACCATTAGTTAAAACTGTACATGTACGAATAAAAATAATGATTCTTAGCTGCGCATGCTAACCGCTTCCTCTACACGTTCAATACGTCTGGATCATCGACGCAGAGTGTAATTGACAGCCTGACAGGTTGACGGATGGACGGTTGAAAGTGTAATGATTGCCTTAGGTGTTTTCAAACTTGACTGAGCAGTTTATAAACTGAATCAACTCAATGTTTCTACCTTGTTACTCTCTCTTTCGCTCTTTGTTCTGTATCCGGTGAATCTTTCATAAGATACGTAACACCTAGTAAATATGTCTCCGAAGGCAAAACTCAATACATAGATGAAAGACCTTTTTACCCGACTACGGCGAAGAAAGGGAAGGAGAGTTTAACAGTTAGAGCTTAACTGTCTTATAACTATGAGTCTTATAGCTCTGTGAGTTGTAGACCTCGCGCGTACAAACTTTTTTTTGCAAACAATCTAGAGTAGCGCCATCTAGTTACCTTTGTAACACTAACATTAATAACCAAGGAGCTCCATCAATCCCTACCTAGTAGGTAAAGGGCTGATTCCACTGGTAGAAACCTAAAAGTGAGAACTTTAAGTTACCACCTTTCAAATGAAAAAAGAACCATCGAAATCGGATTTAATATGGAAGGGAAATACAGAAGCCCTCTTTTTACCCTTTTTTGGGGGAAGTACCCCCAATCAAAAATCCCCGACGGGAAAAAAATACTAAAAATTCGCTTAACCTACGTTTGGCCCCCTCGATCACTACCTAACAGTCTACTGTTAGGTAGTGAGGTACTAGGGGGCCAAACGTATACAGAAGAACATAGAAGAACGTAGAAGATCTCTAGATCCAGGGGTGTTTAGTTCGATACTCCCCGTAATCAATGACAACTGTCCAAGCCGAGGTTCGTACCTGGGTGCCCTTGAGCTTGGAATAGCTTTTAACCTACTAGCGAAGCAAAGGAGGGTTATCTGTTGAAACTAAAAACTTGGTCCGATTTTGACAAGCGAGGTATTAATCGATTCGTCTTCATTGCACGTGTCATAAAGCTATATTTTACTCGACCGTAGCCGGGTTTTAATTTTTAAACATAGGTATGTCTTGTTGCTTTGTCTCGTTGTAGGATAAAACTGGGATCCAGACATCCAACACTCCATTTATTCTTTTCAATTAATAGCCTTCATTGCCTGGACTAGCAGGCGCAGAAAAAAAACAGCCCAGAATAGATATGGTTTCTTTGAACCATTGGGTTCGTCTTAATAGTCATCAAATTATCATATTTTCATCATATTTAACTATCGCTTGATAGATAGTAATTTACTGGAAGTGCACGTCCGGAGTACTTCGCAATGGAAGCTCATTTGCTATTGCTTATTAGGCCCGTTAAAAAACGCATCAAAATCGGTCCATTCGTTTGGGAGCTACGATCCCGACCCAACCCCCCACCCCCCTCTCCCCGCATTATAGAACCATCTCGATCACATCAGCATTCAAACACAAAAAACTGCACCAAAATCGGTCCATGCGTTTGGGAGCTAAGATGCTACAGACATACACTCTAAACTTCTTTCGAGTTCGGGGGTTAAGTTTTTTGGGGATGACTGTGCAGATGACGGACATGTTATTCGGTTTAATTTCGGTTACTTCTTTCTCACGCTTCCAGCATAATAAACTGTTGCTTGTTCAGTCGCTCCCACAGAATCTTCTGTCCGCACAACAAAATGTCCGTTGTCTGCGTAGGTCCTTAAAGTTCCACGTGCAACATTCTGCCTCTTGCTAGGTTCTCCCTGATTAGTTTTATAAAAGCTGTATATAAGTCATTGTAGGCAAGTGGAGGAAAGCAGTAATAGAATGAATTCTACGTAGTGGCAAAAAAGCGTAGCGCCTGACGCCCTACAACAGGGCGGGCGTCCAAGAGGAAGACTGATGGAACATATTACAAAGAGAATACAGAGTCGCACTGAACAAGACTGGCTTAGGATCGGGTTAGATGATGACTTACGTGAAAAGATATAGCTGTTACCCTGTCGTACTCATTATTCAATTACTATAGCGTTAACAGTCTACGTTTATAGAAAGCCAAACTAGGTCAATCCAAAAAATCAGATAGAAACGACAACA
The DNA here is from genome assembly GCA_946251855.1 of Alsophila aescularia. Lineage (NCBI taxonomy): Eukaryota > Metazoa > Arthropoda > Insecta > Lepidoptera > Geometridae > Alsophila > Alsophila aescularia. The sequence continues at coordinate 56,964,133 of OX276374.1, read as the reverse complement.
AGACATGGAATTTTGCACAAACTCAACGAATTCTTAACGAATCAGGTCAATATTCTGTCAAAACTAGTGGTGGCATTTCTCAAGACATTATAATAAATTAATTGCACATTGTCACAGTTTCTCGGCTCGCGTAACCGCCCATTGTTTGGCGTTTACGAAACTTCTTTTTAATCTTTGTTGAAATTTGCAGATGCAGGTAAACCATTAGGTGACTAGCGGTTTTCTGACTAATTACCATATTTTGCAAACGAAGATGGTCCTGAGCCGAAAATGCGAAGTTTCTTTTCTGTAATCTTCATCATCATTATTGCCACATTTAAAAACACCGGCCAAGTGCGTATCTGTCACGCGTAGAGTTAGAGTTCTGTAGCCAAGACCCTATGCTACCCAACCGTAAAAACCGCATTGTAATCAGTCCAGTAGCTATTATGTTATACGTCAACAAAGTTGTTTGAACGGTTGGATTATGTCTCACCAACGAATTTGTTCACAGTTGCCGCGGGCACAAAATGCGTTCTCTTGGGCGCCTAAATCTGTAAACTAGTAACCCCTTAGATAGCAGCTTATTTTTAGTTTTAAAATACGAGACCCCAGTCGAAAGGGCACCAAAAAAACTTTTTTTATTCTCTACTTTTCACTAGAGCCACCCAAAGAATATTTTTTTGTACCACTACGTAGCTTTTATAAACGTACCAAATTTCTATACATGTGGCAAATTTCAATTTTGTAGAGTTAATATTTTTGGAACAAAATGGCTGTCACACACAGATGGACAGACGGACATGACGAAACTATATTGTCTGTTTGACTGCAGAACCCTAAAAATAAACGCTGATCATCACAGAAGCCACTTCTCACAGACTGGGCTGAGCCAATGGCATCAAGACAGGATGTTTTTAGCGACCGTTCGAAGCACAGACAATTATATTGAGAATTTATAGTAAAAACAGAGATATGCTGCTACTGGACTACAGAATAGTTATTGCATATTTGTAAGTTATTCAAATATACTTTAGAAATCATTGTAACCGTTCGAGCGAGTCGAGCCTCTCGAGATTGGGTGATCTGAGTATAACGTTTTTAAAAATCGTGTTTGTCTGTCTGGATGTTCGTTCGCGCATCACATCTGAAGAACATCATCAATGGCATCTGTAGCAGCCGAGTATCGTTACAAATCTTTTTGGTTGGTGAAAGATTTTTGATCTAATTTGGTAGGTATATTGGTGGTATTTTGGGTCCTGGAATAACACTTAGGGTACTTTTAACCCAGAGGAATGAACACGCCGGAAAAGTCGCGGGCACAGCTATATAAAAGCGAAATAAACTGTCTCTGCCGGATTGTCACGTCTTCGCGACTGAACTGCTAAACTGAGATTAGATGTTCATGATGAGATTTGGTATAATTTTTATAGTTTGAACCCTGGGGAAGGACAGGAATACTTTATATCGCGATATTCCGCGCGGACAAAGTCGAGAGCAAAAGATATTTAATTATAGTTTCGTGCTGTATTCCACCGAACGCGCCGCCTCTCCATCCAAGTTTGCATGTGAGAGCAATAAACAATGGTTGACCTTATACAGCCTTACAATAGCAATTCATTTAGGCCGTTAAGTGTTTCTAAAGCCAGGCAAGACGCGTAATGGTGATTCGACTGTCGAGTTTTCAATGACAATGTCGCAGCTTACGTAATTTAATCCTCCGTAACAACGACATTATCCTTTCGTGATGCCTCTGAGCGGTTATTAAACTTAACTGACAGTAGATTAAGGCTGATCATTCATGCTCACCACCAGTCTGACGGGTTTTCTGGGATTCTTCCAAGTCTGGCAGTCATGACATAGTCGTTGTTGTTAAGTTAGATGGTGTACCTTCATGTACATGGTGGTTCTTCATCATCGTCATTCATCTTGATGAATGGCCGGTTCCCGAACGATCCGAACCGTTTTCGCTTTTGACATACGCGCCTTACAAAAATCGACAAAAAGAAACGAGGCGTTGGAAAAACGACTCGTTACATTTTTACAGGAATGGGGGTTGATCATATCTATACAAACTTATAATAAAACAGTAAATAACAAAAAGTATGTACAATGAAGTCTGTCTATTTGTTTGATCGCGTATCACGTAAAAAGTACTGGACCATTGCGATGCGGTTTTCAATGATGGATAGCTTAGGGCTTGACTTAAAACTATTTGACGTCGGAACGAAGTTTGATTAGTTTGGTGCTTTTGGTTCTGTAACATACTAATTAAAAAAAAAAAACACGAAAACCCAGAAAAAATCCCACGCCGGCAAAGCCGCGGGCACAGCTAGTCTTCCATAAGGAGTGATCGGCCTCGCGTTCTTTTCCCTTCCACCTGCCCTTGGACTAAAATTCTTTCAATCTATAGTTTTCTTTTCTAGAGATGAGATCAAAGAACTTGAATCGCGATTGAACAGTCGACGAAAGTCCATTCTTAACCTTAAATGTCCCTTTAGAATTTAATTATTGGTGCGGCCGTTAGGATCTTCAAAAGGCTTCAGTTTTTCTAGTATTCATGAGATTTCAAGGATAACATAGATCTACCGAAGTGTAAAGTCAGTGTTTTAATACTGTGATCTATCACGCCTTTTTGGTTTTTGGCTCGTTTCTTCCCCTTTTTACCCGCATTCAGCAAAGCAAGGAAAGGCTAATGAGTTTAACAGTCTATGTATCTATGTATGTGTTTATGTGGATGTTCCACCACCTCGCCCCTATTTGTTCGATTTTGACAAGCGAGGTGTCAATCGATTCGTCTTCAGGTACAGAGTGTCGTAGGCTATCATTTTTTCCCTTTTTCGGCAAGGCAAAGGAAGGGTTATGTGTTCAAACTATAAACTTGGTCCGATTTTGACAAGCGAGGTATCAATTTATTCGTCTTCATCGCAATTGTGTCATAGGCTATTTTTTTGCCGACCGTTGTCTTATGTCTTAGACTGTAGCTTTAGTATTTGAACTTATCTCTTGTTAGACACATCTGTCTCACGTGCCCTGCCGATCTCACATAAGATTAACAGCCTTGTTGTTTTCTTCAATTAGAAATTTCTAGGCTTCATTCAGCTAATAAAGTGGGCCAGGGAAACTGCAGTGTCTTTATTCTATGTAGACTTGAAAAAAAATACAGTTTTCTTTAAGTACTCTCAAGTTGTTTAATTTCATCTAATTTGTCATCATAGCGTTTATCTCGGCTAGTGCCAGGGTATGCTTTCCTACTTTTAACACGACTGCCCAAAAAAGGAGTGTATTTAATGTTTTTAGGCTTCATGTATGTATTTTTGTATGTATGTGAGTTTCTTTATTCTACCATAACTTTTAAATCCCTGAACAGATATAGACGTATCGTTAGAATACGTCCCCCGAGTAACGAAAGCTATTTCTTTTTGTAAATATTCAATATGGCGGAAGTATGGCTCCATCTTCAAAGGCGAAAAAAACTTCGAATTTTACAATATGGGTATCAAATTGAAGAACATAGCAACAGTATATAACTTATTAGCATTAGTTCTTTTTTGGCAGGGCAGGCGTGTTTTTTTAGCTTTCAAGCTAGTTCTTAATCTCAACTGCGCCCGGTCCTTAACGTCTTAGGTAGGTTATAATTCCACTGAATCTTATGCTATTTATGGCTACAAAGTCCTACATTCATAAAAATCATAGTTAACCTGACTGTGCATGACTTCAAACACGTTTGCTTATCAATTACATTACAATAGTACAATGTTTGTGGGAAACAATATCACAATAGATTCATCATCAACATTGCATGCAGCTATATGAAAGAGACAAAATTGCGTTTTATTGTGCAATGAAAAAGTTTTTTTTTTATAGGGAAATGTCATATTGAACGTAGAGATATGTCATATTGAACGTAGAGATATGTCATATTGAACGTAGAGATATGTCATATTGAACGTAGAGACTCATCATCTGATCTCTGAAGCGGCTAAAAACCCTGCAGACAAAATAAAAACAAGACATAAGTTCAAATACTAAAACCCTGTCGGGTAAAAAATAGCCTAATTACACTCTTGCGATGAAGACGAATCGATTGACACCTCGCTTGTCAAATTCGGACCAATAGGGGCGACGCTATGGAGGAACATCCACATAGCGCCATTTTGTAACGTAACGCATTATGAGGGGATGAGGAAGAGGAGAGAAGGATCTCTCATAAATGGGAGGAGGAGGAGGAATTTACGTGTTACTTCCTATATGACGTAACATCTAGGTAGATAGGAGGTTTTACCTCTTTACGTTATATTATGACGTAACGCTTGGAGGTAAAATCAAAGGTTATCCAGAGTGAGATAGGAGGTCTCACCTCTTTGCTCTACGCTGTGACGTAATGCTCAGAGGAAAGATCTATAGCCATAGAAGAACGTTGTGACATAACCCTCAAGGAAGGAATGGACTGTACAGGTAAGGTGTTATCTTACAGTTTGCAAGATTGTGAATTACACCTACTTCTGTTTTAAAGCCATTAGTAATATACTCTTTTGAGGATATGATGTCTTATTGTTCTATATCTGTGGCTTGCTACTCTAGAAGGATAGCCGTAAAGTGACGGATGGGGAATTATGCTTTTTAGACATAAAACCTCATGAGCATGAGACGTTAACCTGGGCTATGATACGTTACGCACAAAAAATTAAAGAATAACATACATATATATTATACATACATAGAATGTAAGAAAAGACCGGAAGCAAATCCCCAATATATTATTATATTATTATTAAAATATATATAATTATTATTATATATTATTATTATTATTATTACTGTTAACCACACTACTGTTCATTACACTTCCCTTGCTTCGCTGTAGTCGGGTAAAAATATCAAGATTATAACTAGCTTAAAAGCTAAAAAAAACACGCCTGCCCTGCCAAAAAAGAAGTTATGCCAATAAATTATATACTGTCGGAATGTGCTTATCATGGCCTTTAATATGATAACCATATCGTAAAATACGTATTTTTTTCTTCGGATTTCTAATTGGAGCTAAACTGCCGCCATATTGAGTTTTTTCAAAAAATAATATATCCTATGTTACTCGGGGAGATGTAAGGATACCCCATACGTCGAAATCTGTTCAGATATTTAAACGTTATGGTGGAATAAAGAAACTTACAAACATACATGAATCCTAAAAACATTACACTCCTATTATGGGGCGGGCAGTCGTGTAAAAAACGTGCTGAACAAAATACCATGTTACAAAAAATCCACTTCAAATGGATTAACAAACAACGTAAAAAAAACTGATCCAAATTTGATACAACTTATATGGGACCAACATATATTTAACCTACTCTTTCAAATTTAAAAAAAACAACGTACTTAGTCCCTCTCCCTTTTGTGAGTTCGATTATCCTCGCCAAAGCAAATACACGATCTAATATTAACCAGTCGCGTGTTGTTTACGCTTTGCTAGTTTATTTTCATTTATAATCATAACGTGGCCTGACATAACCGATTTGTTAGCCTTATTGATTGGTGCCTCTCTTGGAATTTTATTAAAATCTCCAAATCTCAGAGTAAATATTATTAAAATATATATACCTACTCCAAATAGATTTACCTCTGTCTTCCACTCCCTTATTGGTTGGCGGCTGTTACGTGATTTTGACATATATGTATGACAATATTTCAAAATCACATAGTAGTTTTAGTATATGGGCCAGTGCCTCCGCAGAACCCATCTAATAAAAATAATAATAGTATCACATAAATCACATAGTAGTTTTAGTATATGGGCCAGTGCCTCCCCAGAACCCATCTAATAAAAATAATAATAGTATCACATAAATCACATAGTAGTTTTAGTATATGGGCCAGTGCCTCCCCAGAACCCATCTAATAAAAATAATAATAGTATCACATAAATCACATAGTAGTTTTAGTATATGGGCCAGTGCCTCCGCAGAACCCATCTAATAAAAATAATAATAGTATCACATAAATCACATAGTAGTTTTAAGTAGTTTTAGTATATGGGCCAGTGCCTCCCCAGAACCCATCTAATAAAAATAATAATAGTATCACATAAATCACATAGTAGTTTTAGTATATGGGCCAGTGCCTCCGCAGAACCCATCTAATAAAAATAATAATAGTATCACATAAATCACATAGTAGTTTTAGTATATGGGCCAGTGCCTCCCCAGAACCCATCTAATAAAAATAATAATAGTATCACATAAATCACATAGTAGTTTTAGTATATGGGCCAGTGCCTCCCCAGAACCCATCTAATAAAAATAATAATAGTATCACATAAATCACATAGTAGTTTTAGTATATGGGCCAGTGTCTCCCCAGAACCCATCTAATAAAAAAAAAAAGTATCACATAGTAGTTTTAGTATATGGGCCAGTGCCTCCGCGGAACCCATCTAATAAAAATAATAATAGTATCACATAAATCACATAGTAGTTTTAGTATATGAGCCAGTGCCTCCGCAGAACCTATCTAAGAAAAATAATAATAGTATCACATAAATCACATAGTAGTTTTATTATATGGGCCAGTGCCTCCCCAGAACCCATGTAATAAAAATAATAATAGTATCACATAAATCACATAGTAGTTTTAGTATATGGGCCAGTGCCTCCCCAGAACCCATGTAATAAAAATAATAATAGTATCACATAAATCACATAGTAGTTTTAGTATATGGGCCAGTGTCTCCCCAGAACCCATCTAATAAAAAAAAATAGTATCACATAGTAGTTTTAGTATATGGGCCAGTGTCTCCCCAGAACCTATCTAAGAAAAATAATAATAGTATCACATAAATCACATAGTAGTTTTAGTATATGGGCCAGTGCCTCCCCAGAACCCATCTAATAAAAATAATAATAGTATCACATAAATCCCATAGTAGTTTTAGTATATGGGCCAGTGCCTCCGCAGAACCCATCTAATAAAAATAATAATAGTATCACATAAATCATATAAGTCTTTCAGTACTCGCTGTGGCTACGGCTACGCTCGCGGTCATTTTTCTGGGATATAAGGATCTTGTGTTATTCGAGTAACAATATCATGAAACTTCGTTCCGTTCAAATGGTTTTTTATATCGATTGCTCGGCTTCTACTCTTCGTATTGAGATATCAAGTATACTAGTTTTTACGTGATGCGTAAAAAAACTAACCTGGCCACAAGCACAAAATAAAAATGTATATACCCCCCCATTATAGCCAAGAACCATCTCGATCACATCAGTTTTCAAACATAAAATCCGCATCAAAATCGGTCCATTCTTTGGAAGATACGATCCTAATCCCCCACCCCCCACCCCTCCTCCCTCCCATTAAAGCTAAGAATAATCTCGTTAAAGTCAGGCTCCAAGGTTACATTTTCCCACTCCGCACTCCCCTGCCACCTACCCTACAACTGCCATCCACTACCCGCAATAAGCACTAAAGTGCCTGCGTAACAAGGTTGAATATCGCGAGCGCTGTTTGAACACACAATTTAGCTCGGAACTAAATGACGTATGTCTCAAAAGTTATTTATTTTATTGGCAGGCTAATAATGTAGTTAGGTAAATTTTGTCTTAGCCTTAGATAATAAACTATATTTTCTTGCTGTGAGATTTATTTTAGAGATAAAACTTAACCCGTTGAGTAGAAAAATGTAAACATTACCGAAAATTACGTAATTTTTGATAAGAAAATGTATCGAATGAAATTTTGTTAATCGTGTTTTTGTCTTAGTCTTAGAGAGATCAAAAACATATATGTTAAGTTTCACATTTATCAGGTTTGTGGTTGACCCAGCATATTTATGCAAAAAACCCTTAAAAAGCAGAGCGTGGTCTTAACCTAAGCTATCAAACATAAAAAACCGCAGCTAAATCGGTACATTCGATTGGTTCTCACCCTCTTTTGTCACCTCCCCCTTCCCCCTCCCCATATAGTTAAAACCATCTTGATCACATTAGCTTTCAAACAAAAAAACGCATCAAAATCGGTCCATTCGTTTAGGAGCTACGATGTCACAGACACACACACACACACACACACACACACACACACACACACACACACACACACACACACACACACACACACACGCGCGCGCGCAGTGATACACACCCTAAACTTATAACACCCGTCTCTTTGTAGGGGGGTTAGTAAAATGTTAGTCACACACCGTGTCGTACTATTATTTATTATGTGACACCGCATTATCACGTGAAACCACAAATTGCATGCATGTGGGCGGTCGTTTCATTTGTTCGTGATAAACGGCACTCGCCATTGTTCCGGAATTAGCAATCAGGTAAATGTAACCTAAAGAAATAGGTACCTGATAAATTGCATTTCGTATTGCTCTTAAATGATTGCTCGTTGCACAATCACTGAAGTTGGCTTTAAGAGGTTACTCGTAAGATGAAACTTATAGCTCGAGTTGAGTCTAGGAAATGTTCTATACTTGTACTAAAGCAATAAGATAGCTGTAGCATAAAGCAATAGCTGTTTTGACGTGAAAGCGAGTAATTGACATTTTCCCATTTTCTCGTGGCAACTTTCCCTCCGTCCACTTGGATCCACAGCTCGGCTCCACATGTGGATCCGTGGACACCTGTGTCTATTCCTAAATCCACAGGTGGATCAGTGGATATTTTTATTCCCTTTCAATCTACCTACACAATATTTCTGAAATTTAAATTATTTTTCTCTAATCTTAGCAACTTGGGAAGCACTTGAGCTAAAAGTTCTCAACCAGAGCACTCGAGAAAGTAACTGACTGTATATTATATTTTGTTTGCACGTTTTAGTGACATAATGCTTGACATATAGTTTGTCACATCACCGTCGGTTTGTCAATGAGTAAAAATTATATTTAGTGATATCTAAAATTGCTTTTGGTTTTATATCGATGAGATATAGTCACTTCTGTAAAGAAACTACTAGTCTAGGATCAATCGTTTCAGAGTTATAGCCCTTTTAAGTTTCACAGCTGTCATCCAAAACGAAGATATCAATGAGATCTATCACTTCTGTAAAGAAACTACTATTCTAGGATCAATAGTTTCAGAGTTAAAGCCCTTTTAAATTTGACAGCTGTCATCCAAAAAGAAGATATGGATGAGATCTATCACTTGAGTAAAGAAACTACTATTCTAGGATCAATAGTTTCAGAGTTAAAGCCCTTTTAAATTTGACAGCTGTCATCCAAAAAGAAGATATGGATGAGATCTATTACTTCAGTAAAGAAACTATTTTTCGTTAATAAAACGCGCTCTATGGGTCTTTTTAACGCCCCCAACGTTATTGTTCTTTAGTAGCCGTGGTGGAGAAAACGTATATTTTTAAGAAGTCCCCTCTGCTGATAGTTAGTCGGGATTATGGGAAAACTATTTTAGCTTTTTCCTGAAATTCCCACTGTTCGGGACGGTCTAGTGTGGATTTCAGGAATAATCCCCTGAAATGGCCATGATAGTTAGCGGATTGTGGATTCAAGTGGCATAGAAAAATATTATTATTTTTGGATCCCCTCGTTTGTGGATCGAAGTGGCATATAAATATATGTTTAGAATTGAATTCACTCCATGGTAGATTTAAGAGGAGATAAAGGTGTCTACGGATCCATATGTGCAGCCGAGCTGTGAATCCAAGTGGACGGAGGGTATATTAGTGGGGATGAGGATTAGAGTAGTCATGTAACAATGTGATTATATTGTCTCCTGCCCCTCAACGCCATGAGTAAGTTGGTATTTTTGTGATTTTCAGCAAAATGGCGAGGTTAATGTTATTCCTGGTGCATAACCAGGAATAACATTAACCTATTTCATTCACAGTAGTACATATTTATATTTGACTGTACTTATAATCTTCTGTTCCTTTCGTGTCGACATTATAGTATACACTATCTGCGCCCTGCAATATCACCCGCGTGTCGACATTATAGTATACACTATCTGGGCCCTGCAATATCACCCGCGTGTCGACATTATAGTATACACTATCTGCGCCCTGCAATATCACCCGCGTGTCGACATTATAGTATACACTATCTGGGCCCTGCAATATCACCCGCGTGTCGACATTATAGTATACACTATCTGCGCCCTGCAATATCACCCGCGTGTCGACATTATAGTATACACTATCTGCGCCCTGCAATATCACCCGCGTGATGGATGATGATGATGAAAAGTATCCAATAGATGTATTATTCCAGGGTATAAGCTATCTTCATTTCAAATTTCATCAAAATCTGTTGAGCCGTTTGAGAGTGAAGTATGATGATGATAATTATGAAAAGTAGCCTATGTTATTCTAGGGTATAAGCTATCTCTAATCCAAATTTCATCAAAATCTGTTGAGCCGTTTGAGAGTGAAGTATGATGATGATAATTATGAAAAGTAGCCTATGTTATTCTAGGGTATAAGCTATCTCTAATCCAAATTTCATCAAAATCTGTTGAGCCGTTTGAGAGTGAAGTATGATGATGATAATTATGAAAAGTAGCCTATGTTATTCTAGGGTATAAGCTATCTCTAATCCAAATTTCATCAAAATCTGTTGAGCCGTTTGAGAGTGAAGTATGATGATGATAATTATGAAAAGTAGCCTATGTTATTCTAGGGTATAAGCTATCTCTAATCCAAATTTCATCAAAATCTGTTGAGCCGTTTGAGAGTGAAGTATGATGATGATAATTATGAAAAGTAGCCTATGTTATTCTAGGGTATAAGCTATCTTCATTTCAAATTTCATCAAAATCTGTTGAGCCGTTTGAGAGTGAAGTATGATGATGATAATTATGAAAAGTAGCCTATGTTATTCTAGGGTATAAGCTATCTCTAATCCAAATTTCATCAAAATCTGTTGAGCCGTTTGAGAGTGAAGTATGATGATGATAATTATGAAAAGTAGCCTATGTTATTCTAGGGTATAAGCTATCTCTAATCCAAATTTCATCAAAATCTGTTGAGCCGTTTGAGAGTGAAGTATGATGATGATAATTATGAAAAGTAGCCTATGTTATTCTAGGGTATAAGCTATCTCTAATCCAAATTTCATCAAAATCTGTTGAGCCGTTTGAGAGTGAAGTATGATGATGATAATTATGAAAAGTAGCCTATGTTATTCTAGGGTATAAGCTATCTCTAATCCAAATTTCATCAAAATCTGTTGAGCCGTTTGAGAGTGAAGTATGATGATGATAATTATGAAAAGTAGCCTATGTTATTCTAGGGTATAAGCTATCTCTAATCCAAATTTCATCAAAATCTGTTGAGCCGTTTGAGAGTGAAGTATGATGATGATAATTATGAAAAGTAGCCTATGTTATTCTAGGGTATAAGCTATCTCTAATCCAAATTTCATCAAAATCTGTTGAGCCGTTTGAGAGTGAAATATGATGATGATAATTATGAAAAGTAGCCTATGTTATTCTAGGGTATAAGCTATCTCTAATCCAAATTTCATCAAAATCTGTTGAGCCGTTTGAGAGTGAAGTATGATGATGATAATTATGAAAAGTAGCCTATGTTATTCTAGGGTATAAGCTATCTCTAATCCAAATTTCATCAAAATCTGTTGAGCCGTTTGAGAGTGAAGTATGATGATGATAATTATGAAAAGTAGCCTATGTTATTCTAGGGTATAAGCTATCTCTAATCCAAATTTCATCAAAATCTGTTGAGCCGTTTGAGAGTGAAGTATGATGATGATAATTATGAAAAGTAGCCTATGTTATTCTAGGGTATAAGCTATCTCTAATCCAAATTTCATCAAAATCTGTTGAGCCGTTTGAGAGTGAAGTATGATGATGATAATTATGAAAAGTAGCCTATGTTATTCTAGGGTATAAGCTATCTCTAATCCAAATTTCATCAAAATCTGTTGAGCCGTTTGAGAGTGAAGTATGATGATGATAATTATGAAAAGTAGCCTATGTTATTCTAGGGTATAAGCTATCTCTAATCCAAATTTCATCAAAATCTGTTGAGCCGTTTGAGAGTGAAGTATGATGATGATAATTATGAAAAGTAGCCTATGTTATTCTAGGGTATAAGCTATCTCTAATCCAAATTTCATCAAAATCTGTTGAGCCGTTTGAGAGTGAAGTATGATGATGATAATTATGAAAAGTAGCCTATGTTATTCTAGGGTATAAGCTATCTCTAATCCAAATTTCATCAAAATCTGTTGAGCCGTTTGAGAGTGAAGTATGATGATGATAATTATGAAAAGTAGCCTATGTTATTCTAGGGTATAAGCTATCTCTAATCCAAATTTCATCAAAATCTGTTGAGCCGTTTGAGAGTGAAGTATGATGATGATAATTATGAAAAGTAGCCTATGTTATTCTAGGGTATAAGCTATCTCTAATCCAAATTTCATCAAAATCTGTTGAGCCGTTTGAGAGTGAAGTATGATGATGATAATTATGAAAAGTAGCCTATGTTATTCTAGGGTATAAGCTATCTCTAATCCAAATTTCATCAAAATCTGTTGAGCCGTTTGAGAGTGAAGTATGATGATGATAATTATGAAAAGTAGCCTATGTTATTCTAGGGTATAAGCTATCTCTAATCCAAATTTCATCAAAATCTGTTGAGCCGTTTGAGAGTGAAGTATGATGATGATAATTATGAAAAGTAGCCTATGTTATTCTAGGGTATAAGCTATCTCTAATCCAAATTTCATCAAAATCTGTTGAGCCGTTTGAGAGTGAAGTATGATGATGATAATTATGAAAAGTAGCCTATGTTATTCTAGGGTATAAGCTATCTCTAATCCAAATTTCATCAAAATCTGTTGAGCCGTTTGAGAGTGAAGTATGATGATGATAATTATGAAAAGTAGCCTATGTTATTCTAGGGTATAAGCTATCTCTAATCCAAATTTCATCAAAATCTGTTGAGCCGTTTGAGAGTGAAGTATGATGATGATAATTATGAAAAGTAGCCTATGTTATTCTAGGGTATAAGCTATCTCTAATCCAAATTTCATCAAAATCTGTTGAGCCGTTTGAGAGTGAAGTATGATGATGATAATTATGAAAAGTAGCCTATGTTATTCTAGGGTATAAGCTATCTCTAATCCAAATTTCATCAAAATCTGTTGAGCCGTTTGAGAGTGAAGTATGATGATGATAATTATGAAAAGTAGCCTATGTTATTCTAGGGTATAAGCTATCTCTAATCCAAATTTCATCAAAATCTGTTGAGCCGTTTGAGAGTGAAGTATGATGATGATAATTATGAAAAGTAGCCTATGTTATTCTAGGGTATAAGCTATCTCTAATCCAAATTTCATCAAAATCTGTTGAGCCGTTTGAGAGTGAAGTATGATGATGATAATTATGAAAAGTAGCCTATGTTATTCTAGGGTATAAGCTATCTCTAATCCAAATTTCATCAAAATCTGTTGAGCCGTTTGAGAGTGAAGTATGATGATGATAATTATGAAAAGTAGCCTATGTTATTCTAGGGTATAAGCTATCTCTAATCCAAATTTCATCAAAATCTGTTGAGCCGTTTGAGAGTGAAGTATGATGATGATAATTATGAAAAGTAGCCTATGTTATTCTAGGGTATAAGCTATCTCTAATCCAAATTTCATCAAAATCTGTTGAGCCGTTTGAGAGTGAAGTATGATGATGATGATGATAAAAAGTATCTTATGTGTTATTTCAGGGTTGTTATAAGCTATCTCCAATCCAAATTTCGCCTAAATCCGTTCTGCCGTTTGAGAGTGAAGTATGATGATGATGATGATGATGAAAAGTATCCAATGATTTATTCCAGGGTCTACATTCCAAATTTCATCAAATCTGTCCAGCCTTTATCGCGTTAAAATTCCCTTAACAAACAAACAGACAACGTTTCACTTTTATATATTGGTATGGATATACGAGTACATCAGCGCACACACACACACACACACACACACACACACACACACACACACACACACATAAACGGATTGCAGCGGGGCCGAATTTTAGGCGTAAATTTTGTAAAACAGTAACTCGTTTTTTTTCTTTTATTTTCGAGGCTGGCTGGTCGCTCGCCTGATATAAAACGTCCCGCCTGCCCGTAACAGTTGCAGTGCCACCCAGAACTTTGGTTGCAAAATCTAGCGCGTCACTGCACTGCGCTCGACACCCTGAGACATTGGTTTTTAAAGTCTGATTGCCCAGTAATTTCGCTGGAAACATTGCCCTTCAAACCGAAACACAACACTACTGCTTGGCGGCTGAATATCTGACAATGGTGTGGTACTTCCCCATACGGCTTCTTGCGAAACAGGCCTACCACTAAAAAACATTAAAAAAAGTCAATTTCTGTGTTGTGCCAGTTAGAATACAGTCTAAGCCCACCCATGCAAGAAGCGCCAGAAGTTTTTAGGCAGTTAAGAGTCTCCCGAGATGCATTTTAATAAATAGATCCCTAAGAATCCATAATTGTTAATAAATAGTATAGAGGATTCGGTGATGACTATGCGAAAACGAGGATTCTTATTAACCCATAAATAATCATATTTAAATGATGCACTCCTTATCTCATACCTACGCGTGTATATTAAGTTGTGATTAATTAACTAATTTTGCACTCAGGTCCGATAACAGACTGGCATTTTAATAAGCACCAGTGTCAACTCCTTTTTTTATTCCTTTGAATGACGAGTCGTGCAGGTCGCTCGCCTGATGGTAAGCGTAACGCCTGCCCATAACAGCGCAGTGCCACCCAGAACTTTGTATCAATTGTAAAAAATTACGCGGCACTGCCCTGCGCTCGTCACTATGAAACAGTGGTTTTTAAGTCTCATGCCCAGTATTTTCGCTGGAAAAAGTGCCTTTCAAACCGAAACACACTGCTGCTTGGCGTAAAAGGCTCAAAGTAACGCTCGTATTGAACACCTGTTCTATTCTAATCCCTTCTCTGTTGCTAAAATAATTTAATTCTTCATATACCGACCAGAAAAGTTACCTATACCTGTCATGTAAGTAGAAATATTTGCGCTACCTAGTCCAATAACTTCCGCTCCCAGTTGTCTTTTCTTAGAAATAATCTGTGTCCACATTGTCCACCATAAAGGGCACTGGAAAGTAGAAGATTCTGTTAACTGTTATTATGCATTTTGTTGAAATGCAGCAGATAGAGTGGCGTTGCGTCCTTCTAAGTCCAAGAATTGTTTTAGGTCACTGAGTCACCCCAGCTGTTCACTCTACACTCCTTTACTCTTGGCTTCAACATTAATATCTTCACAGTTCAGTGTAAACACATTAATACTAGTGATCTGCTGACCCACGAGAGAAGATAACCTCTGCTGTCACGTAAAGTGCTGACCTTGAGATAAGATGGTGAACGCACTAGGAAACAAACACTACACTACCCGTCAGCTTTACTCTTGAAAAAACTAGAAGTAAGAATATGACCATCCAGAATTTCTATTGCTTAAGGTTAATCAAGTACCTACGCAAAATCAGTAACGTAACGGCCTTGTATGAGTGTGTGATAGCTCCCTCGACCTTAAGAAGGAGTTACGTGATAACATCGTCGCTAATCACTTAATCATTCATACACTATTGACAGTTGTTATAAGAGATCACCACGTTCTTGGAATATTTAAGGCTGGTTACGCAGCAGTGCCTTTTTACATGCGGACCGACCGCAAGGAGCTCCGAAGCGCAGACATGTGGCGTCAGAGAATCGTTTTACAGCGACGCGGATTGCTCCGTAAGGAACATGCTCCATGTAGAGTACTGCTGTGGCCTTCAGATGCGGACGGACCGTACTCATTGCTCTGAAAGCAGCCTAATAATTGAATACTTTCTAGTTCTAACAATTTTTTCGTCTTGTTCCAGGCGATAAAGTATCTGCGGCAGAGTAGAATAGCCGGCCACCATGTTGCGACCGGAATCGCCTCTCGCTGACCACCGCAGCCTCCTTCCCAGGCGGCTGCTGCCCGTCAAGGCTCAAATAGGCCCCGCAGACAAACGGAAGAACCGCCGGTCCCTCGAACTCAACCCTCCCTCCAACGACCATGTCTCCTACGAGTACCCGAAACTGCTCATATCGAAAACGACAGACTCGCTCAACACCGAATGCCCTCGCAAAATTATCAACAAACAAGACTCGACGGACAGTCTCAAACGCGCTCTGCTGCTCGATAAGAAAGCCGTGATCAAAGAAGCCGACAAGAAGGTTCAACTAGCGAAACAAGACTCGAGCGAGAGTCTGAAGAAAGCCCTGCTATGTCGGCAGGATTCGAATGACAGCGCGAAGAGAAAAGATACTGATCCGAAGAGGATAGAGAAACCGAATGAGGTGAAGCGAGTGGCGGAGATCAAGCGAGGGAGCGATAAGAAAGGGTTTTTGGAAACTGATATTGACGAGCCTTGTAAGAGGATCTACGAGAGACGGACGGGATGCGCTCGTCCGACTCTACCCCCGGTCGCCGAGAGAGCGGCGGCCACCCCCAGCTCTCCAAACGGGAGTCCCATCGCGCCGAGCGTGGCAGCCGTAGCGGAAGGCCTGGTGCGGTGGGGCAGCGGCCTTCTCTCTGGGAAAGAGGAGCCAGGCCTGAAAGCCGCTACTAGCTGGTACGGCTATGGTACGCTCCCAACTGACAGTGATAAGGTAAGATAAGTCGTAAAAGTTTATTTCATCAGCATTTTGTGTATATCGCCGCTCCACCTAGCCGGAGGGCGCCCTATACACTACCTTTGCCGTGTCGCGGTCTCCACTCAAGAACACGTTTACCGTACCGGTTATCCGGTATTCCTTCGACAAATATGACCAGGTTTCTTTGAGTTACATAAATTATTAATTATTATTGCAGTTGGATGTCACGTGTCCTCAAACGTGTCAAGTGATAAAGGGTTTGATTTATTTCCACAGTACCTACAGTAAATGTTGTTTTATAATGTACCTATACTAACTCATAATATTCCACGTATTTGTAACTTGAAAAAACACACACTTGAAAATTTATGTTGCGTCTGTTTTGCTGATCAATCCGAGATGGCAATTTCATTACTATGCATTATTAGTTATTCTATGACTATTCGTGACTCTAGTTTTGCATCGACACGCTTGATCGGATTACCTAAATTTTTAACACCTATTTTGTGTGACATGTGGTGTCTCGATCTTAATTCAAGGTAAGACTTAAGAGCTTATCGCATCTAAAGTCTAATTGAATCACGTTTGTGTTTTTTGTTTTCTTTGAGTATTATCACAGTATATATCCATACCAATATATAAAAGTGAAACGTTGTCAGTTTGTTTGTTTGGGGAGTTTTCACGCGAGAACGGCTGGACGGATTTTGGTGAAATTTGTAATGGAGCTTATACCCTAGAATAAAACATAGGATACTTATTATCCCGAAAAATTGAAAGTTTTCACGGGAAAACTGGAAGATGTTGATTACTAGCTATAAGGAACGGTTGCCATGGAAACGAAATAACAAATCTGCCAAAAAAAGCAAGAGCGTTGGTGCTATACCTACTTTTGCATTGGTTTTTAATATCCTAGAAGAACATAGGATTTTTTTTCTCGATAAACAGTAGTCCACGCGGACGAAGTCGCGGGCGGGAAAGCTAGTATTATATATACTTACAATATCTTACAATATCTTTTTTCTCATAATAAAGCAATAAGAACGAAAAAGTCTGTACAAAGATAATTTAAAAAAAATCTTTGGTACTTAAAATAAGCTACTAAAGAAGCACATAACATTTTAAAAAATCGCGTCTCTGTTTATTTATTTGTTTGACTGTATGTTTATTCGTGCGCCACTTAAAAACTACCGGACCGATTGCGATGCGGTACATTTTAAAAAAATGCGTCTGTCTGTTTATTTATTTGTTTGACTGTATGTTTATTCGTGCGCCACTTAAAAACTACCGGACCGATTGCGATGCGGTTTTGGGGTACTAAAAGCTGGGGTAGGTACTTGGTATCTTAATCCGATGATTAGATGCCGGGCAGTCGATAAAAACTATTGGACGGCTGAACGATTTTTGAACAAATTTAGTATATTGTACTTTATAGGTTACTTTTGGTTCTGGAATAACACGTATGGGCTACTTTTAAATGAAATGACCACGCGGGTAAAGCCGCGGGCACAGCTAGTATTACAATATGTCTTCTGTGGTATTTTTACGCAAGTGACAAGTAAATGAGTTATCATTCATTACTTACTGTTAAATAAGCGTGATACCTCATTGTCAGCGATTGGTAAATTGTTTTTTTTTCTTAACCTATACTGTCCCACTGCTGGACAAAGGGCCTCCCCCATTTTCTTCCATGTATCTCTATCACCCGCCAGAACCGACCTACAGTCCTGGTGTGTCTGTCCAGATCGTCGCGCCAACATGTTGCCTCATTTTAGTTTTGTTCGCATTCGGGGTTTTTTTTTTTTTTTTTTTTAATGTAACATCAGATGCTAAAAAGCAGGTTTTCCCTATAGTAAAACCCTGATTAAAATCCCACATCTTCAAATGATTATATTGTATTAGGAATTAACATAATATCTCCATCCATTATTTCTGTTTTTATCTGTCATAATAAGGATAAAGATCATTAAAGATAAAACGGGATTTAGCCTGCCTTAGCTTTACGTTTATACTTTGTAAACTTTAAATTAAGAGGAAAGGCTGTGGTCATAAAGTCGACATAGAGGGACACTCGACGTTGCGCATCGATATTCGGCATCGGCATTTAGTAAATTGGGGCTCCGGTAATTTATACTGATAGAATAAAGCAGTAAGTAAAAAAAAGTCTGTACAATGAAGATAATAATATACTGAACAGGAATATAAACTTTAAAAAATTGTGTCTGCCGGACCGATTGCGATGCGGTTTTCACTGTTGGCCCAGGGTATGACTTAAAAACTGGTGTACTTGGTATCTGAATCCGATGAGTAGAAAAAACCAACTCTATAAAAAGCAATTTGGCGGCTGAACAAAATTTAGTATATTGTACCTACCTTATAGGTACTTTTGGTTCTGGAATAATTTATAGGGTACTTTTATCCCAGAAAAATGACCACGCGAGCAAAGCCGCGGGCACAGATAGTAAGTAATAATAATAAACCACCTGGATGAGATCGGCGCAATCCGGCGTAATCTTCAATGAAAGATAAGGCTTATCCAGCAGTGGATGTGGACAGAGAAGCTGGCAATAACTAGAAACCTAATCTCGTGCTAACTCATACAAAACGTATCTTAACAGATACTGAAACTTTCAAAAGAAATGTAACATTTCTTGTTGATAAAAATATCTCAGTAATCCAAGGCAAGGACAAGTCAGGGCCGAAGCGAAACACATTCGCATTTTCATCAGTAATATAAAATTTCGTCATACGCTTTCATTTCTGTGGATAGATTGAGACTGGACGGAAATGACTACAAAACTGCCAAATTTCCAATCTGTGTACGTATTTCAACTCCGCGGGTTCATATCCATAGCTCACCCTATAGTTTCCGATCGTGTGCTAATAGATTATAATTTCCATTGATTTTCTGCTTTATTTTACAAGACAAAGTACCTACTAGGGGAGTGCGAGCCTTGGCACGTTCGCGAGCGTTCCGCACTTCCCTTGAGAAAGACCATCGGATGTGGTTGAAACTATAGTTGGAATAATCCAACTGATATACGTGCGTAACTCCCGTTTTTGTGTTTTAAAATGTTTAAAACCTACGTTAGCTTTCATAAAATACTAAGTACTAATCGAGTTCCTAAAAACCAATGTAACTCCGCTTGGAAATAATCACCACATTGAATTTCCAACAAAGGAGTTATTGACCAAATATCCTCTTATTCTTATTCGAGTTGAAATAAAAATTAAACGGTAAGGCCTGCACTTATGTTATAAATGCCATGTAGCCGAGTGTGGTATTGGGTCGCAGGCACAACTCCTCCAAATATCCTTGTCAAAGGTACCAATCTCTAAATACGTTGAACGGTTTAAAACAAGCTGTGTAGATGTATATATGCCTGGAATTCAATAACACCGCTCTAAATTCATAACAGCTGCGCAAACAAATAACCGTGTGTTTGCAAGAGGATGTTGTAGAAAACTTAGCTTTCGGAGCAAAACATTGTTGAAGAAATTGGCCACATTATATACTCGTAGACACGTCCTTGAGAAGCTGAGCTGAAAATAAATTACATTTAATACCTTACTATGTTTTGCCTGCGTCGTGACTTCGTCAGCATGGATAGCTTTTTAGCTTCGTTATCACAATAAAATTTATCAATCAAACTATATCCATACCAAAAGTCCATGACCAAAATTGGCGCAATTTTTCGCAAACTTTTTTTCGCGCGGCCATCAATGAAGCGAATTATCAATTCTAGATAGTGTAACAAACAAAACATACTCAGTCGATGATATTCAATAGATTTTGTACCTGGATGAAAATGTCAAAACATGTTATAATCGACGCCAAAAATAAGGAGGTACTCAAACCGGCATGTTCATATACAACTGCATATTACTCCGTACTCTAGACAGGCTCTTGACGAACGTCGCAATTATAGAATTTGATTATCGCTATTTAGGCGTTGATAGCAGTAGTTTGGCAGTAGTGAGCGTCCACGGAACTAAAGTTTTTGTACTACTATTTATTCTGCGTCAGGAGATGAACACAATGTCAATTTTAGTTCCATGGACATTCGGTGGGACGCTTTGAATCAGCACAAACGAAATTACGGCACAGCAAATCCATAGAGTTCAGTGGACATATATCATTGAATTTTATGAATAGATTTGGATGTATTTTTTTATTTGAAAGTTACATTCTAGGTAGTAGGTACTATTATTTACTCTGTGATTTACGTATACTTCTTAGGTATATATTAGGTTAGGTATACATTATAGCAAAATTGTGTCGAAAGTTTTTTTTTTAGAAAATCTATTTGTATTATGTCAATTTATTTTGCTCAAACAATAATGAACATGACAATTTGTAATATAGCTATCAGCGCTTTAAATTCAAGTTATAACAAATCTAAAATAGCATAGTGCTACCAGTTTTTACATGGTTTTTTTGGCCACTGTTTAAGAATCAGTTATTCTGTTAATGTACCATCTAGTGGCGCAACTTTGGGGCATAACTTTACAAATTAAGTAATTACAAGCGTAATCACGTTTCATGCCACTGATGTTCGCGTATGTACATGGACTTTGTCAATTCTCATCTACAAGTTCAATGCCATGACGGACATCAAACAGTTGAAAAACTATGTCAATAATTGTATTAACTTTGTCGTCGCTAACACAGTAACACTTATTCACGAGATTCTGTTGCCAGCAAATTATCTGATTCGATCACGTCTGTTCGCCTGTGTGTGTGTGTGTGTGTGTGTGTGTGTGTGCGTGTGCGTGTGCGTGTGCGTGTGCGTGTGCGTGTGCGTGTGCGTGTGTGTGTGCGTGGGCGTGTGCGTGTGTGTGTGTGTGTGTGTGTGTGAGTGTGTGTGTGTGTGAGTTCTCCTACTTTAATTTTACCAGACTGCGGAACGCAAGCCCGGTAATTGTTTATCAGCTTATATAATTATGTATGTATGTCTGTTCCTTTGTGGCTCTATATAGACCAAACGCGTGGACCGATTTTGATGATTCTTACGTCAGTCGTTTTGTCTTAATCTTGCGAGTACTACTAAAGACATGACATTAATCAAAGTTCAATATGGCGACAACCAGATGACAAATTGTGAAAAAAAAAACGACGAACTATGTCAAATGGGGTATCATTGAATAGGTATTTGAAAATCATCTTTAGGTTTCTCTTATTATTTTTCATTTCGAATGACCGTTTAGGATCTATTACGATTTAAAGTTGGTTAGCAACCATTGTCATTACATCTTATATATATATAAACAAAAAGTAAAAAAAAGTATTATAGTAAATAAGTATATAAAACCCGACTGCGAACAAAACTAAAAAGAAACAAACAAGTTTTAGATTTTAGATTTTGAAATATAAGATGCAGTCGGAGGCATGAAGAGTTAGCTCGCCAGGTTCTAGCTGATCCCGTCAAAGGAGAAATAAAATGCAGATGCCTCCGAATGCATCTTACATTTCAAAATCATAAGTCTAAAGCTTGTTTGCCACTTTTTATTTTTGTTCGCAGTCGGTTTTTTGATTTTATAATAATGTATTTTAATTGTTTATAAACACTGTCATAGCTCATTGGGCACTGTTTATCACGTCTCGATGGCAATCAGGAAACAGTTTCGCGGCATACGGACGCGGAACGTTCCTTTTACGTACCGATCGAGTATTTGTTTGAAATTCCCACCGTTTTTTGCTGTTATGAGGAAGCGTATTCTGGATCGCACGCTCTATGTCACACTCGGTAATCAACAGCTGGGGCGATCGCACGCGCTACCCACGAATAACGAACGAATTCCGCTCTCGATTTCTTCGGTTTTGTTCTCGAAACATTACTAGTGATTCTAGAAAATCTATGCGAAAATGACGTCATGATGCAGTGTGTGTTGTGATAATTGTGATAGTGAAGTGATAACAGAATTACCAAACGATAATAATCGATTAATTTGACGTTGATCGATTGTTGAATCGAATTGTCGAGATGCCGAGTGAGTTGCGCCGCGCAAGGGTAAGGTTACGAACTTTGCAGAACCATAGTCATTACTCATGTTTGTGGTTTTTCCTGTTTTAATTTGGAAATCCGTAATGAATATATTTAGATTGACTAGTCGACGGACAGATTTGAGTGCAGCAATTATACTGCTCTGGAAATAACTCTGACAACATTTTATTTTGCATTATCGATGGTAGGTACAAAGGCAAAGGTATAATCTTGAGTTGTACCTAAAATATTAAATTAGATCTGAAATAATGTCGATGAAGCAATAGTGATGTACAAGGCCGATGGTAAGTGGCTTTGTCGAAAGATCTTATTTATATCTTAATAGATAGAAGTATTTATAATTACAATATTATTTGTCTATGCGTCCTGTAAGGTGCAGATAAGGGATCATTCTGGCATACCCCGTATGTATTTAAGACTAAAAATACCACCAATTCATCATCATTTTACTGTCCACTGTCAACAAACAACAATTATTGTAAGTGTAATTTTACTGCCTCCTCCTGTTTTTCCAATATTAACTGACAACACACAAGGTACATGTCAACAAGAAGCGTACGTAACACGTGGCTATTTTTGTCTACGGACAGAAACAAACATTATTATTTTTATGCTACTCACTAAGCAGAGCAAGGTCGTGGACGATCCATTAATATCTTCTTAAGACTTTATAATGTTCAATTAATCTTGGTGGACGTTTCCATGTCAGTTGAGTTAAAATTATGTAATTTGTGCGTACTGTTAACAATTTACAAAATTGTTTACTTAATTAAAGATTTCCACAAAACAATATTTAAACTTGCATCGTTCGCTTCGCCAATCATTCTTAGGATTAATAAAGATAACAATTAACAAAAGCCAATGACAATTTTCCTGGGGCAGGTTGAGCAATTCGTTTTCGCGTGGCCATTACTGGAACACGGAATTATCAATTCTAGAAAATGTAACAAACAAAACATATAATTACATGTATACGCTAAACTCAGTCCGAACCGAGATATAGAGGTTACAAGTTAAGACATATGGTATAGAAATAGGCGCATATTTTTTCGCGTGGCCGTTTCTGTTATCTGGAATTATCAATTCTAAACGAATACTGTTTACAAACTAATTGATAATTCAATGTTTCATTGATGGTAGCGCAAATAAAATTGAGTCACCTGGTTTAAAAATATGTGAACCTTTTAGAATAAGTTTGCTTTGTTACACTATCTAGAATTAATAATTCTAGGTATCATTGAAGGACGCGCAAAAATAAAATAACGCCGCTAGCATTAAAAAATGTAAGCCTCTATATCTCGGTTCCGACTGAGTTTAGAGGTATATTTGTCATAGTAAGTTTTGCTTCTTACACGGACTGGAATTGATAATTTCAAGTTTAATTGATGGCCGCGCAAATAAAATTGAGTAACCTGCTCTACAAATATATAAACCTCTATATCTCGCTCCGGACTGACTTTAGAGGTATATTTGTCCTAAACTGTTTTGTTTGTTAGTGTCTAGAATGGATAATTCACAGTTTCATTGATGGCCGCGAAAATAAATTGCGTCAAATGCCCTACAAATATGTAAACCTCGATATCTCAGTTCGGACTGAGTTTAGAGGTATATAGATGTCATATTTTTTTTTATTTGTTACACTGTTTAGAACTGATTATTCCATGTTTCGTTGATGGCCGTGCAAGTAAAATTGCGTCATCTGCCCTACAAATCTGTAAACCTCTACATTCCTGTTCGGACCGAGTTTAGAGGTATACTTGTCATAATATGTTTTGTTTGTTAAACTGTCTAGAATTGATAATTACACGTTACATTGAAAGCCGCGAAAAAAAATTACCACCTGTCCTACACAAATGTATGGAAATATCTTAACTTCAAACCTCTTTATATCGGTTCTGACTGAGTTTAGAGTTATACTTATCAATAAACGCGCGAGCGAACCGTCTCCTTTTCTGCTTGGGCAAAAATGCTTTCGTATGTCCGGCTGTTCTCCGCTACAGGTCGCATTTCTCAAACGATTCTCGTGAAATTATGTCAGCAGAATCGATAATTTTTTATATTGTTTTGTCGATTCAGATTATCGAAATTTTTCAAAATGGCTTACATATGGGGCCCATATTAACAAATGTCTCTCAGCTTTTTGTTTTAAGGTGCGCGATGAACATTTCTTCAGTTTTAAGATAGATAGATAGATAGATAGATAACTCTTTATTGTACACCACATAGAACAAAAAATACAATAATATCTAAAACATTTATACAAAATAAATGGGACAATGGGCGGTCTTATCGCTAAAAAGCGATCTCTTCCAGACAACCTTTGGATGGAAAGGAATTAATATACGGCAAAGACGGTGGTGCATTATAGATAGATAGATAGATAAATTCTTTATTGCACACACCACAAACAAAATCAACAAAAAATAAAGGAAAAATAGCAGAAGAAGTGTACAATGGGCGGCCTTATCGCTAAAAGCGAAACATAAGCGCATTATAATATAACAAATAAATAATAAAAACTGAATACAATGAATAAACATATATATACATATATTCCAATATACCTACACATAAATATGTAAATATATAGTACAGTATATATATATATATATATATATATATATATATATCCATATACATAGTATATGCATTATAATAAATTACATTTACTACATATACATTTACAAAATATATACAAACATAATAAAAATAATATACAGTGAAACCACAACAGAATAACAACAAAATAGCAAGAAGTGATATTAATTAGATAGATAAAACTTCTTTACTTGAAGTTTAAAAACAGGGAGTGACTGGGCTCGCCTTATAGTAACTGGCAGAGCGTTCCATAGGCGAACTGCTTGGATGGTAAATGAACTGCCATAAAAAGAGCTTCTATGTAGAGGGATCATCAAAGCTAAATTTTCTGATGACCTGAGTGACAACTTGTTAGAATCAGACAGGAAATTAAAACGTTCCATAAGATATCGCGGGGAGGAGGGATTAAACAAAACTGTATAAAGAATAGAGAGTATATGAGCATTCCGGCGGAGGCGTATTGGAAGCCACTTGAGCTTAGTGCGAAATTCAGAGACATGATCATATTTGCGCAAACCAAATATAAATCGAATGCAGAAGTTTTGAAGACGCTCAAGTTTGTTTAGCTGGTCCTCAGTAAGATCTAGATAGCAGGCATCGGCATAGTCTAAGATTGGGAGCAGAAGTGACTGCGCAAGAGCAATTTTAGTGGCAGTGGGCAAAAAATTTCGGAGTCTTCTGAGGGAACCTGCACAAGCAAATAGCTTTCGACTGACGGTTTCCATCTGAGGAATCCAAGTAAGGCTCTGGTCTATAATTAGACCTAAATTTTTGATACTCTGACTATATGGAATAGTGGACCCTCCAAACACAACTTTGGGTAGAACTGACCAATCAACTTTTGATATCATTCTGGAGCTGCCAAGAATTATTATTACCTGTGTTTTAGTAGGATTTATTTTTAGCCCATAAGCTTTACTCCAGTCAGAAATATGGCGTAAATTGGAATTAGTAGTTTCTATGGCAAAAGAGAGAGAGCTAAGTGAGGCTTAAGCTATGCAAAGACAGACTCGCGAGGTCTACAGCCCACAGAGCCACTAGTAATAATGATGTTAAGTTCAAACTGTGTAAATGAAATATTTATTGCTATTCACACGAGACTCCATAAACTGGAACATTATGATTCATGGTGCCTACGCGTCAGTAATTGCCGTTTAAATTCGCAGAAATACATTTGGTCGGTTCGGTATCTAACTAGCAGTGTTTGTTTTATAATATTTACCTACTGGTTTTAACCGTTACGTGTTAGTTTCGAACAATGGTGTCTTTTTCATATCTCACTAGGTTAATATACTCCGTTAATGAACTCGTGAACCCATTTAGTTATTTACTGATTCATTTATCAACACCTTGTTGTATCGTTAGTCGTAGGGGAATTCATTTCGTTTTATCCTTGACCATTTGATTAAGACTGTTATGAAGACACGCAGAAATTCACCTACATACAAACGTAGCTTCGAGTTCGTTTTTTTATTTTTTTATTCAGGCTATTCTTTCCCACTGCTGGGCAAAGGCCTTCCCTATCTCCTTCCAAGCATCCCTGTCCATGGCAGACCAATCCCGCAGAAAGGAATCCAAGTCATCTCGTTTTCTTGGTCTATCCCGTCGTCTTTGACCGACATCGGGTGTCATTTTGCTCACGTGGCCCGCCCAGTCCCATTTCAGCCCGGCTGTCTTTTCGCCAACATCAGCAATGCCTGTTTTAGAACGCAGCGTAGTGTTTGGAACTCTGCCAGTTGTCTTTATTCCTAGTTCGTTCAATATTTTTTTTTAGCATCGCTCAAAATCTGTGTGATGTAGTATAGACTTTCAACATAGTGTGGTTAAAGTATTAGTCTCGTAAAAAGTCTACACCTCTCTATCTCCCAACCCTTTTTCATATTATTTTTCTGGTTTGTCTAATTAACCCATTTGTTTTGAAATAATAAATTTGACAAAGATAGGTACAGCTATATTTTTTCACTGAAAAGTTAAAGTTGCACTTCTTTAGTAAAGTAAACTTTTTCTTCTTTTTGTATGTAAAGGGAACTACGTATTATTACGTATACTTATTTTACTATGTAAATTTATGTTAGAATCGAAAAAAAAAAAAAATGTAGCTTACTTTACTTCCGCCAAAACTGTAAGTCAACTATCTCCATGCTTCTAAATGCTAATGCAAATCTGCAAGCTCCATTAAAGCAATGACTTTACTCATTAATTTTGTTTTGTTCTCAAGTCTCAAGTTTATTTATTTAAGTTCATTATCTTATCATGTTCAACAGTACAAGTGGACAGACAAAAAACATTGCCTTTCCATACCTAAGTCTGTTTTTACGATTCGCTTGATTTTTCCTTTGATATCATTCGTTTCATCTGTTGTTGTGTAAAAAAAAACCTTGTCTCCAATTAGTTCAGGTCTTTAGCATCATTATGCATGGATATCCATTGCACCGTCCTACGCTGACTTGGAAACAAAACATCTGTGAAACTGTTTAGGTTTAACGATAGTGTATTTCCGCTTACTGTCTTTTATGAGTCTATTCAATATTGTAAAGAATGTATCTAGATTTTTCTCAATTATTTCATTCTAAATTATTTGCAAACTTTATGATGAAACTTTACCGCTGAATTTTAGTAACTGAACAAAATTAAAATAGAAATTAATGGTATCTTACATTTTACCCAATTTTGTATTAACTTATATCATGTTTTCCTGTCTTATATTAATACTGTACGTAACCAGGTAGGAACTAGGCATTTCCTGCACATATCTTTTCAACACATTAATTATGAATCAATGCACATGAATGCACATTACTCATATTTATCGCGTTTTAAACCCATCGTTATTTTTGCACGCTTCACGCATGTGAATCCGGTGGTGTTGGTTTTCCCAAAGAGCCTTCTCTATTAAACAGTGTAACGTTTCGGAAAACATCTGTGTAAAAGTAAAGTAGCATGGTTCTCTATTTTACTGCACGGTGCAGAAAGGCCTTAAAAGTCGAGACACCAGAAATGCCAAGGCGGAGACAGGAGGCAGCCTTGTGGCCGGGTACAGGTGCGATGGTTAATGGCCGGTTCCTATATCTTAAAACGAACCGTTGTCGCTTACTGTCCGTTAGAAACCTTACATCCCATTTTGAAAAATTCAAGTATGGCTCCATTTTCAAATGCGAAAAAATATTTTTTCTTCAAATTTTATAGTAAGGGTATAAAATTTAAGGCCTTGATAAGCACGTTAAGCTAGTTATTTATGCCCCTGTTATTTGCGCTCCATAACCTAAACTTTATTGGCTTCGAGTACCAAATGTTGTGACACTTCTAACTCTGCACGTGTAATTATCTGTCTCACTTGTAGAAGTACTTGAATTTCCTGAAGAAATTAATTGTATATCTCAATATTTGTTACCTTTCTTATTGATATACAACAGAGGGCTAGTTCAGCGAGTCGTCCCACATAGAACCAAGGTCACCGACATAGCTCTAAGGATAAGCAAGCTAAAGTGGCAGTAGGCTGGTCACATTTCCCGAAGAACCTATCACCGTTGGGGTAGACGAGTTCTCGAGTAGAGACCACGTTTAGGCAAACGTAGTGTAGGACGCCATAGGCCTGGTGAAGTGACGACCTGCGAGAAGCGGCTAGAAGAAACTGGATGAAGAGAGCTGAAAACCGAGTTCAGTGGCGTACGTTAGGAGAGGCTTACGTCCAGCAGTGGACAAATATAGGCTGATGATGATGATGATGGTTACCTTACTCCACCTTCCTTCCTTAACATTTTTTAAATCATAGAAAAGTACATTACCTTGAATGGTAATTTGATTACCTACATTTAAATCTAAATCAAATATTATTCAAAAAAGACGACATTGAAAAACCAAAGCCTGATATTTATACTCGGCTAATTCAATAATATCTACATATTGCTGGCGTTACCATCACTTGAGTAAACATGCCAATACCAACCGACTTTGTATAAATGTAATGTTCCTTAATAAGCTACTTTGAAAGTCAAAGTAATTGAAGTTTATAGTTTCGAGGGGCCTTCTAGGCGGCTTAGAACAAAAAAACACAAGATCAATATACCATTATTTTTTGAGCTTTCATGCAAATAAATACTTAGGAAGGTCCGTGATAACTAAAGTCAGACTTTTAATGAGTACAAGAAAATGGTCTGGTCAAAAGTTTACTTTGTAAAATAACGCTGCCAACTTTAATGTCGTAGTAGTGGGATTTGTTTCAGCGATTATTCAAAGAACGGAACAGAACAGGAATATACTCTAGAAAAACGCTTGTAAATGTACTGCGCAGTATTAGTAATTACTTAATGGTGCGATGGTGGCCTAACGGTTCTATAGTGCAATTTACCAATGACTTTTCTAAGTTATGTTCGGTTTTCCATCGCTCCGTGCTTCGGAGGGCACGTTAAGCTGTCGGTCCCAGCTGTTATTGATTAATAGCAGTCATTAAGCCATGTCAGAGGCCTTCGGGCGGCTTGACAAACTCTGACATCAGAGGGCAGCACTACCTCATACGACAAACAAAACAACTTAATCATTGCATACCTTTTTATAAGTAAGGAGGGTAAGCTGATATGTAACTATACGACATTATCCTATCCTACAAGTAAATAAAATTGAAATGTCTGTTTGTAATGTCAAAATAATAGTTTTTTACTAAATGCATATGAAAGTATATACGGTACTTATAACAAGAAAACAATTTAAAAATGTTTTGGCTGTCTTTCTGTTTGTTCCCGCTAATCTCCGGCTGGACTGATTTTGATGGGACTTTCACTGGAAGATAGCCGATGTTATAAGGAGTAAAAAGGTTTTTTTAAGTATTAGGGTTCCGCGCAAAAAATAAAACTCATGAATTTTGACCACGCGGGCACCGCTAATTTATATATTATAATTAGTTACATTCGGCTAGTAATTATATACTCATTAATGTTCTCTCACTCGATTCAATTCTCTGAACTGAATGAGTGAACGTTTGTGTCAGCCAAGTCGCAGCAGTATTGATCTCATTAAAAGTGGGAACATTAGGTACTAGCTCCTCGGCCTTGGACCGCATAAATTAGGTGCAATGCACCTAATTGCAATTTGTCACAATCTGAGTGGCGTTTGTGTAGCTCGTGTCAGCAGTGACAATTGCTATTTCATTCGCGATACAGTCAGCGTATGTCTCTCAATCTTTGTTTTTGATGCACATGATGTATATATAGGCTGATGACGATTCTAGTCCAGCTGTTGTTTACGTGATATTGAAGAGTGCCATATCTTCCCCTTTAGCTAAATCTATCACCATCCTATATTTGTCCACTGCTGGACGTAGGCCTCCAATGCACGCCACTGAGCTCGGTCTTCAGCTAAATCTATGCGCGGCACTATTATTATTTCGCCAACAACAGCTACCCAGTAACTGTCAATTTGGTTAAAACTCCTTCATAAATGATGTAGGACAGTAACATGGACCCAAAAGTTGTAAAATTATTTCCACTGGGTGTTCATGAACTCTAAAAAGTTCAGAACTGATGTTATGTATCGGTTTGCTACAGTTTTGAATAAACATGAGTTCGTTAATGATTGGAAATGTTTTAAAACAAGAATTCCGTTCACACAGAACCGGTAGGAATCTCGCAAGTCGAGTGTAGCCCGGTAGTTGAACCGGCGTATTTTATTTCATTTCTACATATTTTAAAAGCTTTTATTTAATTTCACTTGTATGTATTTCTGTCCTGGAATCTTGCAACTCAAATTTCGAGCACTTCCCGATTAGCCATCCGGCTGAAACTTTCAGGGTAGATCACAAATGGATGACAAAGCGTATAAAAAAACTGTCAATAATTCATCCACTTCCATGCACTGAATCTGTCGGGCTGATATTAGACACACACGTTTAGTTCTCTTGACAATACATGGCTACTGCAGAAAAGTTTATTTTATTTCAATTATTCTTATTATATAGTATATTTCAAGTATGTACTCTATTTATATTACAATCTAGCCATCAATTAGGCTAATAATTAATTTAACTTTATCTGTTAGGTTGAATAAACTGAGAATGTGTCCAATAACACTTTTCTTCCAGTCACCATTATGGCGAAGACACTTTGTTCATGTGTACTTTATACGCAGCACTTGCACCAGCTTACACTAATACGAACGGTTTTGTTCTTTTGAGTCTTCTCACTATGTCCGACAACCACACACACTACACTATGTCCACACTATGTTCCTGTGTGGCCGACGAGCTAGATCGCCTCGACATTCACATTATGATGAAGTCTATATTCATGAGCTTCTGCATATTCTTTGACTACTTTATCAACTAACTCTATTTTAAGGCATATGGTCATTGTATTGAAGTATCTTTATCAACGAACTCTATTTTAAGGCATATAGTCTTTGTATTGAAGTATCTTTATCAACGAACTCTACTTTAAGGCATATAGTCATTGTATTGAAGTATCTTTATCAACGAACTCTACTTTAAGGCATATAGTCATTGTTCTGATCATTCTTTTTACCCGACGCGGCGAAGCATGGGAAGGGTAACGAGTTTAACAGTCTATGTATGTTTGTATGTATGTATCTATATATGTGGATGGTTCACCATAGCGTCGCCCCTATTGGTCCGATTTTGACAAGCGAGGTGTCAATCGATTCGTCTTCATTTATAGAGTGTCATAGGCTATTTTGTACCCGACCATAGTCGGGTTGTTAGTTTTTGAACTTATGTCTTTTTGTAAGTAGTACCTGTTATAATTTTGTAAGGTCCGTTAGTATTTTCTTAATTATTTTATTCATTAATCTTAATCAGTCTAAGTCTTCAAGAAAGCAACTCCAAATAGAGTTGGTCGTTTGCTCGAAGGTCTAAACTCTATAAAGTTTAGAGAGCACTCACCGCGTCTCTAAACCGTAGACTCTAAATTAAACCAACGGTTTAGAGACGTGCTGATGATGGCCCTTCTCTTATATACAGAACATTATTATTAGTAAAATTTCGCTTTAGGGCGTGTATAAATCACAACATAACTCACGAAAAACGAAAACACCATAATAACCGTAATGGCCTACGGTACGTGAAATTGGTTTTATATAAGCCAAAGGGCCAAAGTTGTAGCCATATAATATCTACGAAATCGACAGTTAGTTACCTTTTCGCAATAGCAAACTTAATGAGTGCTGTATGAAGTGAAACGCCTAATTAAATAAATGTGAGGATTAAAATAGCCTGTTTTTTCCCCTAATTGAGACCTTACTATTCTGCTTTTTACCTGACTGCGTGGAGGGTAATGGGTTTATCAGTCTATGTGTTTGTTATTTTGTGGCGCTTACATCCTCACAGGCGCCATACAAAGAAAAAGAAAAGAAAAGGTGACAACTATATTAGGTGGGGTATCATAGAATAGGTGACAAAGTCATATTTAGGTTTCTATTATAATTTTTTATTTCGAACTAGCTTTCCCGCCCGCGACTTCGTCCGCGCGGACTACAGTTTATAGCGAAAAAAAGCATCCTTCTAGGATATTAAAAACCAATGCAAAAGTAGAGCACTAACGCTCTTAAATATATATCTATGAACGCTCTTGATGTTTATTGATAGACTTGTTATTTTGTTTCCATGGCAACCGTTCGTTACAGTGAGTAATCAAAATTTTCTAGATTTCCCAATTCAAAGATTTTTACAATTTTCCGGGATAAATAGTATCCTACGTTTTATTCCAAGTTATAAGCTATCTCCATTCCAAATTTAATCAAAATCTGTCCTGCCGTTAATCGCGTGAAAGCTCCCCAAACAAACAGACGGATAACGTTTCACTTTTATAATATATTGGTATGGATGACCTTTTAGGATCCATAAAGATTTAAAGTTGGCAAAGCAACCATTTTCACTAAAAGTTTTGCCTCGTTTTAGTTTAGTTTGCAGTCGGTATTTATAAGCTCTTTCATTTATGTATTGTTTCACATGTGGCTTATAACTAAAATAATACGGAATATAAAATTAAACAAAATATAGTTTTGAAATTCACAAACGAAGCCCATTTTTATGAATCGTGGGGTTTCATAAGAAAGGGCTTCGTTTGATACTTTTCCTGAAACTCTGACAATAGTTAACCCGTATTTTGGGTTTTATACCCCGATATCAGGAACTGGACCTTCAAGGTTTGTTGGAAGTTCGCCTATAAGACAGATCTCTATGGATTTGCTTTACCGTACTCTCGGTTGTGCTGTTTCGCCGCACCGAGCGTACATAGAATTAAAATTGACATTGTCTCATCTCACGTTAGTCACAGAATAAATAATTACAACTACGTTTGTTCCGTAGACGCTCACTGCTGCCAAACTACTGTTATCAGCGCCAAAATGGCGATAATCAAATGTTTTCATTGCTACGTTCGTCAAAAACTTTTCTAGAGCACGGAGTAATATGCAGTTTTCTATGACATATTATTTAATTATTTTCTTTGTGCAGACTGTTTGGTACTTACTGCTCTATGAGAATAGATAGATATGTCATATCTACCATCTGATACCGGGCCAGCGAAGTGAAATAATCTAAATGTCTAATGTTTTTTTCTGGGAATTCCCCGACTTCTAATCTATCAATGGCAGGCAATCTTAGCAAACTGATGGATTGACAGTGATCACTTACCCGTACCCATCTTTCTTAAGAGACTGTCCTTAACTTTTTGAGATATTTAGAAATTAATATACCGATTTTGAAAATAAATAAATATAGGCAACAAGAATGGGCCATTTACACCAAATCATTTTTTGATGCTAATCGATCCTGTTTTTTATAAAGATCAATTGTCTATCGGACTAACTGAAGGTAAACTAGAAATTAAAAATCAATGTGTTTATGTGAGGGATTGTCACATAAACACTGAGTGCGACAAAGTGCCGCAATGTGTACGTAGTGAACAGTAAACCAAGGCTTCGCGAAGGTTCTTCGGCAGTTTGCGCAAGGACGCACATTCTATTGGATTCAGGCGAGGTAATGGCCACCATTATTATTTTTTGCTTACATCGATGTTTGTGAGCGCTGCCGGTAATAGATTTTGTGCGCCCTTTGCTCTTTGGTTATTATATTATAGCAATAAGAACGAAGAAGTCTGTACAAAGAAGATAATTAAAAAAAAAAGTCTAGGGTACTTAAAATAAGCAACTGAACAAGAATATAATATTTTTAAAAGTCGTATCTTTCTGTATGTTTATTCGCGCATCATGTAAAAACTACTGAACTGACTGTTGGATATCATAGGGTTTGACTTAAAAATTGGGGTACTTGGTATCTGAATCCGATGAGTAGAAGCTGAGCAATCGATAAAAATATTTTTGACGGCTGAAGAAATTTTGATCAAATGTTGGTATAGTGGTATTTTAGGTCCAGGAATAGCACATAGAGTACTTTTAACCTAGAGAAATGATCGCGCGTGTGAAGCCGCGGGCATCAGCTAGTCTATACATATAATAAAGCAAGTAAGTACTAAAAAAACTGTTTGAAGATAATTAAAACAATATGGTCTATAGGATGCTTAAAATAAGCTACTGAACAAGAATATAACAATTTAGAAAATCGTGTCTTTCTGTTTGTCTGTATGTTTGTTCGCGCTTCACGTAAATTACTTGAACGATTGCGATGCGTTTTCAAAGTTGGATAGCTTATGGTTTGACTTAAAAACTTTGGTGCTAGGTATCTTAATCCGATGATTAGATGCCGAGCAATCGATAAAAAAATATTTAACGGCTGAAATAATTTTGAAGAAATGTAGTATATTGTACTTTATAGGTGTAGTTCCTTGAATAACACGTATAGGCTACTTTTAAATGAATGACCACGCGGGCAAAGCCGCGGGCACATCTAGTTTACAATAAAATTCTTTGATTTTGAATTTTTGACTAGACAGAAAGACAAATCGTCTTTTTTTTCTGTTATGTAGTCCTCAAGGCCTTTAAAAGTCATCTTGTTTGTACAGAATTTTTGCCGAATCGCGTCGCAATCGTTCTAGTAGCTTTTTACGTGATGCGCGAACATACAAACAAACCGTCAGACAGACACCATTTAAAAATATGTTATATTGCTTGCACTTGTTGGTTCGCGAAGTTTCTTTATCTTTCTCGAAGTCTTTCTTACAATAAAGCAGCAAGTAAGAAAAAGTCTGTATAAAGAAAATAATAAAAATATATGGTCTAAGGGACTTTATGTAACAGTAACTTACATAAAGTCCTTTAGACCATATATTTTCTGTATAAAGAAAATAATAAAAATATATGGTCTAAGGGACTTTATGTAACAGTAACTTACATAAAGTCCCTTAGACCATATATTTTTATTATTTTCTTTGTACAGACTTTTTCTTACTTGCTGCTTTATTGTAAGAAAGACTTCGAGAAAGATAAAGAAACTTCGCGAACCAACAAGTGCAAGCAATCACTGAACAAACTGCCAAAGTGCCTTCACTTTGGCAGTTTGTTCAGTGATTCAGTGAACCACACCGATGTTTCCTAAATGCTATAAAAAGCGCTAATGTATTGCTAGAAATGTTTGTTTTGCTAACTGCTAATGTAATGTGATTGCTCGAAATATAGCACACGTAGAACAATAGCCCATCCATTTGGATAAAGTAAGGACTTTAGGTAATTGTCGGTAAATGAAGCTTAACCTCTATGGAATAGCGTTTAAATTGTTTTACGAAGTGTACCCCACATACAATTTGGTAGCTCTGCCGCAAAGTCGTAGTAGAGCAGAGCATTTTCATTAGAGATTTAAGAAAATACAATGTAAATATTGAGGTCAAAATCTTTTGAAAAGTTTTCTTTTAGGCTTCGTTCTTTTGAATTTTAAGTAACAAGCTACTATTAATACCGACCCAGAGGTTAGTAGATATCCCGTTGTCTAAGCGACGGCCCAAGCCGAGGTTCGTACCCCCCCGTAGGGCACCCGCCCTTGAGCAAGTCGCTAAAATTTAACTTTGTCGTGCGCCTTCTGCGTCACGCATTGCGGCGGAGCGCATTTGCTGTGGTACGCTGTAGAGGCCAGTAGAGGTCAACAGCAAGTAATCCTTCCTAAAAAATATATTTAAAAAAAATGGTTAAAAAAATCGACTTCAAATGGATTAACAGCTAATAAGTAACTAAAAGGAACATTAAGTTTATATGGGACTACATTGAATGAACAAAACAGCAACCATCCAAATCGGTTTAGAAATCTTACGAGATTTGAGACAAACACAAAACCAAAGGGAATTACAAAAAAAAAACTCGAAAACCCACAGTACCAATTTTGATACAATTTATAAGCACATGGAAAGTATAACCTCCAAAACAAATAATTTTCAAAATCGGTACGCAGTTGACGGAGAAATCGGGGTAAAAAAAAAAACTTTTGTACGAGTACTTAATACATTTAACCGGCTCCTTTTGAGAAGTCGATTAAAAAATAATTAGTACATCTTGAGTTTTCAGTTACAAGCACAGCATCATCGTATAAAGATCTGGTATTCCACGACTACTCTAGCAGCTGCACTTTATATATTAGTTCCGTTATCCTTACCGTTTCACACACATCCTCGACCTTCCTCATCCGTAAGTTATTGCTAGAGCCACAAGAGTTCGTGACCCTTCCCGTTTAGCACGAAGCTTGTGGTCGCCAAAACAGCTTTGTATGGGGATCGCAAACTTGGAATTATTCTGGGCTCCTGTTCTTGAGTAGTTTTGGGACTTGGGCTGTCTTTTGTTAGGGAGAAGGTTAAGCGGCTTATATTTCTGTCAGACTTAATATAATATTTATCCTAAGACTTTTCTGAAAATAGCCATGTTTTTATTGTACACCTTTAAACGGTAGCGTGTCGTACCTACCTACTGACTGACTCATAGACAACGCACAACCTAAACCAGTGGAACTAGAGATTTGAAATTTGGATATGTTCCCTGAGTATCCTAGAGGTGCTAAGGAAGTATTTTTTGAAACTCCATCTGCAAGAGGGTGAACGTGGTTGGCAAAGTTTGCACGCAGGCAATGCTGCGGGGTGCAGCTAGTTAGTTATGTGGTCCGAGGAGTTGTGAAAGCAGCAGACCTACATTAATCAAACGAATCATGCCCAGAAACGGCTAGGAATAACATCACCGCCATGCATGATTCCTTCATCAGAATTTGGTTCGATGACACATCAAACAAATGCAGTTGAATATAGCGCTGAAAAACTTCGTGGATATTGTCGAAACGGAAAAAGAAAAATATCAAAAAATGCTGAGTATATGTTCATGACGAGCTGCGGCCTGCGGTTTCACCCGCGTTGATTATGGTGTTGGCTGATGATGATGATCAAAAGAAGCCTATGTGTTAATCCAGGATATGAGCTATCCTGATACCAAATTTCATCCAAATCCGTTTAGCGGCACATGCCGTTTGAGCGTTAAGAAGTAAGAAAAACCCTATTTTAAAGATAGATGGCGCTAATCGGTTTTATACATTTTATGACGTTTTGTATGTACTATCAGTTCTAATGTAGGAGTTCTGCATCGCGCATACGAAGTCTTCCGCTCGTTAAGGGAGTATTCATTTATAAAACTCTAAGCTCTGATTGGCCTGTTTACGACAGTGGCTACACTTCTCTGATTTATAATATTAGTGTGAAGAAGACCACATCTACGAATGTAATTGACCTAATTCGCGGAACTGCCATCGCGACTAGAAATCAAGGCTTATCTAGCTATCGCAAAATACAACGTCTGACGGAGTAATCTCATCTCAAAGGCAGACACAATGTCTGTAGACAATCGACATAGACACGCAGTCGTCGAATGCCGTCGCCTTGGCAAAAACATCGGCTGGGTTCGGTACGCACGCACTGAGCCTTGTGCTAAATGTATATATTCTGTGGCTGAGGATAGCATGTCAATAAAACGTTTGTTAGCGATGTTATGTCACCACGATTCTGTAATCGTATATATACACACTAGCTATACCCGCGGCTTTGCACGCGTGTTCATTTCTCTAGGTTAAAAGTACTCTATGTACCCATAACACCTATACCAATGTACCATTTGATCAAAATCTCTTCAGCCGTCAAAAAGTTTTTATCGATTGCTCGGCTTCTAATATCTAGTCATTGGATTGAGATATCAAGTAGACCAGTTTTAAGTCAAACCCTATGCTATCCAACAGTGATCCGCATCGCAATCGGTCCAGTACTTTTTACTTGTTGCGCGAACAAACATACAGACAAACAGATAGTCATGATTTAAAAAAATGATATATTCTTGTTCACTGACCAGACTCTGCTTTTTAAGGGGTTTTTTCCATAAATATGCTGGGTCAACCACAAACCTGATAAATGTGAAACTTAACATATATGTTTTTGAGATCTTTATCTCTCTAAGACTAAGACCAAAACATGATTAACAGAATTTCATTCGATACATTTTCATATCAAAAATTACGTTATTTTCAGTAATATTTACATTGTTCCATTCAACGGCTTAAATTTTATCTCTAAATTAAATCTCACAGCAAGAAAATTATTTTTATTATCTAATGCTTCGACGAAATTTACCTAACTAAATTATTAGCCTGCCAATAAAATAAATAACTTTTGAGACATACGTCATATAGTTTCGAGCTAAATTGTGTGTTCAAACAGCGCTCGCGATATTCAACCTTGTTACGCAGGCACTTAAGTGCTTATTGCGGGTAGCGGGTGGCAGAGTGTAGGGGAGGTGGGAGTGGGGAGTGGGAAAATGTAACCTTGGAGCCTGGCCTTAAGTACCCTATACCATTTATTTGAATTATCTTCTTTGTACATACTTTTTGATTCTTACTTACTGCTTTATCATAAGTAAAGATTATAAGTTAGTTACGCATTACATTTCAAGGCTGTATTGGTAATTCCGTATTAGAGATAAGGAGGTTAACGTGGTAGATTATGCTCATAATACTCTTCTGATTCTGTTTCTGAGAAAAGGATTAAGCCCAACCAGGACGGTCGCACTCCGCAACAAGTACAAATAAATTCGAGGACCCAATATTCGGGTCCGTTCAGTCGAGTGTCAAGCGTGCGCTCGATGAGTCGCGCGCCTTGTACTTAGCGATAGAGCACCTACTTACGTAAAGTTATTGACAAACTTTATTCGTGTTTTAATTATGAGTACCAAGAAGAAAGCTAGAAAGTACTGCATAGCATTCGGCTGTTTGAATAGTGATAGAAATGACGAATTGTCATTATTTACGCTTCCAAAGGATATTGAAAGGTAATAAATTGTAATACCTATAATAGATCCTAGTTATGTAGTTAGATATTGATTTTTTTTTATTACGTAGGTTCCTATAGTTTTATGTTATTTCATTTGTGTTCCATACCGAAGCTACGCATATTTAAGGTTTTTCCGCGCAGAAATAAAGTCGTTTATTAAATCGATCAACGTAATTTTATAATTGATTATAGTAGGTATTGTTGATCGGAAAATGAATTACTGTGCTGACTTAGTAAGTAGCCTACATACTTTTAATACCTTTTATTACGTAGATAGCAATTTATTTTTCACTCATTAAAAAGCATGGAATTCAGACAGGCACCTTTATTCATCAAAGTGCAATACCTATTGGATATAATCATAATCAACCAACGACACGTAGGTAGGTATCTCACTAAACTTATCGGCGTTCTGAAAACGGGATAGGTAGGTAGTAAAAATGAGGTAGTCGGTCTATTCTGATAAGAATGTCATTGTATGTAATAGAACTATTATAAGTTATAGTAATAAGTAATAACATAATACATTATTACTTATTTATTCTGTTACAATATCTAAGTCATAACATATCACAGAATAATTAGTAGTACAAGTACCTAGTTATATCTTAATACAACCCTACCGAGATTAAACGGTTAGAGCAATGGAAGATCTCGCGCGTTGTGATACTGTGCATTCTAGCCTGCACGCGATGGGCGAAGGTAAATAGGTAAATATAATTGAAAGCTCGCAGTGCTGTGCGAGTTAAATTGCACTTTATAGCGTTGTAGCGAGAGTCGCTACGTATTTATATGACTTCACTCAGTTATCCTTCTGTACTTGTACTATTATTAATTCTGTGCTATAACCTAGCCTATTCATGTCACTGCAACTATGACTAAAACTTTAGTTTCAGTCATAGTTGTACATTGTTTTATTGGACTTGTTCAGCGACTATTGTCGCTGCATTTACTACATCAGGGGCGGATTTGTCTATAGGCCAAGTAGGTCTATAGACAAAGTCGCCTAGAGAGGGAAAAATAAAACGTTAGCGCGTCTGTGTGTTTTCGTACAGACATAGTAGATGGAGTGAGGAGAACATTTTAAGTCCAAGGTAGACATGCTAAACTTGGCAAAAGAGATGTAGTCCTGATACAAAGTATTTAATGTTACTACGTCCAGAGAAATACACGACAATTAATCATTTCGTTCCGATTAAGAATGGGCCATAGTAGCGGGCAACAGCTAGTAAATTCATATGTTACCGTTAGAGTGCGGAATACGTTAATGTGCACATTAAGTAGGTAATCTGCTCATAACCGGGTACGATACGTTAAAGTGCGAAATTATACATAAAGTAGCAAATATCCGCACTTTAATTGGTAATCTGCACATTAACGGTTGCTACACCGTTAAAGTGCTGAAGAGAGAGAGAGTGAAACACTTTCATTTATTTATTTTTAATACCGTCGGGTGAGCATTACAGTTTCCCAATTCGTCTATCATCTGTTCAAAATGACAACAATCTTACCAACTACCATGAGCGCCGTGACGAGCGATCTTGTGCCACCTCCATCCACCGACTTTCTGCGATGTCTACAATGTCGTCGGTCCATCAAGTGGGGGGTCTCCCTACACTTCGCTTGCTTGTTCGTGGTCGCCATTCGAGAACATTTATACGGCCTGCCCATTGCCACTTCAACTTGCAAACTCTGAGAGCCATAGCTCCGGAAAATCCGTAGAAGAACCAAGGTTACTGACATATCAGTAACCTTGGTTCTTCTACGGATTTCCTCGTTTCGGATTCTATCACGTAGTGAAACACCGAGCATAGCTCTCTCCATTGCACACTACGCGACTTTGAGCTTGTGTACGAGACCAATAGTTAGCGACCACGTCTCTGTGCCGTATGTCATCACTGGCAACACGCACTGATTATAAACATTCGTCATGAGGCTCTGCGGTATTTGCGACGAGAAGATATGGCTTAATTTTCCGAACGCTGTCCATCCGAGTTGGATTCGACTTAACCTAACCTTATTTAAAAAGCTCAGCAAATAAATGTGAGTTTGTTTTATTTAACCTTACCAAACGTTTAAGAAATTAAATAAATAATTCCTATGAATTCGAATGTTTTATTCAAGTGAAGAACCTGTTTTATTAACTTTACCGTGTGCATGGTCGTCGTAATCTGAAAGGTAATCTCTGAGTAGTTAAAGTTCAGAATTAAATAATTTCTTGCACTTTAACGGACTTAACCGGGTAATGTGCAGATTATCAAGGTAATGTGCACATTAACTGGTTTACGTACATTAACGGTGACACATGTTTTAGCTCAGTATTGGAGCTGAGAAGGGGGCGGCTGGTGCTGCACGGCCTAGGGCGGGCAACACTGCCAGTCCGCCTCTGGACATTGTTAGTTGCATCGC
Source organism: Alsophila aescularia (assembly GCA_946251855.1). NCBI lineage: Eukaryota > Metazoa > Arthropoda > Insecta > Lepidoptera > Geometridae > Alsophila > Alsophila aescularia. Next base: position 56,922,261 of record OX276374.1, on the reverse strand, counting down.
ACATGCACAATATCGATTGTTCAAATAAATCCATTGTTTTTTTCTCGTCATAAACTGCTGTTGTTTATATCAGTGCCATGCCATTGATCTGTCGCATTGTATTCAAACAGTATATGTGCTGCCATCAGCCGTCTTGGTTTACGCACCTCATAATGTTAAATGCTAAACTGCATTGCGTCTATCTATCTATGAAGCAGTAAGTACCAAAAAGCCTGTACAATGAAGCTAATTTAAAAAAATAAAGCTACTGGAAAGGAATTCACGTGGAAAGGGTTTGATTTAAAAACTGGTGTACTTGGTATCTCAATCCGATGAGAAGAAGCCTAGCCTAATCGATAAAAAACTGACGGCTGAATTTGGTATTTTGTACTTTATAGAGTATTTTGTACTTTATAGAGTACTTTTGTACTTTATAGAGTATTTTGTTCTTTATAGAGTATTTTGTACTTTATAGAGTACTTTTGTTCCTGGAATAACACATAGATTACTTTTAACCCAGAGAAATGACCACCACGCGGGCATAGCCGCGGTTACAGCTAGTCGTTCAATAAATTCGTAAAAGACTTGGTAGGAGCTGCTCATAACTTTCGTTAGTTTGACGTTTATCCCTAAACATTTAACGAACAAAAGTTTGACGCCTTTGATATCTTCGTCATCGTGTTTCCTTCGAAATACTGGATGTCCGTTTGTGGTCATTCGTCTATTAATCAACGTTTGAGAGATACCTGGGCCCCGATTCTGTAAGCTATTGAACCGCGACAACGCAAGTCGATAGCTTGAAATTTTTTGAGAAATTTTCTTATTTACCACTTAAAAGTGCTAGAAGTATATTTTTTTTGGAAATATTCAAAAAATAAAAAAAATCGAAAATAAAAAAACAAAAAGCGAAACTTTTGGCAAAATTTTTGCTTCCAGCACTTTTGAGTGGTAAATAAGAAAATTTCTCAAAAAATCTCAAGCGATCGACTTGCGTTATCGCGCTACAATAGCTTACAGAATCGGGGCCCAGATTGACTTGACTATATCTATCCACTATGTTGATAGTCAATCAGTAGGTAGTCAATCAGTGAATGTGTGTTTATCTGAATGGATGTAAATGTTGCAAAGCATACATACAGCCACTTATGTTTTTCCCAAAGAACATGTCTGTGAAGACCTAATATGACTATAAGAAGGGTTTCCAAGATTGTTTATCTAACAGAGTAGATACCTAAACATAAAGGAAAACCATAGATCTAATTAAAAGTGTGAAGATACAGTACCAGCTCCTCGGGTTTGTTCCGCTTAAACTAGGTGCAATGCACACAATTGGCCTTCTGCCTTCTGTAGCACGTGTTAGCGCTGTTAGCAGTGAGTCTAATTCGCGCTACAGTCTGCGTATGCCTCTCTATGTTTGTTGTTTATACACATGAAGCACGAAGATTGGAATGTAGCTGTGAATGTATGTCTGTAGATTCTGTTTACGTGATACGAAAGCGTGCCATATTATCCCCCATTCAACTAAATCTATGAGTAAAACAGGACTTATTTTCACTATTAGGCGTCGGACTGATGACTGATGTTTATTTTTGCTGCTGTCGATCACAGACTCACAGTAGGTATTTGCTGCTCTACTTGGCATATGTCCCCATTGTTGCTATGTGTCATAGACTAAAGATATGAAACTCAGTTCCGAACTCACAAGCTGTGAAAACCACCTAAAGTGTTTTATCGGTTCCTTTCTTTTGTAGACTAAGGACTCGTAAGAGTGACTCGTGAATTTGTTGTAACTACTTGTTTTTACCCGAGTACAGCGAAGTAAGGGAAAGGGTAATAAGTTTTACAGTCTATGTATGTATGTAGGAAACGAAAAATCGGTAGGCGTAAGTTGTCGTGGCTCCTTAGATCCTGGACTGGACAGGCATTAAGACGGTAGAACAACTGTTCAGTCTGGCATTAACAAATGTTATGTTGGAGCTGACTGCCAACCTTCAATAATGGAGCGGCACTATAGGCCCGATTTTGACCAGCGAGGTATCAATGGATTCGTCTTCAAGTATAGAGTGCCATAGGCTATATCTTATTCCCGACTACGGGGATGCAAAGGAAGGGTTGTGTATTCAAACTAAAAACTCGGTCTGATTTTAAAAGCGAGTGTCAATCGATTCGTCTTCATTGCAAGAGTGTCATAGGTTATTTTATAACATTTTATCCGACCGAAGTAGGGTTTATGAAATTATGTCTTGTTACCATAAGCCACAAGATGTGCCTACTAACAACAAGGAATTAGTACCTTACCCACATAGTTAGTTAGAACTACTGTGTTAATAACTAACTTATCCATAAATAGGTACTGATTCATCGTTTTTATAACTTTACAGCCGATGATTTTATTGTCCCCTCTGAACTTGTTTTCGCCATTCAAAGCAGCTGTTCAATATAACATGGAACTGTTATAGTTGCAAAGTTGACACCTATTTAGCAGTACCTACGAGACTACAAGGTGTCACCTTTTTATATTATCGACTAGCTGCCCGCGGCATAGCTCGTGTGGTCATTTCGCTGGGTTAAAAGTTACCTATGTGTTATTACAGGACCAAAAGTATACATACTATAATATATTTGCTACTACCTTTCCCGCCCGCGACTTCGTCCGCGCGGACTACTGTTTATCGCGAGTAAAAGCATCCTTATGTTCTTCTAGGATATTAAAAACCAATGCAGAAGTAGTTATAGCACCAATGCTTTTGATATATTTTGACATACTTGTTATTCGTCTCCATGGCAACCGTCTCTTACATTGAGTAATCAATTTTTTTTCCAGTTTTCCCGTGGAAACTTTCAATTTTCCGGGATAAAAAGTATCCTATGTTTTATTCCAAGGTATAAGCTATCTCCATTCCAAATTTATCAAAATCCGTCCAGCCGTTATCACGTGAAAGCTCCCCAAACAAATAAACAGACAACGTTTCACTTTTATATATTGGTATGGATGGATTTATAAAATACCAAATTTCGTTCATCCCACAGATAGTTTTTTGTCGATTGCTTCGTTTCTAATTACAATGAAAACCGCATCTCAATCGGTTCAGTACTTATTCCGTGATGCGCGAACAAACAGACAGACACCATTTTTTTACATGTTTATAGCATTTCTTTTTATTATCTTCTTTGTGACGTTTTGTTACTTACTGCTTTTTATAAACTTTGAACGCGTGGTCATGTCTCCAGGTTAAAACTAGCTGTACCCGCGGCTTTGAACGCGTGGTCATGTCTCCAGGTTAAAAGTACTCTATGTAATATTATTCCAAGACCCAAAATACCAATATAACAACATTTGATCAAAATTCCTTCAGCCGTTAAAAAGTTTTTATCGTATACTCATCGGCTGCAACTCATTTGGAATAGCAAGTTGTGCTGATGCTTTAAAATTGGAATAGCGAGTTGTGCTGATGGTTTAAAATTGGAATAGCGAGTTGTGCTGATGCTTTAAAATTGTGCATCAAAAAGTTAATTATTTTATTTGGTTGAACCGGGGGATTTTACTGATGACTGATTGATTATCCATTAACCGGAAATTATTATAATAAATCTTGGGTTTAGTAAAAGTACAGATTAATTGTTTACTACGTGTAATATAATAACATCGCTTGCCTTTACGACATTGGTGATTAAAACTAGATTAAGATATAAGTTCTGTTCCTAATGACTGTGTTATCAGTTGGCCTTAGGATGTTTATGATAAAACTTAATGAATAAAGATTGATAACAAAACGAGTTAGAATTAAATATTCCAGAACACTCGTAAACCTGCTTTTACGATATTCTGTCGGGATGGAGAGTTGAAGATCAGCCGGTTATTGTATCGTGAATTTGTATCTTCCCTATAATCACACTAATATCATAAATCAGAGAAATGTAGCCACACTCGTAAACTGACCAATGAGAGCTTAGAGTTTTATAAATGAATACTCTTTTAGCAAGGAGAACTGCGTGTGCGCGATGCAGAACTCTATACTATAGAACTGACAGTCCATACAAAACGTCATAAAATGCATAAAAAAAGATTAGCGCCATCTATCTTTAGAAATGTATGTTTGTTACTCCTGCACGCTCAAATGGCTGAACTGATTTGGATGAAATTTGGTACCTGGATGCTTATCTATTGTCTACTTTTCACCATCATCATCATCCATCATCATATTCCACGTGGCTGAATTCGCGGAGCGCAGTTTGTAGTACATAATAATGCTCTATGATCGTGATGGCGACCGAGTGTTAATTATGTGGACTTTGCAATCCTACGATACTGAGTTTGATCCTCGCCCCGCAGCAATGACTTATAAGCTATGTACGGCTTAGCCGTCGCTACGTGCTTCGGAGGACACGTTGAGATGTTGGTCTCGGTTGCTAAGAAACATGGTTCTCTCACACGGCAACTCAATGTGCAATGCATTGCCAAGTAGATACTCGTAGGACTTTGCAATGGGGAAGTTTCAATTTTTTTAAATTTATGCTTTTAAAATCACACTAAGCTCGCAAAGAAGCCTGGCGAAAGAACTATTTAAATATCTTGAAAAATGAAGAAGTTATTTTAATTTTGTTGCAGCCTGATTCTCGGTTGCACTGCAAATGTTATGGGTAGACCATGGCCCTTACCATCAAATTAATGACCTGCTCGTATAATGACCTATTTTGAAAAATTGTATAAACCCAACTTTTTCAAGGTTCCGAATTGGATTGGACGTCTCCCAGCGGATTATCTCATGAAAGCGGCTTTTTATATTCGCCATTTCTTTAAATCCCAGCCAGGAAACAATTTCGCAAAGACATCTTCATTTAAATGTAATTTTGTAAAAGAGGGAGATTTGCCAAGAAAAATTTGCGGAAGCATTTCAGAAGATGAATAACTGTATAATGTTGCAGGATAGCTTATACACCTACATTTTGCTAGAATTAGTTTCTGTTTTGTGTTTTCTAGCAAAAATGTGTGGGCTCTTTATTTTTGCGCGAACTTGTGGCAATGACATTTTAATATTGAGTAACCCAGTTGAAGTGTTTCTAGTAATCCAAGTGCAAGAGCTTTTTAATTCCAAAAATTTTTAGGGTTCCTCAAAAATAACCCCTTATAGGATCACTTCGATGTCCGTCTGTCTGCCAAGACCTTATTTCTCAGGAACGCGTGAGGTGCTAAAATAAAATTAATATCAAATACTCAGGTCTGCAATCTCTTGGAGCTGTGAAAAATACAAACTTGTAAGTCAACATAATCAAAAGATACGACCGTTTGTGTCGTATCTTTTGACACTCGCAAGGGAATCAAAACCTGTAGGGTACTTCCCGTTGACCTAGAATCATGAAATATGGCAAATAGCAACGTCTTATAGGACAAGTAAAGGAAATAATTTAAAAACCGTAAATTTGTAGTCACATCACAAAAAATAATATTTTTTTCATGTTTGTACGGAACCCTCCTCGATGGAGCCCGATTCGCACATGGCTATTTATTTTGTGTTACTGATGTCAGGATTTAGGATATATTTGTATTATTCTTTTCATTTAGTTGAAATAGTATCTTCAGTGTGTCCCATAAAAATTGGTTCAGCCGTTTTGCAGCGTGGTATTTGATCCATTTCAAGTCGTTTATGGTATTTTGAGGAGGAAATGCATCGTCATACGACTGACGTAAGCAACTAGGTACAGAGTAGCTACGTACACTCTCCCATCTCACGCCCCCATGAGCAGTCCGTATTACGCCCCGTTTCTATCCATTGTCACATAATAGGACACGTAATAATTAACAGGTGTACTTAGGATAGCTACTTCTTGAACGTCATTGCATACTTTCCTGAGATGCAATTTGCAATTATAAACAAAGCCTGCTTTTAAGAATTTCAGGGCGGAAATTGCTTTGCAAAATTATAAACACTTAGTATCAGATGCTTGCTTGCTTGTCGTATAAAGTAGCGCTGGCCTCTGGTGTCATGGTGTGTGGTGGTGAGAGTTTGTTAGGCCGCCCGAGGGCCTCTGATACGTAGTACTATTATTTATTCTGTGCCTCTGATATGTCTTGACGACTGCTATCAATCAATAACAGACGACAGCTTGACATGCGTTTCGAAGCACGCAGCGTTGGAAATTCGCACATAACTTAAAATTCAATGAAGCCGAGGACCGAGCTCGGCATCGTTCGATTCTAATATCAGATGTTATAGTGGTCAAACGCTATCGTACCTACACCTAAGAAATTAAAACAACTTCCACTCAAATTCAGCTTCTTTTAATAATCTAACAAGCTCAAATGAAAAAATACTTCTCTCCATTATAGCTATAAACCATTTCCACCCCATCAGCTTTCAAACATAAAAATACTTCTCTCCATTATAGCTATGAACCATCTCCACCCCATCAGCTTTCAAACATAAAAATACTTCTCTCCATTATAGCTATGAACCATCTCCACCCCATCAGCTTTCAAACATAAAAATACTTCTCTCCATTATAGCTATGAACCATCTCCACCCCATCAGCTTTCAAACATAAAAAACCGCATCTAAATATTCCTTTCGTTTGGGAGCTACGATGCCACACACCCCTAAAATTAACACCCCTCTCTTTTCTATATCCATACCAATATATAAAAGTGAAACGCGATAACTGTTCGACGGATTTTGATGAAATTTGGAATGGAGATAGGTTATATCCTGGAATAAAACATAGGATACTTTTTATCCCGGAAAATTTTAAGTTTTCACGGGAAAACTGGGAAATATTGCTTACTCGCTGTAAGGAACAGTTTCCACGGAAACGAAATAACAAGTCTGTCGATAAACATCAAGAGCGTTGGTGCTATACCTACTTTTGCATTGGTTTTTAATATCCTAGAAGAACATAGGATGCTTGTTTCGCGATAAACTGTAGTCCGCGCGGACGATGTCGCGGGTGGGAAAGGTAGTATTTTATATACGAAGACAAGCAGAGTGCGTAACCAGTAATCAACAACACCATGCCTACAATCATGCATATTCAGAGGCAACCGACAACATGATGATTAGGCACTTCCGTGGAAGTGAACAACGTCATTCATGATCATGACATGTCTTTTGCATGCGAATTACGATGAAAGAACGAAAATAAAGTTACTTTTAGTCATTCTGATTACTGAATAAGATTTTTAAACCAAATATACACCAGTACTATTTATTCAGTGACCAAAGGACTATTATAGGATTTCACTTTCAGCGTGACTTGAATTTTGACTAGCTCACTTTTGTCCCTAGTTCTTGCCAAAAATACCTTGCTCAAGTACTTCCAAGCCTTTCATTCCGCCAGCACCATTGATCCTATTAAAAGATAGAGTCAATCGCGCATTCTAAGTATTATGTTTATATCTAGGTCATCTCGCAAGTTTTTTGGGCCAGTATCGGCGAAATTATTGATTTCCTCATGATAAAGGAAATGTAGGACACCAGAATCTTTATTATGTGCACTTTTGGAGGATACCAGGAACTGCAGATACCTAATTGCCGTAGCGGAGTAGTGTTTCTGTTTTTTTGATCTTTTTAACCCCCGATCGCGAACATAGAGAGGCGTTAAGTTTAGGGTGTGTGAATGTCTGTGTGTGGCATCTTAGTTTCCAAACAAATACACCGATTTTGATTCGTTTTTTAATGTTAGAAATCTGATGTGATCGAGATGCTTCTTAGCTATATAGGGTAAAGCTGCAGGGTTGCAGCTAGTTAATTACCTACCTAGTTATATATTTACTTATAATAAAGCATTAAGTACTAAAAAGTCTGTAAAAGAAGATAATTAAAAAAAATATGGTCTAGGGTACTCAAAATAAGCTACTGAATTATTTTTTTACCTCTTGTCTTTCTGTTTGTTTATCTGTATGTTCGCGCATCACGTAAAATGTACTCGACCGATAGCGATGCGATTTTCACAATTGGATAGCATAGGGTTTGCTTTAAAAACTGGGGTACTTGGTACTGTACTCAATCCGATGAGTAGGAGCCGAGCAATCGATAAAAACTTTTTGACGGCTGAAGGACTTTTGATCAAATGTTGGTGTATTGGTACTTGGAGTAGCACATATAGTAATTTTAATCTAGAGAAATGACCACGCGTGCGAAGCCGCGGCCACATTTATTATAGTTATTTGTTACATAGTTACAGGCCGGCCTAATTAAAGCGTGTTAAAATAGACAAGTTTATTTGTCAACAGAATTTTCCACTTAACGAAGGTTCGTATCCAAGGTTTAAGCATCTATGTACGTATTTAGTTTTCCTGTTACTAATGCCTGAGATTATTTATATGTATTGATATTATTAATTTTGATGGAATGCCATTGAAATTGATTGACATCAGAGCAGCTGCGTTGGTAAAACATTACCCTCCTTTGCCGCAGTAGAGTAATACGCAGTGCTGATATTTTTTATGCATCTCATAATGTTTATATTCCATACATTCATTTTTCAAATATGATGCCTTTCAGAAGCGCAATAAATATTAAGTACAACATTCTGAAAGCTTTGCCAAAAATCTGAACAAAGCCAAACTCTTTGAAGAATGGCTTCATCCGTCGTCTGGACTTAATCAATTATGCAAAGACCTTCTTGAGATAGGGTTACCACCCATAATTTGTTAATGTCATATATTTGAGATAGGGTTACTTCTTGGCCACATTTCTACAGTGTAATGTTTTGGATACTGTCTGCAAGTTACGTTTGTATACAATTAAATCAATAAAAAATTTACTACCTAAAAGCACGACAAAATAAATCACAATTTGTCTTAAAACGCCACAGATCCAGAACATGCCTTTAAATAACAATACATAATCGAAAATGATAAAAACCCCGACTGCTAAAAAAAACTGAGTCAAAAATGTAAGTGAGAATGATTGTTAACCAACTTTAAAATCGTTATAGATCCTAAATGGTCATTCCAAATTAAAAAAATTAATGGAAACCTAAATATTATTTTCAAATACCTATTCAATGCTCTCTAGAGCGCCGCAAAGGATCAAACATACATACATAGGCTGCTAACAACATTATCCTCCGCGCAGTCGGGAAACACGGGGTTCATTTGTAATACGATTACTCGCTCTACCAACCCTAGAGCATCCTCGTACCTTTTCTGACGCAGAGGCGCAAACAAGTCCTCTTGGGTGCGGTACATAAATAAAACATTATAGAGGCCGAGCATCGAGAAAAACATACATTATGGTGCAATTTGCGTCACTGTAGCATTTTAAATGCAATGATGAACTTAGGAATGTCGTTCCTATAGATTGGTACCTAGATCCTCTTATAACAACAACATTTTCAAATCCTGTGACAATTTCTGACATGGTCTTTAAGGCTCGCAAATATTACAGCGGGCTGTAGATCAATTACCCTCGTGTATGCAGGAGGAAGAACAAGGCTGGAGCGGTCCTCGTAAACCCGTTCACTAATATGACTTTTGTACCACAGAATAACTAGTAATACAGGACATGCATGATAGTACCTTAATTAAATTATACGAAATGAGCAACTTAGATTAGACGTTTACAGTGTATAATGGTTTTGATTCTGATACAGGTAATTATTAACCCTGCGAGGATGTGGTACAAAAAATAAGTCGTGTATGAGGAGGGTCATGGTGACCCCATATTTCATTTATATATCTTCAATATACAAATGAAAATACAAAATTCAGTATACAATATACAAAACATTAATATTTAACAAAGAAAAACATTATTTAGGAAACAAAAGTTAATAATTCTATATTTTTTTATTTTTTTTATTGAAAACTAATGCACATATTTAAGAGACTGAGACAGATAGCAACTGAAGAAATCCTAAAACTTGTATATAATGCACTCTGTCAAAGTATCATTAATTATGGGATAACAACTTGGGGAGCAGCACATAAAACTCATTTGATGAGAGTTGAGCGTGCAAAGAGAGCTGTTTTGAAAGTAGCTTTTAAAAAACCCTTTCGATATGCTACTGACAGTCTTTATAGGGAAACAAAATTTTTGCGTGTACGACAACTACTTATACTTGCGATCATTCTCAGGTTCCATAAAGTTGCTCACAAATCAGTTACTGTTTTAGATTCACGTCGATTAAGGTGGACATCCCGTAAAACTAGAACAAGGGGGGGGGGGGGGTATAGGAACCCAAATACGTAAAAAAACTGTGTGCAAAGAAAAAAAAAAGATATAAATATATATTTAATAAAGATAAATAAAGAAATCAAGAAGAATAGATATAGAAGAATTTATATCTTTATTTAATAAATTAAATAAAGATATAAATATATATTTTTTGTCTCGAAATGAATGTAAAAATAAGATTTCAACTTGGATTGGAGATAAGAACTATAATGAGACGGAAGAGATTTTAATCACTAATATTTGATGGTATAGTTTCATACATAAATATAAATATAGATGCATAACACATGAACTAGTATTAATATGTATGAGGATGTTTATTTTGGGTGTTTTTTTTTTTTTTTTTTTTTTTAAATTACAGATACTTATTAGATAAATAACATTTTTGTTTCACCCGGGAAAAAATAAATAGTCTCCCGAGACAGGGAATCCTAGTGGGGAGGCTATGGAATAGATTATGTAATTATTTAGTTATGATTGTACCTTTACTTTATGCACAATAAATTATTATTATTATTTTGCAACGGTCTTAAATTAATCAACTTTAGTCATTTCGTTTTAACACTATTTAGGGCACGAAAAGTCATAAGTTGTATTGATTATATCACAGGTTTTATAATAGAATCCCAGATCTTTCCATTTTCTACATAGACTGCTTTTTACCAGACGCAACGAAAAGGCCCGGTAATGTGTTTATCAGCCTATGTATGCATGTCTGTTCCTTTGTGGCTCTATATAGAGCAAACGCGTGGGCCTATTTTGATGATTCATACATCAATCGTTTTATCTTAATCTTGCGAGTGCTACTAAATACATGAAATTAATCAAAATTAAATATGGCGACAACTAGACGCCATTAGGTGAAAAAGAAAAAAAAATGTCGATGAACTATGTCAAGTGGGGGGTCATTGAATAGGTATTTGAAAATCTTTAGGTTTCTCTTATCATATTTCATTTCGAATGACCATTAAGGATCTATAACGATTTAATTCTTACTAATTCTTATAAATATAAACTAAAAAGTTTAAATTAAAATAAAATATAATAAAAAAAACCCGATTGCAAACAAAACTAAAAAGAAGCACACAGGCTTTAGATTTTTGATTTTAAAATAAAAGATGCAGTCGGAGGCATGAAGAAGTAGATCGCAGGTTCTAGATAATCCCGTCAAAGGTGAAACGAAATGAATGACTCCATCTGCATCTTATATTTCACAATCAGAAATACAAAAAAAAAAAAGCGCTTGCCTCATTTTAGTTTAGTTTAGTTCGCAGTCGGGGTTTTGGTTTTTATAATAATTTATTTTATTATTGCATTTGAGGCAGGGTCATATTTACCATATTCGACTTTTGCGCACGTGTAACTTCTAGCCCAAACTCCAGCTGACCAATATGCGGTATTTGGAGGACGGGAGGGTTCAATAGCTCCAACTTCTGCAAAGTTCGCCAGCGTACTGCGGAACAAAAAACTGTACACAAAACAAAATGAGCAGGATGAAATTGACCCCGTCTCGTACTCGCCGGGTTAATATTTTGCAAAGAATACAGATGTGGGCACGCGCCGCAGCCAATATCAGATATTCAGATCTTAATCAACAGTTTAATTAAATACTAGTTGGTAGCGATGACCACTTTGTTAGTGTGGTCGGATGCCGCGCCCTAGTTCGTGGTCATAGAACCATCAACCTACCATCAAATAAATTAACATGAACTTCCGACAAAGGAAACATCGTTAAAATCCTCGGTGGTAGGATGCCTAGCCACCAGCGTCAATCAAAAAAACTATCGTCCAGCTCTGTTCGGCGTGTTCTGGACAAGTACCAATCCAGGCTTTACGTGTTTACTACTTTCTACCACATTGTTCCTTAGCACTAGGTGAGATAGCCACCTCGTCGGTTCAGCCAGGTACCACCAGCTCGGGGGTTTGGATTCAATTGAAAGAAAGATGTGCAAAATGCCCATTGGGGATCACGCTTTGGTAAAGAGTAGGCTCCAAGGTCGCGAGCCTATCGATATACTACAACCTGATTCCCTCGTCACCTTTCCATCATTGTACAACTAGACGATCGGCAAAACGCCACCCTTTTATGGTAGAAATACCACGCATAGGAACGAAGCGTGTCACTATTTCGGCCTAATTGTCGCTTGCCATCAAGTGAGATCGTGGTCATACGCTTGCCTAGTCTTTCACCTATAGAAAGCTACATTATCAGCGAGTAACGTGGCCAGTACTTTATTTTTCAAAGTCACTAGTCTGTAATAAAGACAGCTCAAATGCGCGAACCTAATACGAATAAAAAAAATCGCTTATCACATGTAAACAAGTAACTTTAGGTTGACACGAATAAAACATTGTGGCCAACAGCATAATACGCATTAGGTGCAGCTTGCGTCATTGCCAGATTGAGATTCAGTGTTGATCACACTGGTCGCATGTGATTTGTGGTCGGGACTGCGACGCACTGCAGGAATGTTAATGTGTAGCACTTTCGAGATCATGCAGGCCGTCCGCTGTTAAATGGAATGTGTTGAAAAAAGCTCAGTACAAAATAGCATGGTACAAAAAAATTACTTCAAATGGATTAACTAATAACTAAAAGAAAACTTCTGATACAATTTATATGGGACCACCTCGAGAGTTCCACCTTTCTAAACATAAAAATAATTTATATGGGACCACCTCGAGAGTTCCACCCTTCTAAACATAAAAATAATTTATATGGGACCACCTCGAGAGTTCCACCTTTCTAAACATAAAAATAATTTATATGGGACCACCTCGAGAGTTCCACCCTTCTAAACATAAAAATAATTTATATGGGACCACCTCGAGAGTTCCACCTTTCTAAACATAAAAATAATTTATATGGGACCACCTCGAGAGTTCCACCTTTCTAAACATAAAAATAATTTATATGGGACCACCTCGAGAGTTCCACCCTTCTAAACATAAAAATAATTTTCAAAATACATTACTAGCTAAAAAAACACGCCTGACCTGCCAAAAATGAACGTATGCCAATAAATTATAGACTATTGGAATGTACTTAACAAGGCTTTCAATTTGATACCCATATTGTAAAACACGAAGTTTTTTTTTTGAAAATGTGGCCATACTGCCACCATATTGTCGGGGGGATGTAAGGATTGTAACGATACATATACGTCTAAACCTGTTCAGGAATTTAAAAGTTATGGTGGAATAAAGATACTCACATACAAACAAACATAAATGAGTCCTAAAAAGATTACACTCCTTTTTTTGGGCAGTCGTGTAATCAGATCGCAATTGACGGAGAAATTGGTAAACAAACATTAAAAAACATTCCATCGAACCTGCTTCTACTGTGAAGTCGAATTAAAAATCGAGCGTTTCTACGACATTCTGGTGCAGTTGATACTTGATATTGCACCAGATTGTGTACCTGGTTCGAATTCAAACATGTGTGTTATGCGATAATGTTTGTGTTCTGTTGACGTGAGTCCATGGTACTCGCGACACAGGGAACCCCGCGCTGGAGTATGAATATGTAGACGCAATATTCACTACAACAGCTTTTTATAGTAGTAGGCCACTTACGCAATAGTCCGCTTTGGGAAGTACCTTTGTGAGATATTCAACCGCCAAGCAGTAGTGTGTCAACATTTCTATGTTTCGGTTTGATCTAGCGAAATTACTGGGCAATGAGACTTAAAAACCAATGTCTCATTAAGGTGACGAGCGCAGTGCAGTGCCGCGCAATATTTTGTAACCAAAGTTCTGGGTGGCACTGCAACTGTTATGGACAGGCGTGACGCTTACCTTCAGGCGGGTGTCACTACACTCAACAAAATAGAAAAAAGGTTCACACTATAATTGTTTACAAATATTATGGCTTCCAATAAAACGAAATTTACCTGCTACGTTTGAGCAAAAAAGTGAAAATAAAGTGCAACGATTCGCACAGCGCGCCAAATTTTAATTTTCTTGCATTTTTTTTGTCAATTACAGCTTAGCATCGTAAATTTATTGAAACCAATTTTGCGGTAATAAAAAAAAAAACAAAAAACAAAAAAAAAAAAAAGAGATCAAGAAATTACGGTTAAAATGATCACCTAGATAATATTGGTTTAGCTACAAATGTCAATAAGCTGGTGTTCATCTTGGTTTTTGATTTTTTGACAAATGTACTTATACTAGCTTTCACCTTGATTTTTTGGTCGGTTTAATTTATTGATACAGCCCATTTATTTCGCGAAATAAGTTTTCATGGACCCATGATGAGTAATAGAGCTGTAATTGACAAAAAGGCAAGAAAATTTGAATTTGGTGCGCTGAGCGAAACATTGCACCTTAAGGAAAACAACTTACCAAAAGCATCCTGATCCAAATCAATATAAACGAAATAATCTATCTTCCAATCGCTGGCTCATTTTAGCATAATGACATAACTTCATGCCTCAGTCCTTAAATACGGTTAATGGCCATCTCAACCTTCACACAATGTCGCTACATTGGCAGGCACCTTGACAACAATAATATTTGTTTATTTATTCATCGCCTCGCTTGGGCGGAAGAGGAACTGACCACTGGCCTCCTGCAGACACAATACCTGCAATAGCCAGTAAGGGATCTTCTGTTGATAAGGAAATTAAATCAACCAAAAAATTAAAGGCTGAGGGATAAAATATGGACACCTTCCTGTATTATCTGTAGTATGTATATTACTGTTAAAGCCCGAACTAAAATTTACTAAAATCTACTACTCATAGTGGTAAAAGTTCGGAGAGTACTGTGATCATCGTTCATATCGAACTATTACCACCATTAATTTGGTCTTAAGTTTTACCTCAGAGACACGGTAATTGATGGAAAAGATTTCCTAACCTAACCTTATCTTTACATAAACGCTTTCCCATGAGGATTTCACAGGCAAAGAAAACTAACCTAACGTAACCACCAGTCACTGGTAAAACCTAGCATTTATTAAATTCTAACGCCTGAAAGTTTTAACCAACGAACGGGCTTTTACAGTGACATGTACATGTCGAATGAGAGTGCCGACTGGAGTGTCAGAGTTTTCCAAGCAGCACAAGGGCCTCTGACGTGGCAACAATTGTTAGGAGCCGACACCGATGGCTTAAAGTGTGATCAATCTTATCTTGGTCAGATTCAGATTGAGTTTGGCACAACCCGATTTAACTCTATAGCTATTACCTTGCTTTTAACCGCATATAACCGGTTTCTTTAGATAATACTACAACATTTTATTCTTGGTAGCCTCAGTCATGACATTCTGCGCAAAGTTCTATCGAAATTAAAATCAATTACTAACAAAAACAAAACTGTCCTTACTGCTTTGCTCCTTTACCAGTTATATTTGTATGAATACCACTTAACCAGTTATTAGTGAACTACCGATAATTGCAGCGTTTGCTTAATTAGTCGCCTTTGATACAAGATCATGAGTTCATGAGCCTGTTTACGACGAACAGCACCATGTTCAAATTAGGACAGTAATCAATATGATTATTGGTTTAAATTGTATTTGATTGTACAATTAAGTATTAAGTGGCAAAATAAACGCCTCCTAATAATATAACCGGCTGTTTAGCTGTATGCCTGTTTTTTGCCACGTTTGTTTAATTTCATTTTGTGGTCTATATATGAACTTTTTATACTTTGAATGATTTAGATCAGAAGCATAATTAAATAAGTTCTATAACTATCTTAAAAGCTGGAAAAACATGCCTTATAAAAACTATCTTATGCCAAGGGCATAAGATAGTTTTAGGTTTTAGACTTCTCGTGACCACGATCAATGCAATTTGATCGAAACGTCCAGGTAAATAAATATTAAGTTTTCGGCGCGATTAAGTCCCGTTTAAATATTTAACTATAGCTTATGCCAATAAATTATATACTATTGGAATTTGCTTATCCAGGTCTTCTTTTTGTCACCCATAGGTAATGTAAAATACGTTTTTTTTTCTCTTTTGAAAATGGAGCTATACTGCGGACAAAAAGATTAAAAAATAGCATATTTTACTCGGGGGATGTAAGGATTCTGACGATACCATGGCGTATCGTTAGAATCCTTACATCCGGAATAGATTTAGACGTAGGCATTAAAAAGTTATGGTGGAATAAAGAAACCCACATACATACAAACAAACAAACAAACATACATCATGAACCCTAAAAACATTGCACTCCTTTTTTTGGCTAATCGTGTAAATACTAAAACCCTGCTACGGTCGGCCTCAGTGAACTAAAAAGTCACAAACAAGAATATTCAAAGTTAGATATTATATGTAAAACTTTAGAACATAAGCAGAGGACGATCAAGAATTCAAGAAGCTTCCAACGATACCTCATTTGTCAAATTATGATAAGTTTTTTAGTAGACTTACACACCCACACATATACATAGCGGTCAAAACCATAACCCTCCTTTTTGATTCGCCGTAGTCGGCTAAAAATACATTTGAATCGGATTCCTGATCCATCCTACAGAACCAAGTAACGGCTTTTTTCAATTATGATGGATAAAATAGAAATTTAATTTGTTATGATGCTCGTAGTTACCGCTTTTCCAGATGTCCACAGAATTCCGGTGTCTCTCTAGCAGCCAATCTAATATGTTTGCCATCGTTCAGCAACTGAAGGAAGAAATTAACAAGTTTTTTGTTTCGTCACCAGGTGGGAGCAGGCGCGACCGGGCCCGGCGGCCGTCGCGCCCTGGAGCTCTTCCTTAGTGGGGGGCTGAAGTCCTTGGCACGGCCTGCGAAGCCCGTCCGAAGGGCTGCTTCAAGGGATTCGGTGCTATCGCAACCGCAGCCTCTGCTAGAAGGTAAAGAAGCTAAAATATCCTTATGTAGAACAACGCTTTCTCAGTAATCCTTGCCTTGGCATGGCCTGTGAAGTATGTCTAATTGACTGCTTCAAGATCAATGGCTTGACAGGAGTTGGTAATGTTGCTTTCGCAGCCTCAGCCTCGACTAGAATGTAAAGAATATTCTAGAATATCCTTAGGAAGAAACAGTCACATAGGCGTCTAGAACAGTTTCTCTGTAATTATGTGCATGTACCGCAAAGCCTGTTTGAAGAGTTTCTTCAAGATCGATGTCTTGAAGGCAGTAAGTACTTTTGAAGCCGCAGCCTCTGCTAATAGGTAAAACTATGTTCTATAACAGACATTGACTCGGTATTGGTATCTGTAACTCCTCGGCGAAGGGGTCAAGACCTTGGAACAGCCCGCGATTTCAATCCGAAGTGCTGCTTCCAAACAAGTACATGAGCTGATTAGACTATTATTGTTTCAGCTAACATTTGTTGAAGTGGAATATGCGCTACATGAATAAAAGAACTAGATTTAGTTCGACGTTAGGACGTCTTTTTCCTCAGCGTTTATTTATTTATTTAATACTTTAGCACAAAAAGTGTACATGGAGGACTTAATGCTAGGAAGCATTTTCTACCACTCAGCCTTTGTCATTCCATTGGTTAAGGCCTCTTATTTCACCACCCCATCAACTTTGTCTATACAAAGTCAAAATCAAGAGTTAAATCTCACACTGGAAAAGGAAATACCCTTCTGACTCTACCGGTGCTTCGGAAATACGCCCGTTAGAGAAGGGAGCACCAAGAAACTCTACGGGGATGTATTTTTTCCATATTTGTTAATTCTTTATATTTTTTTCAAATGTCACAATTATAACAAAACATGTAAAGTACAAATATAAAAGGTAAAAGTGACAATTATTTTTTATTATGCTACGTATATTAATTACAAATTAATATACGTAGCATAACTCTAAACGTGTCACTTCCAGATGCGATTTTCTTTCACGGCAAACGTTAAACCGTTAAATATTAATACCTAAAAACCCAGTAAAATACGACCGAAATCTCTCTTACGTTTATGAATCCCTACATTGATCGGCAAGAAGTAGGCTGCGGCCTCGCATCATGCTAATTTCTCTAATAGCTTTCTGCTTATACATAAACCTGATACAAGTTCTCTAATGTCGTCGTTTCACGACCGAAATAGCCGGATCAGGCGGCAAATGTACGCTACTAACATAATTTATGTTGTTTTCACGTGCGTATGTGTGACCTTGTATGTTGAAAAACATAGCAGTAGTGGTATTGTAGCTGTGATAGTCTCGTTGGTGAGCATCCAACCAACCGTGCTAAAATAATTGTGAGGACTTTAGTGTCCATTCGCCTTGTAAGCTACCACTCTGTAACGAAGAAGAAAGTCTATGGCTGATTCGGGGTACTCCGGCAGTTGTCTTCTTACCATCTTCTACCAATTTGACACCTTTTTACACGAATAAAGCTTCAGCCACTCCGCTCCACGAAATCTTGGATATCGCTCCACGAGCATTTAATGTGATTATTAATTAAAAAATATAAGTTTGTACATTTATTCCACTTCACTCCACAAGAATATCAATAAGGTCTGCAAGTAAAGCTTAAACGAAAATTGGTACCTACAAAAATGTGGTTATGAGGTTTCGTAGTTTTCGTGAAAAAGAACATAAATAAGTATAAATTAAATAATGAAATAAATAAAAACTTTTCCGGCTTTTTTTAATGAACGTCACTTCTTTTTTTTTTCCTTTTTTTTTATTGCATTGCTACGTTTTTACTTAAGTATTTATATTTTTTTAATTTTCGCTTTTTATTTTTTTTAATTCTTTATTTATTTATTTCTTATTGCATAGTCACTTATTACGTATATAAGGTTTTTTTTCAGATTTTTTTATTGCTTTTTCATCGATTTGTGAGCTAGACATCTTCAGATTAGAAAGTCTTCTTACTAAAACCGTAAAAAAAAAAACTAATTTGAAGACGTCTATTTGATATTTTTACATACCTATTATTTGATATTTTATATAACTTTATTATTGTTTGTATATTTTATATTAGCTAATCTGATGCTGTGATTTTTAATAATAAATAATGATATCCACTGATTCTCAAGTAATTTTTTCGTTTTATTTATTTGCCAATTACGTTGCTAACTGTACTCAAATTGCCATGGAGCGATTTCGAACAAAAATATGTTTTTAATTTTAGTTCTGTGGAGCTAAGTGGAGTCAAAGTATATACATTTATTCATTTGAAAACAATAGGCGTGGAGCGGAGTGGCTAAAGCCGATTAAGGCAAAGCAAGGGAAGAGTTACGAGTTTAACAGTCTATGTATGTACGTACGTGCATGTTCCAGCATAGCGTCGCCCCTATTGGTCTGATTTTGACAAGCGAGCTGTCAATCGATTCGTATTCAAGTATAAAGTCATAGACTATATATATTTTACCGACTACGGCAAGGCAAAGTAAGGATTATGTATTCAAACTAAAAAAACGTCCGATTTTAATAACCGAGGTAACAATCGGTTCGTCTTCATCGCAAGAGCTATTTTTTTATCCGACTGTCGTTGGGTTTTAATTTTTGAACTTATGTCTTGTTGCTATTATTTTTAGTTTATTTCTTCAAGGTACCATTTTATTTAAAAAAATTATACAATGTTGCATTCTTAAAATGTAAATCCTTAATTCGCTGTAAGTGTATTTAGTTTACACTTAATATTTTTATGGACTGTGTTTGTTATTAATTAATTAATAAATTTTGTATTAGGTGAAGCTTAGTTTTAACCTTTAAAAAAATACCACTTCCGGCACGATAGATTCAACCCATTTATTAACCGTACTTTATTCAGTATGACCTGGTTTTCCTAGATAAGTAATATGAATAAAGATTTCCCAGCCGCAGCCTCCCCGGATAAAATGGGTCAACTCCCCCTTAAATATAGGGTCTGATGATTTAGATTGCCAATTAGTAAAGCTATGTTCTGTGATTACTTATTCATGTAATTTGATTTATGATTTTATTATCTAAATAAATATAAGTTGAAAAACTAAAACCCGACTACGGTCTTAGTGGACTAAAAAGTCACAAACAAGAATATTCAAACATTTAGAATGTTTAGGGCCGTAGGAGGGCGCTATAAATTTTTCATTATTTAACCAAGTAATTTAATTAAAACTTTTAAACTTTCGCGATTCGAACACATAGTTAAATATTTAAACGGGACTTAATCGCGCTGAAAACTTAATATTTATTTACCTCGACGTTTCGATCAAGTTGCATTGATCGTGGTCACGAGAAGACTGAAGTAGCGGGTGTCGGCGTCGAGAAGGGTGGGCGTTGTCTCCAACTACCAGCATTTGGTTTGATTACAAGGCAACAAAGGTTTTTATTTTCTTTTTATTTTCTTAATTTCTTCTAGAGGGCGCCATATTCAAGTTAATGTGACGTCACATAGCCTACAACTAGCGGACGATGAAAACGCTTCCAACGATACCTTATTTGTCAAATTATGATGAGTAGTTTAGAAGTTATTTGGGAACAATGAACATACGTAAGATAAGATAAGACCGCCAATTGTAAAATGTTTTTTTTTAGATTAAGTTTATTAATTGTATATTTCTGTATTGTGGTGTTTCAATAAAGAGTTAATCTATCTATCTATCTATACGTACCCACATACGTACATACATACATACATACCGGTTAAAATCATAACCCACCTTTTTTCTTCGCAGTAGTCGGGTAAAAATTGGTTAATATTGGTTGGTGAAACATTGGTTAATAAAAATTGGTTAATATTGGTCATTTAGTAAATCATCTCACATTAGAATAGGCTAGTAACTACCTATTTCAATGTGAGATGATTTATTAAATGCTACGTAGAGTTACGTATTGCTTCATTGAAACGTGATGGGAAAACCTGATGAATAAAACCTCACTTCACCCAGTAATACAACTTTTGGATCTAACCATAATCACACAGAATTAAAATAGAATAGTAGGTACAATTCGCATAATCTAGTCTAGACAAATAAATAAAATAGAAGTGTCTGTTTGTAATGTCAAAATAACAGCTTTTTATTGAATGCATATGAAAGTATATATACGGTACTAATAACAAAAACACGTTTTTGTCTGTCTGTCTGTTCCCGCTAATCTCCGAAACGGCTGGACGGCTTTGACGGGACTCTCACTGGAAGATAGCTGATGTTATAAGGAGTAACATAGGCTACTTTTATATGTGAAAAAGAATTAGGGTTACAAAAACATAAAGCCCATGACTTTTGACCACGCAGACAAAGGCGCGGGTACAGCTAGTTAACAATATTAACGTGCCTTCAATCTAATTTGGTCACAATCAAAGATCACAGTTCACACCACAGCCTCAAAAGTAAAATACAGCTGCAATTCTTCTTGTTGCTGAAATATTCCGGTTTTTTAAATGGTTTTAACCGAGCATGCTCAAAGCATTACTTCTCCTAAAAGTTTTTTGTTTCTGTTTAGTAATTAAATACAATATAATTGGTAGCGGTAGCACAGAATGAATAATAGCGACCTGCTCGTGTCATCACTAAATCAAATAAAATAAATATGTAGCGCTCATAAGACCGGTATCCTATATCATAAAACGAACCGTTTTCGCTTACTGTTCGTCATCTTTTGACATAAACGTCAAAAAGTAACGAGACGTTGGAAAAACGACTCTTTTCAATTTTGTGTGGGGGGGGGGGGGGGGGGTAGTAGACCTGCTAACTATTATGCAGAAGTACTTCAGAAATAGGTCTACTAGGTCTCTACTGATTTTTCATTCACAATTATATTCGAATTTCCACAGGCTTAAGGCCGGGTATCAGTGAATTTTATGTCCCTCTCATCCGTGATCAAGTAGAGCGGGAAAGATGATACGTCTTGGGAGTAAAATTTAAGGTTTTTATTTATTTGTAGGAAAACTAAAGCTTTGAATTAAAAAGTGTCTAACCATTTTCTCAATCATAATAAGCTCTTTCTCTTGGTACATCTTTGATATCAGTTAGTGACGGGATCTCTTTCCAATCAATGTTCTAAGCATAAAGTAGTGTTACCTTTGATTTTATTTTCTATTGAGTGAATTCATACTAATCATGTTTGTGTTTACAAAGTACGAGATAATATGTAAAATTTTGATGAGATACCAATTTAATAGTTCTGGATTAATTATAAAACAAGATACAGACGTTCAAAAATGATCGAAAATTGCTAAAAGTGCTAGAACCGGGCCTTAATCCACTGTTACTTTGCTCGCCGATCCGGAAAATGTACGAGCCTCGCGTTACCGTATTATCGCTACTAGACTAAGATGTACGAGCCTCGCGTTACCGTATTATCGCTACTAGACTAAGATGTACGAGCCTCGCGTTACCCTATTATCGCTACTAGACTAAGATGTACGAGCCTCGCTTTACCGTATTATCGCTACTAGACGACAGACACAGCAACGACTAAGTTTTTCGTGGAATCAATTCTAACCACAGACCACGAATTCTAACGCATTGTTGGCTGTTTTTACCCGACTACAGCAAAGCAAAGGAACGGTAATGAGTTTAACAATCTATGTATGTGGTTATGTGGATGTTCCACCATAGCGTCCGATTTTACACTAGTATGTCCACGCTGGAATTCTAAATACCAGTGTTCGACAGTCCGCAGACATGGGGCTTCATCACTGAACACAGATGTTAGCTCTTCAAAACACTGAAGCCGTGTCAGGCCTCTTCTAAAGTTGTAGAAAATTATTGCACGAACATTTTCCTTAGAAAGATTCATTTTCGTACGTAACCTGACAGATTCCAATCGACGCTGTGACTAAACAATAGCATTAATCCTAATACTTTCAACACATTCCATTAGCCGCTCGATTGATTCTATGCGCTACAGTCACTTTTTTTGTTTTCATTGATCATCGCAACTAACGCTACAGTCACATTTTTTGTTTTCATCGATCATCGGACCACTCGATAGCGACGTAAATTTTGCCACTCGATTTTGAAAATTATTGACCTCAATAATCATTCAAATCTAAGCGTGTTTATATAATTATTTTGCTTCGTAACCCACAACATAAACACTTGAAATATGTGCCGTACCTATTTAGCTCCATAAATCACCAGTTTGTTTATCTAAGCGCTCAATGAAGTGGTCATAAAAACTGTTTGTTTACGCAAAGTCGGCGCGGCCAGATGTGTCGCGTAGACTTTCTTTTTTTTGTAGGTTGACAATCAGATACCTGTGATCTCGGCACGTACCCAATAAATCCCCAGTTTACAGCCAGATATGTCGCGTCGACCTTCTTTTTTTTGTGGGTTGACCATCAAGTACCTGTAGTCTCAACGCATATACAATCAATTACCAGTTTGAGGTTAGATGTGTCGCGTCGGCCATTTTTTTTGGGTTATCAGTTTGGTCCTGCGGTCTTCAGCGCGTGGACAACCGAGCGGATATAGAACAGTTCCAAATTCAAAATTGCCGGGAAATATGGAAACGACAGAACTTTAAAGGCATGCCTCGTATACCAACATTTGATCAATATTGCTTCTGCCGTCAAAGTTATTTTTATCGATTGCTCGGCTTCTACTCATCGGATTTTGATACCATGTACCACAATCTTTGAGTCAAACCCTAAGCTATCCAACAGTGAAACATCGCAATCAGTCCAGTAATTTTTACGTGATTCGCGAACAAACATACAGACAGACAAATAGACAGACAATAATTTAAAAAAAAAAAAAACATGTTCAATAGCTTATTTTAAAAGTATAGATTCACTGTCCATTTCGAGCATTATTGACTAAGTAGGTAATGTAGGTATGCTTACAACATTACAACCTCATTACAACAGTTTAATGACAATAGAAATGCCTTCACCGCCGGAACTTCGGAACCAACTAAATCGAAGCCGAACATCACTTTTAATCTTGTTTTGGCTTTGCTATTAGATGAGTGTTGGTTATATTCTTGTACGGGGATCAGCTGTCAATCTATAAATATTCTTGCAATACAACACCTTAAGAAAAATTCACTGCTTTATGGTAAAGTTTCGGCAACGCGGTAACGTAAATACACTCACAAAATGAACCAACGCAACGGTGCGTTAGCAGCTGTGGAATCCCGTGTTGGTCTATATAGCGGAAGTGCTGTTCTACCCTATGAGCTCATGACCCTCACCAGCAGCCTGCAGTGTGCATCGTTCCACTGCTGGACATAGGCCTCTCCTAATGCGCGCCACTAAGCCCAATCTTGGGCTCTTCTCATGTAATCAATTACTGAACCTGCTCCCGTGCTTTAATCATCTTTTGCAGATCTTAAAAAGCCTATGAAGATTCAGTGCGTACAAAAGTTTTCTAATCGGCGTCATAATATAACAATTGACGCCATTGTCTGGAATCGTCTTTGTACCCATTGATTCTTTTTGCGCCTTCGTTTCCTTTCAAAAGACGAGACTTGAGAACGTTTAATGGCCTGAAAAGAGCAATCGGTTACATCAAACGATTGTGCAACCATTTGCTGATGGTATCGGTAATAAGCTCAACAACAAGCTATTTCATCCGAGACATTTATCCGCCCGAGCCGAAGACCAGGGTAGATATAGAAGTCGAGAATAAAATGCCTTGTTTTGTAAACGAGTTATACACTCTGCTGTTTACTTCGATAGTGAGGAAACTAAACCGTGATATCTTATCTTAATGAAAAAACTAGAGCTTCTTTCCTGACACTTTTTTTAAAATTTCTGCTCGGTTCGTAGGCCATATAGAATTGAAGAAGAGAAGACCTTTTATGCCCTAGAGCATAAAATGCAGTTTTACGTCGCCTTTCCCAGCTTAAACAAGAACTTTACCAGCATAAGAAAATTTTGGGAAATTTTGTATCACACAAATGTACGATTCGCTAGGGATCAAGGATTGTTGAGGTATAAATCGATTGGTCTTCATCGCAAGAGTGTCATATGATATTTTTTATCCGACCGTAGTAGGGTTTTAGTTTATAAACTTATGTAATATTTGACCATAGATACGTACTTGACAGACTTATTATTATTTCGTTTCCATTTCAACATGTCATTATTATTTCGTTTCGTATTTTTGATACCTTGGGTTACATTATTGCTATTTTAGAAGATTCTCTAATTTTATGAAAAATTAAAATACTGCCCATATTACTTGCTGATAAGGTAGCTTTCTATAGGTAAAAGAGTTTTTTAAATTGATTCTGTATTTATTGAGTTCATCCATTACAAACAAACAATCAGATCTTTCCTCCTTATAATATTAGTGTATATTGACTAGGCTTGCGCTTGACCACTGTAAAGGGCAAGCCATTAATACATTTCCCCACGCTAGCACCGCCTCTACACTCGGCCACCCGCTACCCGCAACAAGCACTGAGGTGCGCATAACAAGGTTGAATATCGCGAGCGCTGTTTGAACACAAAATTTAGCTCGGAACAAAATGACGTAAGTCTCAAAAGTTATTTATTTTATTGGCAGGCTAATAATTTAGTTACGTAAATGTTATCTTGACAGCGGATAATAAACGATATTTTCTTGCTGTGAGATTTATTTTAGAGATAAAACTTAAGCCGTTGAGTAGAAAAATATACTATTACTGAAAATAAGGTTTTTTTTTTTTTAAGAAAATGTATCGAATGAAATTCTGTTAATCACGTATTTGCCTTGATCACGGAGAGATAAAGATCTCAAAAACTTATATGTTTAGTTTCACATTTATCAGGTTTGTGGTTGACCCAGCATATTTATGGAAAAAATATTAAATATTGGAGCCTGGTCTTAAGCGATGATGCGATTGATGATAGATCAGGCTTGCCTACTAGTATAGTAACCTAGTAGTAACTCTTGACTTATCCCCCATTCCTATAAAAATGAAACGAGTCGTTTTTCCAACGTCTCGTTACTTTTTGACGTTTTTTGAATGGCGTTTATGTCAAAAACTAACGGACAGTAAGCGAAAACGGATCGTTTTAAGATATAGGAACGGGCCCTTAAAGACTATAAACCATCAGGAAACAAAATACTTTTTTATTTAGCGTGCACTAGTACCGTTCGTATTCTACTAACAGTACTCACTACAACAACATATCAATTAAATTAATCTTGTACTAAATAACTTTTCAAATTGCAAGTTATTCAACGCTAGGAAGTAATTTTATATCATGCTATTTCAAACAGGAAGTAATCTTAAGTTTCAGTAGCGTATTTGCTTTCATTAATAACTTTTATGTTCTTTTAATTTATGGTATCGATCGCTTGACTAATTAATTTCATTTATGTGTATTTGTGTTGTTATTAAGACTCCTTTCACCACACAAGCTGGTGAAATCTTGGTGTTGAGTCGAAAGCGACCGTTTATACATCCTTTTGTAGGTCACATCGGTATCCTTTATCATTTCAAGCTCGTTTCACGTCAGGAGAGATTCTTTAAAGGTTCTTAATTTGGGACAGCAAATCTCAACAAAGTTATTTGTGGTGTATTTATTGGAAATGATAAAGGAACCGATGGTTGCCGTACGCTAACTTGTGCACTTACAATTCAACGTTTTGGACTTCAACCCTGCACCAATGGGTTATGTGAAAAGCTAATTGCTAGTGTGACCTAAAAAAAAAAATTCGGTTCATATGAAGCAGCCGTGGTGGCATAACCGTCTAAGCTGACCGGACCTACGGACCCGGTAGGTCCGTGCGCCTAACGCATGGGAGCGCCATGCTGATTTACTATCAACTATCCGGTCTACTGGGGATCTCTCGCGTATGCCACTCACGTACTGAGTGAAGCCTTAGAGTTGCATGGTGAGGCGCTTGCCGTCTCCCTTGTTATATCGAAGGCATTTGATCGGGTTTGGCACGATGGCCCTTTAAACAAGCTTCCCTCATATGGTTTACCTGTTGGCTTATGCAATTGGATAGTTGATTTCTTGAGGGAACGATCTATTCGAGTAGTCTTAGAGGGCTGCTCGTCTGATCAAATGGCTATCAATGCCGGTGTACCTCAGGGATCGGTTCTCTCGGCTACACTGTTTTACTGCACATTAATGACCTTCTGAAGCCCGGTACCTTTGGGTATGCTGATGACAGTACTGTAGTTGAGAGATACACTTTCAATGCTCAAGCCAGCTGTGACGCTGTCCAGTTTCAGAGAGAGGCTATGGTAGACCGTTTAAATTTATCCTTAGAAGCCGTGTCTGATTGGGGCGATGCTAACCTGGTTAAGTTTAATGCTACTAAAACGCAGGCGTGTTTGTTTTCTGCTAAAAAGAGTCCTCTAAACCGATCTTCGTCTTTCCAAAGTGTAACAATACCAATAGGCGACCATTTGGAGCTTTTGGGTGTCGAACTCACATCGAACCTGAATTTTGGGTCTTATATTGAATACAAAGCCAAGGTAGCTGCAAAAAAACTTAGTATTTTGTCTAAGGTTAGGCGGTACTTCACACCGGGACAGCTTTTGAATCTTTATCAAGCACAGGTCCGATCTTGTATGGAGTACTGCTGCCACCTCTGGGACGGTTCTGCCAAGTATCAGCTCGAGTCTTTGGATTCAATAGAGAGACGTGCTATCAGGCTCATTGGAGATGACACTCTGGTAAAGAGTAAGCTTCAAAGTCTGGCGCATCGACGTGAGGTAGCAAGCCTGGCGGTATTCTACAGATTGCACTATGGAGAGTGTGCACAAGAACTGCACAACCTGATTACCCCATCACCTTTCCATCACCGTACGACTAGACGATCAGCAAAGCGCCACCCTTTCATGGTTGAATTACCTCGCACAAGAACGAAGCGTTACACTTCTTAATTTATTATAAGAACTGCAAAGGACTGGAATGCCCTGCCCTCGTCAGTGTTTCCAGTAAATTATAACCCCGGTGTGTTCAAGTCAAGAGTGAATAGGTATCTACTAGGCAAGCGTGCTACACCTTCGACCACATCATCGCTTTCCATCAGGTGAGATCGTGGTCAAACGATTGCCTAGTCCGTAATAAAAAAAAAAAGAGAAAGACAAAAAAAGTATAAACCTGCCATATCAAATATCTTCAAAAGGGATCCTTTACTATGGACCTACAAGTTTTACCCACACGAAATTTTAAGAAAATCGTGGCCACTGTCCAAACCTTAATAAATTGATACAGGACTTATGAACAAAGTATTTTTTATTATTATTACACTAGTATCATAAAGTGTTGCGTTTCTGACATATTGGACCTTAAAGACAGCGGTCTAGGTTGATGTTATATGCTATCTTTGAACTCCAATATCATAGAACACATAGGGTTTTTTTTCTTTGTTTTGTTTGGCATCTGTTGATTTATTAAGGTTTGATTAGAGGCCGCGATTTCGTTGTGAAATGGTGGACTTTTAGGTACGAGAAAAAGCTTAGAAGCCCTTTTAAGTGAGGTGGACTTGTCGCACTTCGTCAGTGTGATGCTTCGTTCATCGCTCTTCAGAGAACAGACTTTACTCTCGTCTTTTCGACAACAGTCTTTTCGTGAACAGGTGCTATTTACAAATAATCTAACTCCACTTCTTTGTCACCAGGGCTCAGGAAGTGTTCGACGGTCCTCGCGCTGACGGACCGCGAGAGGGCTTCAGAGCCGATCAGGGCTCACAACAGGCTGCGCGCGCCCTCAGTCTGCTCCCGATGCTCCTCGCTGCTGTCGCTTGCTGGTGCTGGTGGCTCCAGGTACGTGCTAATGGGCCTTCACCAGGTAGAGCGATGGTAGTCTAACGGTTCAATAATGCAACATAGAATCCAACGATACCGCGTTCGCTCCTAGGCTCCGCACCAATGACTTAAGTGCGGTTTTCCATCGCCCCGTGCTTTGGAGGGCACGTTAAGCTGTTGGTCCTGTCTGTTATTGATTAAGAGCTGTCGTTAAGCCATGTCAGTGGTCCTCGGGTGGCCTGACACACCAGACAGAGACTTTTACACCAGAGGCCAGCACTACCTCAATTACCTTATGCGACATACAAACAAACCAGGCCGATAGTTAAACAGATCGTCTTTGTCATCATAGAATACTACCAATAGATAGCGTTACAGTCCCCGTAAGACGGGTCTTGACTAAAGGACAAATTTGGATGATGCATCAGTGATCACGGTAGACAAATTGGTTAAAGGCATGTGCAGAGGAACGGAGTGACGCGGTCTCGAGTCCCGTCCGTGATCCAAATTTTACCTTTAGGAAATTATTAATTTTGCTGACATCTCCTCCTCTCCCAGATATTCCCTCGACGAGTCAGGCGGCGGCTTCGTGCCGGCGGCTCCCATCAACTGCAAGCTGTGCCTGGACGAAGCAACCGCCGATAAGGTCACCATGATCTCCGGCTGTGGCTGCACGTTCTGCACAAAGGTCAGTTTGAACATCTATTAGGAAAAGAACTCGTTTACCGTGAAAATATATTCACATTTTATATCCCATATTTTTGACATGCTATGTTAGGCCATCAAGTTTTTTTAATGGCCTTCGACGTTGTCTGCCCACCGTCATAGGATTGACGTCATTGTAAATATTTTTACGACTATATTAAAATAGAAGCTTTTAATACCTAGTTTGGAACCTATTTCTGATCGCTGTGCTAAAAATAGACTGACTACTCTAATACTGGCTATTACTGTCGCCATAGAAAAAATAGTCAACTAGTGCCGGGGTGGGGTATTCCACACGACATGGCGAACAACTTCAGTTATACGACTTATGAGATTTCAATGATTTTATCTATTTATAAAGTTTCCTCCAGAAACAATACTTTACACAGGATTAGGCAGCCCTACTAATTTTTGGGTGCCTTTTTGAGTACATATTTTTTAATGTATATTTTGATTTATTATGTCTATAAACATCAGGTTAGAGTTTAGAGGAATATTGTGGCACGTAGTCGTCGGTTTAGTAAAAAATATTGCATACATCTCTTTTTGACGGATAAAGTTATGGCAAACGGAGTTTTAAACAAAAATACAAACAATGACAAAAAAAAACCAACGCTGTCCAACTTCTGGGCAAATTCCCACCCCATCTCCTTCCATCCATGGCCACGTCAGACCAATACCGCAAAAAAGTTTTTTTCTAAAGTTTATAAAAATCTTGTACAAGTAAAATAAATAACTATCTATCTGCAACGCAACTAAATTAACCAGTACCTATTACGTTACATATGTAATGCTTAACAAATTAATTATTATACACTCATTAATTTCAGTATGATTCACCTTCGTAACTCAGTACGGCTATTATATAGCACCAGACTCCACGTGGTGGGGCCGTTTCTCGTGACAATTAACCCGAGGTTCAACGCCGCAGCTAGCAACGCTTAATTAGTGCAGACCTATTGGACAAATCGAGAACCGTCCGAACCGTAGTACTATTATTTATTCTGTGTAACCAATCTAGAGTTAATAACATTTTATTCACAAATCAACATATTCCTAGATGAAAAGGTTGCAAAATCGACGGATAGCTGAATTGATAGAGCGATGGCACGGTATTCCAGAGGCTGCATGTTCTAGTCCAGCTTCGTGTTCGATTTTTATCTTTCCCAAAAACGAAGTCAAGCTTCGACTGTTTTTCAAGTTATGAGGATTTATGTTTTAAGATCCATCAGACCAACGGGCTCGGTATTCATACTAAATTATACCCGTTAGTTTGACTATACTCTGTACTAAAGTCTTGAATATCTTAAAAGATAGTGACTATCGTGGGCTTTAAATAATGAAATGGTTCGATCGAAACCTCAAGCAACTTGCAATTTCTCGCGAAAGGTCTAGGCTGCGCTGGTAAAAGATACGAGGTCACGCATCATCATCAGCTTATACTTGTCTACTGCTGGACGTAGGCCTCTCCTAACGTACGCCACTGAGCTCATTCTTCCTTGTACCTTTCATCAGAGGACCTATAATCGTCAGGCTGTGCATGCGCGTTCGCGATCGCAGCGCGTAGCTTCTCGCACCGGTGACGCTGCTGCTCATCACCGACCTGTGTAATTTGGCTACGCTTGTTTTGGGATGGTTATACCGCCATCTGTCGGTCGCCAGAGCCTCATGAAATATTTCGATCTCTACTCAAAGATCTTAATGCGACATGATCATAACTTGGACTTTATATCACCACTAGCATTCGCCCGCGACTTCGTCCGCGCGGAATACAGTTTATCGCGAAAAAAAGCATCCTCTTCATCTAGGATATTAAAAACCAATGCAAAAGTATAGCACCAACGCTCTTGATGCTTTTTTTGATAGACTTGTTATTATTTCGAAAACTGTCCAAAGAAACAGACAACGTTTCACTTTAATATATTGGTGTGGATTAGAGTCCTTACAGCAACCTCGATACTCAGAAAAGCTATTCTTCGGTAGTCCATGTTCTGCTATTGACCCACTGTGCCGTGTTCTTGTTGACCCGTGTTGTCACGGACGACTGCCGATATTAACGGACAGATACGTTGCTGCTGCGATCAGCTCATTGTGGTAGAGTTGGGACTAGTAGTATTATTTCATTCATCATTTCATGGAATTTCCCGGAACTGCAGTATTTTCACGCCTGCCCTAAAAAAGGCGTGTTTTTTTTTGTAGGATTCATGTATGTTTGTATGTATTTGAGTTTATTTATTCCACCATAACTTTTAAATGCCTGATCAGATTTAGACGTATGGGTTAACGTTAGAATCCTTACATCTCCCCGAGTACCATAGGCAATTATTATTTTTGGAAAAAATAAAACAATAGGTCGGCAGTAGATATGGCTCCATTTCCAAAGGCGAAAATAATATTTTTTCTTTGAATTTTATGTATACAATTGTGTGCAAATTGTGTCCGGTTATGGATATGCAAACCGGACACAATTTGCACACAACTGTTTGACAGTTGAATATCTGGCGAAGGCGTGATGGTGTGGCCAGTGTTACTTCATCCGGCGTACTCTTGAGAAAGTGGCCTATTTACAATAACAGTATCTCTAGAGAGACAGACATAGTCACGGGTATACTATATCCTTTCCTGTACGTGATTGCCGGCTTCTAAGTAAACTAGTGACTCGCCCCGGCTTCGCACGGGTAGCTAAGGGTTTATCTTTAATTGTACCCGATTCTACCCGTGTTTTGATTGACTAGTTTGAACAAAAAAAATGTTAAGTTGACTTAATAGTTAGACATAGATAGATTCGCGTACTGTTTTGTGGTAATAATGAGTACTATAAACATGTAGTACATTATTGTAAGTATCATCAATTACATTATCGCAATTTTCGTAGCAATCTAAAATTTTATTAAAATTAAAATACAGCCCATGTAACTCGCTGATAATGTAGCTTACTGCAGGTAAAATAAATTTTAAAATAGGTTAAGTATATTTTGAGGTTATCCATTACACTCAAACAAAGAAATATACAAATAAGTTAATTTAAAAATATTTAAATTTAAATAAAGCTTTTATGCTGTAGCCATGTTGGATTTGGAATGACGTTACTTTACTTATAGTGTTTCGCTCATCAAGCCCTTTCATTTGATAACATACGCCATATTTAATTAAAAATGGCGGCATTTAAGTAATCGTTTATCGACATGAGAGCCAAACGTGTGTGCCAAGTTTCAGCCCGATAGCTTCAGTGGAAGTGGGTGAAATGTTGATTGAAATTCCAGGACATACATACAAATGAAGATAAATAAAAACTAAAAAAAAAACAAATCTTTTCTCTATAAAATATTGGTCTAGTTATAATCTTCTGGAGTTTTAAGTCTGAGTAATGTTTGAAGTTAGTGGACACATTATACTCGCATTGAGTTTTCCTATGCTCAGACCGTTTTCCTTGATGGTCCGGTCTGGCTGCAGGTAACTATATCTGGCCATAATTAATCAATTAATCATCGTGGGTAAAATCAAAACCAGTACCTGTCAAATGCATTTTCCTGCCCGTAAAGGTCACGTGACTCGATAACAAATCGATTATTGCCTTTGGAATGTGCGAGAACATCCGATAATATCGATAATGACAGTCAAACTCACATCACATACACTATTAGTAGTCTTGTTTAGAGGTCGACAACCTTCCAGAAATAGATGCTAACCTAGAACTTGATCAAGTATTTTGTCGTTATCAATTACTTGACTTGATGCTTAATTAACAGTATTTTTAATTCACAGTTTATGTACCTACTTACTTTTTAAAGTTTTATTTTGCCTACACCTTATTTTAAATCATCCTAGAGATCCTAATTACAATGACTGAGAAAGATTAAATCATCCTAGAGATCCTAGTTACAATTACTGCGAAAGGTTAAATCATCCTAGAGATCCTAATTACAATGACTGAGAAAGATTAAATCATCCTAGAGATCCTAGTTACAATGACTGAGAAAAATTAAATCATCCTAGAGATCCTAGTTACAATTACTGCGAAAGATTAAATCATCCTAGAGATCCTAGTTACAATGACTGCGAAAGATTAAATCATCCTAGATATCCTAGTTACAATGACTGAGAAAGATTAAAACTCTTAACTAGCTCATATTGAATTCTTGCTGCCGTTGAAAGGGTTAAGATATTATACTACTGCTTATTCGTAGACGACAGCAATATTACGTGTATATTGTACTATTAAAAGCGACCTGGTGTTTATATAATCGTTTTGTAAAACTAAATCGAAGTTTTAATACTAACTTACTGCTGTTGTAGGAGCTTATAAATACTACATCAGCATATGAAGCACTATGACGTAGATTGAAAACTTGACAGGTTTCACCGTTTGAATTAGATAACGTTGCAAGCACATCAATATCGAATGCTTCTTGCTATTGTTACTTATCACATTGAACACTCGTTACTGTTTTGTTCTACTTTAACCCCCGGTTTCCGAAACGAGTGTCACATCAATAATCAGCCAAGAGGCTGTTACATTTGACAGTCAGTTAACTCTCTTTGGATTTCCGAAACGCAATTCATGTGAAAATTAGCTAAATGATTGTAGACAAGAGATTATTGATATGGGCACACTTGATAAGTTCGTTCTCTTTCGTTCACTCTTTAGTGTAGGTATTTTATCTGTGTGGATAATCAAAAACAAAAGAGAACGATAGAGTTCTAACCTCGTCTCTTGTTTTTGACATTAATTGCACATTTTTGACCAATTAACCTAGTGTTAACCACTGGAATACGTTACGATATTGAATATCTACTGAGCTATAAAATATACCTAGGATTAATGAAACATCATATTTAAATCCTTTATCAACATTTATTACATATATTTATTATTTTATTTACTTCATGTGACACGTCTTTCAGAAACCGGCGGTAGATCATAATAATTTGATTTATTTAACTAATTGCAAGTTAACAGTCGTTTCACACGCAAAACAGATTTCCGGAAACCCAAAATCGCTTCAATTGACGTTTAATTGGAAAATTTACATTTGCTTTAACTTTAAATGAGATTTTCTGCAAGCCAAAATGCGTTTAACAAGAGATTAACACTGGCTATTGGGTAATTTGAGTTACAGAAACTGGGTGTAAGCCTGTCACATTAAATACCTACTCAACAGTAGTAATAAATGATTAATAGTACTTTTATTTCTTGCGTCAATACGTCTATTTAGCTTGTCATCTTTTTACTGACCTGTGTCCAACCTAAAATTAAAATACGTCTATTTAGCTTGTCATCTTTTTATTGACCTGTGTCCAACCTAAAATTAAAATACGTCTATTTAGCTTGTCAT
Organism: Alsophila aescularia; assembly: GCA_946251855.1. Taxonomy (NCBI): domain Eukaryota; kingdom Metazoa; phylum Arthropoda; class Insecta; order Lepidoptera; family Geometridae; genus Alsophila; species Alsophila aescularia. The sequence continues at coordinate 56,887,500 of OX276374.1, read as the reverse complement.
CTTTTTACTGACCTGTGTCCAACCTAAAATTAAAATACGTCTATTTAGCTTGTCATCTTTTTACTGACCTGTGTCCAACCTAAAATTAAAATACGTCTATTTAGCTTGTCATCTTTTTACTGACCTGTGTCCAACCTAAAATTAAAATATGTCTATTTAGCTTGTCATCTTTTTACTGACCTGTGTCCAACCTAAAATTAAAATACGTCTATTTAGCTTGTCATCTTTTTACTGACCTGTGTCCAACCTAAAATTAAAATACGTCTATTTAGCTTGTCATCTTTTTACTGACCTGTGTCCAACCTAATATTAAAATACGTCTATTTAGCTTGTCATCTTTTTACTGACCTGTGTCCAACCTAAAATTAAAATTAAGTGACTTAATCAGGTTTTGGTGAAGTCAACGTATATTTTAGTCAGTAAACAAAATTATTTTAAACCTCGTTTTGTTGCTGGCGTCTTTCATCCATGTTCTTATTTTCTCTCAGTTTTCAGAAGTCCTAAAATAAAACGTTTTTATCCACAGAATAAATGTTATCTTAACGTGTTAGGTAAACAATTTATTTGCCAAAAATGTTTTATATTTGGCTAATGGTGAGTTTATTTGCATTCTTTATTTAGGGAACGGTTCAATCTAGACAAATAAATAAAATTGAAGTGTCTGTTTGTAATTACAAAATAACAGTTTTTTACTAAATGCATATGAAAGTATATACGGTACTTATAACAAAAACCCATTTTTAAATGTCTGTTTGTTTGTTCCCGCTAATCTCCGAAACGGCTGGACTGATTTTGATGGGACTTAAGATAGCTGATGTTATAGGGAGTAACTTTTTTACTATTTAAATTTTTATTGTATTCAGGGCAAAACATTTTAATCCATGAATTTTGACCACGCGGACAAAGCTATGGGCACTGCTAGTTTAACACAAACACTTTACGCACGACATTTATTTCAAGTCTTAAATAAGTGCATGCTTGTACATTGTACTTTCAATTTTATTGGGTACTCGTAATTCAAAATCTTTGGCAGCAAGGATCGTGGTGCTTTTGGCCATTATTACTCACGTACTTTACAGACTTGTTAATTTCGTTTCCACGGCAACATGTCATTCCGTTCCTTACACCGAGTAATCGTCATTTTTGCAAACGTTTGATACCTTGGGTTAAATTATTGCAAGCTATTAGAATGTAGGGATGTCTAATTAAAAAAAAAACATGGTACTCGCTGATAAAGTAGCTTTCTACAGTATTTTTATTTTAAAAAAACACAAACAAACATACAAAAAATCTAATCTTTCCTCTATAATATATTATTGTAGATGTAGATAGTGTAGAATTGTAATTGGTTATGACTTAGGAAAGCTTTCTATATATCATTTCACGTTAGTATTATCATTAGAAACGGGAGATTCACCATGTCTGTTTGTTGTGCTGGCATCTGATGTCAGAGTTTGTCAGGCCGCCCGAGGACCTCTGTCATGGCTTAACGACTGCTATTAATCAATAACAACCGGGACCGACAGCTTAATATGCCCTCCGAAGCACTGAGCGATGGAAAACCGCACATAACTTTGAAAAGTAATTGGTGCAGAGCCTAGATTTTGAACCTGGTATCGTTGGATTCTAAATTGCACTATAGAACCATTAGGCCACCATCGCACTTTTTACCATGTAATACGAGTAGACATTTCATAATAGACATTTTTTTATTTGTTTTCGATAACTTAAAACCACCGTGACATTGTAAAATCTTATACTGTACTGCATTTCTAGGCTAATATTAATAACGTCCAAGTATATTTCCATGGCTTGTTTTTGATCACTATCTTACAAGATAACAAAGTATAGCTTTATTTTTCTGCTCCGGCTACTAGTATAAGTGTCCAGTACCTCCCAACGAGTGGCAATTAACATTCATCTTCATATTTAAGTTAACTTTTACTACCATAAGATTTCTCAGTGTACATGATTACATCCATAAACAAAGACCAACCAGATTGAGAACTTTCTGCGAACTCATTTCGAGAATTACTTTTGAAAGCATCCTTGTCTTTTGATGTGTGTTGATTTAAAGAATTTCCGTGGATGCCGCGGCCGCTGTGAAAAATGTTAATCGTTTTGAAATTGTTTACCAGGAAGAGAAAAAATCCACTTTGTGTAGGAAAGCCTTGGGAGGTGAAAGGTTCTGGTCTCTTTATGGAATCTCATGTCTTTGTTGTAAGTACTGTTTTTTTTTCTTTTTTGCGCTATTTGCGCTTTCGTACGAATAAATTAACTTTGTACTTCCTTAAAAGCACAGAACTTAATGTTAACTACGCTTGGTTAATTTTACTTGTCCTACATTTAAGTGAAGTATTGTAGTTTTTTACACAACTACGGCGAAGGGAAGGGTAATGAGTAAAGAGACCCTAGGTACGAAATCGAACGGTCGCGGGTTTGAATCCTGCAAGGTGCAATCATTTGTGTGATGAGCTGAAATGTTTGTTTCCGAGTCAAGGATGTAATATTCGTATCTATGTATGTTGATCCGTTATCTAGTGCCCATAGTACAGGGTATCCTAGTTTGGGACTAGGTAATTGGTGTGGAATTGTCCCGAATACATTTATTACTAGTTTTCCCGCCCGCGACTTCGTACGCTCAGACTACTATTTATCGCAAAAAAAGCATCCTATTTTCTTCTAGGATAATAAAAACCAATGCAAAAGTAGGTATAGCACAATGTAGTTCTATTTAGCTCTTGATGTTATTTGACAGACTTGTTATTTCGTTTCCATGGCAACCACAGACCATTCTGTGATGTCAACCGTTCCTTACAGTGAGTAATCAACATTTTTCTGTTTTCCCGTGGAAACTTTTAATTTTCCGGGATAAAGAGTATCCTATGTTTAATTCTAGAGTATAAGCTGTCTTCATTCTAAATATCATGAAAATCCGTCCAGTTGTTATCGCGTGAAAGCTCCCCAAACAAACAAACTAACTAACAAACAAACAGACAACGTTTCACTTTTATATATTGGTATGGATGTATGTGTATGTTCCACCATAGCGTAGTCCCTTTTGGTCCGATTTTGACAAGCGAAGTATCAACCGATTCGTCTTCATCGCAAGAGTGTCACAGCCTATTTTTACCCGACCGTCGTTGGTTTTTAGTTTTTGAACTTATGTCTTGTTAGCAAAGATAATAGTTATTTGTTATGCAAGGCTGCAAAGTGATTTTTTTGGCGAGAGTACTTGTATTGAAACCAGAGCAAGCGAATTCGCTCGTGGTTCAAATATAGAATCCTGAGCGTAGCGAGGGTTTCAAAAGTACGAGACGCCAAATAACTTTGCTGCCGCGCGCAACACAAAACTTTTCACCTCACTACAGCGAAGAAAATGCTAGGTGCAAGAAAAACAGCTAAAATAATATATGTTTATTATAAAAAAAAAAAATAGGCCGTCGCGGGATGCCTGGCAGATGTGTAAAAATAATAGAATAGAGTCGAACAGAACCGAATAGAATAGAATCAAAAAGAGTCGAATAGGGTTGAAAAGAGTCAAATAGAGTCAAATAGAAACGAAAAGAGGCGATTAGCGTCGAGAAAAGTCGACTAGAGTCGAGTAAAGTTGAATAAAGTCAAGTAAAGTTGAATAAAGTCAAGTAAAGTCAATTAGAGTAGAAAAGAGTAGAAAAGAGTAGAACAGAGTAGAAGAGAGTAGAACGGAGTAGAACAGAGTAGAAAAGAATTGAAAATGAAAAGAGACGGTTAGAGTAGAGTAGAGTCGCGAAGAGTCGAATAGAGTCGAGTAGAGTCGATTAGAGTCGAGTAGAGTTGATTAGAGTCCAGTAGAATCGAGTAGTGTCGAGTAGAGTCAAAAAGAGGAGCATAGAGACGAATAGAGTCAAGTAGAGTATAATCGAATCGGATAATAATATAGTATAAATTAGTAATAAAGTATTTTCAGTGGATTGGCGCTATAGAAAATTATTGAATAGAAAGGTTCGAATTTTAAAATCTCTTTCCACGCTAGCGGGTAAAATGCACTTTTGCACTCAGATTTCAAATGACAAACAGAATCTTTCCGAGCTTGTGAGGTGAAAAATAAAATAAATACACTCTTTTCTTTGCCAATTTTATTAAGTTCTACTAACTGCGCATACAATTTTATTGAGTTCTACTAACTGCGCTTACAATGAATACCATGAACATAAACTTGTTTGATGTTATTATGACTGTAGTTTACTGAGCCATGTTTTATTTTAATAGCTTATTGTTTCCTGTGGTTGTTTGTCCCACATTTTCAACCACAAAATATGCACTTCATAATACAATTTAGTGACAGTGCTTCTGTATTGTAAACTGTCGTTATTTATTTAGTGACAGTGCTTATGTATTGTAAACTGTCGTTATTTATTTCGTGACAGTGCTTATGTATTGTAAACTGTCGTTATTTAGTGACAGTGCTTATGTTTTGTACACTGTCGTTATTTATTTCATCCACGTTTGAACTAGATACTTTGTAAACTTTACTAGCTTTTGCATACGACTTCGTCCACTCGAACCACTGTTTACCGCGATACAAAGTATCTATGTTCTATGTTCTTCCCCAGGGCAATTAGGTTCAAACTATCTCCATACTAAGTTTCATCAAGATCAGTTCAGCAGTTTAGTCGTGAAAATTAAAGACAGAGTTACTTTCGCTTTTACAATATTAGTATCTATTTTAATGCTCGTAGTATCTTCGTATCATACGGTAACCTTTGTAAATGTTTCGTTAGTATGTGCAATAGTGCACAGAATAGCAGAAAGGCTATTTTTAATCGATTTTATGTTCGAATGTTAGTTTTTTTTGTTTCACCGATTTCTCCGTTAATTGCGGACCGTTTTTTTATTATAGTATTTTTTTATACCTCCAGTTTGGTCCCATATTAATTTTATCAAAATTGGATCAATTATTTTTTACCGATATAAAGTCGATTTTTGGTACCATGCTATTTTGTATAGCATGCACTTATATAATACAAAACTTAGTACTTTACTTAAATACACATTTTAAATAGTAATGACAAGTCACGATGACCCCCAACAAGGATTCCCTGCATTTAGGGAATCAAGAAATACGAGGAATATAGATCCACAAATACTCGTACCTGCAACCTTCAAAGCCGTCTCATCACCGAATACGTTTTGGAGGCTGTCAAATTGGAATAAATAGCTGGCAAATGGATTCCGCCATTCATAATACACTACGATATGATAGTAGTTTACCTTCCAGTGAAAACCTGGTTAATGTTGTGGGAATTTGTCATCTTTTAGCTCATTGTTTACAGTATATAAACACAATACATTCCCATCTTCTGTCTACTAGAGTTGTGAAGGGTGGGCGAGTCTACTTTAGCAACCTATAGCTACTGTGCAAACTTTAAAATGTTGCGTAAGGACATAACATTTTCATCAAGGAAACAGAATAACGCTGGTCTTTTATAAGTATAGATACAATTATTTACGTACTATAGTTTGGTTCAGTGGATCTGAGTGTTGTGCCACCAAAGGGTCAGATGAAAGAAGATTTCTTGCAGCTGAGATGCGAATGTTGAGATGGATGTGTGGAGTGACGAGAGAGGATAAATTTAGAAACGAGTATGTCAGAGGAAGTTTGAAAGTAGTGACTGAAAAGTTGAGAAGTAATAGACTATCTTGGTATGGGCATGATATGCAGAGAGAGAAAGTCATGTAACAAGGAGAGTTTTAGAAATAAATGTACATGGTAACAAGCGAAGAGGAGAACCAACAAATGTGTGGATGGATTGTGTGAGAGATGACGTGTGAGAAGGGAGCGAATACTGAGATGACGGCTGATGGAGAGAAAAGAAAAGTGCTTATTGTATCGACCCCACATGATAGTGCGATAAGGGTAGGGAGATGATGATGGCAGACTACCTGATCTGTGCGTGTTTTTTTTTTCTATTTATGTGACTACGCCTATTCAATAACGTCAGTGCCTCCAAGGGCTTCAGCCACTCCGCTCCAAGGCTATTGTTTTCAAATGAATAAATGTACATACTTTGACTCCACTAAATTCAACGGAACTAAAAAGAAAAAGAATGGTCAATATCGCTCCATGGCAATTTGGGTAGGTACAGTTAGCAAAGAAATTGGCAAATAAATAAAACGATAAAATGACTTGAGATATCATCATTTATTATTAAATATCAGATTAGCTAATATAAGATGAACTAAAGAATAATAAATCTTTAGACTAGAAAAACGTCTTATAATTATTCTTTTTAGGTTTTTAATTAAAAGAGTCCAGAAATTACAAACAATCATCTGTAATTACCGATCTGGAACCACTAGTTTACTTCAAACAATAAATAAAATCAAAATATTATTGCAATAAAAAAAACCCTTACATTATTAGTGGATATTTAATGCAACTTTACCCAGCCCTAATTATTATATGTTTCAAAACTGTAAATTTATTAACTTTTACTGTATAAATACTTTATTACATGACTGCACAAAAAAATAAGTGTAATGTTTTTAGGATTCATGTATGTTTGTATGTTTTTTTTTAATTAGACGTATGGGGAATTTTTAGAATCCTTACATCCCCCCCCCCCCCCCCCCGAGTAACATAGGCTATAAAATTTTATTTTAAATTCAATATGGCGGCAGTATGGCTCCATTTTAATCCTCAGTATGGCTCCATTTATGGTTTTTTAGCTTTTGTTCTATTATGAGTTTTATTTTAAATATTTTAGTATCATCCACATATTTTAATAACGAATTATTTCTTTTTTTATGTTCCTTTACACGATACCTACGTAACTTAATAATCACATTTTTCTACCAATTTTAGTTTAAGCTTTACTTTCTGACCTTATTAATTTTCTTGTGGAGTGAAGTGGAACAAATGTACAGGCTTATATTTTTTAATTAATAATCATAATAAATACTCGTGGAGCGATATCCAAGATTTCGTGGAGCGGATTGGCTTCACCCCTTCCAAGTACCTACGTTTGTGTGCTGTTATGTTATGCAGTAGTCAATGGCTGTTATAGAGCGGAACATAATTAAAGAACTGGTACCACAGAATAACTAATAATACCCGGTACTTTAAAATTTAATCTTCAGCTTTATGAATTAACATTTCTGATTCTTCACATTAAAACTGGGTCAGCATCGACAGATGTGTATTAAAATGCACATATTTTTTGCTCTCACTTCGGATCGACCGTTAATAGTAAAAACGAAGCAGCCCAGTTTCTTGGTTAATGGGACTCATGATTTGGCTTGGCTGATTGGAGGCATTTTTTTGCGGAATGGTGAGAAACACTATATCAAAGTATACGGGAACTGCTGACTCGGGGGAAACATTCAACGACGCGCGCACTCAATGAATATTGCATCAGGCGAGCGCTCCCGAGTGAGACCACAGAATAATAGGACTACGGCGATGCGAACGGTTGAGTGAATACGAACGGGCACCGTTTCACGGTAAATGGAACTGGCGTAATGCTATGAAGTATTTTGATATCTGTAGCATTTGGTGCGGAATCAGCTAAGGTTCATGAGATACAATCCCTATTTCAAAGAAGAGATGTTCATGATGCATCAGTTTCGTATGGCATCCATACAACAACGTCATGAAATCTGATGGCATTGCGAATATTGCGATAGTTCTCTGACCGGATTATGTCTCTGTACCCTTTAGCTATATTTAGTTTTGTACGCGAATAATATAAACTTCCTAGCCATTTTAAAATGCAAATTCGGGAGTTACTCACGTTTATTAGTTGAATTATTCCAACTATAGTTTCAACATCCGGTGGTCTTTCTCAAGCGGAGTGCAGCGCGCTCGTGAACGTGTCTCGCCACGCACTGGCGGGCCACCGCTCGCAGCGCGCGCGATGACAGCAACTGGTGCGGGGGTCGCGGTGTTGTCTGCTGGCTGCGTCGGCGCGTCCTGGAGTGAATCCTCTTCATCGCTCGAGTAATCTCGAGGAACACTCAAACACACAGAACTCACTTCATCTCCACCAGCCACATCCTTCGCAATATCATACGCTCCACGAAGACACGGTCTCCAAACATGTGGTAGACACCATCCGCCGTCTCTGTTAAAGTTCTGACGCCTACTAATTTCGATTGCCTCGCGGATCTTACGAGGCACGAAACACTTTTCACGCGCCAAAACCCGAGCTTTGTCATAACGGATATAATGCCGCGTATCAGAAAGCAGAGAAACCTCGGTTAGTTTTCATAATAACTTCCTAACTCCTCAGGATCAGCGTATCGTTCGTCAAACGTAGCACCTTGCTGTCCTGAAATGTATAAATGACCTTATAACTATCGAGATCACCTAATTGCCATCTAGCAACAGTTAAAGTGAGCACGTTTTACTTGAGTATGTTACTTCCGTCGTCTAATTGAGACCGCGAGCTGCGGAACAATCAACGTCAGTCACACCTTTGTCAAATGAAACCGCTACCAAATAATAGTACAAGTCTACTACTACTCACTTAGCAGAGCAGGTACGCACGAACATTAGTAAAACAATATCAACTAAACGTTTTAACAAATAATCCTATTGCACACAATTCAAGGCTAGGTAATGCACATGTTTTACTGTACTGCTCCTTTACGCTCAAACGTCTGAACTGAATTTTATGAAATTTGAATTGAAGATAGCTTATACCCTAGAATACACTTAAGGTACTTTTCATCATCATCATCATACATCACGCGGGTGAAACCGCGAGGCTCAGCTAGTTTTTTATAGACTAGATAAGGGCTCCGTTTCGTAGTTACTGTTGTAAACCTCATTTACTCATAATTTCTAAAGCTATGGTCAAAGGACACGAGCTTGCTCGCAGAGAAAAAAACTCGCTTGAATAACCCGGTGTCTTCTGTCACATGTAGCTAGTGCAATTCGCGCGTTTTTCTTTACCGTCATTTCCTATCTCTTAAGGAAGAGGTGTGTCTGCGTGGCGTCTACCCGTTAGTAGCGTGTGCCTATTCGCAGCGAATGCTCCATCGACCTAATGCCCTGTCCCAAGCGATATATATCGCGCGAGCGCTGCACTAGCGACTGGCGATTATTCTTTCGATTTCGCTGCGTCTTAATTCAAAGCGTGAACTCGCTCGCTATGTGTGATCATAGCTTTAAGCTACGTTCACACGAAGCGAATACTCGCTGCGAATACTCGCTGCGAATGTCACCTCCTTGAGCAAACTCGCTTGCTGCGACAGCCTACTCACTGTGACTAAGGTTCATTCGCTGCGAGTTGAATTGGGCATGTTCAATTATCACCGCCACGAGCGCGCGATTTGAGCTGCGAATGTCACCGCCTTGAGCAAACTCGCTTGCTGCGACAGCCTACTCGCTGCGACTAAGGTTCATTCGCTGCGAGTTGAATTGGGCATGTTCAATTATCACCGCCACGAGCGCGCGATTTGAGCTGCGAATGTCACCGCCTTGAGCAAACTCGCTTGCTGCGACAGCCTACTCGCTGCGATAAGATTCATTCACCGCGAGGTGAATTGTTCATGCGTGACTTTTCTTTGCTTCGATACCATCCGACTGTAGAATTGTAGTGAAACGCGCGAATCACGGTCGGTACATGTGACAAATAGAAAGCGTTTTTCGCAACGAATAGATCGCTGCGAGCAAACTCGCTTTATGTGAACGAGGCTTTACTGGCTACAACTGCTACAAGCTACAATACTTTAACAAACTGAACTCGAGGCACTTGCTGACTGCTGCATATATTTCCTTCAAAGGCGGGTATTTACCTAACAACTCCTAAAGTAGCTCTTCATTTATATCCCATCTTCGTGGAAAATACAATCTAGTTAATTCACTGTGGTTTTCCTCGATGTCCCGAATTCTCGGTATATTAACCCGAGTCAGGCCGATCTCACTCTAATGTTTAGGTATGAAATTGAAGAGCCCTGGATCACCCGCCAAAATTCAGTCGGTCGCAACGCGCTGTCACTGTCAGTGAATGAAGCGGAGCGGTTATTAGGTATTCTGCGGGAGAGGCACGCGTGCGGTACACACTATTAATAGGTGTTCTGGGACACTGCCGCGCAACGTAATTTGACCTTTTTAAGGAAAGAGACTTAAGAGATAATAAACGTAAATATAGACTTAAATATACTGAACTTTCCTATTAAATGTTATTTAAATTATCTATCAAGGCCGAATAATACCTATTTAACTATTAGTAGGTACACGATATTATTTTAAATAAATGATTTCTGTCGGTAGTGGAAAGTAATGAAAAATGATTTCCTTCCTAGAAACCCTAGACCCAGAAAATAATAAAACAATAACTTTCCGCACAAATTAGTAAGGCTTCACTTGCTTCGCCGTAGTAGTATTATATATAAGCGATGGTGGCCTAACGGTTCTATTGTGCAATTTAGAATCCAACGACACTGGGTTCAAAACCTAGGCTCCGCACCAATGACTTTTGAAGTTATGTGCGGTTTTCCATCGCTCAGTGCTTCGGAGGGCACGTTAAGCTGTCGGTCCCGGCTGTTGTTGATTAATAGCAGTCGTTAAGCCGTTATGTCAGAGGCCCTCGGGCGGCTTGAAAAACTCTGACATCAGAGGCCAGCACTACCTCATACGACAAACAAACAATAGTATTATTTATTCTGTGACCACGCGACCGATCGACTTCAGAGAGGGGCGCAGGTCTCCGCAAGTCGAGACGAGCAACCCTAGCAAAAGCGCATCCATGGAGTCAAGGCGGTTCAGTGTATTATCGCCGTTCTCCAATACGAGTAGGGTACAAATTATCTTGCACTGAATAGATTTTACGACTGTATGTATATTTCAGTAGGTATTTAATCGTTTTCTAAGGGAGTGAGTCTTCTGTACTGACTACTATTATTTATTCTGTGCCCGAGTTCCAAAGCGGAGCACTATGCGTGGATACACTGTAGGTATAGGTTAACCCCGTTCGCTGCCCTTTCGTGAACTGGGTCAGGCCTTACATCGCGATTCGGAGCCATCGGCTTTCGCGATACACCTGCCTAATGGCCTCTATTACGGGATATGGGCGAAGATAAGGTTAGGGGCCTAAGTAACGGAGGCATAGAGTTAGATAGCCGGTACCACAAAATCTCTCAAAACGCGCTGGCTACTAAAAATATAGTAAATATATTTTGTATCTGTTCTATAGCTTTATATGTACTTGCCTAAATACTTTAACCTTACACATAAGTATTTTATTACGCGTATGCAAAATAGCATTTCTCGGAGTTTAGGTACGCTTTCCAGTGTCCTGTCTCAATTGGTCGAAAAAAGCTTTAGGTTCGTTAGAAATAAGTTTAATTAAAATGTGATAGGGTGTACAAATGTGATAGGGTGTACGACCCTACTATTCTCTTTCTCTACCTATTATTTTGGTTCCAAGTTCTGAGCCGTCGTTCTGGCTACCATTAAACGGGACCGATTTATCGTAGTACATAAGCTACTAATAAAACAATAATTACAATTTCTCCTTTTTCTCCGACCTTGAATTGTGATTTATAAAAAACCGTTTAATCATGAAAATAAACTCTAGAACAAATAATCCCATGACTTCAATGAATTAATGTAGCACTAATGACAAGGAGTTCCCCAGTGTGAACAGTCACTCCTGACTAGATCATCAGGTGTCAAAATATTCATTTTTCTTTGGGGGACTATATTATTATACTAGCTGTGCCCGCTGTTTTGCACGCGCTCTTATGTGCTAGTCCATGGACCTACCAATATACCATATATATTTGATCACATTTTCTAGCTGTCATAAAGCTTCTTATCGATTGTTCGGCTTTTGCTTATCGGATTGAGATATGAAGTTCGCCAGATTTTACGTCAAAACCTAAGATATCCAACAGTAAAACCCACATTGCAGGACGTCTCAAGTAGTTTTAAGTGATGCGCGAATAAACATCCAGACAGACAGACATACACGAATTTAAAAAATGTTATATTCTTGTTCTGTAGCTCATTTTAAATCACCGAGGCTATTTAAAAAAAAAACTTAATTTGTATTGGACAGACTTTTTGTAACTTACCCCAACCTCCCAACACCATACATCCTACTATAACATACTAACAGTAGGTAGTAATAGTAATTTAATATTCTACACTGAGTTGATAAAAGGCTGCAAAAAGTATTGTTCTCGATAGCAGAGAGGCGTCAGACTAGAATCAAACACACATCTGAGAAGACAGAGTAAATAATCTCCCGCAAAAACAATGAAGAACGTAAACAGATCGTCGGCAAGGAAGCACAATCTCCATACATTATGCAGCAGCGGGAGGCGGGAAGCCTTTTGCATATTACATCCACTCGGCAGTACCGCTACCTACTACTATTTATTCTGTGCCGCGACTGCCATTTCCGAAGTAATTGCGACTTGCGCTGGTGAATATTAGACTGTGTTTGAGGCTGATTTAATTAAAATGAAAGCTACTACATGTTAATACGACAAGGTGTATTTGTATTGCCTGTGATGTAACTTGGAAGATTATCATGCGTTTGATCATTATTTGCACATTATTCATTCCGCCCAGTATACCTAGCGGCACGTAAGTCTAGCGGTGAAGTAACGTGGCGGGGATCTTGGCACAGTCAAAGTTTATATAATGTGTTAAAATGTTAAATTCTTTTTATCCCGAAAACTGTCTGTGCCAAGATCCCCGCCACGTTTCGTTCACCGCTAGACTTACGTGCCGCTAGGTATACATAGCCTTCTCTTGCTGTGCTTACTTATCTCTAATTAATCTTAGGCAGGTTCTTCCTATAATGGTTTCCAATAACATCTACCTGTTTGGTTGCCACGTGTAAGATAATGTTTTAATGGTCTCATGACTTCATTTCAATATGATAAAGTCTTTGAGCTTTGCTTTGAGTCTAGTTGTTTATTTATCGTGCTGGAAAAAGCAGTAACTGTATCTAGTGCTGTCGAAATGTACTCGCTACCGGTGATCTTGTATTAGAGTCGATTTTTCAGCCAATGAATAGCAATTTTGTTTGGACCAGTATGTAGCCTTTACTTTGACATCTCTGTCGGTGGCCTTCACAAGGTCCTCACGAATGCAAGTATTAGAGCACAAGTGGCACGATTGTTTGTACTGGCGCTTTTGCAGTTGACTTCCCTTTGTGGTGTAAAATACTACTTTTGAATGTTGTTTTATCAGTGGCATAAGAATAAAGCTTATAGAAATAAGCTCCAGTTGCAAAACATGTCAATAGATGTCAATCTTGGGGTCCTCCTTCCTATTTGATACAATGATTTTGATGGAACTTAAATTTCAACTAGTAGTTCTGCGAACAGTAGAACTCGCGAACACAAACTTTTTGTCATCACAATAGATATACAATGGATACGAGTATATATTTGGCAATTAATATACCACTTACTAAAATTATTTAAAGCGGAATATTCACCACGTTTTTAAATTCCACTGGTAGAAACCTAAAAGTGAGAAATGTTGTGCATTTTAAGGAACTATTCTGCTCATCACACCGAAAATCCTCATCAGATCTTAACCAAATTTTTATGAGATTGACTAGCTATCAAATTAAAAAAAAAACATCAAAATCAGATTTCTTAAGGCGGGAGATATTCAGTAGTCCCTCTCTTCCCTCTTTTTGGAGGAAGTACCCCTATAATCAAAAATCCTCGACGGCAAAAAACCCGAAAGTCGTAAAACCTGTATAACAAGATTCGTCCATATCAGTTATAAAATAAGTCCTGTAGAGGAGTACTAACAAACTGACAGAGGAAAGCAAATTAAACTTGAAACAGAGACGCTTCGCTCGCTCGGCCAATGACAGATACTCGTACGACACTTTGAATTTAAACATGCAAAAGAGGGAGAGTGTATGTGTAATGTTGTGGAAGTATATGTGTGTGTTTGTATGTATGAATGAGGGTTTTAATTGACATCAATGGCCTAGAGTTGTAAGCTGAGTTAAGGAGTGAACACATATGTATCACTTGTCAGCAGGTAATAGGTTGTTTACAACTTTATTGGTCATGTTTACGACAGTTGGATACGATCTTTTGGAAAGTATTGTTTGGTGGGATTTCACTAACTGTGGCTTCTCATCGTTTCCACCATGACATTTCTCATTAACGACGGTCATGGCTCCTTTCTATCATATATGCCTTTGAACAGAAAAAAAACCATCAGTACTCCGTACAGCATTGTTGACCCCGATGTTCCTTGTGCATCATTAATTTAAGAATGTCTCATGTTATATTTACTTCAGCAGGCGCGGATTTGCCTATAGGCCGAGTACGCCCGGGCCTGGGGGGCGGCTAGATTTAAGGGCGGACAATTGTTGAAAAATATATATTTTTGCGCGTCTTTGTGTGTTCGAACAGCCATTGTAGATTTAGTGCGTGGGCGAACGTTACTATCATTTGGCGGCGCTACACTTAGCAAGGAAGTCCTCACACAAATGACTACGTCTGGATAAGTACATGACAATTTATCATCCCGATTAAGCATGGGGACATAGTTACGGGCAACAGGTAAAAAATTCATATATTTTAGCTCAGTATTGGAGGTGAGAAGGGGCGGCTGGTGCTGCACGGCCTAGGGCGGCTAAGACTGCTAGTCTGCCTCCGATTTACTTCATAGGTATGGATGATGACCAACACGGCAGAGATGACCGCGTCCACGCTTCTAGTATAGATTTTTATGAGGTTACATAAATATATGACGTACCTACCTTCCTAGATATTTTGGTTGCGAATGACTAGCGGTCTGTCTACCTATTTGCCTTTTAGTATTTGCAAGGGGGCAAACTTAACTTCACAGTAAAGCTTTTGTCCATCTCTGACGAATTTAACAAAAAGCTTCTACATTGGCAGCAATTTGGTCATTTTACTCTTTAAACTAAACTTGATTAAATTTCTTCAAATTTAATTTAAACCTTGTTGACTTTGTAACAAGGTATTTTTGCCCCTGGCATTTATTCTAAACTTTCGTCATTTTAAGCTGCACCGCTTAAAATAACGTTATTAAAACAGGTTTTAACACGCTGTCTAACAGCGTTTGGATAAATTCGGACACGTTCTGAGACAGGGTTTGGACAAATCGGGGCTCTCGACGCGTAGAAACAAAGTTGATTTACGCTGACAGGCTTTAGTGATAGTTTAATGAGTGAGGATTAGATGCCAGGGGGAAAAATACCTTGTTACGAAGCTAACAAGGTTTAAATTACATTTGAAGAAATTAAGTTTAGTTTAGGGGATGTCCAAATCGCTACCATTGTCTGTCAAATGGTATCCGTTAACGATATCAATTCAATCAATTCCAGTCTGTGCTTTTGAGGCTACGACAATAATTTTACTCGAAGACAAACTTTGATTGTATTATTCAAACGGATGTCAAGGACATATTTTCCCCTTTGATAATGTTTATATCTTTCAATCTACACCTGCTGTTAATGAAAGCGTTTCGGTATCTCTGTAATTAAAGAAGGCGTCTAGACATCGAGCGTCGCCGTAAAACGCCTGATAGCATTTCATACAGTTTAATTGTTTCTCTGTTTCAAGGTTTACGGTTTTGCTCCACAGAAAATAAGTATATTGTTAGTCTCTATTGGATTGTTTCTTTGTTTTAATAGATTTAACTGTTACGGGGAACCTGTTATTACTGTCACTAGATCTTGGAGAAAGTTGCACATACAGTCTTTTGCAGCGTTCATATTACTAGAATTTTTTATTGTAGTAACGACGACTATTAATCGGTAACCTTTGTTATTTTTCCTCACGTAGATGTTGGTTGTTAAACATTTAAATCAGGTGTTTAGATTAATGCAAATCAGAACCCATTGAAAGTTACGCGTGGATTCGATTAGCGCCATTCCGCGCATGTTCTAAAACTATTTATTCTGCGCAAGATCGCAAGGAAGCAATAGAGTGAGGACAGTTGTTTTTAGAGTTATGGTTTAATAATGACGGTTTGATATAGAGCCTCTGTGTTGCCAGTACCCTAACATTGCCCTATTACAATGTTAGGGAGCACCGCGTAAATGATACCTGACTGAGACAATATCGCATCAGGATCATTATAGGTGCAGTCGTTTTGCAAATAAATAGTACCAGACAAACTCGAAAAAGTTCTTCAATCGTTTAATCCTAAACGATCCTAACCGGCGAGCGTAACGCCGCCAACTGTGTGTGCACTTTACAGGTACTGTACATTTTTATAAACTGGTGTACATTAACATATATAGTACATCTACAGTACAGTAAATCTATAAACGCTCTTTTGAATAAGTTAATTAAAAAACGTAAAAAAAAAGGTTTTATGCAGTAGTCATGTCATAGTGAAACTTCGAACTGGCTATCACAATTAAATGCATATACAGCATTTTGTGTCTGTGCTGTTAACCGTTGAGGAGTTCCCTAGTCAGGCCTTAACCATGAGTGCAGCAACCATATCATGGTAAAACTTAAAACCGGCTATCGTTATAAAATGCGTACACAAAATTTCGTTTCTGTGCTGTTGACAGTTGAAGAGTTCCTTT
The DNA here is from genome assembly GCA_946251855.1 of Alsophila aescularia. Lineage (NCBI taxonomy): Eukaryota > Metazoa > Arthropoda > Insecta > Lepidoptera > Geometridae > Alsophila > Alsophila aescularia. The sequence continues at coordinate 56,870,956 of OX276374.1, read as the reverse complement.
ATCTGGTGCTAATCCTAGATGTCAGTCGATTCAGGTCATGCTTACCATAAAAATGCATTGTCATCGGAACTGAACCAACACGCAAAAATGCAACTGCATAGAATAAGAGAAAGCCGTGCTAAAGGTTCGATTGACCTAAACATACATACATACACATACATACAAACAAACATTGCAAGTTATATAAAAGCTTTTAAAATAGCAACCAAGTACTAATATGGAAGTAAATTACAGTAGTATTATAGTAGTGTAATAGTATTGGGAACTAATTCAAGGCAAACAGTCTGCATGGTGCGGCCGCTCTTACTTCAGTCACAGAATAAATAATAGCAGAAGTTGCACTTCGCGCAACCATTAATAGAAATAGCGTCTCTTGCTACTAAGCAACAAAGTGCAATTCAGCTCGCATAAGCGCTCAGTGCCTAACGCGATATTCACCTAAAGTTGCTGCTCTCTTCTAACGAGTAACTCTGTCGCTGTCTGGCGCGGAGTGACGCGCTAGCTGTGGCGCTAGGGTTGGTCGGCTTGCCGCTGCTGCTATAATATTCATCGTCTATCTACCTACTTGATCGCGTAATCTATCTTATGTTTGATGCGTATGATGACACGGTCAATTAGGTAGATAGAAAATGAATATTTAATTCCGTCTTTTGTAATTAACAAATGAAGACAAACCTTCAATCTTTAAGCTACATAGATACCTCTTTGTTTAACATTCCTCATTAACTTACAATAATAATATTTGCACATTTTGCACTAATTAAAAAGTTCGTAGAACAAAAACATAAAAAAACTGGTTGTTTACATTTTCACTATACTAATTCTTAATTATCTCCTAAACACGTGGACCGATTTACATGATTCAATCGGATAAAATGGTTTTAGACTAAGACCTTTCATTTGACACCAAAATCGTTAAGATATCTCAACAAACAAAAAATTACTTTTTCAAGTTGCTCTCGTAATTATCCAACATGTATGAAACGCGTAACAATTCTTTTAAAAATCTTATCAAACGTTAAACGTTAAATTTATTATAAACTGGGTCTAATTCAATAAAAAAGGAATCAAATTCTATTTGTGAACAACACGATAATCTAAAATACTTATGTAGGTAGGTAGGTAGTTCTAAAATACAACGCAAAAATGTGTGTGACATGACTCATTGAAATAAAACTAAGTATCGAATTACCTAAGTACTCTTTTTTTATTTAATTTACAAGTTTTGATTAATTACTGCTATTAGAAGCAACTAGCAATTGCAGTTTTTTTTAATCTTTCGGGCAGTACAGTTAGCAAAAAAATATGCATGTAAGTAATTTTTTGTTAGCACGCACATAGACTGTTGAAAATGTAAATCGTTTATATGGAACAAGTTCCACTTCATATTTACATTCTAGTCAAACGCCAAACAAAAAAATACAATTTAGATACCTATCTAGGTAGGTACAAACTAACGGACTCCGCTAGCAAAGTCGCGGGCAAAACATAACACACCTATAAATATGTACTTAGTTTTTTTGTTATCCGTTTAGTCATTCAGTATACAGATCTGTGATAACTTTATTGTGATAAAGACACAAAAAAACTGAGTCTTTTTGCCTACTAAGGCATCCTTCACACAACAATTGTTATTATTGAAACGTTTCGCCATTACTAGCGAAAGTTGACAAACAAGTGACACGGTAAGCGTCTGAATGCAAGCGCGCGGCGGCCTCGCCTCATTTGTAGCGCCGGGGCTCAGCAATCTGTAGGTTATTAGCTCGCGTAAGTAGGTAGAGTGACAGATGCTTCAGTGAGAGACTGATGATGAATTATTATCCTAGAAGATTGTAATAGGTAGCCTTACTTCTAGAGCTGATACTTCATCTTTCTTATACTTATAATAAAACAATAAAAACTAAAAAGTCTGCACAAAGAAGATAATTAAAAAATAAATGGTCTACGCTACTAAAAATTAACTACTGAATAAGAATATAACATTTTTAAATCGTGTCTGTTTGTTTGTCTGTTTGTATGTTTGTTCGTGCATCACGTAAAAACTACTGGACCGATTGCGATGCGGTTTTCACTGTTGGCTAGCTTGGGGTTTGACTTAAAAACTGGGGTACTTGATTTCTTAATCCGATAATTAGATGCCGGAAATCGATGACGGCTGAACAAATTTTGAAGATATGTAGTATATGGTACTATTTAGGTACTTTTGGTCCTGGAAATACACGTGTGGGCTACTTTTAAATAAAGTGACCACGCGGGCATAGCCGCGGGTACAGCTACTTCATTAAATAAGTAACCGCTATATACCTACCAATTATATAGATTTTATAGACACTAGATACTAGATGGGATAGGTCAAGCCATTTAGCTTAATTTAATGGACAAATAGGTGTGTTAGTTACGTGGAAGAGTAATATCACAGTACATATATAGTCCTATATATGTACTGTGGTAATATGAGCCGCAGATGGGCATAGTGGCGAGTATGATAAGATATTAGTCCACCATGACAGTTTGGTTGGATGGACTGAAGGAAGAACTACCACTACTATACTACTATATTATATTTCTTAAATAGCGGCTTGCAGCTGTCAGTATACTATGCCTTGCGAATAGCCATTACACACCGTTTTTGTATTTTTCAAACCTCTCTTCTGTTAAAGTTTTTCAGGAAAAATATATAGTACTTCCCTTTCATAGTACTTTATCTATAAGGGTCAGGCGGCAGTAAGATATAGGCCCGGGCCACCTGCGACGACCCACATACCTTTGGCACGCTCGACGCTCTACTGTCTGTAAACAGCAGAACTTGCCTACACGTTGGAGATGCATTGAGCTAATGCAACATGTGTGGTGACAAGGCTCGAAAGTGCAAAAAAAAGACCACGAACAACACTAAAAAGAGGCAAAAAAATTAGTGAGAATGGTTGCTAACCAACTTCGTTATAGATTCTAAATGTTTATTTGTTTTTTTGCTTTTTGTGTTTTGTTTGTCGCTATTAAGAACTTTGATTACTGTCATGTCTTTAGTATCGCTCGCATGATTAAGACAAATCGATTTACGTAAGAATCATCAAAATCGGTCCACGCGTTATGTCTAGATAGTGCCACAAAGAAACAGACATACATACTTAACTTTAAATAGTTATAGATCCTAAATGGTCATTCAAAATGAAAAATGATATGAGAAACCTACAGATGATTTTCAAATACCTATTCAATGATACCCCACTTGACATAGTTCGTCGACTTTTGTTTTCTTTTCTTAATATAGCGTCTCGTTGTCGCCATATTGAATTTTGATTACTGTCATGTCTTTAGTATCGCTCGCATGATTAAGACAAATCGATTTACGTAAGAATCAACAAAATCGGTACACGCGTTTGGTCTATATAGTGCCACAAAGGAGCAGACATACATTTATAGGCTGATAAACACATTACCCGTCCTTTGCGTTGTGCAGTCTGGTAAAATGACGCGCTTACAAACGTTTTAGGCTGGTTTCAGAGCAGTGCGAATTTACATGCGGACCGTCCGCACAGCACAAATTAAACATATTTATTATTTTAATTGACCGAGCGAGCACGAAGCGTCTCCGTTTCAGCTTGGGCAAAAATGCTTTCGTATGTCCTTACGGATGTCATTCCGGCCGGATCTCTGTTCTCCTCTACAGGTCGCATTTCTCAACGATCTAGTCGAAACTTAGTATACAGATTAAACAATTTTTGATCATAAAAATTTGGTGAAGATCTTCGGCGTGATGAGCAGAATAGCTCCTCAAAATGCAGTAAATTTCTCACTTTTAGGTTTCTACCAGTGGAATCAGCCCTTTACCTACCATGTCGGGACTGATGGAGTTTTACATTGAGGTAACTACGAGTAGATGGGGCGCTACTGTGCACCGCTAGATTGATTGCAAAATGTATAATGTTGTGTGTTGTTACAAATAAATGTATTTTCTTTCTTTCAAAAAACGTACGCGCGAGGTCTACAGCCCACAGAGCCACTAGTTATAATGTTGAAACTCAGACCAAATATTACTAAAATATCCTCCTAGTGTTGAAAGCTGAACCCAACCTTCATTGCTATTGTCAGTAGTGAGTAGGGACTCACTACTGACTCTCTAAGTAGTTGTACTTAGTAGGTGAACCTCCAGTGTGAATTCAGGTAAATTTCTTCCAAATTATTACAGGTTTTTTTGTTACATCCCAAGTGGATGTAATAATTACAATTAATAATATATTATTGTAATGAGGAGGTAACAAGATTTACCTGTCATTTGGCCTTCCCTTCTATCTCCTTGGCATACCCAGTCAAATGTTACGAAATGTAACATTATTAAGGCTATCGTTTACTCGTTTTAACTAAATGGAACAATTAAAATTCCAAACTACAATAATCATAACAATATTTGCAGAGGATGCGAAGGATAATAAAATAATTTTACGGTCGGCTTACTTCCACTTGTTATTACTTATTTTTTAAAGTACGCAGTGTATTAACCTTTAATTAAACATGTTGAAATTGTTAAAAGAAAACATGAGCTATTACGAATCAAATCCAGAGACAATAATATTTATATCCTCTATACTTATAACCTCTTCCCGTCTACATCCATTAGCAATGTCGTAATCAAGAATGTTTAACAAGACATAAGTTCAAAAACTAAAACCCGAACACGGTCGGGTAAAAAATAGCCGATGACACTCTTGCGATGAAGACGAATCGATTGACACCTCGCTTGTAAAAAATCGGACCAACTTTTTAGTTTGAACACATAACCCTTCCTTTGCTTCGTCATAGTCGGGTAAAATAGCCGTGACACTAAGACTACACCGCAAAATATAAAGTAAAGCAACCAAGATATACCAATCCGCTCGTACGTACAGCACAAGCCTCACGCACACACATACATCATGTTATGCCGTACGGCCGCCACGTCGCAGAAAGATGACTTTATTGTTAGTCATGTTAATTAAGACAAGTTCTCACTAAAATTAAAAATAAATGCAGTCTTTTAGAAATTGTGTATCAAACACAAAACACCACAAATTATCCAGTCACGCACACATACCCAGCCACCATTTGCTATGCTCCTCTCTTTCGTTTGGCGGTGCAGTGTTCGTCTTTTTTTAAACCTTGGTCGTAACAACAAAGGTTGCATCGTTACTTCCAGTAAATTTGCTGCAAGCATGCGTGATCGCGTTCAATTAGCAAGTTGACGCTCGAGAGCCGCTAGTTAGCATCTGACAGTACAGCACGCAAGCATCAACTTACTATGTAACGTTGACTGTGCAATGAGATAATGTAATGTGATGTGAATAGCCTAAGGGTGAATTTTTACATATAGGTATCTACCCATCATCAGCCTGTACTTTTCCACTCATCCATTTTCTTTCGGCCGCTTTTCACAGGTTGACACCCCCGTGGCCACAGGGCGTCCTACACTGTTTGCCTAAACGTGGTCTTCACTCGAGAACTCGTCTACCCCAACGGTTATCGGTTCTTCGGGAAATGTGACCAGCCCACTGCCACTTTAGCTTGCTTATCCTTAGATCTATGTCGGTTACCCTTGGTTCTCCGTCGGATATCTTCATTACGAATCTTGTCCTTCAGAGAAACTTCGAGCATAGCTCTCTCAATAGCTCGCTGAGCGACCTTACATTTGAGGACTAGTTTGACCCTGAGCGTCCACGTGAGATCAAGAGCTGATGCAAGCTTATATCGAGTTGAAACTATAGTTTGTTTACGGAGACAAGCTAATATAGTGCGCTCTCTCTTGCACGAAGTGTTGTACTCTTATTTATTCTGTGACGAAGTATAGAAGTGAAAAGGTCGCAATGTCACCGTGACACGTGGGCCACTGTAGGTCTCCGTGTCACCGTAAACAAGACCATTCTATAACACATTTTCTCGCCAGTTATTACCGGGATGAAATCACGCACATCACAATGACACACATCGGTACCACGAAAGGGATTGGAAACTACGATTTTGTCGCAGTTTACAATAAAATACAAGTGACTTTGAATAGTACCAGATTATCATAGTATTTATTGAAAGAAGGTTATCGAATACACATTTATCCTAAACAGTTAATAATGTTACAAACTTAATTATTATGAATACCATTAAATTGACTTTTTCTTACTTAATATTAATTTAAAAAAAAAGATGATCTTTGGTTAGGGAAAATGGTTGAGTGCTATATTGCGCTCATCATAATAAAAAGAAGAAATAATTACCAAATAAAAACCCTGTCCAAATCCCTATTCCCTATCTATCTTATATCTTCCCAAATTAGGATCTTCAAACAAGATTATCTCTTTAATAATTATTAAAACAATCTTCAAATCCATATTCATTAAGCGAGTAATGAAGTGAATCACCGCCGAGATTTACTCGTTAAACAGAAGTTATTACACATACTTCCATTTACAGTGTTGAAACATACACTGTTGGAAAAATCAACCCAAGTGTCTCCACTTCTCCACATGTTCATTAATTACATACCTGTTTATTATATCATGTTATAAATGCCGTTGTTTACTGGAAGAAATATACAAGTTCTGCAGAAATATTCAATGTCTTATATTCATCTCTATTATCTATTGTTTGTGTGTCTGTCTACATTGCTACTACAACAATGTATTTGATTGGATTGACATGTCTAGAGTCTAATTAAAGTAATGGCAGATAAGCTTATTTGTGCGTTACATTTAGAAAAGCCTCGAGTCCATAGCCTAGCCTATCTCAATGATTTGCGATGATTCAGAGGTCTTTGAGTGGCTTGACAAAATAACACCAGAGGTCCAGAGGCTTTTGACGAATTTAGCAATAAGAGCATTTGATTATCGCTATTTTGGTGCTGATAGCAGTAGTGGCAGTAGTGAGAGTCTACGGAACTATCGTACTTGTACTATTATTTATTCTGTGACTAACGTTAGGAGATGAGACAATGTCAATTTTAGTTCCATGGACCCTCGGTGGGGGCGCTTTGAATCAGCACAAACGAAAGTACGGCAGGGTTAAATCCATATAGATCAGTGCCTTATTCGAAATACACACATATTATATGTGGATTTTAAAATTATAATTTAGTTCAGGTTAAATTTGTAATGGGAAAATATTGTCATAATCCCATTTGAAGAATTTTAGCAGTTTTTAGTTAGAGATTTTAATAACCCAAATCACTTTTGTCCCAATAAGAAGCACTAAAAATATATTTGATCGCCTAGTACACTCTGAGCCATTCTCTAAATACAGTTTTGCAACAATTTGCAAATATTTAGCTCTCCTCCAATACAAACCAAACCCTTGCAACAATATCTGTAAACAACGCTCAACACCGAAGTGTTCAGTTGCAGATTACTCAACCACTCGTCCCTGACCGTTGGTCACCAGTACTCACAGTCACAGCCGAGTGCAGCCAGCGACACTCATTGTACTGAAAGTACTTATCGAGCAAACAAAACTTGTAACACAAGCCACGGCATGGAATAAGTAAGGCCAAGCCACAGATAAAAGGTCTTGGTATCTCTCGTTTAACTACGTGTACATTATTTACCGTGAAGGAAGAGGTAATTTGCTTTTAGACTTAAGGCATTTGGAAAGCATAGAAATATTGCAAAGAGAAACAACTCAATAAAATATAAATATCACTTTATTACTACAAAAGAGACTATAGTTATTTTTTTATTAATGACTTGTCGTTTGTTTGACCACAATCTCACCTAATGGAAAGCGATGATGTGGTAGAAGGTGTAGGTAGACTTGCCTACACTCTTGACTTGAACACACCTGGGTTATTTTTTACCGGAAACACTGACGAGGGCTCGGTATTCCACTCCTTTGCAGTTCTTATAATAAACTAGCTTTCCCGCCCGCGACTTCGTCCACGCGGACTAGTGACTAGACCTACTGTTTGTCGCGAAAAAAAGCATCCTGCATTAATAGGATATTAAAAACCAATGCAAAAGTAGGTTTAGCACCAATGCTCTTGATGTTTTTTGACAGATTTGTAATGTCGTTTCCATGGCAACCGTTCCTTACAGCGAGTAATCCACATTTTCTAGTTTTCCCATGGAAACTTACAATTTTACAAAATAAATGTCCAGCGAACCAAACTTCACGTAAAAACATGGACAAATTCTAATTCAGTCGGACTATAAAATATTCATTGCAATTAATCCTAAGCCTAAGGTACATCATCAAACAGTTGGTCCACTAATGTCGTCATGAGGAATTTCGTCAGTAATTACAGCATTTTTGCGAACAGAATAGAGAAACATGCAATTTAGAAATCCTTACTAAAATTCATCTCACATCACACATTACCAAATTCCCAAATACTAGGAAACAGAGCAAATGTCCGATTTATAGCATCAACATTTGTAATCAGCGCACATGTCGCATTAGGTAACCCATGTAAGGAAAAAAACAGACAAGAATACTGATATTTACTATGGGGAAAGTGGATCGTGATTGAGATCATCAGCCAAAATCCTAGAATGCTGAAGATTTCAAAATTCGCTTAGGTGCCAAGCGTTTCACTGACAACTTTAAACATTTTCTCGATTGTCTTACAATGGTTACCTTACTTTTCCAGAATTTCCACGTGATATTTGCCTCAAAATATTGCATAATCATTATTGAATGGAACTCTTGCACTATTATTGTGAGACCTACACAAACTTCATTTTATCTGGCGTTGATTCAGTCAAGCCTCATATAATTTCAAATTCTCTACGAATTTATTAGTGTATTCCTTTGATTGTTTTCTTCATTCTAACTTAATTTCGTCACTTATTCACTTTGGAATCCGCATTATTTTAACCACAAGCAATAGGTATAATGACAATATTTTTACCTATTACTCCGATTACATAAACGGTGATAAAGTGATTACATTCCGCCTGTAATCTGTGCAATCACTTCCCATTAGTACTGTCGTGATTGACGTCACTAATGTAGCTGCAGGCCAGCAATCTTGTTTAGCTGTTTTGTTGTTCATTTGTAGTTTGATATCTCTATTTGTATACTTTTATTATTTTGTCAGCCTGTGATACTGCACGTTTTTAATAATAGTCTATTAGCATACATCTGTGAAGTGTTCGACTATTATCATCATCAGTTTGTCTGTTTTTTACGACTGTTGGACATGTATCTCACTAACTGCACCTCTGTTTTTACGACTGTTGGACATGTATCTCACTAACTGCACCTCTGTTTTTACGACTGTTGGACATGTATCTCACTAACTGCACCTCTGTTTCATCTATGTATTAAATACATGGAAGTACTAAGTATGCAATTCTAGCGTCGTTTATTCTGTAGGTATCGCTGTTTACATGCTATTATTAGCTCTAGGTCAAGCAGGCAGCTTGATGGCAATCTGCACTGCAACAATGCCTTATCAAGAGCAGTATCATCGAGATTCGAGATAATTTCAATGTCTACGCAGTGCATTGCATTTTTGACCAGGAGGCTAAAACTAGTTTCAAAGACTACGTTATTCGGTATTAGTATGCCTTTGCTCGTGTCCTATTTCATTTTACGGTGAAACACAATATTTTAATTCAAGTACTTAAATCAACTCTGTAGCTGAAATTTGTTTATTTTGATCTTATCTGCGTTTTTTATTTAGTTGCCTATTAATTGCTGCTAAAATAATCTTTTACTAAGTTTATTATTGTTTAGCAGCGAATTTTCCTTCAAGTATTTATCAATGTCCTATTTCTTTAAAATGATTTTCTTGATGTTTATCAGATGATGAATGGTTAGTTTTGACTCTGCCTTAGCGGGAATCAATATTATGACAAAAACTCCTCTTCTAATTATAATTCAAGGATCAACAAATTAAATAAAATTTCAACATAAATTATAGCAATTGTTGTGTTGTACATTAGTCAGTACCAGGAGCTCATATCTTCGAGTAGGTTTTGGTTCGTTCTGCAACCGGCTTTGTACTTGCACAACCACCGGTCACGTCCGCGTGCCGCGAGCAGCATTGAAAATGACGTCATGTATTTTATTTAGCCGTATATAGAGCCGCAAGGCAAGTACGCACGCACCAAATCGCACTCGGTAAGGCACCGCGTAACCTCCTACAATGTTATGACGCCCTGGTACTTCGGATCTTTGTAAGGATACTAAAGGATCTTCTTAGATCCATTAAATTCAGCTTTTCATGCTCTCGTTTAAGTTATGATTGATTTATGCATCGCATTCAAAAGTCCTGTCGAGGTGCATAAATGTTGCATACAAATTGCATTCAGAGACCCTTGAAATTATTTACACATTGTAACAATACAACGAAAATATTTTTCTTCCTTTTGTTGTGCTCGTTTCCATTGTTTTAATTGTTGAACCTAATATGTACCTCTATTATTTGTTCTGCGTTATTACTCGGGGCGGGGCGGGAATGTTAAGGTATGAAGATAGATATCCTATCAACGTAAGTCACGTCATTGCCGACATTTACCAAGAGCCACGGCTCAAAAGTTTCATTATTAGCGACGAAATGTCATTATTCTGCGACATTTCGTCGCAGACTTCGATCGTTCGCATCGCATGTAATGTCAAGGCCGTCGAAGTGACCCGTTTTATTTTTTTGTTCCTAATTTTTCCAGTTTTTATCACATGAGCCGCAGCGTCGCTTGTCATAATATTTTCATGCGTTATTTATTTCTCTGACGTGGCGGCTTCTGTGGCGCTTTTGCTCAGTTGTGGCGTATGATTGCAACGGTGGCATCTTTCATTTTAGGTAATGTGCTTATAAGCGTAGTAGGGGAAGCCACGTATATCATGATTACTGGATCCTGTAAGTGGAATATGCTATTCATGTTAGCACTTCTAAGTTGGAGCAAATATACTACTAGTTCTGTCTCCAATACAATACGAAGGGTGCAAAAAAGAGACAGTTTGCACAGCAAATGCAATCAACTTTTAGTCAGAACTCCATAAATCTTTTTAATCTTATTTTATATAAGTACTAGCGACCCGGCTTCGCACGGGTAGATATATAGAATGATAAAATTAGTAGGTACTTTATTTAGACAAATAGAACAACAACAATTTCTTACACAAAATGTTTGTTTTAGGTTTTATACTCACGTACCATTTCGTCTATAGTATTATTCTGTTTATCGCAAGGAGGTGGAATTATACGGTTACTATTTCGTGTATTATAAGCATAGAGCATTTCCTACGTCAATGATTATTAGATGTTCTGTGATTTCGTTTCCATAGCAACGTTTCAAATACAAAGACCCGTATCTCCTTCTTAGTTTGTGATCTTACTTAGTATTTATATACTCTTTGGTTTGTGATACAAAGTAATCGAGTTTTTTTGCAAAATTTAATACCTCAGGTTTCATTATTGCAATTTTCGAAGGGAACTCTAATTTTTTTGAAAAATATAATCCTGCTAGTGTTACTCGCTGATAATTTAGCTTTCTTTATGTGAAAGATTTTTTTAAATCGGTTCTTTATTTTTTGAGTTTATCCATTACAAACAAACAAACAAACAAACAATCAAATCTTTGTTCTTTATAATATTAGTGTAGATTAAGACTTCTGCGACTAAAATTCTATAAATTATAAGAACTTGACATGATTTGATATAAAATTTCCCAGATTAGAACAATAATCTCTTAAATGATTTATTTTTGTGTTGGCACTGTTTTTAGATTGTTTCCCAAGAGATTATATCGCGTTTCTTTACATGCATACTAGGTATTTTCATGATCAACTACATCTACCTCATTTTAGTGGTCAGGTTAGAGTAGCTATTAATGTAGGTATAGTATAGGTAAGTATTATTACCTCAAATATCCGAGATTTCTCAATAGATATAGATAAATAATTAGCTTACAAGCTAAAAAAAACACGCCTGCCCTGCCAAAAAAGAACTTATGCCTATAAATCATATACTGTTGGAATGTGCTTATGTGTTTGTATGTATGTGAATTTCTTTATTCCACCACAACTTTTATATGCCTGAACAGATTTAGACGTATGGGGTATCGTTAGAATAGATAGAGTATTATTATCCATACCAATATATAAAAGTGAAACGTTGTCTGTTTGTTTATTTGTTTGTTTGTTTGGGGCGCTTTCACGCGATAACGGCTGGACGGATTTTGATGAAATTTGGAATAGAGATAGCGTAAAACCTGTAATAAAACATAGTATACTTTTATTTATCCTGCAAAATAGTTAGTTTCCACGGGAAAACTGGAAAATGTTGATTACTCGCTGTAAGGAATGGTAGCCATGGAAACGAAAAAACAAGTCTGTTAAAAAGCATCAAAAGCGTTGCTATACGCATTTTTGCATTGGTTTTTAATATCCTAGAAGAACATAGGATGCTTTCTTTCCCGATAAACTGTAGTCCGGGCGCGGTCGAAGTCGCGGGCGGGAAAGCTAGTGTGAAATATACACTGTGATATTGAATTAGATAATTTTCTTAAATGTATGCACTCAGTCCATACAATGGAATGTATCTGTAGCACCAAATATGAAAAGTAAATAAGTAATAAAATATAAAACTAGGCATTATTAAATTAGTCAATAATTCAAACTTGTTATCCCTGCGACATGAGAAAACAATTATGTGACGATCGCGCGCCGCTTAGCGTGTTTAGTGAAGTAGACATTCAGCTTAAGGATAATTACTTTTTGGTCAGCTACTTATATATATATATATTTTATTGAATGCTACAGAACTATTCTAAATAATGGACTGAATGCATGTACATTTGTCACGAGGCGGTCCTAGGGATTGGGTTTGTCCCACTAGCCCAGGACCCAAACCTCAGTGACACAGAATTACAGGAACAGGAACAATAGGGAGCACTTTGAGAATTTCGTGGTTACACAATACGGATGAAAATAATCTCTTATGTAGGTATTATCATATATATATTTAAAAGAGTGATTCAAGTTGTTATAAACTTATTTATGAATTTTATAATATTATTTCGGTTTTTCCAAAAATCAATATTCGAATGACAGGTTATTTGTATTTAGAATGAATCAATGATGACCAACTATCAAAAATGAAAAGAAATGGATTATGAAAGAATTAAGAGATCAAATGAGTATTATTATGAAAGAGGTTTGGACCTCGTCACACATTTAAAATAAATATTGAATTCAATGTCACGGTGTATATTATATTGTAAAATTTCCAAATAAAAATCAACAAGATTTTCAACATTTACAACCTCCAACGCCGATGACATCGAATTACATCGGCCGTGCATTCTGTTTATAGTACGTTACATTGGTCATAATCATACGCGTTATGACTATGACCGGGCAGCTCCCCGAATAGCGTGTTGTTGGCAGCCAGACGAAAACAGCGCTGACAAATTCAGACATTCATGTAACGAGCAATGTATGCATTTATGGAGTGTTAGTGGGAAAATATTTATATGATTTGATTTGACTGGCCCTGCATTTTGTTTAAGTACATCCTATCACACTAATACTATAAATCAGGGAAGTGTAGTCACCGTCGTAAACAGGCCAATAAAAATGAATACTCTCTTATTGAGCAGAAAACTTCGTATGCTGGATTCAGAACTCTATACATTAGAACTGATAGTCCATACAAAACGTCATATAATGCATTAGAGCCGATTGGCGCCATCTATCTTTTATCTCTAGAAGTGTGTGTGTGTGTATTTGTTATTTCTTCAAGTTCAAACGGCTGAACGGATTTGGACGAAATTTGGTACTTGGATAGCTTATATCCTGTATTAACACATAGGATACTTTTCATCATAACCCACGCGGGTGAAATAGCGGGGCGCATATACATAAATAACCCATACTTGATCTTATTAGAAACGTCTCATCTCAGTCGCTCTGCCAAACTCGCGGATCAAAACTATGATCTATTCGCCTTGATATACATATTATTAAAGTGTACCTACCGATGAAGTCCCATATTAAAAGAGTTAGTTACAACAGAAAAAAAACATACGGAATATCCAATTCTCTTTTCAAACTTATTCACGTAATAGTGAAACACACGAAGAAACTTCTGTAAGCGTAAGGCCGCGGCGGGCGGCGCCATAACCATCGCGGTGCCCGCTGTATTAGTCATCCTTGGATTTGTACGAACGCATACACAAGGCGCCGCCGGCCGCGGAGCCGCCGGTAAGTCTTATATGCGCGCCAGTGAACAACGCTGCCGCGGCGGCGCCGGCGCCATTTGTAAACACTCTTATCCAACATCTTTGGCAGCAACAATCGTGATGTTTTTGACCAAAGACAACTGCATTATTACTCAAGTACTTGGCACTTGGCAGACTTGTTATTATTTCGTTTTCACGGCAACATGTCATTCCGTTCCTTACAGCCAGTAATCGTGATTTTTGCAAATGTTTCATACCTTGGGTTACATTATTGCAAGTTTCGAAGGGATCTCTAATAGTTTGCAAAATAAAATACAGCCCAAGTTCACGCTGATATTGTAGAATTCTAAAGGGTTTTTTTTTTAATTGTTTCATTAGTTTTTGTGTTTATCCATTACAAACACAAAAAATAACTTTATAATATTAGTTTAGAAAACCACTACAAAACTAATATAAGATGATCTTAATCGAACAAATGTATACAAAAACACATTGCCAAATAAAAGCTAAAAGAAGCTCAAACAGAAAAAGTGAAACATTTAATAATACACAGTCACCGTTAGTTAAAGCAACATTCGCATAAAAAAGTACTTACTAATTCAACTGACAGCAATATAAGATTACTGTTGTACATCGCTTGTGAGTTGTAACCTCGAGACTGAACTATCATCTTCAACAAAAGATCGGCTGGCTCGTGTGACCTTCAATCTGGCCATTCATCATTTTAATATTCATAATCACAGCATACACAACACTGTAATTTGAGTATTTTGACGTGCATAATTTGTAAACAAGATATTTATCTCTGTCAGAATATTTAGAATGCACATGGGTAAATAGATTGAGGTTAAGTTCTAACCCCAAACTAGGATACCCTGTGCTATGGGCACTAGATAACGAATAAACATACATCTGCTCATTACACAAATGATTGCACCTTGCGGGATTCGTACCCGCGGCCGTTGGTTGACTTCGCAGGCAGGCTCACTAACCATTCGGACAACCGGTCGCCAAAGTAGGTAAGGAAATGCAATATTATTGTTGTGTACCAGTCTTACTACTACTAACTGGTTGTCATTGTTTGAAGTGACGAACTCAAAATATGTACAATGTAAGTACACATACACACATTTATTTTGGGAACTCTAATTAATAACTAAATATTTTCGCTGTTTCGTTTAAAAACATGTTTTTTAAATCAATTCAATGACGATCAGGTCGTTCAACTGATGGCAAGGGTAATGCCACGCAGCTTTGTGGAAGAATTTCTTAAAAAAATATCTCAGAATAGTCTAGAAAAAAACAGTAAACCTCTTACATCAGAAGTGGGATTAGTCTTTCAGTGAAATATTTGAAATTTGTTCAATATGAGGCATTATCAAAGATTACTACGAACAAGACTGAATGGAGACAAACAATCTGTTTAATCTAGATCAATTTGAAAATCCATTTGAAAGATTTCCATCACGCAATCTGCAACCTTCTATGTATTTTTTATGTAGTGTCTACTTATTAATTTAATATCCCTGACACAGTTGGTACCCGGCATTTGATAAATAGACATTAATGTCTATTAAGTTTACAATGTGAGACAGCCAAATGAACACAAATGTATTATGTCACGAACGTGATCATTGAAGATGTACGTCAGGTTTATGAGACGTGATTTCACTTCCCAGGGTGACGAACGTGTCAAAGGCTATTTAAAAGGAACCTTATCACAGAACTTGCAGATGCATTTTTTATGGGG
Source organism: Alsophila aescularia (assembly GCA_946251855.1). Lineage (NCBI taxonomy): Eukaryota > Metazoa > Arthropoda > Insecta > Lepidoptera > Geometridae > Alsophila > Alsophila aescularia. The sequence goes on along the minus strand of OX276374.1, from coordinate 56,855,062 downwards.
ACCACAAACCACATTTTATGGGAATCACAACAAAAACTCTTTTTCGTTATTTTATTTGTGACACGCCATCAAGGACGAAAACAGGGAAGGTAGTTGCGACAAACGATAATGGACGATGATTGATAGAATGGCTTCAGAAAACGGAAGCTCGAATCTTACTCATAGCACAGAATTTATATTTAGTACTCATTCTGAAACAACACCTCGCCAAGATATGTTCAGAAAAAAATGTATAATAATAATAAAATATTCGGGACAATTCACACAAATTACCTTGCCCTAAACTAGGATACGGGCACTATGGGTATTATGGGCACTTGATAACGGATAAACGTACATAGATACGAATATTACATCCATGACTCAGAAACAAACATTTCTGCTCATCACCCAAAAATTTGCACATTGCGGGATTTGAACCCACGACCATTTGATTTCGTAGTAGTAGTCTAGCCATTAGACCAACCAGTCGGATATAGTATAAGGGTTCAAGTATGCCTTACAGAGCGAGATGAGCTGATAATATAGATAAGGTACCAAAATGCGGCTATAAATATAGCTTCAAATCACACTGTAAGGTTGACAGAAATGGCAGATTACTCATAGCATACAAAGTAAGTGTGTGAAACGTTTTCTTTTTTTATTCCATTAAGTGACGTGCCGAGAAGGTCGTTCGCCCGATGGTAAGCGTCACGCCTGCCCATAACAGTTGCAGTACCACCCAGAACTTTGTATAGCTAATCCTATGCGGCAGTGCACTGCGCTCGTCACCTGAGACATTTGTTTTTTTTAAATCTCATGAATAAACCATAATTAACATAATAAATAATAATGTTTCCAGTATATCTGGCAGAAGTGTGGTACTTCCGCAAGCAGACTCTTGCAGACCACAAATAATAACGTGGGTTAAAACGTAACTTTTATTAAATACAATTGATTGTTTCTGCATCATGAGTATATATTCTGCGTACAAGTAGAATGTAATTGATTCTTGAAAAATAATTGCAAAAAAATAAAATACAAAGGCTAATGATTAATGTTGGAACACTTGAATGAATGTTATTAAATAAACTCACATATGGGGTTCTCTACGGTAACTGCTAATGACTAATGTTGGAACACTTGAATGAATGTTATTATTTAAACTCACATATGGGGTTCTCTACGGTAACTGCTAATGATTAATGTTGGAACACTTGAATGAATGTTATTAAATAAACTCACATATGGGGTTCTCTACGGTAACTGCTAATGATTAATGTTGGAATACTTGAATGAATGTTATTAAATAAACTCACATATAGGGTTCTCTACGGTAACTGCTAATGATTAATGTTGGAACACTTGAATGAATGTTATTAAATAAACTCACATATGGGGTTCTCTACGGTAACTGCTAATGATTAATGTTGGAACACTTGAATGAATATTATTAAATAAACTCACATATGGGGTTCTCTACGGTAACTGCTAATGATTAATGTTGGAACACTTGAATGAATGTTATTAAATAAACTCACCTATGGGGTACTCTACGGTAACTGCTAATGATTAATGTTGGAACACTTGAATGAATGTTATTAAATAAACTCACCTATGGGGTTCTCTACGGTAACTGCTAATGATTAATGTTGGAACACTTGAATGAATGTTATTAAATAAACTCACATATGGGGTTCTCTACGGTAACTGCTAATGATTAATGTTGGAACACTTGAATGAATGTTATTAAATATCTCATCTATGGGTTCTCTACGCTAACTGCTAATGACTAATGTTGGAACACTTCAACGAATATTGTTAAATTAAAGAAGATTTAGTTCACATCGCAGTCTCCTCTGATATCGCACTGGAATCATAATGTTATCTTTGGATAATAAAGTTTTAAAGGTACATAGTAAATCCAGGAAATAAAGTATACTATGAATGGCTATGAATGTCAGCTCAGCAATCATACGAGCTAGCAATGCTAGCTAGCATGATAAAATCACTTTCGTTTCCTTGGCCAGGGCCACACGAAAGTGAAATCCTGATTAGCAGTCCACGAGTCACGATTACTCATGAATCACGATTGCTATTTATTGGAACATGATCGATTGTTCTTGCGATTACTATCAAATGACGGATCTGTTACGTATCTATCATATCCTGTCTTCAAAGTCAAATTATTGTATTGTAGGTAATTAGGCAAAATAATATGTTTCACTTTTACAAGTCATTCACATATCATGAACAAAGAATACATATAAATAGATCAAAACAGTAAAATTAGGTAAACTTAGTATGTTATCAGTGTGAAAAATCTGCCGATAGAGTTAAATCTCACACGAAAAATGGAAATTCCCTTCTGGTCCCGTTGGAAAAAAGCGTTTTTTTTTAATGGTAGTTCCATGCCTTTTTTTTTAAGGAAATTCCCGTCTGTCTCTACCGGTGCTTCAGAAATACGCCCTATAAAGAAGAGAGCACCAAGAAACTACGGGGATGTCATTCAATGTAACTTCAATGATAATTAATTAACCTAGTCATTCATCGTCGGTTTTAATCCAATAAACTTCAATAGTTCAGCCACTTCAGTGGTTTTCTTGAGTATGGTATACCTAACCTGATCAAATTAATTTGGGTAACTGCTGCACTCATAATTGAAAATTAACGCTAACCAAGCATTAAATTGGTCACAATTCATACTAAACAAGCGATTTAATGCTTGAGTAGCGTTAATTGACGATTATGAAGCGGCAGTAAGTGAGTTTGATGCCGAGAAACGAGCTCACTTTGAACTGCCGGATGATTAACTAACTAATATCGGTACAGTCTAAAGTAAAACTGTAGAAATAATAATATTATAGTGAAAGACATAGCTCAAAGAATTAGCAAGCTGAAGTGGCAATGGGCCGGTCACATAACTCGAAGAACTGACAACCGTTGGGGTACTAGAGTGGAGACCGCGTTTAAGCAAACGTAGTGTAGGGCGCCCGCCGGCCAGGTGAAGTGACGACTTGCGAAAGGCGGTCGGTAGCGACTGCATGAGGAGAGCCGATGATAGGGCTCAGTGGCGATCACAAGGAGAGGCCTACGTCCAGCAGTGGACGAATACGGGCTGATGATTATGATGATGATAGTGATAGACTGTTTTTTGTTTAGATTATGCATTAGAAAGGTCACAAAAGCATTTAATACATATGAGAACCAAATACATCAAGTTCCCTCAAACACAAGCAGAGAGGAACATCATAAAACAGGGGTTGGTTTTGTTTTCATCTATTCAGAGTTAAATGATTATCATTGTGTACATAAATAAGTTCCGGCAGCCGGAGGCCGTCGTGAGAATTATAACAATAACCAACTTGAATTAAATCAACTTTGCTTGGCTATCAGGTAAACACTTGGATTGCCGATGGATGAGTCTTTCGTTTATTCATAAATACCACAGTTCATATCTATAGTTATAGGAAAAAAAAACTACGATATTTAATGTAAATAAATATTTTGCGATAACTTTTATCACTGACTATAACTCAAATAATGTTTTTGATAAGAATGGAAGCAAATATAATGTCGACCAAAACAAAGAATAAAAAAATTTAAAAAAAAAGAACTTTGGTTCGGCCGATTCGGGGAAAACCATTTCGGTCGAAACGCGAATGACTCGTCTTCAGGTATAGGTGTCATAGGTTATTTTTTATTCGACTACGGCGAAGCAAAGGAAGGGATATGTGTTCAAATTAAATACTTGGTCTGAATTTGACAAGCGAGGTATCAATCAATTCGTCTTCATCGCAAGAGTGTCATAGGCGTTTTTTTTCCGACTGTAGTCGGGTTTTAGTTTTTGGTCTTATTTTGTACTTAGTGTAAATTGGTACTCGGTAGAAACAAGAAGCCGTCTATTATCTATGTTTATATTTCAGAGCCCAAGACACATTTTGGGTGGCAGACTCCCTGCGCCCACTAAGTTTAGAAGACATATTGGTTAGGTATGCCTATCTATTCTACACCCTCATCCTCAGCCTAAACTTTGTGAGTAATTAATTTCATAACCAAGTTAATGTATCCTACGTTTATTGTGATAAATGTCCACAATTCCCTTACTACTCGTATAATAGTTGTATCAAATATAAATATCTACTGTCAGATCTGTGTTACGTGAATCTTAGCTATGAAAGAACAACGGCGAAATTTTATGTGATAAATCTTGAAATATAATTTCTACAGAACTTAAGTAATTATTTTTCTACGCTTTTTCATCATAGCATGTAAGCTAGGAAAAGCCAAATTAACAAATCAAAAAATTTAAACTTCATTTCCTTCCTACAGTATTGTACCGGCCTTGTTGCCTGCCCAATAGGTGAAAAAAAAGATTATACGACGTTTCCGGTTCGGACGGCAACTTCGTCAAAACAGTATACTTCCCACCCGGTTTTATAAGGCAAAGAAGGTTGAATTAACACTTACTGGCGTTAAACCTTTTATCAGTAAGCGTAATTCAGCCTCCTTGCGTTAAACAGAATAATACTATAGACAAAATAGTACGTCAATATAAAACCTATAAACAAAACATTATAGCAAAGAGAATACAATGCATTATAGTTTATGGAGGAAGTAAGTAAGGAATTGCTGTTAGGTTATGGTTGGTATTATTTATTGTAAGAATTCGTAGCAAAATATTTGTGTTAATATAGGACGACTATTTCCCTGCACAGTGAAACAGCAGCAACATATCTAAACATATTGATTTATTGTCTAGCTAGGCAGTAACAGCTTGAATATAATTATTATTCAAAAGCCTAGTCTGTTAAACTACAATATCTTTAAACATTAAATTTATCACGCATAGGTAAGTACTTAATTGCCTACTTAATTAAGCAGATAAAATGATTCCAATCTCTAAGACTTGTTTCAAAAGCAAAAAACAGTAACATAACCTACAAAATTTTGAAGCCTAATAACAATTATTCATGGCCTCCCCAATAAAAAAAACTTAGACTAATAGTCACAGGAAATGATGCTGAATTATTAGCGATATTGTTGGCCTAAAGACGCCGTGAATTTTACTGACATACAAATATGTATGGGAGTTCGCCATTGTTCTTTATTTAGTTTATCAGATTGAAATAAGAAAAACAGGCCAAGTGCTTATTAGACAAGCATAGACATAGGCTTCTTAGGGGGAATCCTTAGCTATCTAGCTATGAAAATAACATTGCAAACGGTCCAGTAGTTTTAATGTGTTATGCCAACAAAGTTGGTCTAACTTGGTCAGCTATATCTCGTAAACCTTGATAGACGTGATAATTGTGTTGGTAAATTCATATTATGCGCTAGCAACTTAGATATTAAAAATTAAATTGATATTCAAACAAATCTCATTATAATTTTAAAATACATATACCACTCGGAGGGGTACAAAAAGTTCTTTATAACAAGAGTGCCGAAAAAAATGAGTGTTATGTTTTTAGCATTCATGTTTGTATGTGAGTTTATTTATTCCACCATAACTTTTAAATGCCTGAACAGCTTTAGACGTATAAGGTATCGTTAGAATTCTTACATCCCCTCGAGTAACAAAGACTATATATTTTTTTGAAACATCCAATAGTTTGGCAGTATGGCACCATTTACAAAGGCGAAAAAAAAACTTCCAATTTTACAATATGGGTATCACATTGAAGGCCTTGATAATTACATTCCAACAATATATAATTTATTGACATAAATTCATTTTTGGCAGGCGTGTTGTTTTAGCTTATAACCTAGTTTTTCATCTTCACTATTCATGTATTGGAGCCACTCTAAATTACATCCTTATAGTGTAAATTTCCAAATAAAATGGCTCTGACAAACAGACAGACAGATGGACATGACGAAACTATAAGGGTGTGACACCTACCTCCCTTGCGAAATCGGAACCATAAAAATAAATTCCTTAAAATAATTGGAAACTGTAGTACCGAGCATTGCGGCAAAACTTTAAAGGCAACCCATTAACGCTAATTACGGTTGTTCTACCTTCACTGATACACTAGAATAGCTTTCCATACAGATATTAATTAAATTCTCACATATTTCATAGCTAGCAGTTAGGGCTTCGCCGGTTTAATTGGAGATCGTTGTCAACCGGGCCTTCGTCGCAGAATAAATAATAGTACAACCTTCGTGTACTATTTTGTACTTGTACTTATTTTAAATACATCATTTACTAGCTGTGTATGTGTATGCGTGCTCATTTTTCTGGGTTAAAAGTTACCTTTTTGTCATACCAGGACCAAAAGTACGTACTCGTATAATGTACAAAAGTACGTACTCGTATAATGTACAAAATACCAAATTTCTTTCAGCTGTCAGATAGTCTTTTATCGAATGCTCGGCTTCTACTCATTGGATTGAGATATCAAGTACATAAGTTTTTAAGTCAAACCCTAGGCTATACAAAAGTGAACTGCATCGCAATTGGTCCAGTAGATTTTACGTAATGCACGAACAAACAGGCAGACAAAAACAACACGATTTAAAAATAAAAACTTGTTCAGTAGCTTATTTGAAGGGGCTAGTTCTATTTGTTCGACTATAGAACGGATTAGACAAAAAGTCCAAGCTGTTCTACTAAGCAGTATGAAATATTGGATCCGAACAAATTGTGTATTTACTGTCCATGCTGTTCTACTATAGAACAGATTGGACAACAAAAAACAAACATTTGTTCTACTGAGTAGGTAGTAAGACATTTTAAAAAGACAAGTGAAAAGTGACAGGTGAACAGCTTGGACTTTTTTTGTCCAATCTGTTCTATAGTCGAACAAATAGTAGAACAGTTCGGACTAACCCATTTGAAGTACCCCAGACAAATATTTTTTGACACTATCTTCTTTGTACAGACTTTTTGGTACTTACTGCTTTGTTATAAGTATAGATTATGTGCTTATACTACTGGATTGCGTGTATTGAGGGATATTTTAAAAGTTATTTTTAAAAAAAAAATGGTTTGACGGTGATCTCATCTATTGAGAAGAGAAAATCGTCGATGTGCTCGATATATATTAGCTGATACTAAATTTATTTGTATGCTAAAAATAATGTAAACCCCTTTTTACCCCACTGCAGAGGGTTATGTTTTAGGGCTGTATATTTGTATGTTCCTTTGGGCCGTCCTACAGCCTAAACGGCTTGATAGATTTTGATTAAATGAGATATCAATGGATTTGTCTAAATCCCGAGAGTGACATAGGATATACGAAGTAGCGTGAAAGCTCATACGAGTATGGCGGCTTAAAGCTACTGTTATTGCAGTTCAGACGAATCTCCTATGGAGTGAGGTATTAACCATTTTAAGAATACGTAAAGGAATAAAATAAATAAAAAATAAACATAAAATAAAAAAACCGACCGCGAAAGAACTAAAAAGAAATGATGAGATGCAGTGGGAGGCATCATGCATTTCATTTCTCCTTTGACGGGATCAGCTAGAACCTGGCGAGCTACCCATGCCTTTGACTGCATCGTGCATTTCATTTCTCCTTTGACGGGATCAGCTAGAACCTGGCCAGCTATCCATGTCTTTGAATGCATCTTTTTTTTTGACCTGAGAATATAGATTCTTAATTGTATCCCATCGGGATTCGCAACTTTAGGAAATAAAGTATTTTGTTTTATAGGAATTTGTATATGTTTACAACACAGAAAAAACAGGTATATTAAATAAACACAAATAAAAAAATATAGTACCACAATTTGCTCCTCGACATTAGTTCGTTTATTCATGCGCATGCACACCAATATGTCAAAGCAAGATTGATAAAATATTTTTTCTGATATATCAATAAGCGGTTCTTTCACAATTTCCCGATTGAAAATGTTTCAACATTCTGTTCTAACTTTACAATTCCATTTATTGCGACCCTATCATCATCATAATCAGAATATTCCTTAGAAAAATGTCGGTATAAAAGAATCAACCAACTGTATTATTCCGCCCGACCTTTCATGAACAATGGATGCTATAAAATATAGTATACTAGCTGTACCCGCGGCTTCGCACTCGTGGTAATTTCTCTAGGTCAAAAGTAATCTATGTACATTCCAAGACCTAAAATACCAATATACCAACACTAGATCAAAATTCCTGCAGCCGATGAAAAATATTTTTATCGATATCTCGGCTTCTACTCATCGTATTGAGATACCAAGTACCCCAGTTTTTAAGTCTAATCCTAAGCTATGAAAACCGCAGTGAAAACCGCATCGCAATCGGTCCACTCGTTTTTACTTGATGCGTGAACAAACAAACAGACACGTTTTTCTAAATGTGTAGCTTGTTTTAAGTAATTTTAAGTATCACTACCTAATTTTAAGTATTAAGTATTAGAAGCCGAGCAGGCTTCTAATCGAAAAATGAAAAAGTTTTGGCTTCAGTACCAAATATAAAACAAACTAAATATTGTTTACTAAATATCTTCAATGTACAGAATTTGTGCCCCTATCCCGCAGGAACCCTTTGTATTTTCGGGATAGATGGTATCTTTAATTTTCACCCATCATATAAACTATTACTGTGCCAAATTGCATCAAAATCTGTCCAGTAGTTTCAGCGTGGTACGTGTTCCTCTAAATAACTTTCAGACTCTATCCTGCGGGAACCCTTTCACTTTTCGGGATGAAAAGTATCCTATGTCCTACCTCGTAGTATGAACTCAAATTGTGCCAAGTTTTATTTGAATTCATTCAGTAGTTTCGGCGTGATGCCTAGCCAAGATACAGATAGATAGACAGACAGGCAAAAATGAAAAAAAAAGTACCATAAAAAAAAAACTAAATATATTCAATGTACAGAATTGGACCTGTTACAGTTTTATTATAAGTATAGATATAGATTTCCTCGAACAGAGCACGTCACCGTTCACTCACTCAATTTAGTTTCTCTGCGAAGTTTTATTGCTCGCCGTAAACTTACCTAGAACCGTATAACTTAAGTAATAGTTATACGTAACAGTATTATTACTATTGAGCGAGTTCGCTTTATAGAGCGGTATGCTAGTGCGACTTAGAATCCAACGATACAGGGTTCGGTCCTAGGCTCTACACCAATGACTCTTCTAAGATATGCGGGGTTTACCATCGCTCATCGCTTCGGAGGGTACGGTACCGGCGGTTATCGATTGACAGCAGTCTTCGCGCGGCCTGACAAACTCTGACAACAAAGACAGTGGGATTCTCAACCTGAAAAAACATCTGCACTGCACCTTTACTCCAATGTTATGATTATGAATATTCAAAGCATCGATCGTAAACATAAAGCAACAGTTCTTAAAGAAAAATGAAACATCAAAAATTACACAATAACCACAGAATAAACTAGTGGCTCTGTGAGCTGTAGGCCTCGCGAGCACAAACTTTATTGCAAACAATCTAGCGGTCCTCAGTAGCGCCATCTAGTTACCTTAATGTAAAACTAACATTAATAACCACGGTGCTCCATCAATCCCTATTCCCTATACCTCGTCTCGCCGAAGATCCCCATCAAAGCTTCACCAATTTTTTATGAGACCAACTTAAAGTTACTAACAAAAAAATCAAATCAAAAAAGATCCATCGAAATTAGATCTAATAAGGCGGAGATATTCAGAAGCCCCCTTTTTACCCCCTTTTTGAGGAAGTAACCCCCCCCCTCAATAAAAAATCCCCGAAGACGGATAAATGTTAAAAGTTTGTTTAACCTGTGTTTACAGGTTAAACGAATACCGTAGAGTACCGTACCGACCTGTAGAGGAGAACAGCCGGAGATCCGGAGACAGCGCGTAATTGACATACGAAATCATTTTTGCCCAAGCTGATACGCTTCGCGCTCGCTCGGTCAATAACTCGATAGCCAAAGTGCATTCGACGGGTTTCTAGGTTGACCTTCACGATTTCTGAACATTCACCCTTGACGCCGCCATTGGCATAAACTATGTTAAAGTTTCCAAGCAGTGTTTATGATGTAAGAGGCAAGAGCTCTGATGAACGCTTCTGCGATACCTTTATAGGGCGCTAGCCTTTGGTGTGTTTCTCGTTATTTATTATTTAAACATTGCTGTTTGTGTGCGTTTTATTTTAGTAAATAACTCTGCTGTTTGGCTACAATCCTTCTGCAGGGCAAAGACCTCGGTCTGAGCCAGTGGATGCATACAACATTAATAATTCATGACCGTACACTATGTACCATTTCCTCAAACGATATGTCATGACCGCTGGTATACCATAATTGTTATTGACGGACTTGAGAAAAAAAGGGGTTATTAGTGCTTGGGGTTAAAAAGAAAAGCGTAAATTATATTATATTCAAGCGATTGACACTAATAACAAAACATTTCACCACAATTAGGGGTGGAAAATGCTTTCCCCCTAAACATCAATTCTATAAAAATAACTGTACTACTAAAATTCACGACCAGCAACTCTATCGCTCGTGTAGGGGATCGGGGGAGGGAAGGAGATAGCAATACATTTACTAAATAGCTCATTTGCGAAGATCTCGTCAAGCGACTATCCTCTTAATATCTGCCTGAACAGTTGATTTTCCTTGTTACAGTGTATGAGGGACTACGTGTCGTATGAGGTCTGCAACGGCGCGTACGAAGTATCTTGCCCGGACGCGAGATGTCGCGTAGGAGCAGCCCTGGCCCTCGAAGAGATCTCAGCCCTGGTGGAACCTTCGGTCATGGAGAAGCACCTCAAGTTCCGCCTTAATCATGGTATGTATCGGAATGGTGTAAGTGATATCAGTATAGAAGACCTTTTTGCGACTTCAAGAATAGATTCTGGATCTTTTACGATCTGTATGAAGGTTCTTTTTTCCTGTGACATATGTTATTTTACATTTTACATGTTACAAATTGCAAGTTAAAGTTAACCGATAACCGATAGGGGTAGGCGAGTTCTTGAGTGGAGACCACGTGTAGGCAAACATAGTGTAGGACGCCCTCAGGTTAGATGGAGCGACGATCTGCGTAAAGTAGCTGGCAGCAATTGTATGAGAAGAGCTGAAGATCGGGCTCAGTGGCGCGCATTAGGAGAAGCCTATGTCCAGCTGTGGACGAGTACAGGCTTGATGATGATGATGATGATGAAGTAAAAGTTGCTTTCTTGTCTGCCTTCTGTCATTATTTTATCTTACTTTCAAACAAAATGTATATCAATCAAATCAATGAAGTAAGGATAAAAATCATGTCCGACGCACGTTAATACATAATTTAGAGATCGGGAGCAGAAGGATTAATAATGAAAAGGACAAACTGAAGTGGTATTAGAAAACATCACTCAAATGAAAGGTTGCGCAACCTCCTCTTTGTTCAGAATTCAATGTCTTTCGATTTACTAATTTAGGAAAGATCTCCGGTTAAATATGGGAGCCGTTAATCTGCCGACAGCGGTGGTGGCCAAGTGCCGCGGAATGTGGCCCAAGTGCAGTTTAGGGTGTATAAAAAAACTAGTGATTCGCCCGGCTTCGCACGGGTAGCGCTCACACCGCGGCATTTTTCTTACTTTTGCATTATTAAACGCGTCTTAACTTCTAAAAAAACGCCAGTTAGCGTAAATCAAAATCTTTGGCAGCAACGCTCGTCGTGTATTTTGACAGACTTGTTATTATTTCGTTTCCACGGCAACATGTCATTCCGTTGCTTATCGACCTTTTTAACCGACTACGGCGAAGCAAAGGAAGTTTAACAGTCTGTGTATGTATGTCGATGTTCTACCATAGCGTCGCGCCTATTGGTCCGATTTTGACAAGCGAGTTATCAATCTATTTGTCTTCATGTATAGAGTATCATAAATAGGCTTCTTTTTTTACCCGACTACGATGAAGCGAAGACAAGGATCTGTTCAAACTTAAAACTTGATCCTACTTTGACAAGCGAGGTATCATTCGATTCGTCTTCATCGCAAGAGTGTCTTAAGCCCGACCGTAGTCGAGTAAAAAACACTACATTTTCGGAATTCCAACTTCCTTAAGGCACAGAATAAATAATAGTACAAGTAAGTGCTTAAGGTAATCAAACACGGAATGCTCTGTATGTGTGTATGTGTGTGTCGGGCAGTGTTCGCGAGTGAATCGCAGTCGAGCTACGCGTTGGTGTCAGTGCAGTTCTGGCCCTCGAGCTGGTCTTACCAAAGGCAACCAACCAACTTCTACAGGTTTTGCCATACATTTGCGTTTTGGAAGAAAACATTTCTACCATACTAAACCATAACCAAATCTAATAATTCTTGTCTCTTTTTATTAATCACAGAATAAACTATGTTTATATACTATCCTCTTAACGCGGATTAGTAGATTACTGCATCGAGCGGAAAGTGACTCTTTGCTGCACCGAGTGGTTAGATTGGAGCCCGAGCTTTAGCGAGGGCTCTAAAAACACGAGTGCAGCAAGGAGTCACTTGAGGGAGTGTAATTAATCTTCTTTTCTTTCCACTACAAATTAATATCACAATAATTGTTCACCTAAATGCAAGCAATCAATATTCAGTCATATTGACTTTTAAATTCGCGCCTTTTACTCGGTATTATAGGTATATGGTGGCGCGTGTTAGACCGTATGCGCGTGAATTCGCTGTGGACGGATTTTGGCGCCATAATTTACTTTACATTTAATTAGTACCTAACCAATTTAATGTGTTTTGTGTGTTTGTTGATCAAAAGTTTTATCCTGATTAAAAATGTTCGACAGCAGTGTTAGTGAGGAGAATTTGACTCCACCTGACATCACGGAAACCGCAACGAACATGACGAACGAACTTTAACCAGCAAAATAAAGAAAATGTTGCTTTTTTTTCATAAAATGTAATTTCCTATTGCATGAGTGTAGATAAAGTACTCTATGAAACGGCACATAACTAGGTATTAAAACACTAGAGTGATACTATTAAAAACTCGCCTACGGTTTGTTTTTTAATCTCATTCTAGTGTTTATTAAGCCTCGTTATGCAACCGTTTCATAAACAACTATTGCGCACTGTAAAACTATGCAGTAATGGATTTACTTAGTTACTTTTATCCTGTTCATTAAAAACAGTGCATTTTTATTGAGCAGGAATGACTTACTTTCTGCTTACGTCTTAGGTGAATATTGGCGATATTACTGTGTTGCGGGAAGAAACGTTCCCCCATCCTCTTTCTAATTGTTCACTAACTTTCATTGATCGCTCTTGCAAATTGTAGGCGATGTCGATCGCAATGTGGACTTAAAATTGCTTTTGCAATTTAATCATCACCCCGCGCTGACAGGTTCAAGAGTCTCAGAAGTGAAATAAACTAACATTGTTTGTACTAGCTCTCTTATCTTAACAAAAACAAACATTATGATATATTGCCACGTGAAATTTTGATACGCGACAGCAAATTAGCTTGTTATCGCTCTGTTTACGTTTGGGCCACAATCTGTGCCGCTGAGTGTATTAAGTTGTGCAGATTTCGATCGCATCGCTTAAAAACGACGAAGGAAATCACCGTGAGAAAACCGATCCTCTATCTCACTTTTTCTCTCTCCCTCTCTCTGCTTCTTGAGAAAAGGCCTGTAACCCAGCAGTGGGTAAGTAATAGGCTGAATCTGCCGATATGTCCAGTCTGTCCAGGCTGGATCAACATTTTAATTACTTTTCGATTTGGGAAAGTTGGCGCGTTATGCCTCTTTGCCTTGGTTTAAAGGTTGATTTGTTGACTCATAGAGCACCATAAAAAATGTCTTTCCTTGATGCAGTTTGAAATTACTTAATGAAAACATAGAAAGGATAGCACCCGAAAGGGTTCCGCAACTTGCGCAACCATTTCTCCTGGGCTCTGTTTGCTATGAAATTCCTGCCAAATCTGGGATAAACCTCGGATATGACATCGGAGCCGTTAATCTTCCATATGGTCCATGCCGAGTCAATATTACTTATATCATGTTCTTATTTGAAAAGGCGACGTTTCTTATACCACCATATACCTATCAGTGTCACGCCCTAAAGTCAGGTTGAGTTGATATTATGTGAATGTTTCAATAATGTTCTTCCATGTTTGCTATGTTTATCTTCAGTTTCAGAGTATAATTTTGTCATTAGGTAAACATAAGTTGTTTGTTACCTTTGATTTTGATGTGAAACGTCTTTAAAATCACACCGATACATAATACATATATCTAATTTTGGTATAATTTTTTAGTTTATATAGTCAGCTCGATGATGTAATATTAAATTGTCGTCAAAAGACAAAAGGACGCAGGAAGCACAGAGCAAAATGGATGATTTTGTGATCTTTAATCCGGTATAACTCGCGATTTGTACGTGGCGTAAACGTTTCTCGATAAACAAACGGCCGTGCTCCCTTACACATACCTACCCGGTTTTTGTCTGTTGCTAGTTAGTATGCCGTGCTTATGGAATTCTTACAATATACGTTTAAAGTGATGGTTATTGAGTTAATAAGTACCGTAGCGCATTATACGATCATACCTTTATTGACTTCATTCTCAATATTGTTTTTACCCGAGTACGGCGAAACAAGAGAAGGATAATGAGTTTAACAGTTTATGTATGTATATAGTGGCTATGTGGATGTTGCACGATAGCTTCGCCCCGATTGGTCCGATTTTGACAAGCGAGGTATCAATCGATTCGTCTTTATCGCAAGAATGAAGTAGGCTATTTTATACCCGACCTTAGTCGGGATGATTTATTTTCTGAACTTATGTCTTGTTCTAGACTTTTTTCCATTTATTACGGTACTTAACTTACCTTATTGTATGCTACGCTATGTAATAAGATTGCACCATGTCGATACGCTTTGTTCTGCGTGGGTTCGCACGCAACCTTTTTTTACATAATTGTAGAGTGCCTAAGTTGCTTAAGCCCTGTGAAATATGTGTTTGTAATTAATTTTATCTACACTCATATCGTAAAATCCGAATTATGAACTTAAAAATGGTGGCATAATGACATACTTTACGAACGGCACGTTTCTAATAAGCAAAAAAAACTATTATAACACTATTTTTTAAACAATGTTATAATAAAGATTTTTCCCACAAAAGCACCGGTTTGGCTCCGTACAACAAGGGTTTTCGCCGTTTATTATCTATGGCGGCGCGTGTTAAACCGTATGCGCGCGAACTCGCTGTGGACTGGATTTTGGCGTCATAATTTATTTTATATTTAATTAGTACCTAAATTTAATGTGTTAAATGTGTTTATGTTCATCAAAAGTTTTATCTTAATTAAAAATGACCTACTGTAGAGGAGAATTTGACTCCACCTGACATCACGGAAACAGCAACGAACATGACGAACGAGCTTTTACCATCCAAATCAAGAAAATATTAAATTTAATATGTTTTTCATTAAAAGTAAGTTCCTATTGCATGAGTGTTGATAAAGTAGTGTATGAAAGAGCACATAACTAGGTATTAAAACACTCGAGTGATACTATTAAAAAACTCTCCTACGGCTCGTTTTTTGAACTCATTCTCATGTTTTAATAACCCTCGTTATGCAACCGTTTCATAAACTACTATAATCTTCATCAGCCCAAGTCTGTTTCAGATGTGCCACGGAGGGCCATAATAGGAGTGTTTTTGACATAATCACCCTGCTTGCAGGAGCTTACTTGGTGATCGCACTACATGTTGTTACTACACAGGCGCAAGCTGCTGCCTTTTTCCTAAATTCCCTTTGCTGATTCTCACAGCACCCGTGAGATGAGAAGGGTTGGACCTATTTATTATACCGGGCCCACGTGGCAAACTGTCAAATGTAGTACAGAGCATTCAAATATCTATTTCTGTTTTACAAGACATCAGTTCAAAACTAAAAAAAATTGTCTATGACACTCTTACAATGAAGATGAATCGATTGATACCTCGCTTGTCAAAATCGGACCAAGTTTTTAATTTGAACACAACCCTATTTTTGCTTCATAGAAGTCGGGTAAAAAAAAACTTATGACATTGAATACCTGAAGACGAATCGATTGTTAAAATCGGACCAAAAGGAGCGACGGAACATGGTGGAACATCCACATGTATGTATACATAAATAGAGTGTTAACTTCATTACCCTTATAATATTTTTTTATTAGAAAAATTTGGATCACGGACGAGATTTGAACACGCATACGTGCCTCTGCGCGGCACTTGCTTCTATCAATTCGGCTACCATGACCTATGCATCGCCATTTAAATTTTTCCACTAGCTTCTTGAACCCGTCTTATGGGGACGGTAATGACATCTATTGGTAGTATTTCGAACTAACCACCCAAACTCGGTAATATTGATTAACTTCGTTTCTGAAAGATAACGCCTCCCAAATCTATTACCCTTATCTATTATCATTACCCTTCCCTTGCAACCTCCTTCCCTTCCTTTTTTTACCCGCAATAGGGTAAAAAAGTAACAATAAATATAAGATTTTATTCTTACCAAAATTGAAAACAGCTGTTGTTGGAATCTCAATTGTACCTAGTAAGGCAAAAGCCAAGCAAAAAGCTGAATCATCTTTTCGCTCCAAAAATTTAATTGCAGACATCTTAATCCCCCACACAATCGAAGGCAGAACCACAGAATAAATAATAGTACAAGCAGAACTTGCTAATGAGACGGGATCGATTCTGTGTATTTTCATCTCGGAGCCATTCCAAACGATTACTCCGGCGTTACAGAATACCCGTTAATCAGTCCCACAGCTTTGATGAAGGTTTTTTTATCTAGATAGATTTCACCCGCGGAGTGATGATGGTGATGATGGTGATAACGATGATGATGAAAAGTATCTTATATGTTATTCCAGGGATAAGCTATCTCCATTCCAAAATTTCGTCAAAATCCCTTTCCGCCGTGTGAGCGTGAAGGATGATGATGATGATGACGAAAAGTATCCTATGTGTTATTTCATTTATAATTCATTCAGGGTATAAGCTTATAAGCTACTGTATCTCAATTCCAAATATCATCAAAATCCGTTCAGCTGTTTGAGCGTGAATGATTAACAAACATACTCACATACAAATCTACGCCTTCATTATATTAGTGTGGTTATATTATATTATATAAAAAAAAAACCTAAGTAATTCTATAAATGGAGACGAATCGATTGACACATCGCTTGTCAAGATCGGACCAATAGAAGCGACGCTATGGTGGAACATCCACATAACCGTATACATAGATACATACACACATTCATTCCCTTGCTTTGCTGTAGTCGGGTAAAAAGACCAACAATTAATCTTCGTTCATTAATCAGAACATTAACATTGCAGATTTTACAGAATAATCTTTACGATAAAACGCTCAGCTTAAATACTATCGAGATGAACTCGGTTCTGCGAATAATTGTCAAAAATTAAGATTTTAATATTGAAGTGACACACGAGAACCGTTGATCGGTCCATCCAATTGGTTTCCTTTGACAAAAGTATTTTACCCAAAAGAACCAATTTCCTTTGTTGTTCATTTTTCCGGGCACTCCTTCCCGTTAAATATTCCGTCTCCATGTTCATTCGAACGCCTCGACCCGCCTCGATCCCAGATGTTACTTGAACCTCGTTTGTAGGAATTTTTATTTTGTCGGGGAAAACTTGGTGTAATTGTAAGATTCTCGCGTTGTGGTGGGCCATTGTTGTTAGTTTCCCTTACGAATTTCTGGTATCCTCGAATTACTTTAGTAAAGAATGTTTGATCCTCAGAAGTTTTGTGGGCTTAGAATATTTACCTTTGCACAGATTTCGTGTCGCTCAGCCATAATTACATTCACCGTCTATTGTTATATACTCGTATTATCATCACAAATTTCGCGGTCTCCTGTTTCGATTGTTTAAACTTATTTCATCAGTTTATCTATTAGCCTGTTTTTTGCTTCAGATTTTTCATTCAAATAATACTCGAAGAGAAAGCGCTTTATAATTATACGCGTAATACACCAGTTTACAAAAATGTACAAAGTATTAAAACTGAAGAACCTTTGGATAGAGAGAAACAACGAATTAAAATTCATTCACATTAACAAAATTACTTATTAATAAATAACAACTAACATTTCCTGTGCTTAAGATCTCAAATAAGATAAATGCAATAAGACGTATGACTTTACCGAAAGGCAAATAAAGGGAGAGATATACTAAAATATGTAAAGGGCTCACTCCGACGACCTCGAAGGGCTTATTTCCGTTTCCTTCCAACGTAAATTACGTAAACACACAGTTAATTAATAACATTGAACTTTTATTAAGGTTAGTTCTAAATGCTCCTTTATGATGTAAGTAAATAAAATGTTATAGTACCTTTGCCCTTCAACGTGCCAATCGCCTGCAGGCATTCTACCGAAATTTTATATTTACCCGACGTATATAAAATTTCATATTCTTCGTTTGTGAATGAGGCTTCCTTTTTACGCTGCTGACTTTATTTAATTTATTCGGTTTTATTTCAATTCGAGAAAAAATCTGAAGCTCATAATCTTTACCCTATTATTATAAAACTTGCTGTGCCCGCGGCTTTGCCCGAGTAGTCATTTCTCTGGGTTTAAAGTTACCAATGTGCTATTCCAGGACCAAAAGTAGAAATTTCTTTCAGTCGTCTGATAGTGTTAAAATCGATTGTTGTGCTTCTAATAATCGAATTCAGATACGAAGTACCCCAATCTTTAAGTTAAAACCTAAGCTATCCAACAGTGAAAACCGCATCGCAATCGGTCTAGTAGTTTTACGTGTAGTGCGAACACACAGACGGACACCATTAAAAATATTGTATATTCTTGTGCAGTACCTTATTTTTAGGTCCAATATACCACATTTTTAAATTATATTCTTTGGACAGACTTTTTTTGCATATCATTTAATAAGAATAAATGATAACCCGTAGTAAGGTTGACGATGTAATTTTTATATCTAAAATTTATAGCCCGTTTCCTTTATAACTTTTATTCTAATAATAACCTCAATCACTATTATTAATTTTACTACCGAGCTCGTGACAAATTGTTATGTTATAAAATAATACAAAACCAAATGCGGGTAGTTGGAGACAACGCCCGCCCTTCTCGACGCTGACACCCGCTACTTCAGTTTTCTCGTGACCACGATCAATGCAACTTGATCGAAACGTCGAGGTAAATATATATTAAGTTTTCAGCGCGATTAAGTCCCGTTTAAATATTTAACTATAATAACATATATGTACATACCTATTACGAGTAAGTGTGACGAGTCACCGTCATGCTTGTTAGAAGGATAACAGTCAATTCTAAAGAATTTCTTGGTACTTTTTAGTATTACTTTACCTACAGAAAAACACCATTTAGTGATGAGATAGTATTGTCGAGTTTTAAAGTACCCTGGTTTGATTAATGTATGAAATGATGACAGAGCGGACCGGCTACACACTAATGCCACCGGCATGCAGTTATAAACCACTGTAGCATGAAATTCGTAAATTGGTTAGCAACCGCAATTCTTCCTCAAACATTTTCCTTTACCTGCCAATTCTGTCTATAAGTAGAATAACCACACGCTATTTTATTAACCGCAGTGATACTACTCGTTCTTCCATGCATGAATCCGGTGAACTGCGCGGTGCGTAGGAAAGGCAACGCTCGACCCTGACTTCGAGACTGATCTTGACTTGAGGTTAACCATGTTTTCCTGAAAGATTTATGTACAAATAAACATGTACATCTCAAACAATAAACATACATCGTTTAATCATACTTGTTTCACTACATTTAAGTACGTATCTATATGCTAGGAGGTAAAAAATGAGAATGGAATAGTTCAACAGTCCATGGGGGACATGAAGAGGGACAAGACCCCGTAGCCCAAAAGTCAATAAATTAATTGTAGTCACATGTTAATTCCATTTACAGAATGGATTTACTTAAAATTGTAGTCACATGTTAATTTCATTTACAGAATGGATTTACTTAAAATTGTGGTCACATGTTAATTTCATTTACAGAATGCATTTACTTAAAATTGTGGTCACATTTTAATTCCATTTACAGAATGGATTTACTTAAAATTGTGGTCACAGTACCTAAAATGAAAGATACCACCGCTGCAGTCGTACCTATAACGCTAAAATGAAAGATGCCACCACTGCAGTTGTACCTATAACGCTAAAATGAAACATGCCACCGCTGCAGTCGTACCTATAACGCTAAAATGAAAGATGCCACCGCTGCAGTCGTACTTATAACGCTAAAATGAAAGATGCCACCGCTGCAGTCGTACCTATAACGCTAATTGAAGAAGCAAATTGCCTACAATGCATTGGGACTATAAATAGTCAATGTAGCACAATGCCTAAAACAAATGATGACTATAATTTTAGTTTGCCTAAAAGCAAAATGCCTAGACATTGTATGGTGACTTATTAGTAACAAATTGAATTTTTGTATCTGCTTCTGCAATATTCTTTTAACTATGTAATTTTTGACATCTGCTGTCAATAATGGATGTTTTGAGGTTTGATAGCTGTCACCTATCAATTTGACAGCTGTTATATGAAATGAAGATCTCGATGAGATGATCTCATCGAGATCTATCACTTCTGTAAATAAACTGCTAGTCTAGTATCAATAATTTAGTTACCCATTTAATTTTGACAGCTGTCATCCGACTTCACACTTTACTAAAGGGAGATTCCATTTTGGGGCGGATGTAACCGCAGGGCACACCTAGTAACCGTATAAATTATATAATAATATGCATCGAGTTACAACAAAAGAGTTTTCAATAAAACAAGCGTCACATCTGCGCATTAGGCATTGGAGATACATAGTGTAACAACAATACATTACATTTCAATTTGTAGACGAAATAACATTTAAGCAATAACAAAGTTTAGGCATTGACAGTTAGGCAATTTTGCTTCTTAGTCAATTCACGTTATAGGTATGATTGCATCAGTGTGGCATCTTTAATTTTTAGGTAATGTGCTCATAAGCGGCAACTTTATCCGAGCCATATAGCCGCCCGAGCCGAAGACCAGGGTAATATTGAAGTCGAGGATAAAATATGCCTTGTTTTATAAACGAGTTATGCTCTCTGCTTTTCACTTAGATTGCGAGGAAATTAAACAATGATATCTTATCTTATTTAAATACTGCCAAGAAAAGACGAGAGCTTCTTTTCCCGGCATTTTTTTTTTAATTTATTTTTTGTAGACGATCGGCATAGCGCCGTGGCACCCTTTTATGAAATACCTCGCAGCGTTACGCTTATTCATTTATTATAAGAACTGCAAAGAAGTGGAATGCTCTGCCCTCGTCAGTGTTTCCGATAAAATATTACCCAGGTGTGTTCAAGTCAAGAGTGAATAGGTATCTACTAGGCAAGCGTGCTACACCCGCGACCACATCATCGCTTTCCATCAGGTGAGATCTTGGTCAAACGATAGCCAAGTTCGTAATAAAAAAAAAGTTACTTAGACTGGGGTTGGAGACCATAGAGAATTAGAGAGAAGTAAAAAAATGTTTATGCATTAGAGCATAAAATGCAGTTATAAGTCGCCTAAACTAAACCCAGCATATACAAGAACTTTACGAGCATGACAAGTGAAAATTCAATAGGTTTGTGGAAGCAAATTTATTTGTTGTTTAGAGAATGATTTAACAAAGTTGAAATCTACTTTTATTTTATGCTTCCATTAAATCTGTATCTGCCAGGGTACAGATCTGAATAATTATATCCGCCAAGCAATAGTGTGTAAACATTTCTGTGTTGAAGGGCAATGTTTCCAGTGAAATTACTGGGCAATGAGACTTAACAACCAATGTCTCAGAGTGACGAGCGCAGTGCAACTCGCAAGACTTAACCAAAGTTCGGGTGGCACTGCAACTGTTATGGACAGGCGTGACGCTTACCATCAGGCGAGCGACCTGCCCGTCTCGTCATTCAACGAAATTAAAAAGAAGAAAAGAAAAACATTTAAAGTATATACGTTTAAAAATAAGAAGTTCAAAATACATAATTTAAAAATACCGAATAGTTTAAATAAATAAATTGAAAATTAATAAAGTTTGTTATTTATAATGGTCGAAATACCAAAAATCAATATACATATTTTTACATTTCATAAGTTTTAAATACTAAAAATCATAATACCTTATGGTTTAAATGAATAAATTAAATATCCATAAAGTACAGTATTTATAATCGTTGAAATATCTAGATACTATACTATGACTGAAGGGTAAGCCGCGTAGATGTTTCTTTTACATAGGTAATTGAAAATTACTTCAAATGTACTTATTTAGTTTAAAAAAAATGATTGTTTTAAATAATTTATGCATAGGTAGTATCCATTATATACTCTGAATTAAGACTATTTGACTATTATGCTTTTTATCCATTACTATTTTTCCCGCCCGCGACTTCGTCCGCGCGGACTTACTGTGTATCGCGAAAAAAACATCCTTTGTTCTTCTAGGATATTAAAAACCAATGTAAAAGTAGGTATACCCCCCCCCCCCCACCCCTTTGCTCTTGATGTTTTTTGACATACTTGTTATGTTGTTTCCATGGAAACTGTTTCTTACATCGAAAAATCAATATTTTCCCAGTTTTCTTGTGGAAACAATCCGGGATAAAAAGTTTCTTATGTTTTATTTCAGGGTATAAGCTATCTCCATTCCAAATTTCATCAAAATATGTCCAGCCGTTATCGCGTGAAAGCTCCCCAAACAAACACACACAACGTTTCACTTTTATATATTGGTATGGATTAATGTGAACTGTTATGTGTCGTGGACTTTATATATTTTAACAAATTTCGGTATTCTATACTTCTAACAAATGAAATTAGGTATATATTTTGAACGATTCAGTATTTTCAAAATTATGTATTTTGAACTTATGAATTCTAAGCGTATATATTTAAAATTTATATATATAGGTACCCATCTGCCATTTCAAGCCATCGCCCTATCATTTAGAAATCAGAAAATGCGATGTCGCCACGACCAAGCCCTGCCATTTGCTTTTACTTGGATTTCGAAGTCCCATAATTATAAGTTCGTACAATTGATACCGCCTTTCGACTTCTGCAGAAGTAAACTAATTATAAGCTTAAATCATCGGAATCAATCAGTGTGACGGCCGCGCGAAGAAAACCTCGATTCACTCCTGAGAATTGATAATGCAGTTCAATATAATAATTACTACACTGGCCTTCAAAACTTAGTACCACACTTTTAATGTATGACTGTTCGCGCATCACGTTTAAACTACTCGACCGATTGCGATGCGGTTTTCACTGTTGGATAGTTTAGGCTATGACTTAAAAACTGTTGTACTTGGTATCTCAATCCGATCAGTAGAAGCCAAGCAATTTAATAAAAACTATTAATTTTAAAAGAGTGGTACTAAGTTTTGATATCCAGTGTAATTACACGTGGACTTTAAATCTACATTTTGCAAACCTCTGCTACTGTATAATTGTTTTGGAACGAATCGTAACAGTTCTTTGAATGGGTTCCATGTCCAATGTGTAAGTAAACCTTCATATTATCGTTGTAAAGGAAAGTGCAATTCTTTGCAACTGTACTACAGTTCATTTAGTACAGGTACACCAATGGTATTATAGGTACACTGCTGTAATTTGACTATTGAGTTAATGATAGAGTTTTCCTCGAGTCATTGTTTGTATGATGGTAGAATCATCTATCTTTATATCTATATATGTCAATACCTACATAGTATAAAACAAAGTCGCATTCCGAGTCTGTCTATCTGTCTGTCTCTCTGTCTCTTTGGCCGATAACTCCTCCTAAACCACTCAACGTATTTTGATTCGATTATCTCCGTTAGATAATTTTTCCCGAAAGGTTTATATATATAATACGAGCGAGGGGGAGAGGCAGAGAGCGAAGCGAGCTTGTTACGCGTGCGCACGCGCAATACGCGCGTGTTCGTGCGCGTGGTAGCTTTCTCGCGCGCGAGCATGGTAGTAGTTAGGCGGAGTGAAGGTCGAGTGTGCGAGAACTTCACTTTTTTTTTCTAAACTACACCCGTGCGAAGCCAGGGCGAGTCGCTAGTAATTATAATGAAACAGTAAGTAACTAAAAGCCTGTACAATGAAGATAATTAAAATAAAGTTGGTCAAGGGTACTTAATATAAGCTACTGAACAAGAATAAATATATTTAAGTATATTTAAATGTTATCTGTCTGTTAGTGCATCATGTAGAAATTACCGATTGCGATGCGGTCGATACGTTCAGTTTTGACTTAAAAACATGTGAACTTAGTATCTCAATCCGATAAGTAGAAGCCGAGCAATCGATAAAACTATTTGACGTCTGAACGAATATTTATGATATTGGTACTTTTGCTTCTGGAATAACACACAGGATCCTTATATCTCAGAAAACATACCACGCGGGTAAAGCCACAGGCACAGCTAGGCTTCTATAATTATAGTAATTATCGGCGCTGGAAGAATCTGTAAAGTGTTCGACTAGGTTCTACAATGTAGTTGACTATTGTAGATGCAGTTCTACATTAGAAATATGCGGTTAATGAACTGAGAACCTAATTGATGAAGCAATCGGTTTAAGGTCACAAACTAACCTGCGCCCTACATATCTAACCTAACCATTAATTTAAAATAAATATATATTTTGGTATTTTACTAGTTTTTATACAAAAACGTAAAACAAATTAATAAGCCAAAACAAAAATGCCAAACATGCAAAGTATATACCAGAATATACTAAAACTTGCACAGTATATACCACAATATACTAAAACATGCAAAGAATATACCACAATATACTAAAACATGCAAAGAATATACCACAATATACTAAAACATGCAAAGAATATACCTCAATATACCAAAACATGCAAAGAATATACCACAATATACCAAAACATGCAAAGAATATACCACAATATACTAAAACATGCAAAGTATGTACCACAATATACTAAAACATGCAAAGTATATACCACAATATACTAAAACATGCAAAGTATATACCACAATATACTAAAACATGCAAAGAATATACCACAATATACTAAAACATGCAAAGAATATACCACAATATACTAAAACATGCAAAGTATATACCACAATATACTAAAACATGCAAAGTATATACCACAATATACTAAAACATGCAAAGTATATACCACAATATACTAAAACATGCAAAGTATATACCACAATATACTAAAACATGCAAAGTATATACCACAATATACTAAAACATGCAAAGTATATACCACAATATACTAAAACATGCAAAGTATATACCAAAATATACTAAAACATGCAAAGTACCTATATACCACAATATACTATAAAACATGCAAAGTACCTATATACCACAATATACTAAAACATGCAAAGTATATACCACAATATATTAAAACATGCAAAGAATACACCATTATGTTTGTTGGCAATAAATTATTCTTATTCTTATAAGGAGATTGTATTAGATGTTAGTTGAGTTACTAAGCCTTGGACATGAATTCTAACTCCTAGACAGTTGTTTTGTATTTTTCGGCGGAACAAACCAGTTTCAATATATCAATAATATCGTTTTAATATCGGACTACAGTTTATCGCGCAAAAAAGCATCCTGTGTTCTTCTAGGATATTTAACCACCAACGCTCTTTTTACACGACTGCCCAAAAAAGGAGTGTAATGTTTTTAGGATTCATGTATGTTTGTATGTATATGAGTTTCTTTATGCCACAATAACTTTTAAATGCCTCAACAGATTTAGACGTATCGTTAGAATCCTTACATCCCCCCGAGTAACATAGGCTATCTTTTCAATTATTAGCATACAAGTTATTTTTTGGCAGGGGAGGCTGGTTTTATTTTAGCTTTTAGGCTAGTTTTTGACAACCTTGTTATATTTTTCTTTTTCATGGCAACAGCGAGTAATCGTCATTTTTTCCGTGATAAAAAAGTATCTTATGTTACCAGGGTATAAGCTATCTCCATTCCAAATTTCATCAAAATCCGTCCAGCCGTAATCACGTGAAAGCTACCCAAACAAACAAACAAACAGACAACGTTTCTGTTTTATATATTGGTGTGGATTATTTATACCGTTTCATTTCGTACAGTCAAAGAATAAATAATCTTACTACCAGTTAAGATTGTCAGCCAGCACGGAAGTGTTGGAATACTTCCGAGTTGCGAATGCAAAAAATAACAGTACCTGAATTAAATTTATCCTTTGGATCTGTTTGCGAAAGCGGGACGTCTTTTCCCTCGCTGGGGACAGCGGGAACAATAGCCTGAAAGCGGAACTGTCCTGCCCAAAGCGGGACATATGGTGACGTTATACATACAACATAGCGACATCATTATCATCAGCCCGTGTCAGTCCACTGCTGCACATAGGCCTCTCCCAAAGCACGCCACTGAGCCCGATCTTCGGCTTTTCTCTTCCAACTGCTGCCAGCCAGTTTGCGTATATCGTCGCTCCACCTAGCTGGAGGACGCCCTACACTACGTTTACCGAGTCGCGGCGAAGCATAGGACATAGTGACCTTTATAGTAGGTTTGTTATTGATACCCACACCCGTAGTCGACGGACATCTATACTTATAACAACATTAGTAAGTAACAAAAGTATGTACGAAAAAGATAATCTAATTATCAAGATAATGCAGTCTTTTTTAAATGGTGTCTGTCTGTTTGTATGTTCGCGCAATACTTAAAAACTACTGGACCGATTGAAATGCGGTTTTTAGTGTTGAATAAATTAGGTTTTGTAGTAAAATCAGAAGTTTTTGTTTATACATATCTGACGGTTGAATAATTTTAGATCCAATTTGGTATGCTAGTTTATTAGATCCTGGAATAAGACATAGGGTACTTTTAACCCAGAGAAATGACCACGCGGGCAAAGCCGAGGGCACAGCTAGTAAGAAATAAAAAAAATATATAAACTAGTTCAAACTAGGTCCCGGCTGTAAGTTGTCTGTCAGTTATTATGTCACGGTACTGTTATATGACCGGTATATGATCTTCTGTTGCAGAGGTGGCGATGGACTCCGGGAGGGCGTTCTGCCCACGCGTGGGGTGTGACACGGTGGTGCGGGTGCGGGCGGCCAGTCCCGCGCACTGCCCCACCTGCCGGCACGAGTTCTGCTCGCAGTGCAACCAGGAGGTAAGGGACTACACTTATGTCTTATCAAAAACAACTTCGTTCAGCCGTTTGATCTTGAAGGAGTAACAAACACACACACACACACACGCGCGCTCTCACACACACACACACACACACACACACACACACACACTTCTAAAGATAAAAGATAGATGGCGCTAATCGGTTTTATGCTTTCTAAGACGTTTTGTATGGACTTTCAGTTCTAATGCATAGAGTTCTGCATCGCGCTTAAGAAGTTTTCCGCTCGATAAAACAGTATTCATTTTTAAAACTAAACTCTGATTGGCCTGTTTACGACAGTGGCTACACTTCTCTGATTTATAATTATAGTGTAATACAATGACTGCTACTTATGAAAAACAATATAGTTATGTAATTTTATTAACCCCTCCAAAAGTTGTTACTCTTAAAGCAACATGATCCGTGATCATGGCGCTTGCAACATGTGCTGAAATATCGAAAACTCAAACCAAAAGAAGTGCATGGTAAATATCCCGTTTCTAATGTTCACTTTGTTGTTAGTGACCATCTCAGTTTGAAACTTGTGTGGTTGTTCCGTACGAAAATGGGTTCCTTTTTCAGAATTAGATTTGAGACAACCAGTCTGACAATTTTTAGCTTGATTGGAAAAAACTTCAAATCTATCGCAATGGCCTTGGTTTTTGCACATCCACGCTACCTTGCGTTAATCACTATAGTCATGTTTCTCAGAGTAGGTAGTTTAGGTAATTAAGTCCAGAATGATCCTTGGCCGCCTTAAGGCGGTCCTTCCCGGTCCGTCTATCGTCAACGCGAGCATGGTCGAAAAGCATGTTGTTTCATCCAGCCCAATGTTTGAAAAAGAGACAAAGCAAAAAGAGAGAGATAGCGTCTGAACGCTCGGTTGGCATTCGGAAACTTCCGCATTATAACAATAATAACAACATTGAACGAAAAATAGTGTGCGGAAATTTCATAAAACTTGTTCCAGGAAATACGCGTTTTTGAGTAATCGTTATAAGTTTGTGAAATAAATGTTTTACTTTTACAATGTATGAGTACATTATGAACGGCCAAAGTTCAGGTAAAATTCATGCGAAAAAGCAGATTTTTGGAGGCTTATACTGAATTTGTTTCTCCAAATTTTTATTTTTTGCTTTCCTTGACACAGTGTACAAGAAACCTTTTAGTTCAAAAATTTCTAATAAGGATGGGTTACAACGCCATAATCACGTACGAGCGTTTGTATAAAAAGAATGACCGCCGGGTTGGCCGCTCTTAAGGAAAAGAGAGCCGTAAGTGTTACGACGAGCAGGAACAGCAACAGAAATTCATATACTAGCAAATTTCGGATTCGGAGCTGTAACAAACGGACAGACAGACACACGAGTGATCCTATAGGGGTTCTGTATTTTTTTTATTCCGACGTATGGAACCCTAAAAAGAAACCGCGCAGTCTTCCATTTTCCACAACATCTTGTTGCTATAAGCATTGTTACATTTTTCTTCACAACGTATCCTACAAAATGTCGAATTCAGTTATAGCGACAAGGTACTGAGTGAAATAGCTCAGTTTTTTTCCGCGAAGAGAGCACCGTGAGACGCATTGTCAAGTATTGTCCAATCTGCGGAGTGCTCGTTTCGCTTTCGAGCTTTCAAGCATGGAGTTTTCAAGCAGGCGGTAACAATGATATGGGACAACTTGGGATAGGAAGAACCTTCCATGATCTGCTGTTTCTTTATTATATTGCTAGCTGCGAAATTTTATAAAAGTCTCCTATATGACTTGTCAAGGTCGTAGTTACTCCAAATTGAATCAAAAACAGTTATATAACCGCAAATAGTATTTTAATCGTTGGCTCGGCTTCAATTTGTCGCATTGAGATGCAAAGTAAGTAATATCAGATGATAAATCAAATCCTAAGATATACAAAAGTGATAACAGTACCTCTACTAATTTAATTATTTGTTAGGATACCTTACCCGCCATAACATATATTCTGTGAAAATATCAACCGGCTACCTATTACGGTTCAAATAATACAGCCCTTTACAAGTAGGACAGACAGACGGACAGCGTAGGCTTAGTAATAGGGCTGCGTTTGGAACCTTGTGTACGGAACCCTCAAATATGTCAAAAGAAGAATCCTCGACATTTTAAATACTGAAAAGCAGACTCTACCTATTTTCTTACAAAGTTCCTCAATACCATTAAAATATTCATTCACCATTTACATCTCACCATCCAAAGGCTAAGTTCAAAAACTAAAACCCGACTATGATCGGGTAAAAAAATAGCCTATGACACTCTTGCGATGAAGGCGAATCGAATGCTTGTCAAAATCGGACCAATAGAGACGACGCTATGGTGGAACATCCACACACCCACATACATGCATACATAGACTGTTAAACTCATTACCCTTCCCTTGCTTCGCCGTACTCGGGTAAAAACTTTATTGTTGTAAAATACAAAATTAGAAAATTTTACGGCGAGAATTGAGAGCGTGTACACAGTATCGAAAGCACGCTCCGCTACAGCGCACCGCTTTTCACGTCCGCCTCAATGGAACTAGGTGACCTGACACCCGCGCCGCGGCACAAAGGGTCAGCACGAGAACTCTTCAGCATTTGTGCTGGCAAAAACTGGTGCGGGATATTTTTGAAAAGAAAAATGCCATCTTTTGATGCTCCGTTAGATAGGCTCGCTACATGAGACTAATAACTTTCTTAAAGCAAAGTTGCTATTCTTTCCGGTAGCACTTATATGCCATGTACACAAGCTGTTATAATTTATTTCCACTTTTTGCATAAATAAGTGGACGAAGATGTGTTTAGAATAGTAATCATTCTTTTGTGCCGAATAAATGTATACATTTTGAATTGTGTTTTCGTGATAAACATGTAGGTATGTAATAATCTATCTATCTAATCTATCTATAGTAATCTATCTATCTACCTATACTTATAATAAAGCAATAGAACGAAATAGTCTGTACAAAGAAGATAATTTAAAAAAACTATGGTACTTAAAATAAGCTGCTGAACAAGAATATAAAATGGGATGAACACCATTTTATATTCTTGTTTGTCTGTATGTTTGTTCGTGAATCACGTAAAAACTACTGGATCGGTCCAGTCGATTGCGATGCTGTTTTTACAGTTGGATAGCTTAGGTTTTGACTTAAAAACTGGGGTACTTGGTATCTCAATCCGATCAGTAGAAGCCGAGCAATGGAAAAAAAACTTTATGACGGCTGAACAAATTTTGAAGAAATGTAGTATATTGTACTTTATAGATACTTTTGGTCGTGGAATAACACGTATGGGCTACTTGTAAATGAAATGACCACGCGTGCAAAGCCGCGGGCACTGCTAGTAGATCCTAAATGGTGATTCGAAATGAAATATTATAACAGAAACCTAAAAAATATTTTCAAGTACCTATTCAATGATACTTACAATGAAACACTTATTTTTTTCATAGTATTTCGTCTGGTTGTCGCCATAATGAATTTTGACTAATGTCATGCCTTTAGTGACACTCGCAAGATTAAGAGAAATCGATTGACGTAAGAATCATCAAAATTAATCCACGCGGTTAGGTCTATATAGTGCCACAAAGGAACAGACATACATACATGCATACATACAAACAAAGGCTGATAAACACAATACCTTCCACTCAGTCGGTTAAAAGTTACGTGCTGAATAGAAAATACACAGCTAAGCAAGGAACTAGACGTAACTAAACCATGCTTTCATCTGTTTCAATGAAAATGGGTGAAAATACTGGTCCCATTTTCATTTGGAAAACACTGCGATCATATAATGATCATTTAATTTATATTTTTTTCATTTTATTTTATGATCATTTAGTGTAAACGCACTTAAAGCTTTACTATTTTAGCGCAATCTAAAGTTCTAGGGCAGGCATGGCGGTTTGTTTGCCGTCAGGTAAACGGCCTGATTTTCTCATCACTTAGTTCTTAAACAAGACAAAAGTTCAGAAACCCGACAACGGTCAGGTAAAAACAAGACAAAAGTTCAGAAACCCGACAACGGTCAGGTAAAAACAAGACATAAGTTCAGAAACCCGACAACGGTCAGGTAAAAACAAGACAAAAGTTCAGAAACCCGACTACGGTCAGGTAAAAACAAGACATAAGTTCAGAAACCCGACAACGGTCAGGTAAAAACAAGACAAAAGTTCAGAAACCCGACTACGGTCAGGTAAAAACAAGACATAAGTTCAGAAACCCGACAACGGTCAGGTAAAAACAAGACAAAAGATCAGAAACCCGACAACGGTCAGGTAAAAACAAGACAAAAGTTCAGAAACCCGACAACGGTCAGGTAAAAACAAGACATAAGTTCAGAAACCCGACAACGGTCAGGTAAAAACAAGACAAAAGTTCAGAAACCCGACAACGGTCAGGTAAAAACAAGACATAAGTTCAGAAACCCGACAACGGTCAGGTAAAAACAAGACATAAGTTCAGAAACCCGACTACGGTCAGGTAAAAACAAGACATAAGTTCAGAAACCCGACAACGGTCAGGTAAAAACAAGACATAAGTTCAGAAACCCGACTACGGTCAGGTAAAAACAAGACATAAGTTCAGAAACCCGACAACGGTCAGGTAAAAACAAGACATAAGTTCAGAAACCCGACTACGGTCAGGTAAAAAATAGCCTTTGACTCTTGCAATGAAGTGGAGTCAATTGAAGCTAAGAAGCATCTCGATCAGCATCTCATCAGCTTTAAAACATTAAAAACCTCATCAATGTCCATTTATTTGAGAGCTACGATCCTTGCCCCCAGCCCCCCCCCCCCCCTTCTTGCCTCCTCATTATAGCTAAGAACCATCTTGACCAAATCAGCTCTAATTAGTATCATTTCCTAGAGCTATTTACGACAAAATGTTTATCTTTGCTTACGCAAACACGCAAATATAACATCAACATCGTTCGTTTCCAAAATACCGTCTTGAATCTGTTAATACCCGAAAATCATGAAAGAATTTAAACATTCTCCTAATTTATAGCCAAGCTCGAATATCTTTGCGTGCGACAGTATTCACGGAAGTTTTTTCGTTTATGTTGGAAAACTGTCAAAAATATTAAAACTGGAAGTTTTTGCAATCTGATGGAACACGCAATGGTATTTTTATTTACTCCAGTACAGAGGAGCTCAGTTCAGTCAAGTCTCATAGCTGTCCATCTAATCAGGTCGTATCCCGCTTCTGAGTTCAGGTATTTGAAAATATTAAAACTGGAAGTTATTCTGATGGAACACGCAACGGTTTTTTTTAACTTCAGTACAGAGGAGCTCAGTTCCGTCAAGTCTCATAGCTGTCCATCTAATCAGGTCGTATCCCGCTTCTGAGTTCAGGTATTTGAAAATATTAAAACTGGAAGTTATTCTGATGGAACACGCAACGGTTTTTTTATTTACTCCAGTACAGAGGAGCTAAGTTCAGTAAAGTCTCATAGCTGTCCATCTAATCAGGTCGTATTCCGCTTCTGAGTTCAGGTATTTGGAAATATTAAAACTGGAAGTTATTCTGATGGAACACGCAACGGTTTTTTTTAACTTCAGTATAGAGGACCTCAGTTCAGTCAAGTCTCATAGCTGTCCATCTAATCAGGTCGTATCCCGCTTCTTAAGTATTATTATGCTTTCGCATTTATAATATTAGTTTTGTGCCCGCGGCTTTTACCGCCCGCATTTTCTTTTTCAGTGATTAATATCTAAGTATTCCAAAAACTTGTTTTTATTTAGTTATTCCAGGACCAAACAATTATGAAAATACCAAAAATGTAATTAAAATCCGTTCAGCCATTACTGATCTGAGCGGTAACAAATATACACAAACAGGTACTTTCTTATCAATTTAGGGTTTGCTCCTCCCAAATCGAACCGAAATGAGCTGATCTGTTAAAAATATTTTCAATAAAACATCTAAAATAAATAATTGTTTAGTCTAGTCAGTTTTTAATAATGATGTTGTAAAGTAAACGCTTTTAGCAAGTTTTAGCAACAACACGCTAACTCGTGCTAGTGACGCTAATTAGCAATAGTTAACGAAGGGATGTAAGAAATGACATAGACTAGCATTGTTCGCTTAAATAAAAACGTGTGATACCTAACGTCTAGTACATGTACTTCGAAAACATGAATTCGAACCATTGGAAGGAACTACAATTTTACATTCAGTAAAAAAACGGTGACGACGTCATCGGCTGCCAATTTTCTTGGTCTTTACCTTGTCATCATCAATATAAGCCTGTGTTTGTCCACTGTTGGATTTAGGGCTTTCCCAATGAACGCCACAGAGCCTTCTCCTCATCCAGTTTCAGCCGGCCGCCTGTCGCAGGTCGTCACTCCACCGGACCCCTGACCTTGCCCTGTAGCGTCTGCAAATATAATAACGGATGAATTGATCTAGGTCACCATCATCAAAATTAGCAGCTGATTCCCCTGCAGGACATACTAGGACATGCAGGAGTGTACCCGTAATATAACATTTCAACAGCGGTTCTCGCGTAAATAAATTTTTCTTTAACATAAACTCGCCAGAATATAGAGCGCACTACAGTCACTCTCCCAGATTAATCGGGGAATCGTGAGCCTCTGAGGAGATAAATAAATAATAAGTCGACAGCTAACCGGGTCTCGCTTGTACATGCTGAATATTGCAGCAAAAGTACACGAGGAAAGTCAAAGAGAGAAAAATGTTAAGGAGATGATGAATATGTGATGAGACGATGAAATTGTGCCTCGGAGAGTGTGGAGATCGACAAATTTGATATTAAATATGCAATATGCATTAAAGCCATGGCCTTGGTTAAAAATTATGTGCAAAACAAATGAAAATAAAAGATTATTATCACTTCGGGACGAGTTTAGTGAGAGATCGAGCAGTGGAAAGTACGCATAAGTATACACAAAATACAATAAGAAGATTATCTAAAAGACATCGGCAAAACCTAACCGAACTCACATAACATGTTATTATTATTATATTTATGCAAATCGGCTGAGCAAATATGTGGGAAATACACCAGCCACGCGATGGTTATCTAAAAATTCTCAAACAGACATTTTTCCGCAATTTAATTACATATTATTTTGCGCTACAGCCTTTATCTGAAGGGAGGCCATCCCAGAATTGGCAAACAAACACAGCTTCATTAGCTTTCTGAGAATTTTCACACTAGCGGTTTCTTTCGTCTGTCTAGCGATGCGACTTGTATACTTGAAATCAAAGCGCTGACAGCCGCGCGCACGGACGCCGAAGCTTTGGTCTGCGTGCTTGCATTGCACTGAGCGCATTGCCTTTCCGTTCATGTAGTACTATTATTTATTCTGTGCCTTCGCCACGATGACACACGCTTCTAAATCACCAGTGTAAAAAGGCATTTAGTCTTATGCAAATTTTAGATAATCTGCTAGGAAAATATTGTTGCAGACGCTTTTTTATTTTTTCGCGAGTTTGGCGTCGCCTGTATGTAGGTTGTACCACAAAATAAGTAATAGGTGCTATAGCAAAGAAAAAACGGTCAGCACAGGATCGTGAATCGTGGCTGAAGCGAAAGGACGCCTAATATCCAGCAGTGGGTACTGGTTGATAAAAATCATATTTAAAATAATCTAAAAAAACAGATTTATTTGATATCGGATTTATTTGATTTAAATCATTTATTTTATTTTATTTTTTTATTTGCATTTCTTTTAATTTGGAAGTCAGTTATAAACACAATACAATGTTTATTTATTTAACCCTTCGGTGACCAATGCAATTAATTATTAATAAAATTAACAAAAATTAACATAAATAAAGTCTAAAAATTCAGAATCTTATTTATTTGCGATCCATTTCTGTCACACGTGATTTTAAATGTTTTTTAGTGTCGCTAAAGTCCATTAATTCCTTATAACAATGTTTACACACCGCTTTGTTATATTGTCCGCAAGCCGACTTTCTTTCATTGAAATAAACCCATACAGCATCTTTTTCTCTGATCAATCACAATTGACCGGTGAAACGGGCGAATTCAGTCGCGAGTTTTTTCGGAGAATCCCCGAACTGTGTAGGTAAATAGAGCATTGCACACGGGTAAAAAAAGTGATGACTTAAATATTTTTTATTTTTAAAACACTTGGTTTAAATCGCGATTTAAATCACCGATTTTGTTCAAGTGATTTAAATTGTCTCAACCCTGTTAATGACTATATTGCGCCTACAGGTTGTCGTCCCGTGGCTCACGTGGAAGTCGCTTAACCGACTCGGGGTCCAAGTGGGCCGCTGCAGGAGCAACCTGTGTAGTTTGGGAAT
This sequence comes from Alsophila aescularia, assembly GCA_946251855.1. NCBI lineage: Eukaryota > Metazoa > Arthropoda > Insecta > Lepidoptera > Geometridae > Alsophila > Alsophila aescularia. Next base: position 56,819,602 of record OX276374.1, on the reverse strand, counting down.
TATTGAACGTGATTGTGGTGCCTCTGGACTCAACGATTTTGCTGTCGTGCCACACGTGTCCCGCCATCTTCACTCCCATTGAACTCTATTAGGCTACTGTTCCAGGGTAGCGAGGGCTTAAATAATTTAATAGTGGATCATCGTCACGACGAAGAAGTGGATAGAGTAGTAGAAAAATAAAAAATGAACGTCATTTCAATCCTTGATTCGCTTCGCTGTCATAATTAACCTTATACCAAACTGATTACGAAGCGAAGGAGTGTAGCGAATTGAATTCGTACCAATGAAGTGAGGAACATTGAGTTGTGGTCGCGATGTATAGCTCTGTATAGCTTCTCTACATTAAACAACAAGCACAAACTTTATATAACTCCCGACCCCCCAACCCCCATTATAGCTAAGAAGCATCTCTCAGCAGGTCACATCAGCTTTCAAACAAAAAAAAAACCGCATCTAAATAAGTCCGTTCGTTTGGGAGCTACGACCCCCCCCCCCCCTTATTATAGCTAAGAACCATATCGATCACATCAGCTTTCAAACTGAAAAAAAAAACATCAAAATCGATCCATTCGTTTGGGAGCCACCGACAGACACACGGATACATACAATGATACACACCCTAAACTTATAACACCTCTCTCTTTTCGAGTTCGGGGGTTAAAAAATTACTTATCTATGATTTGTACTGTGTGTGTACATATTTTTCAAATTCCGATAGTTGAGTTGGTTCTACAAAAATCTCAAACGCCCTTCTCTGCCAGCTCGCAAAGCTATGAATGAAGCGTGAATTATCAATTAATATGGCAACAAAAATTCTAAAAATAATTTGTAGTTTATATTTGTGCTCAAAGGACGCGAGCGTTTCTTTAAATAGAACGTTAACGAACTCCGACTGTAGACTGTTTTCACGCCCACGTTTGTAACTTTGTATTGTACTGTTGTGAAGAAAATAATTAGTTTCAACATTTTTTTTATGTTATACTGTTTTACTCAAACAAGCTTGTAATGTGGTCATTATTTCGATAACCTTCTTTAGGCAAAGTCGACCTTGCCGCGCTGCTTGAATAGGCGCCAGCAAAGTTGTATGGAATTTCATTACTGTCGTGTTTTGCGGCCAGCAATTTCCTTTGAAAATCCATTATTGTCGTGTATTTTTAGTACTATTCTGTGATTTTGTTAACCACCGAACTCGAAAAGAGAGGCGTTGTAGCTCCCAGACGAATGGACCGATTTTGATGTTTTTTTTTCTTTTTGAAAGCTGATGTGATCGTGATTGTTGTTGTTGTTGTTTATGTTTCTGTTTCTGTTACTGTTTCTTTTTCTGTTGTTGTGGTCGTCGTTGTTGTTGTCTTTGTCGTTGTCGTTGTTGTTTTCGTTGTTGTTGCATTGTTTGAGTAAATTCTTATTATACTAAGCTGGTTTTATTTAAATTCCTCGCATTGTTTGAGTAAAGCACTATACAAGCCTAGGTCCACAATGACTGCCCTGCTGGCCACGCTATGCTGGCCTCGAGCTTAGCTTAGTTAAGTTCGCCAGCAAGGCACTCATTACAAACCGCGGCAGTAATGTACTATTATTTTAAAGAAACTTAAGAATTATGCAGATAAAAAAATAAAATATAATCGTACAGTGAGTCTATTCTATTACTCAGGTCACACTAACGCAATTTTTTTTTCTTGTTTTATATTCAAGTTTTTTGTTTTTTTTTATTGAATTATTTATAAAGTGTAGTGTGTTCTACTTGTTAAGCATTTGATACCCATACTGAGAGAATTGAAAAAAAAGTATTCCACCATTTTGTGGTGGCGGCCATCTTGGATTTGGAATTTTTAAATGGTGTACTGTATTCTACTACTTACCTAAGCCCTTTCATTTCATACTCATATTAGCGAGGTTGAAAAAATATGTAATCCGCAATTTTGTGGCGGCGGCCATCTCAGATTTACAATGATACTGAATATACATAATTGTACGAGTATTGTCATCAGAACTAAAGGTGTGTACCAAATTTCAGATCAATGAAAAGGAAGGGGGTAAAATTTCAATTACTAAATTTAACCCAAAAAACTAAAGCAAGGGCAAGCTAAATAAAAGCGTTTAAAAAAAAATTTTTACCCGAGTATGGTAGGTACAACCAAGTTTGTATGAATGTGGTTCACGCTAATTTACGAGTACAATGACAGACAGGGTAATTTGTAATACTTCTGCACTATAACAGTCCAATAATCGCCATCATTTGGGCAATCGGCCTAACATCAATTAATTTGGGTATCTATTTAATACCTTTTCATAAACTCTTCTAAAAAAACGCGTCAAGCCATAAAAAATACAGACTCGAAGATCGAAGGAGCACAAAATAAATTTGCTTTTATTGGATAACTCTTAATTACTGTTAAAAATACTTTAAAACTATTTCTTCTCGTCTTGATTGACTATACATAACTTTACTAACATTCTTTATTTAAAAATACTTTAAAACTATTTCTTCTCGTCTTGATTGACTATACATAACTTTACTAACATTCTTTATTTAAAAATACTTTAAAACTATTTCTTCTCGTCTTGATTGACTATACATAACTTTACTAACATTCTTTATTTAAAAATACTTTAAAACTATTTCTTCTCGTCTTGATTGACTATACATAACTTTACTAACATTCTTTATTTAAAAATACTTTAAAACTATTTCTTCTCGTCTTGATTGACTATACATAACTTTACTAACATTCTTTATTTAAAAATACTTTAAAACTATTTCTTCTCGTCTTGATTGACTATACATAACTTTACTAACATTCTTTATTTAAAAATACTTTTTACAATACTGGTGTTAGAATGTTTAACACGCGTCCATATTATTGTTACTTGTCTGTAGTTTTTATATTCCGAAAGAACAGTTATTATTAGTCAGATTAGATTCAATTATTCTTTCAATCAGCCCCTGTGGTTGTGTGTTTGTGGACTATGAGAAAGCCGTTGATTCTATCGAGACTTGGTCTGTTTTGGAGCCCCTGCAACGATGCTAAGTCGACTGGCGGTATATTCAAGTGTTGAGATGTCTGTATGACAACGCAAGAATGACCGTCCAAATACAGAACCAGCAAACTAAGCATATCCCCCTGCATCGAGGTTTGAGACAAGGGGACGTTATTTCTCCGAAATAGTTCTCAAATGCATTGGAAGAAGACTACAGCTGGACTGGGTCTGTCATTAAACGTCAAATGGTACTAAAGTTCATAGTTCGAATCGAAGCCCTGGATTTCTGATGTATTTTTTTACAATATTTAATTAGGACGGATTTTCTAATTGACTTTAGCGACCCATGATTCTCATTCAAAATAACTCGCAAATACTTTCGAGCACATTTTGCTCGAGCGACAGGGTGAAGCGTACTTGAATAGGTCTCCCACTCGATTTATATCAACGTCTAAGAAATTATACAGCAGTTTGTTCCAACGCTGCAACGTCTCGGGAGATGCCCGTACCAACCCGGGATATAACTTCGTTCAAAATTAGAGTTGCAGACGACTCGCGTCGCAAATTCCTTTATTTTAATTATTCTGTTAGAATGGGGGTTTACTTGAGTAAGAGAACTTAAGGCAAGTCCATTTCATTTTGTGTCTTTTAATAAGAATAAAGGGTTGAATTAGAGCATTATGTATAACGCATGAAGATTTTATTTCATCTGAGAATTGGAATTTCTATGAGAGACATCAAAAGAAAGATATATAGTAGTCTTTCCATAGGCCGCCGATTGTACTATTTTTTAAGTTTATTTTTATTTGTAAGTAAGTGCTTCTTTTTGTGCAATAAAGTCTTATCTATCTATCTATCTATTACAAACTACATTCGTACTTCACTCACGTTCTTAAATAATGTGTGTAAACCCTACATAGCTATTTTCAACTATTAATAATATTGTAGAGTTTATTAATGTCAGTATATTAATATTTATAGGGTAAACAGGAATATGAAACTGTGCTCAGATTGTGACTTAATATACCACAGCAAAGCGGGAATAAATGTAGCATAAAGATATCGTGTAAATATATCTATCTATACTTATAATAAAGCAATAAGTACGAAAAAGTCTGTACAAAAAAGATAATTCAAAAAAATATGGTCTAGGGTACTTAAAATAAGCTATTGAACAAGAATATAACTTTTTTTTATCATGTCTGTCTGTATTTTTTTGTTCGCGCATCACGTAAAAACTACTGGACTTATTGTGATGCGGTTTTCACTGTTGTATAGCTTATGGTTTGACTTAGGACTTGGAATAGTACTTAAAGTACTTTTAACCTAGAGAAATGACAACGCATGCGAAAGCCGCGGGTACGGCAAGTATCCAATAGAGGCTCGAAACATTTCAGGATAATACTAAAAAAAAATCTGCGTGTAACGCTTCCTTGAGTTAGGGCTGTTTTCGAGTCGATTTAATCATGTACCTAGATTAAGACCATAATGAGACTGGATCTAGTAACTTAGAACTTAGAAACTTGACGTTCTTCAACGTCACCATCAGTGTAGGTAGAACTCAATTTACTTACTGATGGAAATCAATCCTCTAAGAGAGAGGTAGACAGGGAGAGGGATAGATAGATAGAGAGTATAATACACCAGGCTAAACTTCTCCGCAAGTCTTTAATGATAACAGTAAGATCCGTGTTTGGTTGGTTAGTTCTATCAATACATGGCGTTACCGTCCCCATAAGACGGGTTCAAGAAGCTAATGGAAAAATTTGGATGTCGATGCATAGGTCACGGTAGCCGAATTGGTCGAGGCATGTGCCGCGCTGAGGCACGGTATGCGAGCTCGAATCTCGTCCGTGATCCAAATATTTCCATTAGAAAATTATTATAAGATCCGTTGGCATTACAAGTCCATCCAACGGCTTATTTCTGATGAAGTTTATTTTTCAAGTGTAAAAAATCTTTTCACGTACATAATCTTTTCATTTTTTCCTCTGGAAAGTTCCACTTTTCAAACACAGTTTGTTACCACCATTGTTTCTCGGACGGCCATGACGCGTCTGAGTTTACGAAACCTCTGCCATTTGTAGCCCAATACACACAATCAATAATACTGATTACAAAGCCAGTCATCAATCCCACCACAAAATACTAAACGCACACACACACACACACACACACACACACCCTCGCACACACACCCTCACACACACACACACACACACACACACGCACACGCACACACACACACGCACACACATACACAAGAGAGTACACCGTAATTTCTTGGTGTTCTCTTCTCTAACGGGCGTATTTCCGAAGCACCGGTAGAGTCAGAAGGGTAATTCCTTTTTCAGTGTTAGATATAACTCTGTTGGCACTTGAAAGGGAAATTTCCATTTCACACTCAAAACATACTTAGTTTACCTACATTTTATTGATATGATCTATTTATAATATTTGATGTGTTTCTCCTTGTTCATGAGATACTAGTTTTGACTTGTAAAAGTGCTATTATTTTGCATATTTTACTATAAATTACTATGACTGACACTTTTAGCACATGCAAGACTAACTAGTATTATATAGATTCTACTCGTACCATTGGTCATAGTACCATTATTTATTTCTGTTTTGTTGGCATAAGATTTAATACAATTCTGGGCCTTGATACGCAGAATTACGCGAATTCCTGACAACTCTGAATTGCCAGCTTATGTATTTATAATATACTGAATATAATGAATACAAATTAAGCCTAAACCATTGAATAAATAATAATACTTCAAAACTAATGCAAATTATTGCAAATTTTATTAGTTTAGGTTCCCAGCGCGATTTCTAGTTAAGAGATAAAAGATAAACACAAAATATTTGAGATATTTTTTTGCGAAACGTTCCTTTGGATCTTAGAATATATCAAAGGCAATGATCTGGTTTCTATTATAAATATTTATAATTCAATATTCAAGGTCTGGGTTACACATTAAATTATATAAACTTAACCAACTTTAATATTAGAATACTTGTCATCGCGTCGTGTTCCATCCAATCTTAAAACATTCCGAGTCAAATATATTTTTTCACAAATCATCAATATTATCTTGTGAACGCCCACTGCAAAGTATGAGCAGCTAACTGAAAGCCTTGTTTGAAGCTTGCCTAACAGAGCTTTGCGTAGCAGGTGCTCATCTAGGTATCTGCTCGAAGCTTTGGAATCAAGTTGCCTACTGTTCGGTTTTCTAAAGGATACATTTCGGAGATTGTGCGTTCTGCGTTCAGTCATGGTTCTGCGAGGCACAAAATCACCATGGTTATTGCAAATACATTCGCAGGAAACATGGTACCTAATCTATACTTATAATAAAGCAATAAAGGACAAAAAGTCTGTACAAAGAAGATAATTAAAAAAAACTCTAGGGGAGTTAAAATAAGCTACTGTACAAGAATATAACGTTTAAAAAAATGGTTTCTGTTTGGTTTTTGTTTGCGGATCACGTAAAATTACTGGACCGATTGCAATGCGGTTTTCTGTGTTGGATAGCTTATGTTATGACTTAAAAACTGGTAATGGTACTTGGTATCTCAATCCGATGAGTAGAAACCGAGCAATCGATCGTAAATTATAACCCCGGTGTGTTCAAGTCCAGAATGAATAGGTATCTACTAGGCAAGCGTGCTACACCTTCGGCCACGTCCTCGCTTTCCATCAGGTGAGATCGTGGTGAAACGATTGCCTAGCTAGTCGGTCACAAACAAGATATAAAACGGGTCGGGTAATAAAATATTTTTCCAAAAAAATTAAATCGACTTCATAATAAAAATGTTATTTTGTAAACAACCACTAAAATGAATAAAATAATTACAATTGAGCCAGAACAGTATCACTTATTAGAAATTACCAACGTAATAATAATGCATAAATACAACATAAGATAAGAAAGAGTTTTTTGAAGGCGGTGCCCAAACTCGAAGGGGTTCCATATAACCGTCTCCTTTTGTGAAGTCGATTAAAAAATAGCCTATGACACTTACGATTACGACGGGTCTATTGATACCTCGCTTGTCAAAATCGGACCAAGTTTTTAGTTTGAACACATAACCCTTAATTTGCTTAAAATAACCTATGACACTATAAATTAAGGCAAATCGATTGTCAAAATCGGAAAAAAGGAAGATATTAGGACTAGACAATGTAGGACTAGACAATGTCGGACTAGACAATGTCGGACTAGACAATGTAGGACTAGACAATATAGGACTAGACAATGTAGGACTAGACAATGTAGGACTAGACAATGTAGGACTAGACAATGTCGGACTAGACAATGTAGGACTAGACAATATAGGACTAGACACTTGACATTTTGGTAACTGGACGTTTTAGGTCACTGGGAATTGTGGGAATGGACGTACTAGGACACTGAACTTTTTAGCATACTAGGCATTTTAGGACACTAGACATTGTGAGTCTGAACGGACCAAGTTTTGTAGTTTGAACACTTAACTTATCCCTGGATAGCAGGTATTCTTACTCGGGTCACTGGTTGTCATTCAATCTTTGATTATTAATAAGTAATCCTTCTTCCACAGTGGCACGGAGGGCTGTCCTGCGAGGCGGCGGCGGCGTCCTCATCGATGGGTGGCGCCGGTGCCCCCCTCCTTCCAGACTCCGAGCTCATCAAACTGTGCCCGATGTGCCGGGTCCCTATAGAGAAGGACGAGGGCTGCGCGCAAATGATGTGCAAGCGGTGCAAGCATGTCTTCTGCTGGTACTGCCTCGCCTCGCTAGATGTAAGTATCGAGACATGTGTCATTTTATTGATGTCGTTTGTTCAACTCATCAAACTGTGCCCGATGTGCCGGGTCCCCATAGAGAAGGACGAGTCCTGCGCGCAAATGATGTGCAAGCGGTGCAAGCATGTCTTCTGTTGGTACTGCCTCGCCTCGCTAGATGTAAGTATCGAGACATGTCATTTTATTGATGTCGTTTGTTCAGCTCATCAAACTGTGCCCGATGTGCCGGGTCCCCATAGAGAAGGACGAGGCCTGCGCGCAAATGATGTGCAAGCGGTGCAAGCATGTCTTCGGCTGGTATTGCCTCGCCTCGCTCGATATAGCCTCGAGCGAGGTGTGTTTTAAGTGTTTTCCATATTGACGTCAGTGTTTAACTTTAGCTCATCAACTTCCGATATACCGGATTCCCTATAGAAAAGGAAGAGGTCGTGGCGTGCAGATTATGTGCAAGCATTTTTTCTACTGTTACTGCCTGTGTATTTGCTTATTGTATGAGGTATTCCTGAGCTCTGGTGTCAAAGTTTGACAGCCCGCCCGAGGTCCTCTGACATGGCTTAACTCTTTACTTATATTGAGCGGTGGCGTCGCTCGATTGAGACATTGAAATTCATAAATACTGTATCTTAATCTCTCTTTCTATAGATAGATTCAGGCACTTAGCGCAAATCCATAATGCATCTCGGCGGACGAGTGTGAGAGTCGTGATGGTAAGTCTAGATCTTCTGAGAATGCCACGTCTACAAACTACGGTCGTCAGTGTAAATTACGAACTACTAATAATTTATTGATAAGGTTGTTTAATGTATTGCCCTTAACATACTTAGTGCTGCACTGACAATTGGCAGGATGTATTCTATAAGAAGTCCCCCCAGTGACATACGGAGCCGAGACGTGGACACTAACAGTGGGACTTGTCCACAAATTTAAAGTCGCTCAGCGAGCTATGGAAAGAGCTAAGCTCGGGGATTCTCTGAAGGATAAAATCCGAAACGAGATTATCCGACATTGAACCAAAGTCACCGACATAGCTCAATGGATTTAGCAAGCTGAACTAGCAAGGGCTGGCCACATTTTTTTGAAACAAGGACAACCGCTGGGTTTACCCTTTCTCCTCGAGTGGTGACCGCGTCTTGGCAAACGTAGTGTAGGACGCCCACCGGACAGGTAGAGTGAAGACTTGCGAATGGCGGCCGGCACAAACTGGATGAGAAGAGCCGAAGATCGGGCTCTGTGGAGTACATTGCGAGAAGCCTACGCCCAGCAGTGGACTAACACAGACTGATAAAGATGATTATTCGTGAAAAGAGTTATCATATAATACCATAGTTGCCCAAGAAAAACAAAGACTTGGAAAAGACACAATATAAAAAATTGGAAACGTAAAGAATTCTTAATGAGCGTGTTAAAAGACACTTGAAAGCATTTTAAATGTCAAAGTGAAGAGAACACGATGCGGTGTTTACGTCGCTTTGGGGACAGGGTCATAGTGGAAAAACCTGGCAGTGATATATCTTCACACAAACTGAAACACAAACACAGAAGTGCGCGATACAAGGGTATCGCGCACCGCTAATCGCGCGCATGAGCGGTTAATCGCTCCAGTGCGCACTACTGCGTACGTACCCCTAGTAGGATTGGCAGAGTTTTAAAACGGTAAATGGAATTAAGTAACTTGTTCACTGTCATTCAGAAATAATTAAACAACTGTAAAAAAACACTAATATTATAAATCAGTGAAGTGTAGCCACTGTCGTAAACTGGCCAATCAGAGCTTGGAGTTTTAAAAATAAATACTCTCTTATCGAGCGGAAAACTTCGTAATCGCGATGCAGAACTCTATACATTAGTACTGGCAGTCCATCCAAAACACCATAAAATGCATAAAAACCGATTAGTGCCATCTATCTTTAGAAGTGTGTGTGTATGTTTGTAACTCCTTCACGCTCAAACGGCTGAACGCATTCGGATGAAAGTTCGTAACAGGATTGCTTACATCTTGGATTAACACATAGTCTACTTTTCATCATCATCATCATCATTATCCATCATCATAATCTAAGCGGGTGTACCCGCGGGTCGCAGCTAGTATAATATTAAAGGTTTGTATGCATTAGGGGACAAATATCGCGCGACAGATGATGCTAGAGATGTCTGGCGACGTATCTGACGACTTCGCCCGAACCTCTAGCGACAGGAGTAGCGGGACATGGTCCCCTAGTGAATACGACAGTGGTCCAGCGCGGTGATTATGTCCTGGGTGGAGCCCTATGTCCTAGGAACTTAATAGTCTGACTAAAAGCTGACTAAAGTTCACGCTAAAATTCATTTTCAAACCTTTTGTATGAAGTTCTATCACTGTCTTACTTTCTACAGCTATCGAAACGCTTGTTTATAATGAACCATTGAAAAACTAGCGTTTCTTCCCTTGACATCCATTGTGCGCCGGCGCAATCTCTCATTTATGAGTTATACATTAGCCAGATGCGTTACCAACAACGCCGGCCTCGTCTGAAAATATCAATTGTTAAAGTGTTGAGGTGATGTAAATACACTCGAGTTTAACTGAAAGTATGGGTCCATGTGGACGAATTTATGGCTATTGTTCTGAAACAACATTTTACTGCTAAAGTTGTCTCAATGTTTATTGAAAGGGAACATGCATCGTTAAATTAAAGAGATCTTTATATTTTTTATTGAGAAAATAAATAACACTTCTGCTGCGATATATTGTTGAATCCCTTTAAGATAAACATGACACCAGATATAAGGAACAAACCCAGAAAATGTATCGAGTGGCGAGCGCCGCGCAAGATTTTTGCAATGTGAAGTTCTGAGTGGCGCTGCAGTTATTAAGGGCAGGTCGCGCTTACTATCAGGCAAACGTCCTGCAGGGCTCGTCAATCACATAAAAAACAGGCCTAGTCGTGGATCCAAGTTGCACAAGGCCTCCACAAAGGTTTTGCTTACAAAACCTCGTTCCCCTTTTGTAACCGGAGATTCACCGGGATAAAGGCACAAACGAACAAACGTACACAGGCGTCTACTCTACCACGCCACGCTTTCTAATCTTACGGAGAACAATAGTGAGTGGTACAGTGCGCCCTTCCGCTATCCACAGGGGCGGATGCAACCCAGTGTTTGTTCAATGCTACGATATGAATCCGAGAAAATATAAACCGAGAAAATTGCGTAATTCACTCTGAACTCGTATGAAGTGCATAACTACTCATACTAATAATTGTGTATCACTATTTCGGACCGAATTTTTAATCGAATCAAAAAGGAGGTTCTCATGTCGGCTGTGTTTTTACCCGACTGAGGAGGGTTACGTGTTTGGGTTGTATGTATATTTGTTTGTTTGTATGTTTGTACGTTTCTTAGGCGCGTCCTACAGCCTAAACCGGCTTGATGGATTTTGATAAATGCGGTATCATTGGATTCGTCTTGATCACGAGAGTCCTATAGGATATATGAAGTGTCAAGAAACCCAATATGGCGGCTTATAGCTGCCATGTTGTATTACCGACGGTTTTTTTTTTTACCAAAACCTATCGAGTGAGGTATCAAAATAGACCTGTATTTTCATTTATTATATTCATTTATTATCAAAATACTATAAAATACCATTTCAAAAATAAATAATTCTTATAACTTGTTTGTTTGTCGTATGAGGTAGTCTTTTGTCAGAGTTTGTCAAGCCGCCCGAGGGCATCTGACATGGCTTAACGACTACTATTAATCAATAACTGCCGGGACCGACAGCTTAACGTGCCCTCCGAAGCACGGAGCGATGGAATTCTTATAACTAAACAGTAGCATATATATTTTTTAAGCTTCTTACAACATTTTCAATTTTAGATTATTTAAGTTAATGTAAGTACTATAGTCTAATGTTGCAATTGCAACTATTAAAGTAAAGTAAAATATGTAAGTAAATAAGAAATATTAAATTTATATAAATACTAGCTGCGCCCCGCGGTTTCGCCCGTGTCCCTGAGGTTCCATAAATTTTTCCGGGATAAAAAGTGTTAATCCAGGTAAACAAGTGTGTTAATCCAGGTTATAAGCTATCCCCGTACCAAACTTTATCCAGATGCGTTGCGTAAAGAAGCGACAAACACACACACAGACACACACCCTCACACACTCACACACACCCTTATATATACAAACTTTCACCTTCATAATATTAGTGTGATTATTTTTGCGGGCGGTCAGCTCGTATTCAATAATGTTGTTCGCAGTCGTAAAAAATATTTAATATATACCTATATATATAATAATATATATTTATATATAATTATGTAATTTTAGTTTTGTATTTAAGTATATAATAATTTTACTTGTTTGTGTGTTGATGTTCACTCATATCCGAGATTTCTGAACTGATTTGGATGATCCTTTTTTAGGGTTTCGTACGTCCAAATGTTAAAAGAAACCCTTATATTATAAATAATTTATAAATTGACACACAGACAGAACCACGAGTGATCCACTCGTGGTTCTGTCTGTCTGTCAATTTTGTTATTTGGTACTCATATGAATTTTCGTGATCTAAACACGGGCGTGTAAGTAAATAAATGAATTTTGAAGTCACTTTTGGGAGAAAACAAGAAAATAAAAGATTTGCTATTAATCATTTACCAATGTGTAAATGATTAATAGCAAATAAATTATACATTACAATATATTATCAAATGATAAGGCTTGTTGTGAGGGACTCCTAGATTAAAATATACCACATTAGCACATACAATATACCACACACATTGTTTGATTGTGCATAGTTCTTGCTGTGCGATTTCTGACGTCACATTTTTAAACTAAACATTACCTCAATCCGGCCCTGTGAAGCCCTTTCGCGGCCGTAATTTGTCATGCAAATTAATATCGTGCGGTTTCGTAACACGCTTTCTGAAGCATAGTTGGTAAGTTACGTAAGTTCCTAGGTAGTTACGTTAATTTGATAATTATATTTCATACCGTACTGCTTTTTTTAAATTGAATTGAGTGCCGTGTCGAGCAGATCACTCGCCTGATGGTAAGCGTCCCGCCTGCCCATAACAGTAGCCACCCAGAACATAGGTTACAAAATCTTGCGCGTCGCTGCACTGAGCTCGTCACCCTGAGACATTTGTTTGTATGTCTCATGCCCAGCAATTTCGCTGGAAACATTGCTCTTCATACTTGAATACAGTAAAGTTTGCACACTACTGCTTGGCGGTTGAATATTTGACAAAGATGTGGTTTTCCCAGGCGGACTCTTTTAAGGGGGCTACCACAACCAAAAGTGTCAGATTTGATTGGTTATTAGATATGCAAATATACTTTTAGAGGGGGACAAGAAAGCCGGAAAATTGTGGAACCGCTAAGCTGAAGATAACAATGCTGACTTCACCCAAATAATTAGCTTTCTTTTTATCAGACTACGACGAAGCAAGGGAAGGGCACAGGAACGACACTGTACGGAATGACGATTTTAACGATCCAGGAAATATTATTCCGGAAGTTTTAGTTACGGTGGCAGTGCGTAGTCTGTATCAGAATCACAACATAAACGCATAATTAGTTCTTACGTCAGTAAAGAGCAACCTTCTTATAAAAGTAAACTAGGTAGGGTTATACTTTATATTGCTCGCTCGCGTTCAGCAAGCGAAAGCTTCGGCTCATAAATCCACTACACGCCGCTCGGTAAATTTAGATTTGTGTCGGCACCGGTGTAGGACTTTGCACACGTTTTAATGGCTATTTTCTTTTACATTCACCGATAGAGGGGAGCGGGGGGGAAGGTTCTTAAGCCCTGTAAATCTTTGTATGGTATGTGGCTTGTGTGTTTGGATACTAGTTTTATGTGGAAGCCTAGGGCTCTGCTAGTAATATGCCTTTTGCCCCTTATCGAGCGGAAAACTTCGTATGTGCGATGCAGAACTCCATACATTAGAAGTATTAGAACCGACAAAACGTCTTAAAATCATAGACAACTGCATATTACTCCGTATTCTAGACATGCTCTTGACGAACGTCGCAATGCCAGCATTTAATTATCGCAATTTTGGCGAAGATACACATTCTTGTAATATACAGTAGCGCTGATAGCAGTAGTTTGGCAGTAATGAGCGTCCAGCGTTTTTCTACTATTATTTATTATCTGACTGGCGTCAGGAGATGAAACAATAATGTCAATTTTAGTTCCATGACGCTCGTTGGGGTGCTTTGAATCAGCACAAATGAAAAGACGGCACAGCAAATGCATAAAATGCATAACACCTTAGAGTCTTAGAGCAACGCAGCCCCGTAGCGCTCGCGCAAACTTGCGCGAGCGCTACGGGGCCGCGTTGCTCTAAGCATAACACCCATTGTACTTAGGAAATGTCTAATAAAAACCGATTGGCGCCATCTACCTTTAATTTTTAGAAGTGTGTAAACGGATTTGGATAAAGAACATCGGCGAAATTGTATGTGTTGTTGTTCATTACTTGCAACGTCTTTAAATATCATTTGTACAGAACTGAAGTAATTATTTTTCTACGTTTTTTCACCATGTAAACTAGGAGTTTTCGCACAGACTAAAATAATATTGCTAAATAATCATCACAAAGACAACTGTACCAAACAGGTCACCTACTTAATATATTTACATAGTACATCCTCTTTGGTGCCAGATGAGATTTTATATACTATTCTGGAAATTAAAGAAGTTCTTGTCCTGTTTGTTTTTTCGAAGTATTTGCTGTCATCTGAGATTGGCACTATAAATAAGAAAGAGACAACAAGGGCTTCCGCTCACGTCCTTGTCTTTTTTTTTAGTTTTAAATCGTTTTCAAGGTCAAATAATCGATACCCCGATTATCTTTGAAGAGATCGTTCCAGTTGTACGTAAGTACATGTAACTTCCTTGAACACAATATACTTCCCACCCGCTTTTATAAACCAAAGGAGGTTGAAATACGCTTACTGGCGTAATAGCTTTTCACAGTAAGCCTAATTCAAACTCCTTGAGATGAACAGAATAATAAAATAAACAAAAGGGTAATTCAATATAAAACCTGCAAACAAAACATTATAGCAAAGAGAATATAATAGAAGTGTAAGGAATTGTTGATAGGTTACGTATGTTTACTTATTTATTTAATTGTTTTGCACAAAAATAGTGTACAAGGAAGAATGCTAAACAGCATTATATACCAGTCATCAGATCGTAAAAGAAATACTTAAAGGCTTAAAGTATTGAACAATAAATACAAAAGACACAATGGTTTGTGTAATTAAAGTATTTAGTGTAGGGAATTGTTGCAAAATATTTGTGCTAATATTGGACGACTGTTTCCCTGCATAGTGAAACAGCAGCAACATACTTAAACATATTGTTTTGTAATCTCGCTAGGCAGTAACAGATTGAAAATAATTATTATTCAAAAGCCTAGTCTGTTACACTCGGTAGGTAATTCAATAGATGCAATATCTATAAACATTATATTTATCACGTATAAGTACTTAATTGCCTACCTAATTAAGCAGATAAAATAATGAAAATCTCTATGACTTGTATCAAAAGTCGTTAACAGTAACATAACCTACTAAACTTTGAAGCCTAATAACAATTATTCCTGGCCTCCCCAATAAAAAAAATCTTAGACTAACAATCTCAGGAAATGATGCTGAATCACTAGCGATATTTTTTGTCTAAAGACGCCGTGAATTTTAATGACATAAAAATATGTATAAGAGTTCGCCATTGTTCTTTGGTAACAGGATAGCTTATATCCTGGATTAACACATTGCCCACTTTTAATCATCATCATAATACAGCTATATATTTTTGTCACCAATGAGACTCGGGACTCTGCTCTATTTTCAGAGACAGATAATGAGTTCTATAGTCCACAAAGCTGACCTATCAGGACGATTCATCCTTCTAAGACACGACAGGCGAGTTTAGAATAAACTATTTAGTTCCACATCCTAAAACGGACTCCAAATGTATAATAGAAAGTTCAAGAGCTCTAGAAAGCACTATACCCATCGATTGGCCGATAAGGTCCTAAATATATTCAAGAGAGCCAGCGTGTTTTTGCCACTATAAAATAAATTAAGTCACTCCGTGCAGACCGGTCCATATCTGGTCTCGGACCGTTACCCACCAAGCTTGCGTCTTGTGACTTGTCTTCGA
Source organism: Alsophila aescularia (assembly GCA_946251855.1). Lineage (NCBI taxonomy): Eukaryota > Metazoa > Arthropoda > Insecta > Lepidoptera > Geometridae > Alsophila > Alsophila aescularia. The sequence goes on along the minus strand of OX276374.1, from coordinate 56,803,659 downwards.
AGAGTCTTTACTGAATTATGCTAATTTTATGCTTGCATCGGATCACCGACCAGACAGCCGATGTTTATGACCGATGCCTCGTGCAAACAGTCATATTACTGAGTAGTATAGATTTGGTTACCTCGTCGTTACAATTTTAAATTTAAATATAGGAATCGTCGTCAAACATTCATCTCGGAGGGTATTTCTGGACAGATATAAAGCCGACTCCTGTCTTGGCCTGGGTTGGCTATAGAATCGAAGCTAAGTTGTGCGCTGCTACGCATCTCCTCTCCTATGTTATTCAATCAAAACACGGGTTGGATCTAAAGATGATGACATTCGTATCATGATGTTAATCCTTATCCAACTAAATAGTTTCATTATCAAGGTTGATTGTGTACATATAAAATCCTCTTTCAATTATTCGAATCGGACCTTTCTTTTAGAAGTTACGTCGGGTATAAAAATGCTAAAAGTAAGAAAAATGACCCGTGCGAAGCCGGGGCGAGTCGCTAGTTATAAATATAGATGAAATCCCGACGTATCCCAATCGCGTACATAATGATGTTTCAAACGCTTTAGACTGGTAGAGAACTACAGGGCAATTACCTATCTTGTTGCAATCAGATTTTCATTATCACGTGCAAATTGTGCGCGTTAGAGTCGGTGTTGCAATGACAATCTAATTGAAACAAATGTTATTGACTGGAATCGCACTGCTGTACTGCAGAGACCCGAGAGCACCTACGTCGTATTAGCACAGAATAAATAGTACAAGTAATGGTAATAGTACCAAGTGTTACCACTAGAACGAATCTCCCGTCGCGGTGGGTTAAGGCTTTTGTAGTTTCAGACTTTCTCCATACCTTGATATAACTGATCTAGTCACGTTCTTCGCCTATGAACACATAGAAAGGTGCAGATCTACTAGCAATAACATAACAAACTAGTGACCAGCCCCGGCTTCGCACGTGTACTAAGGGTTCCCGCGGCTCGCCCGGGGCAAACAGAAAGCGGTTATTGTGACTTAACTATAATAGTCAGACATATAGCATCAAGGTATTTCTTGTGGGTAATGATGAGTACTATAAAAACAAGTGGTACATTATGTTAAGTATCATCAATAGTTTTCGCAGCGCGCGCTAACTTTCATTACTTTATGTTAAGTATCATCAATAGTTTTCGCAGCGCGCGCTAACTTTCATTACTTTATGTTAAGTATCATCAATAGTTTTCGCAGCGCGCGCTAACTTTCATTACTTTATGTTAAGTATCATCAATAGTTTTCGCAGCGCGCGCTAACTTTCATTACTTTATGTTAAGTATCATCAATAGTTTTCGCAGCGCGCGCTAACTTTCATTACTTTAATAGGCAAATTTTGAATACCTTGGATTACATTATTGCAATTTTCGTAGGATTCTCTATTTTTTTGAAAAATAAGGTCCAGTCCATGCTACTCGCTGATAATGTAGCTTTCCACAGACGAAAGATTTTTTAAATCGATTTAGTATTTTTTGAGTTTATCCATTACAAACAAACACAAATAAAAATCAAATCTTTTCTCTTTATAATTAGTGTAGATATAACACCCCAAATTGTTATTATTATTAGGTATATTAATCACTGCACTTCCAATCCGGCGCATGTAATCTTTAGGTATTAGAGGAATTAATGCCAGTGATATTTATAGTGTTATTACAAAATCAATTTCAGGCATCTTGTTTCTCAATGTTTGATAAGATTTCTTAATTATATTTTTATGGTCGAATCTAAATACCAGTAGGTAACCGTGTGTATTAATTAGACTATTAGATTTTTTTACCATGTGCTTCTTCGTCTTTTTTTTAAAGCTTTTATTTAACTTGCAATGTTTGTATGTATGTATGTTTAGGTCATATCTTGCAAGCTGAATTAGAACCACTTCCTCTTATCCTACTGAGTTGCATTTTTATGGTAAACAAGACCTGAATTGACATCCAGGATTAGCTCGAGATAAAGGAACTCTTCAACGGCTAACAGCACAGAAACGAAATTTAGTGAACGCATTTTATTATTATTATAGCCGGATTTAAGTTTTACCATCACATTTTTGCTGCACTGAAGTATTTTTTAAAACGTTTTTTTATTAACTTATTATCGTTAATTCTGCCTTTTAAACGGTTCTGAAAAATACCATTTGGGTCCTGAAATATCGTGGCCGAAAGATTGATAAGTGAAAATGTTGGAAGTTGTTCCGGTACGTTGGGCACGTTTGGCTTAGTGAGTGATCCAAATAAAAACATCGCTCGGAGTGGCTTCTTCAATATACATACCATGTTATAAGTATATTCGGTTAGCTCTCGCTGAGGGTTGAGTGGGAGAAACGAATTAAGTTTTTGATGTTGATATGTTGTACTATATTACAAACCACCGCCGCCCCGCAGCTTTGCCCCCGTGGCAATTTTTCTTTATACACACTTTACCACACCATCAAGAATTGAATTTCAAAAAATCACTTCTTAGTCTTAGTTCGAAACATAGAAATAAGACGCCGCACAAAGATCAAAGACTTCCGAGAGTCGATTTTCAAACTCAAATGGTGTTGGGCAGGATACGTGGCTAGGCGGAGTGAAAATAGGTGGAGCATATCGTTGGCCGAGAACGGGTAACAGAAGCGTCGGTCGTCCTGTGGCGAGATGGACCGACGACATAGTAAAGATCGTGGGTATGACATGGGTGCGCACAGCACAGGATCGAGATGGGTGGCGTACAAAGAGCCTATGCTCAGCAGTGGGCGGACACGGGCTGAAAATGATGATGATGATGACTTCATAATGACATCTAGGGTACTCAAAGGGATGTTTTCTCCTTTAAAATTTAGTTTCACCGGTTAAAGCTGTGTGACAGACAGTGTGAATGACACTGTACTGTTTTATATGTATAGATATACAACTATTTACTACTGTGTCTTCGAATAATAACAATATATAATTATACCAGATACATGCAATTTTTTATAAAAGGGTTCATCTGGCTATAATTCTAATCCATATTTGACCCTCAGATGCAGCTGCCACAGCATTAATTAATTTTTTATCTACTTTATATTTTCCCAAGAGTCCTTTTAAGGACTTTTTTTCCATACTAGCAGGCTTTGCCCACGTGGTTATTTGTCTGGGTTAAAAGTAACCAATGTATTATTTTGGGACCAAAACTTACAAAATACTACATTTTATCCAAATTGGTTTAGCCGTTAAATAGATCATACCCATTGCCGGGTTCTACTCATCAAACTGATATACAAAGTAAACCAGATTGTAAGTCAAAACCTAAGCTATCCATCAGTGAAAACCGCATTTCAATCGGTCCAGTATTATTTACCTACGGCCTGACAATCTCTGACACCAGAGGCCAGCACTACCTCATACGACAAACAAACAAGTATTACTTACGTGATGTGCGACTAAAAAGTGGAACGAAAACGCTTCGTACGAAGCGGTACTACTACTACGTATGAAAACGCTTCGTACGAAGCGGTACTACTACAACGTATGAAAACGCTTCGTACGAAGCGGTACTACTACTACGTATGATTGATACTTCACTGATCTTCGATTTGTGGTAGTGCAACTCTGGCGCACTCTTTGAATTAGGATTAACTTTACCTAATTTCCTTTTCCAGGACGACTTCCTGCTCCGGCATTACGACAAGGGTCCGTGCAAGAACAAGCTGGGGCACTCACGCGCATCTGTGCTGTGGCATCGTGCACAGGTAAGACAGCCAAAGAAATTATAATCATTACTGTAGAAATAAACCTCATCTTCCAATCTCGTGTAGAAGTCATCCTTTATCTTTCCACCTCTTTTTCTCTCAGTGACAAGTCATGACTTGTCACTGGCCATTCTTATCATATTGGTCATTAGTTCTTCAAATGCCTTGTGGCATACTTACAAACCACCATTTAAAAAAAACGCATAATTGCGGGACTTCAATATATATCTAATAATTTTCTAAAGGAAAAATTTGGATCACGGGTTGGACTCCAGACTGCATCATTCCTCTGCGCGACACAACCAATAACCAATAACCTTTAACCAATTCGGCTACCGTTACCACACTGCATCATCATCCAATTTTTTCCCTCAGTTTCTAGATCCGTCTTACGGGGACAGTATCGCCATCTATTGGTAGTTTGGTGAACTGACAAACCGAACACGGCTATAATTGCAATTGCCATACAAAAAAAAGTTACTCTGTCAGGTATCCTGTGTCAGTGTTCTGAGTTCTGAGATATTGGAGTTTAAAGATAGCAGATATTTTTTGTTTGTAATGAAGTCATCTATCGATTAAATCAGATTGACCAGTGACAGCGATTTCGCGAAGTCAAAGTATTTATTGTAAATAGACAAAATAATAAGTCAAAACTTAACATCTCATGAACAAGGAGAATAACATAAAATATTATAAATAGAATAAATCAATAAAATTTGGTAAACTAAGTTGCTTTCAGTTAGAAAAGGAAATTTACCTTTCATGTGACGACTCAGAGTTAAATCTCGCACAGGAAAAGGAAATACGAACGAATACATTTCAGTGAGAATAGTTGCTAACCAACTTTAAATCTTTATAAATCCTAAATGGACATTCGAAATGAAAAATGATAAGAGAAACCTAAAGATGATTTTCAAATACCTATTCAATGATACCCCATAACCCCGCTTAACATAGTTCGACGACAGTATTTTTTTCTTTTTCACAATATGGCATCTGGTTGTCGCCATATTGTATTTTGATTAATATCATGTCTTTGACACTGGCGAGATTAATACAAATCGATTGACGTAATAATCATCAAAATAGGTCCACGCGTTTGCTCTTTATAGTGTCACAAAGAAACAGTCATACATATCTAAGCTGATAAACTCATTACCGGCCTTTTCGTTGCGCAGTTTGATAAAAATACACATGCTATTTCTAGTATTTTAATTTATTTTATTAAGAGACTTTCTTATTTGTCTGTCTGTCCTTCCAGGTGGAATCTTGCAACTCAAATTTAAAGCACTTCCCGAGCTATCCGGCTGAAACTTTCTTGGTAGCTCACAACTCGATGACAATGCATTCTAATAAAACGTTTCTGTTGTGTGTTTTTGGATTCGTTTTTTAATCTACCTTTGTTGCTTGTTCGTTGCTGGGCTCTCGAGGGTTGATTGACCCCTAGCCCAGTGTTGTTACAGTCATGTCCTTGAATTTTGAGGATCATAGTACTTACATGTCGGTTTCCTTACTATGTTTTCCTCTACAAAGCTCAACTTACATTAATAATTCCTTACGTAGATTCTTAAATTAAAATGTATAAATAATTACTTTATCCACATAACTAGTTTTTGTGACCACATATTCATTTATCATAATTGGCGTCGTATAATACAATAATTTAATAAAAAATGTTTAAAAAAAAATTGCTTATGCAGTACCCATGTCATGGTGAAACTTAAAACGGGCTATCACAATTAAATTCAAACAACATTTAGTGTCTGTGCTGTTAACCGTTGAGGAGTTCCCTACCGTGAGTGCAGAACCGATAGTTCTACCTTGACTGATAAAATGCGAACACAAAATTTCGTGTCTGTGCTGTTGACAGTTGAAGAGTTCCTTTATCTGGAGCTAATGCTGAATGTTGATTAAGGTCATGCTTACCATAAAAATGCAAACATGCCGTACACACACCGTAGGATAAGAGGAAGTGGTTCTAATTTAGCTTGCAAGATTTGACCAAAACAAACATACATACATACATACATACATACAGACAGACATTGCAAGTTAAATAAAAACTTAAATTAACATCCAATTTACCTTCCTGCACTGTTTTACCGGCCGTCCGGCGGTTTCGGAAACGACATTCATTATAGTTAGGTATCTGATATAATTAAGAATTAACAAAAAGCAGGAGGTACCTACAAACCACAAGCTATTAAACCGGTTAATCAAGTTTTAAATTACCTTTTTTGGAGAAGTCATTTTAAAATCGAATAATTTAACTACCAATGTTGGTACCTACTTACCGTACAGCCGTAGAATTGTTCGCGTTCGTTGTAAGAATCAATTAATTTTTAATGAGATAGTTCTACCTTGACTGATATTTTAATATGTTGAAGAGCTGAAGCCAATCCGGGCCAATGAGTGTAATTGCCGATGCAAAAAAATGTTAAGCGTTGCAGCCGAATGCTCAGATGCACATCTCGATGCAAAGTAATGCCACAGAATAAATAATAGTACATAGTAATGCTAACATTAAAAAAATTGAGTGCGCTCCTCACCCACATCACTTGAAACAAATACGTTTTAAAATTTTGGTTTGAGAATTGAATAAGCTATTTGACTGTAGTGAATAATATCCCGGATTGCTGTCATCATAAGTCTGTCTCACTTTGAGTAAATATATTTATTAGTTTTATTAAAAGATTACTACCTAGTAGTTCTGCGAACAGTAGACCTCGCGAGCACAAACTTTTTTGCAACAATCTAGCGGTGCACAGTAGTGACCTACGCCATCTAGTGACCTTAATGTAAAACATTAATAACCAAGGTAATCAGTCCCTACATGGTAGGGCAGGTAAAAGATTGATTCCACTGGTAGAAACCTAAAAGTGAGCAATTTACTGCATTTTGAGGAGCTATTCTGCTCATCACGCCGAAGATCCTCATCAGTTCTTCACCAAATTATTATGAGACCAATTTAAAGTTTCTACCTTTCAAATAAAAAAATAACCATCGAAATCGGATGTAATAAGGCGGATATATTCAGTAGCCCTCTTTTTGGAGGAAGTCAAAAATCCCCGACGTCTAAAAATTCGTTAAACCTGTATACCAAGTTTCATCCAGATCGGTTGTAAAATACGACCTGTAGAGGAGAGACTAACCCTCATATTCTTAGACATTACCTCCAGTTTTCTTCGCCTCTACTCGACCTCCATTGATAGAGGAAACTGATAGAGGAAAGCAAATTGATTAACTCAAGTAAAAAAAATTACTACCTATGCTTAAAAATGCTTTACTTGCTTCAAAGCAGACGAGCTCGCTTCGCTCGCTTGGTCATTATACATCTTTAATTTTTGAGTCACGCTATCGTAAACGCTTTACGATTGTCTGTAGGAGTCGTGGCGTATTATTTGCGCAACTTCCTGAAAACAGAATCTGTTTTACTCAAGGAAGTTATATGTACTTACACAACTGAAACGATATCTTTCATATACAAAAGTGGTCTCACCGAAAACGTAATTTAAAAAGAAAATGCGAGTACATAGAATTTTCTTGACTTTGGCACAGAATAAATAATAGTAAATAATAGTACAGAACGATAACTGAGTAAAGTCATTTAAATACATTGCAACGCAATAAAGTGCAATTTAACTCGCACAGCGCTGCGATCTTTCAATTATATTTACCTAGAAGGCGCTCACACATTGCGTGCAGGCTAGAATGTACCGTATCACAACGCGCGAGAGCTTCCATTGCTCTAACCGTTTCAGAATCGCTCTGTCACTTTTTCGCGAGGCAGGGTTATAACAAGATATAACTAGGTACTTGCACTAGTAATTATTCTGTGATATGATATGACTTAGATATTGTAACAGAATAAACAATTATGTAATAATGTATTATTTTTTACATATTATTATAAATCTTGATAGTTCTATTAACTACATATAATGACATTCTTATCAGAATAGACCTAATACCTCATTATTTGATTATAACTTATTAGGTATTGCACTTTGATGAATAAAAGGTGCCTGTCTGAATTCCATGCTTAATAATGAATGAAAAAGAAATGGCTACCTACGTAATAAAATGACAGTATGTAGGTATTTTACGAGACTTGTCAGACCGAATGCTATGCAGTACATTCTAGGTTTCTTCTTGGTACTCACAATTAAGAAAAGAATAAAATTTGACAAAAACTTTACGTAAGTAGGTACTTTATCGCAAGCACACGGCGCGCGGCTCATCGAGCGCACGCTTGACACTCTACTGAATGAACCGTAATATTGCGGCCGCAAAGTGTAGGTATAATATTTGTACTTGTTGTGGAGTGCGACTGGACTGGCTTTGGCCTTTGGATCGGGAGTCTCTTTCCCTCTCAAAACGAAAGTTTCAGTTTTCGCACAGACTAAAATAAACTTGCGAAATAATCTTCGCAAAGACAACTGTACCTACCAAAGAGGTCACCTACATAATATATTTACATAGTACATCCTCTTTGGTGTCTGATGAGACTTTATATACTATTCTGGAAATTAAAGAAGTTTCTGTCCTGTTTGTCTTACGAAGTATTTGCTGTCATCTGAGATTGGCACTATAAATAAGAAAGAGACAACAAATTGCTCAACTTCTTTGTCATTTTTTATTTTGAAATCGTTTGCAAGGTCAAATAATCGATACCCCGCTTTTTCTTGGAAGATATCGTTCCAGGAGGGCGATTCTCACGAAGTGATATAAATATCACAGTAGATAAATGTCGAAAAATCCATACATTTTTCGATATATGTCTATTGTGATATTTATATCACTTCGTGAGAAAAATGCATGGATTTTTCGACATTTATCTACTGTGATATTTATATCACTTCGTGAGAATCGCCCTCCTGTTGTACTAAGTACATATATATTAACTTCCTTGGTTTTACTAGAGTAGCCCATAGATATAATTTCGAAATATCAGACTTGACTTTGGCATTTCGCAGTTTTGGCATTATGTGCGTTTGATATTTTGGGTAAATATTATTCTTTCACTAACAAAAAACGCCAAATCTTTTGATTTTGTCATTTTGTGTTTTTGCCCATTGGGCATGCGCGTTTGGTATTGTGCGTACCATTTCAATAACGCAAAACGCCAATTCATTCCAAATCCGGATTTTATTGATTAAATAGCAGTCGTTAAGCCATGTCTGAGGGCCTCGGGCGGCCTGACAAACTCGACATTGGAGGCCACCTCTGCCTTATACGACCAACAAACACAGAGTTAGATTTAAGGAAATAAAGCGGTAGGATTAATTTATTTTTTCGTCATTTACTTTTGATCTAATCTTGCGTTACTACCAAAGTAGTTTTTGATGTGTAATATCCTTCCGCTTGCTTTCCTGAAATGTATGGGAGTTATTTCGTGAAAAGTGCTAGACAATGTGTAGAGTAGGAACCAATCTTAATGGCGGCTGAGAAGTTAGGCGCAAGGCGCTGCGCAATATCTAATTTTAGGTGTAAGCGGGCTTTGGAGAGGTGAGAGGCCGGGGCACACCCTCCCGCTAGCCCACCGCATCCTGCGCGCGCCCGCCGCGGTTGTGCTTGTGTGCACGCTATATCCGTACGCTGCACACATGCATGCTATTCTGTTCAAGTACAGTCTAGTTAGTTATTTTAAAGTTGTTTGTTACCAACCAATACAATCCACCAACACGATATCAGCATATATTCCTATATTAATATTATTGTGTATGTTAAGTGTTAACATAATTTCATGAATGGTTAAAAAATAATGAATAGGTTAAAGCGTTAAGTGTCGACTCTAATTTAGATAATAGAAACATAGCTATAGGTATAACATTTTTTTATCATTCCATTATTTGTATGTACTTAGCACATATATTTTTTCAATCATAACATTATTTGCATGTGACATGTAAGTAAGTATGGTTTATGTAGTTTATTAAATATGTATGTAGGTATATTCATTTTTATTTTGCATGATTTATTGTATTGTTTTGCACCACCGTCCTTTTTTAATTCGTAATTTCTGTCCATCCAAAGGTTGACTGGAAGAGATCGCTTTTAGCGATAAGAGCACCCGTTTTGCCTATTTTTAAATTAAATTCTTGTATATTTGTTCCATAATTCTGGTGTAATAAAGTGTTTCTTATTATTAGCATGTTCTACAAGTAGGTAGCAAAAAATTACTCTACTAATTGCGAACCTTACTGTACCAGCGTGAAGTCACACTCGCAGCGCGCTTCACAGCCGCCATAAAGATTGGTTCCTACTATAACTGGAAATGTAATAGGAAGCCTAGGAAGCGCGCGCTATTTGATTTGACCAATGAGTGCGCGCGGTGTTATCAAGCTATAAGCCATCACATAATTTTGTTATAGTGCAAAATAAAACACTTCAGTCGGGAATAGAACTCGGGAACTTCAGACTATCAGCCGAACGGTTCCCGGCTGAACTATCAAGACATACGATTTTTGACGAAAAGTAAGATCACATAGGTCAGATAAGAGTAATAATTAAGTAACAAGGTAATTAAGGGTTTGAGGTTAATTAAGTAACGTACTACTGGTTTAGTTCAAAAAATAACTTTATTTAAACGAACGAGTGGCAACAGCCTTAGCAAATAATAATTAATTCTATTTTACAAAATTTGGATCTTATATACTAGTTTAATGTAAATTCAGCATTTCCCCACCAGTGCCACATGTCCTACTTAATTAGTGCTGATCTCGTAGTGTGGTTTTGTTGACGAAGCTGATTTGGGCGTATTTTATATCAGTAAAGTCCACGTTTCGTAAGTCCATTTTCTTGGTCCTGGTTCCGATGTTGAACTGTAGCTCTGGTATCTGAATAACTGGAAGTTGAAGACTGGAGTCCGTCGTGTTTGTACTGGCATTTATAATTATATCTTCTATTTGTATTTCACGCTGTAGACTCGGTGTTAAAATGTACGTTCCTTGAATGTTATGTTTGTGATTGCGTTGTTGCAATTTTCCGTTAGTACTAGGTTTTCTTCGGAATAGATCTTCCGTTATTTTCCAGTGTGGGTCCTTCATAAATTTGTTTGTTCGTTGATCCTTGCCAAACCGTAGAAACGGACGTCAATTGCTTCAGTTAATGTTGAAACCGCAACGTGGTGTGGTATTTTTGACGAAGCTAATTTGGGCGTATTGGGGTTCCTTAACTCGCGCGGTGCTAGAGTATGTTAATCTTGTGAGATGTTACACACATCATATATTATGCAATTACTGTACGGCTCGTTTTTTTTTTTATTGTTAGTTAATCGATTTGAAGTCGATTTAAAGTACCGTGTTTTTTTGTACAGCACTACTTGTTTCCACTTGCAGGTGGTGGGCATATTCGCCGGGTTCGGCTTGCTGCTGCTGGTCGCCAGCCCGCTGCTGCTGCTCGCCGCGCCCTGCATCGTCTGCTGCAAATGCAGGTACATGGCACCCTCCTCCTCGCGAGGTGCTGGCTCAGCGTTTCCTCTCTGTCCCCCTTTCCCTTACCTTCCACCTCCATCGTCCGCCCCTCCCTCAACTACACAGGGTCCTGGCGGGTGGCGAGCCAGGTGCTGCTCAAAATGTAGGGAATTGGCTTGACACATGTGCAGGTTGCACTATACTTTAAAGGCGTGGGTGATTTATAACACTATAATCTATTACAATCCATCCATATTCCATACTAATATTATACTAGCTTTTCCAGTTATTTAACCCACTGTCCATAGGTTAGTGTAGTTTCGATCAGTGAAATATTTTTTAAAACCGTTTTTTTTTTTAGTTTAACCTTTACACACAAACAAACAAAAACTTTCTCTTTATAATATTATTATTATTAGTATAGAAAAGCGAAAGTAACTCGTTACCTTTTCACAACTAAACGGCTGGACCGATCTTGATGAAATTTGACAAGGAAATAGTAAGCACCATGGAGCAGGTCTTCGTACTTTCTTAATTTTTCCCTGAAAAAATTGTCCACGCGGGCAGAGCACCAGTCGCAGCTAGTTTTATTTACATAAAAAATCTAAATCTATCTTTTTATTGCACTACAAAAAATGTAGAATGGGACCTTGTGCTAAAGCATTATCTACCAATAATGTAGAATGGGAGCTAGTGCTAAAGCATTATCTACCAATAATGTAGAATGGGAGCTAGTGCTAAAGCATTATCTACCAATAATGTAGAATGGGAGCTAGTGCTAAAGCATTATCTACCAATAATATAGAATGGGACCTAGTGCTAAAGCATTATCTACCAATAATGTAGAATGGGAGCTAGTGCTAAAGCGTTATCTACCAATAATGTACAATGGGACCTAGTGCTAAAGCATTATCTACCAATAATGTAGAATTGGACCTAGTGCTAAAGCATTATCTACCAATAATGTAGAATGGGACCTATAGTGCTAAAGCATTATCTACCAATAATGTAGAATGGGACCTAGTGCTAAAGCATTATCTACCAATAATGTAGAATGGGACCTAGTGCTAAAGCATTATCTACCAATAATGTAGAATGGGACCTAGTGCTAAAGCATTATCTACCAATAATGTAGAATGGGACCTATAGTGCTAAAGCATTATCTACCAATAATGTAGAATGGGACCTAGTGCTAAAGCATTATCTACCAATAATGTAGAATGGGACCTAGTGCTCAAGCATTATCTACCAATAATGTAGAATGGGACCTAGTGCTAAAGCATTATCTACCAATAATGTAGAATGGGACCTAGTGCTAAAGCATTATCTACCAATAATGTAGAATGGGAGCTAGTGCTAAAGCATTATCTACCAATAATGTAGAATTGGACCTAGTGCTAAAGCATTATCTCCCAATAATGTAGAATGGGAGCTAGTGCTAAAGCATTATCTACCAATAATCCAGAGATCTAAAAAAAATGGCGTGGCTCGCCAAAGTAATAGAAAAGTAAGTAAACACTTGCCCAAATATGAATCTATTTAAGCGGCTGGAAGAAAATGGATGAGAAGAGCTGAAGACCGAGCTCAGTGGCGTGCATTAGGAGAGGCCTACGTCCAGCAGTGGACAGATAGGCTGATGATGACGATGATAAATCTATTTATTAATTTTACCTCTATCTCTAATTTTACTTTTATTTTTTTCCAACATTTGACCTTTTACCATTCCACTTTTCCAGGCTCTGCAACCCAAACACGAAGAATCTCGAGGAGGTAGACGAGGTGGACAGCATCAGCCCCGGCCGCGAGGACGACGACGAAATAACGCGCGAGCGCCGCCTCTCCGACTGACGCCGACAGAGGTACTAGGCTCGCAGTGAGGCACAGATGTGGCACATGGGACTAATGTGGCATATGTGAAGCTGGTTCAACAGTTGGACAGATATGGCACACGGGGCAGATGTGGCATATGGGACAGATGTGGCATAAGTGAAGCGGGTTCAACAGTTGGACAGATATGGCACATGGGACAGATATAGCACATGTAACAGATGCGGCACTTGGGACAGAATGTGGCATATGTGAGCGAACAGGTTAAAATGTAATGAACTGATATGGCATATATGATGTAAACGAGTTAAAAAATAACATTGCACTAGAATGAGGAAGACTTGGGTATGGCACATGGGACAAATGTGGCAAAGTATGTGAGTGAACAGGTTAAAATGTAATGTGGCTCTCTTTTGGGTAACTGCGGTTGCATGGCCATGCGACTTATGGAAAGTGACAGGACTGATTTAGAATGTGATTACTTTTGTAAGTTATTATACTTTTGTGATGGATCTTTGGTTACATAATAACGCCAGTAATGGGTAAGGATAATTAATTTGATAATAATGTCATGGCAAAAGTAACTTTATGGAGTTGTATGGCACCGGTGAAAGGCCTATTCAGATCAGGCTTACTCATAACCAATCTTGTTGATATGAGCATCACTTGATCAGAATTCCTAAACATGAGAAATAGAGAGACTTCATTGGTGCAGAAGTAAAGAATGCCACAAAATAATGAATGAACACTGAAAATAATATCTGGGAAGACTTTATGAATATGAAGTATAGTGCAGTGGGATGTTGGGGAAAGTGAATTTATGATTGAAATATGAGCCATAACTAACAGTGATTGTTAACGGACAGTGAACTGAAGTTCGGACAGTGTGTGAAAAGGAAATTGGTCAAAAGTGTGATAAAAAAAAAGTGTCATCGTTTTCCTGAAAGACGGCTTGTTTTAGAATGGCAAGGGATTAAAATTGTCTGTATCGCTAAATTGCTTAGTCGTATTACGGCCACACACAAGGACAGTATGTTAGCATGTTTCCATATTGTGAATGTATAATGTGAAGACAAACATCAACACCAAGCTAGTTTTGTATGATATTTATTCAAACATGAATATTAATAAAACGAAAAGTGAATAAATATGGAAATAATGATATTTTTGGAATGTTTAAATATTGTCATGAAAAGTTATATTTTAGAAATAAATGAAGCAATTTACAACAGTGACAGATATGGAACACCGATTTATTCTTGGCCAGTTATGGGACAGGTATGACCCGACAGTAGTTACAGGTTACAATCATAGTTTCTGCGAGCTAGACTACCTAAACACAAAAACTTATTCAAATTTCGATCTTGAAAATTAAATGAGGTAGTAGTTAATATTACTGATAATAGTGAGTTTAAATGATCGTTAAAATAAATATAGTTGTTGTTCATTCATACAAATAAATCCATATTTATTATATACTGTTTGTTGTGATTTAACTATAACTAAAGTTAAAACTTATGATGTGATGAATGTGATTATTATTATATGAAGACAAAATATGTCTTAAAAATGAAAATATTATTTGAGGATAAGGATTGAAGTGTCATCTAAATGTTTCGACATCATTAAATAAAAAAATGTACATGTTTCATGTAAAAATATATTAGAAACTTTTGTTTTGTATAAAAAAGTCTGTTATTTCATTGTACAAATTATGTTAATATTTTGGTTATTATTTGCGACAGACTGAATATAGACTGATGAATGAAAAAAAATATGTGTGAGTGTCTTCATAATTACTTACTTCAATTTTAATTTGTCTATAATTAATTGTAAATAAAAAAAAAAAGTCAAAGATCTTACAAGAAAAAGCTGTTATACTATACAATGCCAGAGTCCAAGCCAAGGACCTTACTAATTCAAAAAACATAGTTTAAGAATAATAGTTTTGTCTTGTTCCAGCGACTGTTGTTTCGAGTCAACGAAAACAGACAAAACCTAATTTAACTATGTTTTTTTTAAATATTGTTTAGCGGCAAGTATAAAATAGGCGGCGGTAGGCGAAAAATGACAGAAGACAAAGTCCATAAATATGTAACTTTGCTTGTCATTGTACGAAATCTATTATTTAGTTTTACATACAATGCCTTCGAGCAAGCAACCAACTCCGTTAAGTTGGTTTCTTACTCGAAGTGCAGTGCTCATGCTGTATATACAAGGTCAATGCAATGCTAGCATGGAGTTAAAAAGTCATCACGTTTTAATTACAAAAGAATGCATTTGCAGTCGTTGTACTTATTTAAATCTGCCTTACTTACTTAGCAGTTGCACTGAATCGATGGGTCCAGCAACGGGTCGACACTTTCCCTAATGAGACACTGGTTTGTTCACTACTTTCCTTTTTCGACACTTTCTTGATACTTTGGTATAGTCATTGATAAAACAAATCAGCCGAATTTATTTATTTACTGCAACTAAAAATAACGCTTTCCGAAGTTGAGTAACTAAAATTTCACTTAAAATAAAATTAAAAATTATTTTTATGAATTATTAAATTAAGGTACGAGGAGGAAAAGGTAAAAGGATAATAAATATTCAGAGCATAATAGCATAAAAAAGATTTAGAGCGGAACTGTACATGACTGAAAAGAGTCCAATGAGAAATGTGCCGAATTCAAGAAAGTGCCGAAAAAGGGAAAGTAGCGAACAAACCAAGACAAATTAGGGAAAGTGTCGACCCATTGCTGGACCTGAATCGATTAAAAATACTTACCAGTAAGTTAATTATTCCAAAACAGCCGCAACATTACTGCTAATAAGCTAGGTATTCAATATTATTTTAAGTGATTTTTAATAGGTTTACTGAAGAGAAATGTAACGAAACATAAAAGGTCTTCACAGATTTATATTTCAAATTATGAAAAATTTAATAGAAAATAATGAATGAAAGTGTAACTGCAATGCAGTCGGCAACAAAGCATGTTATATTATTTATATTTTAAACTCCTGTGATGGCTGGATATAATTAAATAAATAAATAATACATGAAAATAAACATTAGCACTGCTACTTTTGTCTGTACATGAAGGAACCCTGTAACTTATTCATAGTAAGTATTATGTTTTTTATTGTAAATAAGAATTTAATAATGTACTTAATTTCTTAGTTGGGATCGCCAACATATAATAAAATGTTTATATATATGCTGTAATTAACACTAATTATAAAACAAACAATATTCATATTTTCGAAAGCTAACTGAAGCATCTCATAAGATGTATACATTCTAATATTGGATACATGATAACATTATCTGTGTCCCGCGGCTTTACCTGCATGGTCATTTTTCCTGGTACAAAAAAGTACATCCATGTCCTTATCATGTCATGATGCACACTATTTCCTTGACAAATTTCATCGAGATGGATGCAGCCGTTTAGTAATGAAAAGGTAACAAACAACCAGGAGTCACTTTTGCATTTATAATATTTTTTATTCATAAAAAGGGTTCTAAATTGGCTTTCTCAAAATGATTTAACTTCACCTAAAACAAAACCAAACATGGATACATCATATCAAGTTAATACACTTTCTATAGCTTCCACAAATCTGTTGTCGATCCTAAGTAGCTTGTTGGTAGCAAGCTAGTTAAAAGCATTTGTAGACTTAATGAAAAGTAGGTGGTTAGATATAAGTACCTATCTGGCTGTTACTCACTTCCAAATAATTACTTGGATACATTGAACAATAATTATATAAACTGGTACTGAAAACCTAAGATTTTTGTATGCAGGCTTACACATCTAAACTTCCGCCTTTTTGAAATATACTCGATTTCTTGGCCATAAATGGTGTCAATCAATAGGGAAAATTATAAAAAACAAAAAGTGTTATATATAAAATTTGCCTAAGTGATGATGAATTTAACTGCTTCACAGTCCACAGTCTAACAATACTTAAGTTATTGTTATGTGGACTTTGAACCAGTTAATGATGAGAGCCTCAATGGGCGCTAAAATATAATACCCTCGACAGTGGATATGTATTTGAGTCTTTTACACTAGGGCCGTGGGGACTAGGAGCACATCAAATATATAAAGATTTATCAGGGCATCTGGTCAAAGCAACACATGAGCGATTAAGCATTGCCGTTCAACGTGGCAATGCTGCCAGCATTCTGGGAATGTTGCCCACTGGTAGTGGCTTGTTAGATGAGTTTTTTTTTTTTTTTTGTGCAACAATGGGATGGCGCAGGTTAAATAGTTGCCTGTGACATTAATTTTGTCAGACAGTTTAAGGTAATTCCCTGACCAAGACAGAAAATCAAGATAGCAACATGTGTTCCTAACAATATAACATATGGGCAAATAAGTTGTTTTTAATGGAAAATATAATGTTTACAATTTTTCCAGAAAGATTTTTGTTTCTTATATTTTTTTACTATTGATTGCCACTAGTTTTATATAAGTCCAAAAAATCTAGGTTTTTTCAAAATTGCGGAAGTTAACATAAGCATGTTACATGCTCTTACAGTGCCAAACAGTTTAATGTAGCTGATTTACGCTTCATTCATTAAGTACGTTGCACATTAACATTCAAGAAAATAATAATCATGGTCAGTGTTCTACCAAGATAATATGTGGAAAATAATTATTTAAATATTGTGTAAATAGGTTATAAGTCAAGGGTTATATAATTGGAAATACTCAGGAACAGGTTTTGAATTATCTGTATCTCATGTGTTTACATTTTACATGTTTAAATATGAATTAACATTTGTATTATTTTCCAAACTCAATGGAAAATAATTGTTCTATAAAAGTTAATTATTTGGAAGAAGTCAACAGCTTTTAATTTAATTTTCTCATTATTTGTAAATGTTACTTAACTTTTGGAAAGACTTTTGTTTTCATTGTTTGATTTTTTGGAATTAGAAGGGTTATTTATATAACTAGATGCAAATATATAAGACCATTCTATAATCTCAAGTCTTGTAGAGTAATACAAAATATATCAGAATGAGGTTTTTTCTGGTGTTTTTTTCTTTTATATTTGCACCTTGTAGTTATTGTGAAATCAGGAAAAGTGTAAATAGAGAAAAAAAAAAGATTCATTATTGATTTAATTTTTATATTTTGTGTTGAGACCGAAATAACTTTCCGTTAATTTAATTAAGTAATAAAGTTTTTTCTGATAAATCTCATTTGATGCCATTTTTTTTATTTTTCCTTGTTTATGATTGTTAGAAACCACAATTATGCGAAAAAGTATGTTATAATTTTGTAAAGGAAAAATTTGAAGCATGGACGGGGTCCGAAACCGCACCATTCTGTGCTGCCTCTGCGCGGCACATGCCTTTACCAATTCGGCTACTGTGATAGGTACAACGCCATTCAAATTTCGACAACTATTGGCAGTATTCCGAACTGACCAACCGAACACAACGAATATTGCAATTAACTTGTGTCGTAAAGATAACACCTCCCAAATCTAATGTTTATATGATTTTAGCAATTACACCTGCTTAGCGAGAATATAATGATAGAAAAGATGGTGTTATAGATGATACCATCTCCGTAAGATGGGTTTAGAGAGACTAAGGGAGAAATTTGAATGGTGTTCTACCTGTCATGGAAGCCGAATTGGGCATGTGCTGCGCAGAGGCACCAAATGATGTGGGTTCGAACCCCATCCATGATTCAAATTTTTCCTTTAGTAAAATATAAGAAATTAATTATAAAGCAAATGTAACTACTGAAAATGGTTTGCAACTTTACTTTACAAATTGCTAGGATAGTGTAGTTTGCTCTACTCTGCCATTAAAGCCAAATAGGCATATACTGTTGCTTTGAACAAGAGTATTGTTACTACATAAACAATTGTCAATCTTATCAAATGTTAACCTTTTGAATGCCATATACATCCATTGACAACAAGTAAACAAACGCTCCCTGCTCCAGAGTCGGCATTAGATGTCTTAGCTATTTAGCTATTTTATGGCTTGGCATAGAGGGATGGTTTTGCTTCTATAAACTTGATGTTCAAAAAGTTAACCAAACCAAAATCCTACTCTCACCACTTCCTAGCCAGTCCTGCAGTTACATCAAACAACTTCCCATTTTTGAACTCTCCCCGCATGTCCATCATAAAATGCATCATTTTGTTCTTCACTTTCAAGGCCAATTGTACTTGCGCTCCCGCTCTTGCTTGTTTGCAACATATGTTTTCTAGGGGCACCGTCATCATGCGATTTTTTCCAAATGGCGTGTAAGTTACGAAGGTTACATGCTTTCCGCCTTTGTTGAGGATTAAATAACGGACTGAGCGCAGAGTGACCATCCAAATTATGCCCAGGGAACTAGCTCCTGTGACAGAAATATAATATAAATTAATGTTATGTAAACTATCAGGAGTGAATTGAGATTGTCATCAGTTACATTCAACTTTAACTCTTATGGGCTGTTTTCTTTGGAACAATTGGCGAAAATAACTGTTAAAAACGCTAAATATGATCACAATTGGCGTTCCCTTTGGCCATTTGTGGGCGAAATTAGCGTTCAGAACATTTTCGATCACCGTTCGTTTTGCAAGTTTCGATGACATGTTGACATAGCAAAATCGACTTTATACCGTGAAGGATAGGGTCGTTTTTCATTCAAAAGTTGCAAAAATGCCAAGTGTTGAAAATGACCAAAGAAAACTGCTTGTTAAAAATGTACATTTCGTAGCTTTTGTGGAGGTGCCTCCACAGTTTAGCTACTATCATGTGTTAGACCATCAAACAAAGCAGATTGTTCAGTGAAAACAAATTTGGTTGGTGATTTTAAACTCGATAATCTACATTGCAATATATGACTTGGAGTTGATTTAAGCTATGAACTGATACAAGTAACTATTGAAAGTAAAATTTGGCATGAAAATCAGTGAAGCAGAACAAAAAATATGAGATGATATATATTTTCTAAGTCTTTTATTATTTCATGGTATAACTATATTTTCTTACCAATAATGATGGCTAGTGATCCCAGTGTATTTTTATATTTATTTTCTCCAAGATTTATCTTTCTAAACCATGGGGTGTCTTCCGTAATCTTCGATTTGTCTACTGGCGCGTCTTTCAAGGTAGAAAACGCAACTATACCCAAATACGTCCAGAACATATACTGAACTACAGCGAATACGTTCATATACATATAAAACTTTGGATTCTCGTATTTGTATAGAATAACATCCTTTATTACATTCGTGTTTACATCATGAAGGGTTGATAATGATCTGCTGGTTGATGCAGATTTGATCTGGTTTACGCAATTTTTACATTGTAACGGGTATCTAAGCGCTGCACTTCTTCGTAACACTATTGAAGCATAAGATAGTAATGTAGACATTTGTGTGAATTTTAGCTGGAAATTACGAAATCATTTCATTTCAAACCAAATCCGAAATCGAACTTAAAACTTAACCTCACTCAATTTTTGTACTTGCTTTTGTTGTGCCCAAAGAGGTTGTGCCCTTCGTTCGATTCGAGCAGTTCGAGAACTTAAAGAGGAAGCAGTGCGTTTTGGGCAGTTTCGATTGTCATTTTTGCCACTAACGATCCATCCCAAACCGAATAAAAAACGACTCTTTATGCTTCGAAACATAGTCTCTTTTCCGATCTTTTTCTCTTTATCTCAATCGGATTATCACTTTTTTCATAGCAAATTCGACTCTATCGCAAGGCATTAATGGCTGCGATACTGAGAATTCGATTGAAGCCAAGTTATGGAATCGGGCTGCAGTGGCCCAATTCCACAACTTGGCTACAATCAATGGGCACAATCAATCATTATGTAATTGGGCCACAGAACCTAAGCTTGGGTAGCATGTCCATTTTATGTTCGTGTGAGTTCCCAAAACTGCATTAGTGTGCGTGAGTAGGGAAGTGATCGCTAGTGCCGACCATATCGATAAAAACATATCTAAACAAAACTGCAGAATATGAAACTATAGGAAATAATATTTATGCTAAAAATATTTAATTTACAGAACATGCAAAAATATTTTCATAATACTCATATATAGCAGTTTTTCAGTGTTGTTATCATAACACTGTTTAACGTTTTCAGACAGATTCATGTAGTGTTAATTTGACTTATTAAATCGAGCTGATACTAAACAGAAATTACCAAACTAAGAAAATACGATAACTTCTTATTTTTTGGATTGTATGGACATGGTAAGGCAAGTTATTAAATAATATAGTTTAATTACGAAATAAATTTAATAAATACTTATCACATTGACACTCGACAGGAGCACGCTATACTATCTACAATACGTTACACTTGACTTTTGCTAGGCAAACCACATGGAATACATACAGTAATACCTAAGATTAACTCTAAATAGACTTGCACAATTTCCACAGACGACAGACTAAAAAAGAGGCTAACAGCATATCGGTTGTTATCGTATCGGTAGAGATCCCTATTATTGTGGGGTTCGTGGCGACATACATATTATGATAGATGATCACCGATGACGCATTCCGTTAATTTGGATGTCGCAACTCGCAACAAAGTGTTTAGGATTTTAGATATAGTGTTTTCTCGTCTGCGTGCACACTCAAGGATTTGAAATCGGCATGGTAGCTAGCCCGGTTAATAGTGTGTTAAAAATAGTGCCTATATTTACAATTCTATAATCTAAAGCAATCATTTGATGGAAAGCTGACATCTGTTACTTCGAAGTAAAGTGGCAAAGTATCAGTCATATTGCATACACAGTGGCGTATAACAATTTCTTAGGTACTTCAACCAACACTTGAAAAATATAAGATCTCTTAAAAATAAAAATATTGGTAAGATAACAGTTTTGAACAGTTCTAATAAATCGGTCAGTTGAATATTTTTTTATTATTGATTACTTGAGTATGAACAAGAACTGCATCAACTGACATCCTCATTCTCATTCCAACTCAAGGAATTGTTTTATTTATTTCAATTTACTTGCTATAATATTACAATACAATAAAATATTTTGAAAGTTTGCATAATGTTTGCAAAAGTATAGCAGCTCGTGGTGCTATTAGGACTATTTACAAGCGTTTTTAAATTCACGGTGAATTAAAGTATATAACAGCTCGAAATTATATACCGCTAGAATCCGTCAATGTTTTAACATGCAATGGGAATTCTTTATATATGAAAATTTAAAGTAAGAGAGAGAGAGATTGCAAGAAATGGATGAATATCCTGATATAGATGATTGATGATTAATTATTGATGTACCTGAAAGCCCTGACTATATTGACAGTAAAAATGACAAATGACTGAGTTTACGAAAGCAGTTACGATTTATATAGCTTGGCCCACGTTTAAGGTGGGAGCGGGGAGAAGGGAGGGTGAAGAACCCCCTAAGAGTATGGGGCTTGATCTTCCCACCCTCTGAGATATGTTTTTTTTGCTTGCTTCGCTTCGCTCCCTCCTTCGCCTTCTAACCTAAAAAAACAGCACTTAACAGAAGCGTAAAACTTCGAAATAAATAGCAAAATATACATATTAAAAAAAACTCAGAGAGGGTAGAGATCCTCCCCCCCCCCCACTTTCAAGGGCGGTACCACTCTCGCCCCCCTAGCTGTTGCCCCCACCCACTTTCCTAATATTGTGGGTCAAGCTTGTACAGTTGTGCCCAATATACCCCAGTCAACATCCTTCCTTACAAAATATCATCCAAATCCATTCAGTGAAAGAAGAATAAACGGTCAATGTATCACTTAATTTACACACTCATGGATTTAGCAAACATCGACAAAGTCGTATTAGCGCTGTAGAAACATCACTAGTCTGGAGACGGAAAACAATGCATTTAATTACCTTAGATTACAGCTTTAAATGCTTATTTAATCATCACCACGAGGTAATTATATGATGTTAATTATGTGTATCCTTAATGTGAAATACATTTTTTCTTTGAAACTTCGATAAATAGGATAATAATAGCTAGTAAAGACATACCTGTTAAATGATAAATCCGTATCTTTTACTCCTACTTTTGTTGTTCTTGATGCACAAAACAGCACAACACGACATAGTTTTTTTATATAGCTAGAATGTCTAGTCGTAGCAAAGATATTTCACTAGGATTACACTTTGTATGCACACAGGTTGCAATGTTATGGCCTCCTAGGAGGTCAACAATCGGCACGAGGCACACGGACAGTGCGAGGTTGCCAATCTTACAATAGCTTTCTCATTCACTCAAGGGGACGATCCGTGTAAAAGACAAAGAAACAAGACAACGTGTAAACGAATGACCGGGCGGAGCAGCAACGTTTTATAGCTCTATCCATTCTGATACTTAACCTGTGATTGTGATGCATAATAATCTATAAACAAATTAATTTTTATTGCCTGATCAAATTGGCCATACCATATCAGCCGCCTATCTTTTGTAGTGGTAGGCTCACGGTGGGTAGGCTGGTAGACTGGAGGATTCTTTTGCAGAGTCCGCCTGAGAAATTGACCACAACTTTTCCAGGGCTGTGTTCACTTACACGCTCGAATCATCCGTACGATTATCGCTCGATCATCAGTGGCCCAATTACAGAACTTGGCTACAATCGGATTGTCACTTTTTTCATAGCAAAATTGACTCTATCGCAAAGCATTATTGAATTTGACTGCTTGAAACTGTCATGATCAACATTACGTAATCGCACTGCCGGAGTTAGTGAACGACTTCGGACGTCCACATAGAACTGACAAATGTCAAGTGTCAGTTTCATACTATTCCTCCCCTCCCCTACTATTTTTCGGATGACCCAGGCGTACGTCCGACGACGCCGTGAACGATTTCGAGCGATCGCGCGGATGATCCGTGCGTCCTCGATTGTGTAAGTGAACGGGCCCCTGCAGCCCGATTACAGAACTTGGTTACAATCGGATTATCACTTTTTTCATAGCAATTTCGACTCTATCGCAAGGCATTAGTGATATTGATACTGACAATCCGATTGAAGCTAAGTTATGTAATTGGGCCACTGGTATTCAACCGCCAAAAACTGTGTTCCGAATTAAAGGCCCATGTTTACAGCGAAATTTTAGGGCATACAGAGATTTAACATGTTAAATCTCTGGGTGACAGCGCAATGTATTACCGCGCAGGGTTTTTAGCAGTTGAGGCTGTCAGGCGAGCGACTTTATTTTTCTTGTTTTTTTTTTATTACGGTCTAGGCAATCGTGACCACGATCTCACCTGATGGAAAGCGATGATGTGGTCGAAGGTGTAGCACGCTTGACTAGTAGATACCTTTTCACTCTTGACTTGAACACACCTGGGTTATAATTTACCGGAAACACTGACAAGGGCAGAGAATTCCACTCCTTTGCAGTTCATATAATAAATGAAGAAGTGTAACGCTTCTTTCTTGTGCGAGGTATTTCAACCATAAAAGGCGCTTTGCTGATCGTCTAGTCGTACGGTGATGTTTAAGCGCCACCCTTTTATGGTTGAAATACCTCGCACAAGCCGTTACGGGTGACAGGTGACGGGGAATCAGGTTGTGCAGTTCTTGTGCACAGTCTCCATAGTGCAATCTGTAGAAATCAGACAGGATCTCCGGCTTAGAGACGACGGTTGTGCCATTATTGGTCTTGAGCTTCGTCAGATGGGACCTACTCAATCGCTGGGCGAAGAATTTCGACCCCGATTTTGCTAAATTGCTTTTTCCGGTGAGTATTTGAGCATCGTAGGTCACGTAGCATCAGCTTACTAATCTTCTGATTGAGCCCCCTTTTTTTCTAACGGTGTGGCTTGCTGTTGCTCCCGCCGTTTGTTCATAAGTATTTAACCCGAGATTTTAGACTTTGTGCCCCTACGCTTCAGCTGACAAAATTTTGTACCTTCTTCGCTAAGGATTTCCACAACTTTTTGGAGTTCCTCATCCACGTCATTTGTGGTTTCAAACGCAGTGAATCGATTTTCCAACTTGAGTTGGATTTGTTTTAATCCAACAGCGTCTTGGAAGCACGTTGGGTCGGAGCGTATACTTAACCAGATATCATTTTTCAAGCTTGTGGTTGATATTCAAGGAACCTTGGACTAGTTGGTGATCACTACTGGTATTGAACCTTGCAATCACTGCGACATCCCTGAATATGTGCTTATTGTCTGTCATGATGAAGTCAATCTCATTTTTAGTAATACTGTAGTGGCTTTGCCAAGTTCACTTCCTTTGGGGCGTCTTTTTGAAGAACGAACGGTGAAACGTAGAGGGCTACCTCCGACCCCGAGGCGACGCTTAGTTCTTTTAAATCGTATTTTAGTGTATATGAAATGAAATCTGATTTGCAGGACCATTTGACTATGTGGGGGTGAGGAGGTGGTGGGGTTGGTTACGAGCTGGGTTGCCCTGGGGGATTGGGGGGGGGGAGCAGGCTTCCCTTCGGTATCCCTCTCTGTCTGCGGAGATGCGAAACCTAACCTACAACTTTTCTGTTGTTGTTGTTTTGCCTACGCACTTCCCTTTCACCACGGGGGTGATGGAAAGGGGTATGTGGTGCTTGCAGCCACTAAAACCCTTCCCATGAGCAGTCGTATACCGTGGCGGGCCCAATTGGGTCTCTCCACCTTTGGAGGGGTGACCTTGCTCACAAAGGTGAGCAAGATCACAAAGTCAAGTCACCCCTCAGACATATGGGGTCGTGCAATCCGATGGAGAGTCCCCTGACTCTCCACCAGTGACCCCACTATGAAGGAGGGAGGAGGTGGGCGAAACGCCTCCTCCTCCTTCCTGGTCGTCTGCGCTGGAGCGCGTCCATTTGCCTAATCTCTTTAGCCCGCTCCGCGGTCTCTTTCTGCGCCATAATCTCTTCGCAGAAGGAGGCCATCGGCTGCCACGATATCTCTCCACCTAGCATTGAGTTTACCACGTTTAGCCGAGAAAGATCCCGTCCTATCACCGATGAAAGTGTGTGCCACTGCAGGCCCCATGCAGCAAACAGCTCCAGCGTGTGGAAAGCCATATGCTCCAGCGTCCCACATTCGTAACAAGCTGGAGTCACCTTCCGCCTTGCGATCTTGTGCAGGAAAGTACCTACACCAATCAGAAGGTTAGTGGCCCATGCTGCCGTCTAAGCCACCTCCTCAAAATCGGGCGGATAGCCTCCACCGTCCACTACTCAGAGACCGATGGAGCCAGGTCTTCCATCCATCGCCGCAACATGGCAGACTAAACCTATACTAACCTAACCTAAATCTAACCTAAACTAACCTAAATCATCCACTAGCAGTGGTGGCAGTGTAGATGTACCTACTATACTGATGATAGCGACGATGCGATGAGTCGCTTCGTGAGGAGGGCGATGGCAGCGTCAACCAACGCCATTTTAGATTATAACTTAAAGATGGCAATAAAAACCACGACAGTCCTTCTAAACGTAAAGGCACTTCACTTTTTATAATCATAGTCTGTTATTTCAAATTCTTTTAGTAATGTTATATTAAAAGATTCCCAGTCTGGGATTGTTTGTTTGCGAGCTCGAAACCAATCTAAAGGAGTTCCTGCAAGAATATCGTATATGTGATTGTAAAATTCACTATGTGAAATATTTTGAGCAATTGCGAATTTTTCTACTTTTTCAAAGAAATCTTTTGGGCAACTATCCCCCTTGTAAATAAACCGTTTAATTTTGTTACTTGATGTGTTGATCGAAATAATTTGTAGTTTTTGTGTAAGTAGGTCAAAATATGGTAATTCAGCTTGTTGTTCTGAAAGATGATCTTGTGTATTTTCTGTAGAAGAAGGACGCTTTGGATTCTCTAATGTTTCGAAACGTTTTTTGTAAATCGAATAAACTTTCAGAAACATTTTTAAAGGTTCCTAGTTGAATTGACGTAAGTTCAGTGGTAATATTCATGTTATTTAATCTATTTTTAACATGCTAAATATAGAACGCATTCTTATCCTTCCAAACCAGGTAGGCTATTAAACGTGCATAAAAAATGGTTATACATTTTTGAATTTCAGTTATATATCCTGTGCAAATGTATATGGGCTGTGTAAATTCTGAGTATTCAAGCTGTCAAACAACCTACCAGCCAGCACTTGACCCAACGTGCGTCCTAGGCAGGCGCACGTGTGTGTGACTAGTAGATGGGTTACGGAATTACCTACCTAGCTTACAGACACCTGCTGCTGACTGCTTGACCCGACGTATGTCAGTGTGAACACACGGGTGAACAAATGAGCAGAAGATGTCCCTTACTTTTACCCTAGTGTGACGCCTACCTCCCTACCTGGTAACCCTAACGTGTGTGTCCTAACCTACCTTATCCGCTCGATTGATTCTATGCGCTACAGTCACTTTTTTGTTTTCATTGATCATCGCAACTAACGCTACAGTCACATTTTTTGTTTTCATCGATCATCGGACCACTGGATAGCGACGTAAATTTTGCCACTCGATTTTGAACATTATTGACCTCAATAATCATTCAAATCTAAGCGTGTTTAGATAATTATTTTGCTTAGAAACCCACAACATAAACACTTGAAATATGTGCCGTACCTATTTAGCTCCATAAATCACCAGTTTGTTTATCTAAGCGCTCAATGAAGTGGTCATAAAAACTGTTTGTTTACGCAAAGTCGGCGCGGCCAGATGTGTCGCGTAGACCTTCTTTTTTTTGTGGGTTGACCATCAAGTACCTGTAGTCTCAACGCATATACAATCAATTACCAGTTTGAGGTTAGATGTGACGCGTCAGCCATTTTTTTTTTTGGGTTATCAGTTTGGTCCTGCGGTCTTCAGCGCGTGGACAACCGAGCGGATATGAACATATAATGTATATATAGATAAGTACGGGATGTCTGTTACCGTGAGACCTAAGGTAACAGACGGAAGGGGGTTAGGAAATAAGGTACTGTACTTCGTGCAATGTACACAAGAAATGATTTTCTCACCGCCGGTCAAGCAGGCTCACAAGACCGATCGTACTGACGGCTAAAGGTGTCTTGGCCGCAGTGAGAGGGAGCTGTGGAACATAAAATGGGTCGACCAGCGGATGCTGGGCGGCTCCTCCAGCGGTTGCTGGGTGCGTCTTGGGTGGCACCTCCAGCTGATGCTGGGCGGCTCCTCCAGCGGTTGCTAGGTACTTCTAGGGCAGCTCATCCAGCGGCTGCTGGGTACTTCTGGGAGGCTCCTCTAGCGGGTGCTAGGTACTTCTAGGGCAGCTCGTCCAGCGGTTGCTGGGTACTTCTGGGCGGCTCCTCTAGTGGATGCTAGGTACTTCTAGGTAGGTAGGTGGTGACTTGGAGATGAGTGAAACTCGACGACTTGTTGGTAAGTAACTTTTTTTTGCGTATAAACACTAATACTATTACTAATACACAAATACTAATACATTTGTGTGTCGTCGGTGTTAGTGCTTGACGCAGCATCTTGAATCTAGGGCGCTTTGTTTAATAACACTAATAATATTTTATACATGTGTGTCGTCAGTGTTAACTTCGACGCAGCATATTTATCTAGGGCGCTTGATGGTTGGACGCTGCAATGCATAACTATGTCAAATGAATTCAATTTACGGAGTAATAAATTGAAGTGTGTACTTCGGATAAGCTAATGTTCGTAGTTGAGTATGAACATTCATGTTCAATGATTGAACATTCTGGGGACTCTCAGGGTAAAGACTGTAGTTGATATAATTCGATTGACTCGCCTAACATTGTAGGTCTCTTGTTAACAGACTTAGATCTAGGTTTTTAATAGGAATATTGTTGACAGGGTTATTACTTATTTCTATTTTTTGTCGCTGATTGGACGTTTAGGTACATGATTCCAAGGCAACTGGGTTTGTATGACCCTTGGTGGACTGGCTGGCTGACTGCTTGGCCGTGGCTCCCGTCTGCAGCTGCATCTGGTCCGCGCTCTCAACCATCTCCCCATATGTGGACCGCAATAAAATATTGATATCACTAAAATTAACAGTAGTCGTACTAATGCTGATACAATGCTAACTGTGTAAGTATGGTTAGCTATTTGATTCCATACAGTTCTATCTAGTTCTGTTTGTAATGATCGTTCTGATTTGGCTATGTGTTCAAGAATGTCATTTGAGCTATCTACTACGTCGTCTCTAGTTATGTTAAAAATGGTTCTAGTAGAATTGTAAGTATTTATGATAAAATCTATAGGTTTTAAATATGACGCTATCGCGATTCCTGCAGAAATTGTTCTTTTGGCGGAAAGTATGATGTTAGCTGTTTTTAAGATACAGTTGTCGTTGATTTTAATGACACCAACATCTCGCAGCTCTACTTCTTCTCTTTGTCCATCACAAATTACTGATGCCGTAGCGTAATCTTTGGCAAGGAATTGCCATGTGTTTTGAATGTATAGTTGTTTCCATAGTATGTTATTAGGTATGTGAAACGTCTGTATGTTACATTTTGTTTGTGTTTGGTTCTTAACGATTTGATCAACAATGCAATTTTGACCTAATTGCATGTTCTTCATCCCACTAGGAAAACAAATAAAATGAGAGTATCTCTATAAGCAACTTATAAATTATTCATGATTTAGTTCAAAGTATAGTTCATTGTTGTACACGCTTTCTGAATTTCTATAATGCGGAATGATTGATCAATGTTTTTAGCTGGTATTGCAGTGACGTGCATTAGTATGTATTCAGCTGTATCTTGTATTGGAAAGTATGTATATACTTGTATGTGTGTATCATTTTCAGCTATGATTGTTTCTAGTAGTTGTTCTTGGACGATTTTCAAGTTCACGGTAGTTTTTTGTCTGCTGATGTAATTATATCACTGACGTTCTTAGGTGTTAGTATGTTGTAAACCGTTGCTTTAGTTAAATAGATTTCTAACAATCCTGTGTAGTAATTTATGATTCCTTGTATGTATTTGTCTGCTACTTGGTGTGTTTCCAATTTTTAATGTTGGCATGGTTGTAGTCGATCTCCGTATTTGCATTGCTGTTTTTATGTATGTAGTCTATAACTTGATTTTGTTTTATGTGAAATTTTTCTAGTTTTTGTGTTATGCTCATTTCGGTGTTGTTGACTTGTGAAATAGTTGATAACATAAACTTAGTCTGATGATTTGCAGCCTCTATTAATTTTTCCTGATTCTTATTGAGTGAATCAATGTCTCGATAAACTTCATCGTTTACACCAAATACTGATGTTAGTAGTTGTCCTAATAACCCTCTCTTCCGTCTGGTTTTGTTAATTTCTGTCAAATACTCTTTATTTCTTTCAAATTTAGGTTCTTTTTCCTTTTCGGTGTTGAAATTGTCTACAGTATGTTTCCTTCACATACAGTTTTGATTTGTCTCATTATTTATCAAATTGTGATGTTACTGATTTTATTTTCACGAGGTCTTGGGTAAAGAGTGCTCTTGTAAATGTTGTTTCTTTGATTAACACTCCTCGATCGACACCTGCTGTTCCTATTTGTTCGACATAGAAGCCTGGCTGAACACTTTCAACGTGTATTCTGATGTTGCTGTATTAGTTAGTTGTAGACTCATCAGTAATACAATGAGTAATTTTGACCATTTTGTAGACTTAGGAGCTCTGGGTTTGTTGTTTCTTAGGCTGACAACATTTGATTGTACTGTTGTAGATGGTTCGGTACCTCCGCAGCTGTGGATTTTAGTGGTAGTGGTACTAAAGTGTGAATAGATCATTTCAGAGTTGAACCCGTTGATTTTTGAAGAGTGACAACTCTAATTAATCCACCATCACCTGGGTGAATCTCCTTTACTTTTTCCAGTGGCCATTTACTAGATTATTGGAACATTGGTACTTATGAAAGATGAGAACATAACTCATGTTCTCATCTTTCATAAGTACCAATGTTCCAATAGTCAAATTTTATTTTTCTGTCTTTGACTTGTATCTCTGTTGTAGTTGGTGTAAGTAATCTTTAGTCCAGCTTTTCCAGAAATCTTTTTTCATTCTTTGAATTTATTTCCATCTGTTCAAAGTATCTGTGTTTAGGTTTGCCGTTGGATCTGGAACTCCTACAGCTTCTCGTCCGATTAGGAAGTGACTTGGTGTTAATATTACGTTATCATCAAGATTTTTACTTTGTGCACATAATGGTCTTGAATTCAGGCAAGCTTCGGTTTGATTTAGGAACGTATTAAGTTCTTCATAGGTAAGTGTTTGTTCACCTATTACTTGGCGCAAATGGTGCTTCATTGACTTTACTCCTGCTTCCCAGATTTCGCTGAAATGTAGGGATGATGGAGGAATGAAGTGCAATATTGGTCATATTGTTTTGGAAGTCATCGGATTGGGTAATTTCTAGGATTTCTTGGTATTTAAAAAATTAGAAAATTGGCAGCTCCTACGAAATTTGTCGCATTGTTACTGTACATGTGTAACACTGGATCTCTGCCTGACGTGAATCTTCGTAGCGCTGCGATGAACAATTCTGTTGATAGATCGCCCACTTGTTCTAGATGTATAGCTTATGTAGCTAGCCACACAAAAACTGCTGTATATCCTTTGTATGATTTGTGACCCCAAATCATACCTTCCTTCATCGTTCTAACTTGTATTGGACCTGCGTAGTCGATGCATGTGTGACTAAACGAAAATGACTCTGTCACTCTTGCTCTTGGTAACGTACCCATATTTTGCTGACTTGCAGCTGCTCTATATCGTATACATTTTACGCAACTTGTTATGTACTTCTTCACTATTCTTTTTTCCTCCAAGTTGCCAATACTTCTGTCGTATATAAGATAAAGTCAGACTATTACCTCCATGTAACGTTTTCAGATGGGCATCGTGTACTATTATTGTTGTTACGTGATGGTCGTGTGATAGTAAAATTGGGTGTTTTTGATCATAGGGAAGGTTTGAATTTTGTAGTCTTTCTCCAACTCGTACTAAACCTTCTGCATCAATGAATGGGTCTAAGCTTGCTAGTTTATCCCCTTTTTTCAGGGATAGGCCATTCTTGATAATTTCATATTCTTCTTTGAATATTTCTTGTTGCACTAGTATCAGTATTTGAGTGGTTGTTCTTTGGATTTCATCACAACTTAGTGGTTCTTAGTTTCTTATTTTGTTTCTGAATCAGACACAGTACGATAGCACTCGTATTATCTTCTGAAAACATGTCAATTTCTCCCATATTTTGTTTTATGGTTTAATGTTAATGTTTATGTGAAAACTGCGTTTAATTTCTTCACATATTTCTGGTATAGTTTTCGTGATAGGAATGCCGTTGTTTTGTAACCACTCGGGTCCATTCCACCATATCTCTAAGTGCTCTAGTTTGTTTGGTGCATTTCCTCTTGAAATTACGTCTGCTGAGTTTTGTGCAGAAACTACGTAGTTTCACTTTGCCTGAGGTAGCAGCCTTTGTATTTCCGACATCCTATTGGCCACGAAAGTTTTCCATCGCTCTGCCTCTCCTTTAATCCACCCGAGAGTGATCATTGAATCAGTCCAGCAGTATATTTTTTGGTCTGTAAACATTATGGTTTTGATTATTTTCTCCATTAATTGTGCAAGTAATAGTACTACACATAATTCTAATTTTGGTAAGGTTGTTTTTTGTTTTTTTCGGTGCTACTTTTGATTTTGCTTGTATAAGTGCAACCTTATAGGTACTTTTATTAACTTGCACCCGACAATATATTACTGCACCATTATTAGTGCCTTCTCCGATGCATCGCTAAAGCCGTGCAAATCTACTTTTGATTCAGGATTTTAATGACGCCATCTTGGAATAGCAATGTTTTCAATCGTCTTGAGTTGATCTTGAATTTCTGTCCATCTCTTGTTCATGCTTTCCTCTACAGGTTGTTCCCATTCTGAGCCATTTATCCATAGTACTTGGATAATTAACTTCATATTTATAATAACTGGTGCTTACCATCCAAGTGGATCAAATAGTTTTGCGACTTCTGACAGAATGATTCGTTTTGTTGGATTTTTTTCTTGTTTACTGTGATCTGAAAACAGAACGTATCTTCCAGTGGTGTCCATGAGACACCAAGTGATTTTCTAGTTTCATCTATTGGTATCTTCAACATATTAAAATTCTGAAAAATTACAAAATGTATTTAGTACACAAGAACAGGACAAAATGTTATATGCCACCTGTATCTTGATAATAAATAGTACCGAGTTTAAAAATGTACCGTATAATAAGATAGTAAGTTTATCATGTACTTATTTTAAGCGTTAACATATAAAGCGTATAAAATTGAACATACCATTATATTATAATGTAGGCTAGAGTTGTATTTAACTATGTACTCAATCATGAATATATTTATCGTAATATGAAATTAAACTGTAGTTAATTTCATTTTTTTATTGCGGTGCAGATGAGATGTAGTGACTATTAATAGTACTATAAGTATGTATCTATTGATTATTAGCACAATATATTCAGTATCTACTCAGATCTCCGATGTATTACTTGTCCTCCGAGTACCATCCTTACACGCTTGATGAAATTTCCTCGAAATCAGACCTTTGGACTCTCGGTTGAGTTGAACACAAGCGTCGAGTCGCTGTGGCGTAGGTAGTCGGGAAGCAGCGCTCGTGCTCTCTAACTAGTGGTCACCTTACCAGAGTTTGAATCTCGACAAATAAAAATATATATATTTTTGCTTTTTTATTACCTATATTTTGTTTTTTTGAACTATTAAACAAAATGTCAACGACTGAAGCGGTGGCCGGGGCTTGCGTGGTATGCAAAAAATACGTCATGGGAAAGAAGAAAATGCTCAAATGCGTAGTCTGCAGAAATGACTTTGATTTAACTTGTGCAAGAGTTTCGGTAACGCGTTATCAAATCATGACGAAAGACAGAAGAATTAACTGGTAATTCCCGAAGTGTCTAGAAGATAAAGATTAAGAACATTCCGCAAAATCAATTATACTACCTCTAGCACACCAACAAACTCAAGCAAACGACCACCACTTATGACCAGCTCACAAGACCAACATATCAAACCATCTGTTCAGACTAAATTATTAGGGAAATTCCAGAGTAAAGGTCTTAATAACTCACAAAGTGACAGTGAAGAGTATACTGAACAGTCGGTAGAGGTCGTCCCACGGGATAGTATGCCGGAACTCTCAAATTGTCAGAATCTAGCTAGAAGCTTGCTGGACTTATCCACAATGACCGACACTGACTTAAACGACTTAAAAAACGAAGTGATCTCATTAAAATACCAACTTCAAATAGCTCACACGGAAATAAATAACTTAAATTTGGAAAAAAACGACCTCAATAAGAAAATACATGAACAACAAAACATGATTGCACAATAAAAAAAATGTACAGGTACACCAAATCTAAACAAAAAACACAATTCAACCCCAACGACCGTTACTAAATACGGAACTACGGCTCATCCTGAATTTTTGCAGACAGCAGAACCTCAACACTCGAAGCAAGATTCAACAAGACAGCCTGAAATAGCTGCGGCCTGTGCATCAATTGACCAACCTATACCTGAAATCAAAGATGTAATATCTGCACCCAGTTTCAGTGTCCCACCTGCAAATAATACCAGTGAAGAGAATGCAGCTAAACTCCTTAAGCCAACACAAATCGTATCTAATGAAAGCAAATATGGATTTTGGGTACGCAACAATGTGTGGGACTGGCTTCATCTCTGATTCAGTCACGTGTGAACACGAACTACGAGAAATACGTGGTGACAGCTTTTATGAAGCCTGGCGCACACGCGGAAGAAGTCTTTTTGAGCTGTCAACATATTTCCATTGGACAAAGTGATAAGATCATTATCTGTGTTGGTGAAACTGACCAAAATCGAGTAAATCTTGTTTCAGAATTGTAATCTATTATTAAAAAGTATACTTTGAATACAGTCATAGTCATAAATGTGCTTATTAATAGATATCTTAATGAATTTAAGCTAAATAATGATTTTCAAATGTTGTGTAAAAAATTTACTATTTGTATCTACATTGGACAATATTGTGATAGAAATAAGGGGCACTATATCAATTCCTTAAAATATTTATGTCATAAAATTAATCATGTAATTGATTATGCTGATTATGAAAAACAAACTTATCTTATAGAAGACATAAGGGCTTGCAATGTAATAATAAAGCATTTAGCAATCGTAATTTTGTAAATAAAGAACACAAGTCAGCTGGTCCTCCAAATGAGAAAAAAGGAACCAATCCTTATTATTTCAAATCCGTTATTCAAGCCACGATACGAGACGAGATACCACAAACTAAACTAAAAAAAATAACTCTGCTGGACTATTTCCCTAAAGTAAACAACCCAAGAACAATAAAAAAGGCTGTAAATAACAATGTTCAGCAAACGTTTTTTCGTTAATAACGGAAACAACGTGTTAAATAACTTACACCAGAATATTGCAGGTCTCTTAAGTAAAAAAGAAGTAATTCAACTAGCACTACAAGATCTATTTGATAACGGAAAAAGTGTTGATGTATTGTGTTTTTGTGAGACTTTTATTAAGGCTGGTGAAGAATCGAATACATAAACTAATGGATTTACCTTAGCCGACTGGTATTCGAGGAAAAAAACAGCGCCGTGGTGGTGTAAGTATACTATGTAGAGAGAATATAGAATTCAAGAGAATATCATTTCTCAAAGATCTAAATAAAGAATTTTCATTTGAATCATGCGGTATTGAAATACCAATTTATAAATGCATAATTATATGTATATATAGAATACCAAATAGCAACCACAATGTATTCCTCAGTAATATAGAGACAGTGCAGATAAAATTAAAAAACAAGACTAGTGATTGCAGGATATTTAAATATTGATATTTTGAAGCCATCTGAGCCTCTAACTGAATTTCACAAAATAGCCCAGAATTATAATTTTAACATACATATCACTGTTCCAACTAATAATAATAAGTTTATTAACCAAATAAGGTGGATATACAATGATAGGCAGCGGCCCCACACTAGGCTCTAGGCCCGTGTCGTGGAAGCCTGGTCTGAATTCCATAACACAATTTAATTTAATGGAGGCATCCCTTCCTGGCAATAAACATTACTGATCTAATTTATAATGATGAAATAACAAAAATTAAAAAAAATATATATATATGTGATCTTAACTTAAGTGTCAACGTAAGGGGAAATGTATTGTGTATAAGGGTATGAGGGGGTGAGTATGTGTACGCATGTTTTGAAAAAGAAAGTGTGTGGGTGTATGTGTGTGTGTGTGTGTGTGTGTGTGTGTGTATGTGTGTGTATGTGTGTGTGTGTGAGTGTGTGTGAGGGTTTGTGTGTGTGTGTGTGTGTGTATTTTTTCACAGATAAATCAGGTCCTCTATGTCAGAGTAAGATCGCATAAATAGCCATCTTTGGACTAGTACACTCACTTGGGAGGTTCGCTCACTCTTTATAGCACAAACTTTCGATATTTTATTATAAATGCGTGGGAGTAGATGGCTTGGATGCCGTTTCGCATAGGCAGAGTTAGCAGTCGGTACTGGTATCCTATAAACACGCCTTTTCAACAACACTGCTAGTTCTTTAGAAGTCGACATTTCTTTGTGGACCGTGGTTACAGCTTTTAGGATAAATAACTGTCGCACCCGCAGAACTTCAGTCTCTTTGTACAGAGAGTCAGTCGAGTACCTAAAGGGTTTTCCTAACATTACCTTTAATACCGCTCGTTGGGCCCTTTCGAGCTCAATCAAAACAGTTTTAAATGCACCTCCCCAAGCTAGAATACCGAATGTTAAAATTGATTGGCAGAGCGAAAAATAAACCATAATAAGTGTATTTTTATCACAGGCGTATCGTAGCGCCTTCATAATGTAAATTATTTTCCTTACTCATCCTGACAACTTTTTGATGTGGTGCTTAAAAGTAAGAGTGTCGTTAATCTCTATTCCTAAATATTTGATATGATCTACTTGGTCGATGGATTCACAATTATTATTGCACGAGAAAGTATAACCCGACCAAAAACCACCACATGAGTGTAACTTGATGACTAGATCGTACTTAGGTTTAGACTGTCGAGTTTTGTAAAAAGTTATAAATTTAGTCTTTTTGGTGTTAAGTGTAAGCAAATTTCGATCCAGCCATGTAGCTACTTTATTGATGCCTGATTCTGATAGACTAACAACTTTCTCCCAGGATGAGTCACGAAAAATTACTGCTGTGTCGTCTGCATAGCAAATAATATCCGCTCTAGGGATGGTTAGGTCTAGAACATCATTCATATATATATACTGCGAAGAGGGTTGGGCCTAATATACTACCCTGAGGTACTCCGAAACTCACAAAAGATTCATCACCAATAATCGAACCCACTCTTAGACACTGTTTACGACATGTAAGGTAGCTAAGGAAGCATTTATGAGCTTGGCCTCGAATACCAATTGAGTCTAGTTTTTTCAAAAGAATTGGAATCTATACGGTATCAAAAGCTTTAGCGAGATCAAGAAAAACCCCTATACAACGCAAGTTTTGGTTGAGATGAGACCGTATTGGTGAGAAGCACTGTTGCGTCTTCGGCGGATCTGCCTCGCCTAAATCCAAATTGTCTGTCAGATAGAAAGTGGTTATTTTCAAGGTAGTCTACCAATCTCTTATTTACGACTTTTTCCAGCAATTTAGAAAAAACACTCTATAGATATAGATATCGGTCGATAGTTACTAGGGATATTTTTAGCGCCATCTTTGTGAATAGGAACTACTACTGCTAGCTTCCAACCATCTGGGAATTGACCACTTTCAATGCTAAGATTAATAATAAAAGTGAGTGGCTCTAGAATATTAGGTTTAATAAATTTTATTAAGTTAGTAGTGAAACCATCTATACCAGGAGCACTTTCAGACTTAAGGCCGGAAATAAGTCTATCGACTTCGAAACAATCTGTTGGTGGAATAAATAATGAGTTCAGAGGTGAGTTTGCGATTTTATAGAAGTGGCCAAAGAGTTCTCCGTTTCAGTTAGTTTATTTAGAATTTTAGCTGCGTGATCTTTGCCGACATTAGAAAAGTACTTATTACACTCATTAAGCCTTGAGATAGGATTGTCATGGTTTGCGATTAATTCTGACGGTTCAGTGCAAGACTTTACACTATCACAAATAGTATTTATAGTTTTCCACAACTTTTTTGGGTTGTTCTTATTTTTAAATTCATTCTTCTCATAATCAGTTTTAACACGTCTTAGTAATTCTTTATAAAAAATACGATATCTCTTGTATGTAGTTTGAATAATTTTGTTTCTAGGTTTTTCTTGCTTTCGTATGTAACAGGTCACGAATTTTCTGGCATTTAATAAGCCCCGGTGTAATCCAAGGCTTAATATTAAAACAGGAGCGACTAACAGTAACCATATGGCTGTGAACTGAGATTATAGAGGTGAGAATAGAATTAAACTCTTGAGTAGCCTGGTTTACCTCTGATTTGGATGTGATGGAGCTCCAATCAATTTCCTTTAGGTCACCAATGGTAGCAAAATAGTCTAATTTAAGTCGAGAACGGGTCTTTAATTTAGTAGATTTACCAGAACATTTCAAACCCATCAAACTTATGTCATGATCAGTAATGCCACTACTGCATACAACACCAATGGCCTCAAAACCGGCCTTGATAAATATGAGGTTAAGAACCGCTTTGCCTCGGGTTTGTAAAGTGATGGCAGGTATCAGTTGATGTTCTGCAGCCAGACAGAGGTAGTCGGTACATTGTTCACTCAATGGATCAGCCAGAAGGTCAATATTTATATCACCAGCCCAAACTATGTGCTTGTTTTTATGTAACATTAAAGCATTGTTAAAAGATAATAAAAAGTTGTCAATATGTTTAAAAGATGGAGACCGGTAAATACCATAAATCATAAACTGCTCTCCTAAACAAATTTCTAAGTGATTGCAATCCTCAATATTGGGTTCCGATATCTGACAGGACCATCCATCACATACGTAGGCTGTAACGCCACCGCTCTTGTTAACATACTTCTTTGTGCAATAAGAATTAAAGCCCTGAATTTGGGGAACAATTACGCCATTCTTCAACCAACACTCGGTAAGAATAATGACGTCAAATTGCAACCCAAGACGCTTTAAAGAGACCGCGAAAGAGTCAAAATTCTGCTGTAGACTTTTGATGTTGAATGTCATAATTTTTAGAATATGATCAGCTGTAAAATACTTTCCGCATGCTTGTAAGTTTTCTGTCGCATAGCACTTTATTTGAAACGAATTATCCAGATTGTCCATTAACTCCATCATCATGAAACATGGACTTTAGAAATACCTGTGTCGTACAGGCGAGAGAGTGATTTGATGCATTTACTATGCAATTTATTAGAAAACCTAAAAGATGCTATCATTAGTTTAAAGAACATGTCGAACAGCGCGCTGATATCTTCATCATTCATCTGTGAGGAACATGCGGTTGTTGGTACGTGTAGGTGTGTATGCGTGATGTATGTATGAGTTATGTGTAGAATGACAGTATTTACAAAACTAAAGTAATTATAATTACACGAAAAATTCAACGAAAAGGACATAAAGGCTAAGCAACTGGGCAAAACAGTAAAACAAGTTACTCGTTTGTATAAAAAACTTAAAGAAAAAATTTATAAATGTAAAGACTAAAATTAAAATTGGCTTTAAATTTTGATAAAAATAAAAATAAAGAGCAGATATCAGCATGAAGGAGCCACCGCCCTCACTGCCGCGGTTTAAGTCGCGATCGCGACTGACACGAATGCCTCGGCCGGATTGAGGTAACGGTCCAGGTCTGCTTGGCTGCGTATGGATATGGCTGGGCGTCCTTTGGATCTTCTTTACGGATAAGCACTGCTCCGTTCTTAGTCCAGTAGTATTTGAACCCGCATTGCCTCAATCTATTCCGCGATTCCAGAAATAACTGCCTGTTAGTTTTTGTAAGGCGCTCGTTGAAATAAATTTTACCTTGCGGCCCAGAAATTTCAAAGTCACTGGAAGAAATGTTACGCCTGGTCTTCGCAGCCTTAAGGAAAGCATCTCCTTTTGCGCGCCCGAAAAAACGCACGACAACCAGACGAGAGCGCTGACCATCCTTGCTACTGGATTTCGGTGGTTTAGGTCCAACGCGTTCCACCCAGTCTAAGTCACCATCCTGAAAGTCCACTCCAACCTTGCAGGCCGATACGAGAACTATATGAGTTAGATTTTCGTTTTGTACCTCAGGTATTCCGACTATTTCCAACTCATTCCTAAGGGATGACTGCATTTGGAATTGAATTGCAACTTCAAGTTTCCTCAGCCGTTCTTCAAGGCAAGTTCTCTCAGGCTGGGCTCCCTCGAGTCCCGTTATCCTATGAACAGATGCACATAATGATAGCTCGATTCCCTCCATCCTTTTACTACTTGTTTCCGTCACCTCTTTGAGCTGTTGTTTGACTTCGTTCAACGAGCATTCGAAACCATCCATTCTTTTGTTGCTTCGCTCTATTGACTCCTTGAACTGCTGTTTAAAATCGTTCATGTCTTGGCGTAGCAACCTAACTTCAGCCAGAATCATGGATACTTCGGACAAAGATTCGTCAAGGGAAAAAACGGTCTCTTTCTTGCTTCGCTGCGTGACATTTTCCCGTGCAGGAGTTATTAAGTTTGCCGACCTCACTGGGGTATTGGAATTATCCCGTTTACGTTCCTTACTACGGCAGGTTGGACAAATCCAGTCTGACCCAAAGTTGGCCGTAATCTCCGCTGCAGATAAGTTGACACAGAGTAGGTAAAAATTACGAGTGCAATTCGTGCATCTGATACTCGCATTAGTATCAACTGGGGCGCGGCATGCGTCGCACGTATCCGTCATCGTGAGATGTTTGTGGATAATTCTATTGATAGGAAATAGTAATCCTAACCTTGATTGTGATCCCAAGTGCAGTGACAGTGACAGAGATATACTTCCCCGTGAGTGCAAGCGAGACGGTGCAAAATATAGGCAGCACGTCTCACTGATCCTTACGTGATAAATGATAAGGTAATTATCACAATAACAACGATTCACCTGACGAAACTTTTTCACTTTATCGTAACTAAATGTTTAGGCCTTCATTTAAATGCAAGCAAAACACTGACAATCTGACTCTGTGATATCTTTTGAATATAAAAACTATAAGTTTAGACGAAAACGATGTTTATTCAGCGGATACCTCCAACCGAAAAAAAAAAAACAAAAAAATAAACAACTAGGCTAGTCTCGCGCCTGGATCAAAGATATATTCAAGCTTCTGAACTGGAACGGATTTGGTGTTACCATCAATGGCGAATACATCACTCACCTTCGATTTGCTGATGATATAGTCATCATGGCTGGAACCCTGGAAGACCTAAGCACAATGCTCAGTGACCTCAATATTGTTTCCCAACAGGTGGGTCTTAAAATGAACATGGGCAAGACGAACATCATGTCAAATACCCATTCGTGCCCATGCCGGTTTATGTTGGGAACGATATTATCGAAGCTGTTGATCACTATGTCTACTTGGATCAGACGATCCAATTGGGTAGATCTAACATCGACAAAGAGGTCAACCGACGAATCCAACTCGGATGGGCAGAATTCGGGAAATTACGTCACAGGTACCGCAGAGCCTCAAGACGAAAGTTTATAATCAGTGCGTGTTGCCAGTGATGACATACGGCACTGAGACGTGGTCGCTTACTATCATCAAAAGCGTGGTCTCATACAAAAGCTCAGAGTTGCGCAGCGTGCAATGGAGAGAGATATGCTATGTGTTTCACTACGTGATAGTCTCAGAGATGAGTAAATCCGTAGAAGAACGAAGGTTACCGACATAGCTCTCAGAGTTTGCAAGTTGAAGTGGCAACGGGCAGGCCATATAGTTTGCAGAACCGACAACCACTGGGGAATAAAGGTTCTCGAATGGCGACCACGAACAAGCAAGCGTAGTGTGGGGAGACCCCCACACGATAGACCGACGACATTGTAGCCATCGCAGGAAGTCGGTTGATGGAGGTGGCACAAGATCGCTCGTCATGGCGCTCTTTTTTTTCTCTTTTTTTGCCTATGTTCATCAGTGGACTTCTAAAGGCTGACATGATGATGATGATGATGATGATATATATAGTATAGTAGTACAGTATATATATATATAGATATAGATATATACTGTACTACTATACTGTATATATATACTGTATGTACTGGAAAAGTAACAACTAGAATTTAGGACATAACTGAGCAACATAATTATATGATCGTTTTTTTTGTCAATATCGTTCGATTGTCAAAATCAATTTTTCCTACACTACTCCAACCCTAGAAATATCACTCTGGCAGCTGTCTTGTCAATCAAGCTATGTTGTACAAACTATAGGTAACCATCGAAATGAGCCAATCTTTGAATGACAATGTAGGAATGACAGGTTATTTGAATTTAGAATTAATATAGACAAACTATCAAATGAGTATGATTATGATGAAAGAGGTTTGACATTGTCACAGGTGTACAAACAAATGCATACAGTCGGACTGACGGTTGTTTAGAAAGAAAACTGTTGTTTGAATTCAGTTGTGTGTGATTTTCGTATAGTTTTCCAAATATTACTACAGACAATTGACCAATTTTTAGACAGACTACTTTGCACACGAGTAATACTTTGTATTTTGAGCAAATTTTGAGGTTATGTTTTTGTGATCTTGTAATAACGCTCACGAGCGTTCCGAATCAACTGCCGTGAGCGCGATATCAGTGGCCCAATTACAGAACTTGGCTACAATCGGATTGTCACTTTTTCATAGCAAAATCGACTCTATCGCAAAGCATTATTGAATTTGACTGCTTGAAACTTGAACAACATTACGTAATCGCACTGCTGAATCGGTACGCAAATTAGCACTGTGATCGCTCACAGCGATATTATCGTGAATCGGAATGCACCCTCAATCTTACGTAGTATTTGTATACTCTTTGGTCTCAATCTCAATATTCTCAATTGTTTATGGTTATTCTTGGCGTCTTCGTCATTTTGCTTGTAATCTACAAAATTTAATGTAAAAATGTCGTATTGCGAAAACAATTATTAATATTCTGCGCTTGGCATTATTTATAAGACAAACAGTGTATTGCGTTGATCGCAAACGTTTGTTTAGCACCACAAACAAGATGGCAGATATAAAGGTAAGGAAGTGTACACACATTTGGCGGCATTTTGTTTGATCTTGTAACGGTCACGATCTTGTATTTAATAATATCCCATGCTACCATTGGAATCATGGCAGTAGTAACTCATATATTGATTTTAAGGGTAGTTTAAATTATTGATGTTACTCTTCCAGCCATTTAGAGTTAAACCTTGAAATACTTTACTAAGGTACCTAGTTGGGTTCCACTGTACTTTGCCGCCTCACGATTTAGGGGGGAAGGGGTAGAGGTTCAAACAACTGTACAAGCAACTGAAAAAAAGCAAACTAATAGCTTCTAGAGATATGTTTTTTTTGTATATATATATTTATATAGATATTTAAACAAAAAAACACAACCTACAACAAAAACCCTTACCGGGTATGATGTATTTAACCTTCTGACTAAATTAAGATCTGTCCTTCGATGTACATTAAGGCAAATAATAAATGAAATAAAATATATTTTGCAATTTTTTTCGTACATTTTGGATAAATTCGCCGGCTCTGCGCACCATAACCTACGGGGTACCCTACAAGTGCTAAAACATAGAATTTCAAGGCTAAAGAAAACTAACCACAAAGACGAAGGTGGGAGCTCACTATGCATTGCTTCATTCATATTTCAGAGGGGAGGGGGTTGGACCCTCCCTCCAAATGAGGGACAGAGACGTTTTAATAGTTTTTTCATAGGAATTCATTTTTTAAGACTAGTAGGAGTGTCCTATAATTGTGTGTACAATAGACATTCAGTTTGCTCCCATATTACCTCCCATGACCAAGTCTGATAGCCCATGAATTGGTTCTAAGTTGCAGTTAAAGACCTAACGTAGTGGAATTTAGGCCATGGGGGAGGGGGGATGTTGAATGCATCAAATATATTAACTACATCTAAAGATCAAATTATAAGTGGGAAGATTAGGTACCAGCTCCGTGCATGGACCATTAGGGCAATGCACACAATTCGGTACATAAAGTTTTATTTTTGTATTTATTTTATACTACCTTTCACCGACTTTGTTCGCGCTGATTACAGTTTATCGCGAAAAAAGGATACCATTTTCTTCTAGGATATTAAAAACCATAACAAAAGTATAGCACCAACTCTCTTTTGATGTTTTATGACAGACTTGTTATTATTTTGTTTCCATGCCAACTGTTCCTTACAGCGAATAAGCAACATTTTTCAGTTTTCCTGTGGAAACTTAC
Source organism: Alsophila aescularia (assembly GCA_946251855.1). Taxonomy (NCBI): domain Eukaryota; kingdom Metazoa; phylum Arthropoda; class Insecta; order Lepidoptera; family Geometridae; genus Alsophila; species Alsophila aescularia. The sequence goes on along the minus strand of OX276374.1, from coordinate 56,759,297 downwards.
AATTTTCCAGGATAAAAAGTATCCTATGTTTTATTCTAAAGCTATCCATAAGCTCTCCATTCCAAATTTCATCAAAATGCATCCAGTCTTTATCACTTGAAAGCACCCCAAACCAGGGCAGTCGCACTCCGCAACAAGTACATATATTATACCTAAACTTTGAGGCCGTAATATTGGGGTTCATTCAGTAGTGTCAAGCGTGCGCTTGATGAGTTGCGCGCCGTGTACTTAACGATAAAGTACCTACTTACGTAAACTTACATAAAGTTTTTGTCAATTTTTTTTTTTTTTTAATTAGGTATACCAAGGAGTAACCTAGAAGGTACTGCATAGCATTCGGTCTGACAAATCTCGTAAAATACCTACATACCGACATTTTATTACGTAGGTAGTCATTTCTTTTGCATTCATTATTAAGCATCGAAGTCAGACAGGACGTAGATAGCCATTTCTTTTGCATTCATTATTAAGCATCGAAGTCGGACAGGCACCTTTTATTCATCAAAGTGTAACCTATTATGATATAATCAAATAATGAGGTACTAGGTCTATTCTGATTAGAATGTCATTATATGTAGTTAATAGAACTATCAACATTTATAACAATAAGTAATAAAGTAATTCATTTTTATATAATTGTTTATTCGGTTACAATATCTAAGTCATATTATATCACAGAATAATTACTAGTACAAGTACCTAGTCATATCTTAATACAACCCTACCGAGTGTAAAAGTGACAGAGCGATTCGGAAACGATTAGAGCAATGGAAGCTGTCGCGCGTTGTGATACGGTACATTCTAGCCTGCACGCAATGGGTGAGCGCCTTCTAGGTAAATATAATTGAAAGCTTGCGCGCAGCGAGTTAAATTGCACATTATTGCGTTGTAGCGAGAGTTGCTATGTATTTAAATGACTCCGTTATCCTTCTGTACTTGTACTATTTTTTTATTCTGTGCCCAAACAAACAAACAGAAAATGTTTTACTTTTATAATTATATTGGGGTGGTTTTTTTCTGATAGTAAACTTTATTTTATAAAACTAATTTGAATATTTTGGCTTTCTATGCGGTAGTTGATTTTTAATATGTTCCAAACTTTTTATAACGATGACATCATAAAGTAGGCTGAATATGTAAGCCCTGAACTCAATGTATGTATGTGTATTGGACATTTGAGGGCGAAATTAGCGTTCTGAACCGTTTTCGATCACCGTTCGTTTTGCATGATTAGATGACAAGTTGACATAGGAAATTAATCAACCTTATTCCGTCAACCATAGAGCCGTTTTTCATTCGGCTTAGAAGGGATTGGTAGTGTCAAACATTGCAAAAAGGGCAAGAGTGTTGAAAATGTTCAAAGCGAATGGCTTGTTAAAAATGTACATTTCTTTTTTGTTTACGTACCGAATTGGCCTTCTCTGAAGTCAAAGAATTTATTGTAAGTAGGCAAAATAAAAGCACTTTTACAAGTCAAAATTAACATCTCATGAACAAGGAGAAATACATAAAATAGTATAAAAAGATCAAATCAATAAAATAAAGTAAGTATGCTTTGAGTTTGAAAAGGAAATTTCCCCTGAATGTGCCAACAGAGTTAAACCTCACACTGGAAAAGGAAATACCCTTCTGACTCTACCTGTGCTTCGAAAATACGCCCGTTAGAGAAGACACCACCAAGAAACTATGGCGATTTCATTTTTTCCATATATGTTAATGTTTTATAATTTTTTCAAATGTCATAATTTATAATAAAACATATCTATACTTCTAATAAAACTATAACAGGTCCAACTCTGTACATTGAAGATATTCAGTAAAAAAAAAATTGTGGCTGTTCTGTATTCCATACTGAAGCCAAAACTGTATTTTTTTTCATTTTTATTTGTTTGTCTGTATCTTGGCTAGACATCACGCCGAAACTACTGAATGAATTTAAATGAAACTTGGTATGATTTGAGTTCATACTCCGAGGTAGAACATAGGATACTTTTCATCCCGAAAAATTAAACAGTTCCTGCAGGATAGGGATTGAAAGTTATTTATAAAAACATGTACCACTCTGAAATTACTTGACGGATTTTGATGCACCTTGGCACAGTCATAGTTTATATGATAGGAGAAAATTGGGGATACTTTTTATCCCGAAAAAATAAAGGGTTCATGCGGGATAGGGGTCCAAATTCTGTTCATTGAAAATATTTCGTAATTTATTTTGGAGGCTGTTCTAAATTCGTACAGAAGCCATAACATTTATTTTTCTCTTTTTTCTTTTGTCTGTCTGTATCTTGGACGCGCATATAGTCGTAACTAATGAATGGTATCAAATGAAATTTGGCATGATTAGAGTTCATACTACGAGGTAGCAAATAGGATAATTTTCATCCCAAAAAGTTAAAGGTTTACCACAGGATAGGGGTTGAAAGTTATTTCAACGAATACTTATCACTTCATTAACATATGACAGCACCTTTCCTCCTTTCGGGACAAATCCTTGTCCATTGTAGCGGTAAGACTGTGGAATGCGTTGTCAATAGACTTAAAAAAGACAACTACTAAGGGTATGTTCAAGCGCCAAGTTCGCAACTTTCATGTCGAAAAGGTTCATCATTCCTTACATTTTTTAATTTTTTTCCTAGATGTAGTATGGATTCTTTACAAACTGTTTTTAATTATTTTTTTTATCTTTTTTTTCACCTGTCGTACATAATGATAAATGATAATATTATTATATATATATATATATATATTTTATATATTAGTGTATTACTTATAATATTCTTATGTATTGTGTAGTTTTAGTTTTATTTATTCTTAAAATTTTAGTTAATAGCTACCTATTTTTATTCACTTTACATAAAAAAAATTACAGCTAGCATTTTTCTTCCAGGTTGATTGGTAGAAAATGCTACTTAGCATTAAGTCCTCCTTGTACATTGTATTTGTGTGCTAAAGAATAAATAAGACAATGGTATGGTCGGGTAAATATAGCCTATGACACTCTTGCAATGAAGACTTAATCAATTGATACCGCACTTTTCAAAACCATACCAAGTTTTTTGTTTGAACACATAATCATTCTTTTGACTTGCCACAATCGGGTAAAAAAAATAGGCCATGACACTACATGAAGACAACTCAATTGATACCTCGCTTGTCAAACCTATGTAACTCTATATCTGAAGACAAATCGATTGACACATTGTTTGTCAAAATCAAGCCAATAGGGGCGACACTATGGTGGAACCTCCATATAACCACTTACATAGATACATACATACATATATAGACTGTTAAACTCATTACCCTGCCCTTGCTTTGCTGTAGTCGGGTAAAAATAGCATTTCTGAGATCCAATAATATATATTTTTGATAATCGTCTTTACTAAAATGACAGTAAAAGTTGCTTACCTTAATTGATACACCAATACTTGCACGGACATCTATGGTAGGCCATCATTTTTTTTGGCTAATTGCTAACACAAGCGTATGCAAACAAATCACATGTGGTTTTGGCCTGTTGACTAAATGTATGAAGGAAGCTTTCATTGAAACTGCGCTCTAACAAGCAAAATCCAAACCAAAATAAAAGTGTTATCTGTTTGTTTGGGGAGTTTTCACGCCAAAACGGCTGATCCAATTTAGAAACTTTGTGAAGGTATTGTACAATATAGAGTTAGACACCAACATAGGATACTGTTTTGTGCCGGAAAATGGTAAATTTCCACGGGAAAACTGGAAAATGTCGATCACTCGCTGTAAGGAATGGTTGCGGTGGAAACGAAATAATAACAAGTCTGTCAAAAAGCAACAAGAGCGTTGGTGCTATACTTTTGCATTGGTTTTTAATATCCTAGAAGAACTAAGGATGTTTGCTTTTTTTCGCGATTATCTGTAGTCGGCGCGGATGAAGTCGTGGGCGAAATCTAGTAATAATAAGTACATTTTTTTTTTTATTTAAAACGCTTTTACTACCATTTTTTAAATGAGTTTCTTTTTTGTTTCTTTTTTTATTTCATTTTCACTTTTTACAGTTTTTCATAAATATTGTTTATTGCACATTAAGTTCCTTTTTTTTATTGGATTGTTTGCTACCCTGAAAGTTTCAGCTGGGTAGCTAAATAAAACCTTTTAATTTAATATGGACAAATATGTTACTCTCGTCTACGCGCGTGTACTCTAGTCTAGTCTCTCTAGTCTAGTCTCTCTAGTTATTGTTTAAAAACTTTAACAGTGGTAGCAATTCGGACATCCCCTAAATTAAACTTAATATCATCAAATGTAATTTAAACCTTGTTGGCTGCGTAACAAGGTATTTTTTCCCCCTGGCATCTATTTCTCACTCACTAAACTATCACTAAAGCCTGTCAGCGTAAAATCAACTTTGTTTCCACGCGGCGAGTCCCGATTTGTCCAAACGCTGTCTCAGAACGTGTCCGAATTTATCCAAACGCTATAGACAGCGTGTTAAAAACCTGTTTTGATTACGTTATTTTAAGCGGTACAGCTTCAATTCACGTAAGTTTAGAATAGATGCCAGGTTTAAATTACATTTGACGAAATTTAGTCTAGTTTAGTTTAAGGAGTAAAATGATTGAATTGCTGGCAGTGTACCTAAATAAAATTATTATAAATACAGTTGCAAATTTTAAATAGCACCTTAGGACTAAACTAGCACATCCTATAAAGTTTATTAAGTAACATATGTAGATACCTAAATGTTATATTTCCTTGCCTAGCTCAGAAAACAATCTGCGAATGATAATACTAACAAATCCTAAATGTTCAATTTACAGGCAATGTTCAACAAAATGAACTCTGTGACGCAGAATGGCACCGGAGACGCTGCGCCTCCTGCCAAGGGCTCCAAGGGCAACATTGAGAAGATATATCAGAAGAAATCGCAGCTAGAGCACATCCTCCTCCGACCGGACACATATATTGGCTCCGTTGAAAGAGCCACGGAAAATATGTGGGTCTTTGACAAGTCTAAGGAATGTATGGTACAGCGAGAATTAACTTATGTGCCAGGTAAGATAAAAAAGAGTGTTTGAATACTGTGTAGCTTTATTGTTTTTTTTTATAGTATATTTCTTCCGCCGTCTGTAAAGATGTTGCGTTGCTGGCAGCGATGATGATGGCTGAAAGATTAGCTAAGCAAACCTCAAGGCCATCATAGTGTGGCCAGCAGTACAGTCATTGCGGACCAATGCTTGTATAGTGCTTTACTCAATGTGAGTAATTTTAAAAAAACTAGTGCACAAATTAAAAATGTATGTAACCCCCGAATAACAACAACAACAATAACAACAACAAATCAACAACAACAGCAAAAACAACAACAACAAAAACGAAAAGAACAACAACAACAAAAAACAACAACAATAATAGCTAAGGTTCGAATCCTGCAAGGTGCAATCATTTGTGTGATGAGCAGAAATGTTTGTTTCCGAGTCATGGATGTTATAATATTTGTATCTATGTATGTTTGTCCGTTATCTAGTGCCCATAGTACAGGGAAACCTTTTTTGGGGCTAGGTTTTTGGAGTGGAATTGTCCCGAATATATTATTATTATTTATTATTATTAAGGACCATCTCGATCACATCAGCTTTCGAACAGAAAAAAAACATCAAATTCGGGAGCTACGGCGCCGTTCTTTTCGCGTTCGGTGGTTAACAGAACCACAGAATAAATACTACGACAAAACACGACAATAATAGATTTTCAAAGGAAATTGAAAAACACGAAAATAATGAAATTCCATTCAACTTCGCTGGCGCCTATTTAAAAAGCGCGGCAAGATCGACTTTGCTCAAAGAAGGTTGTCGAAATAATGACCACATTACAAGCTTGTTTGAGTAAAGGGCTTTTCGCACACTGAATATACCGCCCTTATCACAAGCTGGTTAGCTGCATGATATTTTCTCTGAGGCCATGCGGCATGGGCTCTGCTTTTTGTTGTTTTTTTTTCCAAAGCAACATGTAAAATAAATAGCATACATCCTTCCTCATCATGGCTTTAAAGATTTTGGCATAGTTGTCCGTCTGACATCTTGTTCTTTTTTTAAGTTTGTGGTGCACACTGAAACTGTGTCTGTATTCGGAAATCCTAGTGCTGAAAGGAACGGAAGTTGTATGAATACATTTTTCTGAAGACGCTAACAACTTAATGAAAATCAATATTTTAATTTTCTCTGTCCTAACAAATAATATCTATACTATAATAAAACTGTAACTGGGCTACATCTGTATTTAAAATATTTTTGAAAATTATAATTGAGATAAACTTCAAAATCAATATGGAGGCCAAAAAGGTTAACTTTTTAATTTTTCACACGCACGCATCACGCTGAAACTACCAGTATTTGATGGATTTGATGCTACTTGGCACAATCATAGCTGATGTTATGGACTTTCATTTAGAATACTTATTATCCCGAAATAAACAAGGATTCCCGCAGGAAAAATATAGGGGTTGAAAGATATTTAAAAGAACACATATCACACTGAATCTACTGGATGGATTTTGATGTAACTTGGCACAGTCAAATTTTATATTCATCATTCATCATTTCAGCCTTTAGAAGTCCACTGTTGAACATAGGCCTCCTTCAAAAGTTTATATTGTCTATGTGTTAAAATTAAGGATACTTTTATCCCGAAAAAAATAAAGGATTCGTGCGGGATAGGGGTCCAAAGTTATGTTAATTTGAGAGTAAAAATATATATATATATATATATATATTTTTACATATATATATATATATATATATATATATATTATATATAATATTTTTTTAAATATAATATATATATATATATATTTTTTACTTTCAAATTAACATTATATATATATATATGAAACGGCACCGTAAGCGTAAAGTGGCGCAGTGGAAGCCTGATAGGCCCGTAACCTAAAGGTCCTTGGATCGAAATCACGCGCTTCTAGAATTGTTTTGCTCCATATTTATAAATGTTTACTTATTTTATGCGTTATTTTTTCATTTTTAAGGCTCCTGTAATTTCCTGAAGTGAACTGTCAAGATAGATAAATAGATAAATTCTTTATTGTACACACCACAAACAAAATCAAGTTTTGTTTGAAAACAACCAGATAAACATATACAGACGATCCCGCATTTGTTATATCATGGTATATTGATAATTTATAACACTTGCTCGACGATGCCAATGTTATAACCCATCATCCAAATCGTTACAATAAAATAGGTCTCTATAATTCCAATATTTCGAAATATTTAGAAAAAGCTCAATAACTGAAAACAATTCTGTCAATTTTCTTTGTATTTTTTTTTGACTGATTTGATAGTTTTACCTAAAGTGCATGTTTTCAAAGAAATAAATTATGCCCAACCCAACCACAATTTCTTCCGTGATGCTCTAAAATGAGGGTAGACGTCGTTGTGTTTTTCGAAAATATACATCAACACAACGCTCATGACGTCAGACTGTTGGCGTAGGGTAAGTTTACATCTACACAACGCTCATGACGTCAGACTGTGTTGGCGTAGGGTAAGTTTACATCTACACAACGCTCATGACGTCAGACTGTGTTGGCGTAGGTTAAGTTTACATCTACACAACGCTCATGACATCAGACTGTGTTGGCGTAGGGTAAGTTTTCAAATAAAAAAAAAACGATTCATTTATTATAAGAACTTCTAAGGAGTGGAATGCCCTGCCCTCGTCAGTGTTTCCGGTAAAATATAACCCTGGTGTGTTCAAGTCAAGAGTGAATAGGTATCTACTAGGCAAGCGTGCTACACCTTCGACCACATCATCACTTTCCATCAGGTCAAACGATTGCCTAGACCGTAATAAAAAAATAAAAATAAAAAGTAGAAAGCGAAAATGTGCATATACGCACGTATATATTCGGGATAATTCACACCAATAACCTAGCCCTAGATACCCTAGGAAACTAGGATACCCTGTGCTATTGGCACTAGACAACGAATAAACATACATAGATACGAATATTACATCCACGACTCGTAAACAATTATTTCTGCTCATCACACAAATGATTGCACGTTGCGGGACTCAAACCCACGACTCTTTGATTTCGTGGTAGGGTCTCTATCCACTAGACCAACCGGTCGTCAAAATTCGAAATCGTATTCTTCGAAAGTATAGGTACCTTTATCCAATATTTATGACATCACTTTCCGAGCTGTGATCGGGTATAGGAACTTTGGTCCTGGAATAACACGTATGAGTTACTTTTAAATGAAATTACGACGCGGGCAAAGCCGGTACAGCTAGTATGAAAATAAAAATGTTGATTCTCATGAAGTAGTAGCAACTCTTGAAAAAGTATTCATACAACGTTTGCTTTACGCATCAGAAATCATAAACATTTTAAAAAACAACATTAATCATGCTATAGTCTAAATAAAGTAAACTAATATATGTATGTAAAAGAACATTAATCATGCTATAGTCTAAATAAAGTAAACTAATATATGTATGTAAAAGAACATTAATCATGCTATAGTCTAAATAAAGTAAACTAATATATGTATGTAAAAGAACATTAATCATGCTATAGTCTAAATAAAGTAAAGAAATACATGTATGTAAAAAAGAAACATTAAATTTAAATCAATACTAGCTGCGTCCAGCGGTTTCACCCGCATCTCTCAGGAACCGTGCATTTTTACAGGATAAAAAGTAGCCTATGTGTTAATCCAGGGTATAAGCTACCTCCATACAAAATTTTATCCAAATCCGTCTAATGAAAAAGTAATCGACATACACACACCCACACACAAACACACACACACACACACGCACACACACACACACCCTACAAACTTTCGTCTTTATAATAGTGTGATTATTTTTGTGGGTGGTCAGCATTCAATAATTTAGTTCGCAGTTGGGTTTTTGTATTTTTATAATAATGTTACTTGTTATGATATTGATATTGTGTAAGTTGTGATCATATTAGCATTAAATAATATTATCATTTCTGTCTTTCCTCTAGGAGTTTTATGCTTGCAAGCTGCCACAAACTCTCTACAGTTATAAACCATTTACATATTTCAGGTTTATACAAAATATATGATGAAATCTTAGTAAATGCGGCTGACAACAAGCAGAGGGACAACAAGATGGACGTAATCAAAATTGACATTAACCAAGAACAGAACACAATATCAGTGTACAACAATGGATGCGGCATTCCCGTAGTCATGCACAAGGATGAGAAAATGTTCGTGCCCACCATGATCTTCGGACATCTACTGACTTCGTCTAACTACAACGACGAGGAAGAAAAAGTAACAGGCGGTAGAAACGGTTACGGTGCAAAATTGTGCAACATTTTCTCTACCAAGTTTACTGTCGAGACCGCCTCAAAACAGTATAAGAAACATTTCAAACAGACTTGGGGCGCCAACATGACGAAGGCCTCCGAACCTAAGGTTAAGGAAGCGGGAAAAGATGACGATTTTACAAAGGTGACTTTTAGCCCCGATTTGGCCAAGTTCAAGATGGAGAAGTTGGAAGATGACATTGTAGCGCTAATGTCGCGACGAGCCTACGACGTCGCCGCTTCCTCTTTAGGCGTGAAAGTATACCTGAACGGTGAAAGAATTAAGATTAACAAGTTTAAGGATTATGTAGATTTATACATAAAAGGGAAAGAGGATGAAAATGGGTCGCCATTGAAAGTAGTTTACGAAAAAGTAAATGACCGCTGGGAGGTCGCTTTGACACTTTCTGACAGAGGATTCCAGCAGGTATCCTTTGTCAACTCCATAGCTACAACGAAAGGTGGTAAGCACGTAGATACCGTAGCTGACAGTGTCGTGAAAAACATTCTTGAAGTACTAAAGAAGAAGAACAAGGGTGGTGTTAACATTAAGCCGTTCCAAGTGAAGAACCACATGTGGATCTTCATCAATTGTCTGATCGTAAACCCGACCTTTGACTCGCAGACGAAAGAAAACATGACTCTCCAGGCCAAGAGCTTTGGATCCAAATGTAATTTCTCTGAAAAATTCATAACGGCAGTGTCTAAATCGGGGTTAGTTGAGTCTGTACTGACCTGGGCCAAGTTTAAGGCGCAGACGGAGCTTGTTAAAGCGTCAGGAAAGAAACAGAGCAAATTGAAAGGTATTCCGAAATTAGAAGATGCTAACGATGCAGGCACGAAGAACGCCCATCTCTGCACCCTGATTCTTACTGAGGGAGACTCAGCCAAAACATTGGCTGTGTCGGGCCTTAGTGTGGTCGGCAGAGACCATTATGGTGTCTTCCCCCTAAAGGGTAAGCCTTTAAACGTGCGAGACGCATCACACAAGCAAGTCCTCGAGAACGTTGAAATCAACAACCTGATCAAAATCCTCGGTCTCCAATACAAAAAGAAATACAACACCGTCGATGATCTCAAGGCTCTCCGATACGGCAAAGTAATGATCATGGCCGATCAGGATCAAGACGGTTCTCATATCAAAGGATTGATCATCAACTTTGTACATCACAACTGGCCGGAGCTGCTGAAGCTTCCGTTCTTAGAAGAATTCATCACCCCCATCGTCAAAGCGACAAAGAAAGACAAAGAGATATCTTTCTACTCGCTACCGGAATTTGAAGAATGGAAGAATGAAACGGAGAACAACCACACATACAACATAAAGTACTACAAAGGTTTGGGTACCTCCACATCCAAGGAGGCTAAAGAATACTTCCAGAACATGGAACGGCATCGGATCAAGTTCAAGTATGCGGGACCCACTGATGACCACCACATTGAGCTGGCGTTCTCGAAGAAAGGTGCTGACCAACGTAAAGAATGGTTGACCAGTCATATGGACGAGGTGAAGCGAAGGAAGGAAATTGGTTTACCGGAAAGGTATTTGTACACAAAAGAAACTAAGGCGGTTACTTATTCGGATTTCGTCAATTTGGAGCTGGTGCTTTTTTCGAATGGTGACAACGTAAGGTGAGAAGTAAATTGTAATTGAAGTAGCTTGCCCAGTAACTGTTCTACAGTGCTCTTTAACTGGAATACAGAAATCCTCGCACACAACTGCTTGGTAGCTATTTCCGATTAAATCTTGCAGAAGAGACCTTAAACCTCATACCAAGCTTTTCCTATTGCCAGCTTTGTCCTTTCTACTTGTTTTTAGGTGACTACGTTTTTTTTATAAATTGTTGTCTTCTTTTCAGATCTATCCCCTCTATGATAGATGGCTTGAAGCCTGGGCAGCGTAAGGTGATCTTCACATGCATCAAGCGTAATGACAAACGTGAGGTCAAGGTTGCTCAGCTGGCTGGTTCAGTTGCGGAGCACTCTGCTTATCATCACGGTATGTTTTATTTGTAGACTACATAATGAGATGGACTAAAGAGGTTCAGTTGTAAACCCGATGGTGAATGCTCGTCTGCCTATAACTATTTCAATGTCACCTACAACTAAGCATGCAATAGTAGATTGTATGACAAGGGAGCATAATATTATTTTTACGGCAATGGTGCTATTTTGAATCCAGAGCAGAGTCAAGGATTCTAGAGTAAAATCCTGGGATTCAATATACGTCGTCTGAGGAAAAATAATTTTACGTCCAAGTGATACAATCTATTTTTCATCTTCCTCTATGAGAAAAAGTAATAAAAGGCACTTTAGATACTTTACAACTCATATATTTATTTTAAAATGTATTAAATAGACTAAAAATAAACATATTAAAATAAACTAGGTACTTAAGTTTAACTAAAAATCTAGACTTTGATTTATGGGGATTGATCTAGAATCGAGAGGCAGGAGATGGGGGGAGGAAGGGCTATCCCCTGGTACCCCTCCCCCCCGTGGAGACTCCTAGTTTATGAGATAATTCAGTTAAAACTTTACAAAAAAAAACAAGGATTTGGGAGGGGGGCGGGGTCGGTGGAGGGGGCGGGACAAGTGGAGAGGGCGGGACAAGTGGAGGTATCCTCCGGGGGAGGATACCTCTCGGAGGATACCCCCGCGAAGAGGTTGGAACAGCCGTAACACAGTTTGTTCAAAATTGTAAGCTTTTTTTTTTTTTTTTTTTGACGTGGGGAAAATGCCTTTACGCATTCCCGCCCGCTTCTGGGGGATGCGGACGGGTTATGTCGGACTCAGCAACGACTGTTGCTACTACCGACTAAAAACCCCACGGTGTTTCTTCGGGACGCCTACTGTCGGGACTACGGGGACGCTTGCGCACTCTTCCGCGGTAAACATTTCTACAGAGCGTGATTTCGATCCACGTACGTCTGGATCATGCACCCATGCATCTGTCCAACTGGGCCCGTGAGCCTCGAGTGGAGGTATCCTCCGGGGGGAGGATACCTCTCGGAGGATACCCCCGCGAAGAGGTTGGAACAGCCGTAACACAGTTTGTTCAAAATTGTAAGCTAACCTAACCTACCCTAGTTTTTGGGGCCATACGTAACAACCCGTCCAAGGCGACCAAATAACCGTAACACAGTTCAAAATCAGCTGTTTGGTCGCCTTCGGCGTAACCGTAAGTTAACTTTGGCCCCGTAAGTTTTCTTTGGCCCCGTAAGTTGACTTTGGCCCCGTAAGTTGACTTAACTTTTTTAATACGCCCAAAAGGCGCCGTCTGATGATGAGTTCGAGGAACTAACTTGGACTGCAGTATGCTACAGATCGATTGAGGTTTTTATTTTCGAACTTAGGTTCAAAGATGGCGCTGTTCATAACACAACGCTTAAGCCGGGCTATTGGTTGCACAATACGTTTATTTATAGACAGAGTTCACATTCTCAAAGTACACGAACAATTTATTTTAATGACACATTTATTAAGTTGCAATAAAAATGAAAAATTACATTAATCCTTGCTACCTAATATAATAAAGCAGAAAACTATTACAAGGTAAATGTATGGGCAGTATAAAAAGTAGTTTTGCTCGAACGCAGTGATAGCAACTTATGATTGCATTTTGAACATATTAACTAATAGGCTAATCTATATTTCGACCTAAGATTCACGCCAAAGTAACTTACACTTATCTCGGGTCGAACTTTAATACTTAAGCAATGCTTGGAAAATAGTTTTGACTTTACTATCTATTTAATTTAAATCTATAAGTACTCACAATACGCCTCTGAGGCTACCAGGATTCACAATTTAACGGTGGCGATAGATTTGCAGAAAATCTGATAGATTGAAAAAATGTGCACTGATTGGTCGATAGTATTCGATAGTGCATGTGCGTTTACAATTCTACGATTGGTGACGGGAAAATGTATTCGTTTTATTGTAAATTGAATACTCCGCTCACAATTTTATCTCTAAAGAAATCTCGCCGGATTTATAACAATCTGACAATAAAATTTTACAGTGACATGTATACTCTTTGTTAATAACCTCCAACTGGAATGCAGCAACACTTGCACACTAATATTGCCACATTGAGAGCATTCGCAACATTATTTATAAAAAAATACTCCCAATATCTTTACAGGTGAGCAGTCTTTGGCTATGACCATCGTCAACTTGGCCCAAAACTACGTCGGGTCCAATAACATCAACCTACTAGAGCCGCGCGGTCAGTTCGGTACGAGACTGAGTGGAGGCAAGGACTCGGCCAGCCCTCGATACATCTTCACTCTGATGTCCCCACTCACGAGGCTGATATTCCACCCTCATGATGACCCATTGCTAGTGGTAAATACAATAACGTGACTCACTGTAGCTCCGCAATGAATTCAGTACGAGAGTGAGTGGCGGCAAGGACTCGGCCAGCAACTTCACTCTGATGTCCCCACTCACGAGGCTGATATTCCACCCTCCCTCATGATGACGCATTGCTAGTGGTAAGTACAATAACGTGACTCACTGTAGCTCCACAATGAATTCAGTACGAGAGTGAGTGGCGGCAAGGACTCTGCCAGCCCTCAATACATCTTCACTCTGATGTCCCCATTCACGAGGCTGATATTCCACCCTCATGATGACCCGTTGCTAGTGGTAAATACAATAACGTGACTCACTGTAGCTCCGCAATGAATTCAGTACGAGAGTGAGTGGCGGCAAGGACTCGGCCAGCAACTTCACTCTGATGTCCCCACTCACGAGGCTGATATTCCACCCTCATGATGACCCATTGCTAGAGGTAAGTACAATAACGTGACTCACTGTAGCCCCACAATGAATTCAGTACAAGTTTGAGTGGCGGCAAGGACTCGGCCAGCCCTCGATACATCTTAATTCTGATGTTCCCACTCACGAGGCTGATATTCCACCCTCATGATGACCCATTGCTAGTGGTAAATACATAACGTGACTCACTGTAGCTTCGCAATGAATTCAGTACGAGAGTGAGTGGCGGCAAGGACTCGGCCAGCAACTTCACTCTGATGTCCCCACTTACGATGCTGATATTCCATCTTAATGATGACCAATTATATACTAGTAAATAATCATGTGTATTTCTGTCATTTTTCAGCACGAATTCGAAGACAATCAGAAAATAGAGCCAGTGTACTACCTTCCCATCATCCCCATGCTCCTAGTGAATGGAGCCGAAGGTATAGGCACAGGCTGGTCCACGAAGTTACCCAACTACAACCCTAGAGATATAGTGCAGAATATTCGGTGAGTGTCTACATTGTTTGATTTTTTAAAGTTTGTTCGGTTTCGATTCGCGCCTGCCCATTTCCTTAACATTTGCTACTTTCCTGCCTGTTTCCTTAACCCCTCATATGTCATTATATGTGTGCGTTTGGTACACCTGGGAGGAGAAAGGGGGGGGGGGGCACGTTTCGCTCACCTCTTTTCCGCTCCTGACCGTTTCACTCACATCCTTTCCGCTTCTGCCTGTGTCTCCACATAATCCGTTCCGTTTCGTTTCTGCTAATTTTGATCACTTCCGCTTCGCTCTCTACCCGTACGCTCACTTCTGTTACGCACCGATATCATCACATCACATCACATCACATCACATCACATCACATCACATCACATCACATCATCATCATCATGTCAGCCTTTAAGTCCACTGCTGAACATAGGCCTCCCAAAAGAGCGCCATGACGAGCGATCTTGTGCCACCTCCATTCAACGACTTCCTGCGATGGCTACAATGTCGTCGGTCCATCGTGTGGGGGGGTCTCCCCACACTTCGCTTGCTTGTTCGTGGTCGCTATTCGAGAACCTTCATTCCCGGTCGTCAACGGTTGTCGGTTCCGCGACTTATATGGCCTGCCCATTGCCACTTCAACCTGCAAACTCTGAGCTATGTCGGTAACCTTCATTCGTCTACGGATTTCCTCATTTCGGATTCTATCACGTAGTGAACCACCGAGCATAGCTCTCTCCATTGCGCGCTGCGCAATTCTGAGCTTGTGTATGAGACCAATAGTTAGCGACCACGTCTCAGTGCCGTATGTCATCACTGGCAACACGCACTGATTATAAACTTTCGTCTTGAGGCTCTGCGGTATCTGCGACGAGAAGATATGGCGTAATTTCCCGAACGCTTCATTTGACATGATGTTCGTCTTGCCCATGTTCATTTTAAGACCCACCTGTTGGGAAACAATATTGAGGTCACTGAGCATTGTGCTTAGGTCTTCCAGGGTTGCAGCCATGATGACTATATCATCAGCAAATCGAAGGTGAGTGATGTATTCGCCATTGATGTTAACACCAAATCCGTTCCAGTTCAGAAGCTTGAATATATCTTCCAGTGCAGAGGTGAACAGTTTCGGAGAAATAACGTCTCCCTGTCTCACCCCTTTTTGAAACTGGATAGAATTCGTGCTCTGATCCTAAAGACGAACTGTCAAGGTTGCCTTGCTGTACAAACACTTCAACACTTCGATATACCGGTAATCAATCTGGCACCGCTGTAATGACTGTAGCACTGCCCAGGTCTCGACTGAATCAAAGGCTTTCTCGTAGTCCACAAACGCTAGACATAGTGGCTGATTATACTCTTCGGTCTTCTGTATAACCTGCCGGAGCGTATGGATGTGGTCTACGGTGCTAAAGCCTTTCCGGAATCCAGCTTGTTCGGGAGGCTAAAAGTCGTCAAACCTACGAGACGGTTTGTAACTACTCTCGAAAACAGCTTATAGGCATGAGGGTTTTATCACCTTTCTTAAAGAACAAAACCACTACGCTCCTGTGCCACGCCTCTGGCGTAGTACCTTCGAGGATGACGGAGTTAAACAGCTTCTGAAGGACTTTAAGTACCGATGTTCCACCCGCTTTCAGTAGCTCTGTCGTTATTCCGTCCTCCCCTGGTGCCTTGTTGCTGTATAATAATTGTCCATAGAACTTCTCGAGCTCACTCAATATCTCTGGCTTCGACGAAACGATGCTGCCACTGTCGGTTTTCAGCTTCGTCAACAGGCTTTGCCCAATAGACAGATCTCTTGCGAACACTTTGGAGCCCTTGTTGCGCTCTATTGCGTTCTTAATACAAGTAATATTATAGGAACGCAAATCGTGTCGCATTGACTTGGAGATCTGTTTATTAAGCAACCTGTAACTCGACATATCCACTGAAGACTGCGGCCTCATCTCGCCCCGTTCTGCCATAAGTTTGAGTGTATGCTCAGATAGTTTCTGTGTTCTATTGTTGCGGGGGGTCTTAAAGAACTCCCCGACCGACCGCGTGAACAATTTCCACCAGCCCGTTGTTTAGTTCGTCCACTGTATCGCATTCGGTAAGGATTTGGAAGCGATTATGGAGCTCCAACTGGAAGCTCTCGGGGATTTGGATTTGGGCAGGATCATCACTACAGGGCAGAATAAAAAGAAAAGGCCCTAATAAACTACGGCAAACAGTCATAAATTAGTTCACCGATATGTTACACATACTAATTCTTTGCTTCACCCCACAGCCGCCTGCTTGACGGCGAAGAGCCTAAGCCCATGCACCCGTGGTACAAAAACTTCCGTGGCACAGTCGAGGGTTTCGGCGACAAGTACGTCATTTCCGGCGAGGCGGCTATTTTGCCGGGCGAAAAGATCGAAATCACGGAGCTTCCGGTCGGCGCGTGGACACAGAACTACAAGGAGAATGTACTGGAACCCATGCTTGGGACGGACAAAGTGAAGCCTGTCATCTCCGAGTACAGGGTATGTTGTTATCTTTTTGCTTAAAACTTAAATTGCGCGTCACGTCAGCAGACTAATTGCGCGTGCGGTGGTTAATAACAATGTTACAGGATGCCGCACTAGGTTAGTATTATCATTAGAAACGAGGTATTTACCAGGTATTTTATTTGTTTTGAGTTATAGAATACATGGTAAATATCCCGTTCGTAATGATAATACTAAAGCACGGCCCCGATACAGGAAGAAATTCGTACAATAACAGGCATGTCTCACTCGATGTACATGCGCGCGCGAATTTCTGTAACGCCGGCGTTACTCTATCCGTGGCCTGCCGCGAGATTGACTTAGTGTCACTGTCCACGGAGGCGTAGCTTCATAGACGCTTCAAAATACGCCAAACAGCTTGAGCAGCCTAGCGTACTGAACCCTGTCCACGAGGCGTATGACGTGTACGTTTTCAATCATTTGTGACAATGTCGTCTGACGACGAAGACTTTATTTTGGCATATTACTTTATTCGAAGTCGCCGGTTATTTTGGACGCATCCGTATAATCCGTATGATGAAAAAAACATCAACTGTAGACTGTTCATAGTGGCAAGAGAAGCGCGGCCTTTTCAGTTTTATCTTTTCTAGCATATTCAGCACGATTATTGTTGTACAAAAACGAATAATTTTCTAATATCTGAACAAATTTCGCAGCCGTTCCTGCCATTTTTACAAAAATTAACAGTGCTTTCGCTCTATGTACGCCCTGGCGTATGACATGCGGTACGGGAGGCGTCATGAAGCCTGCATGCAGCGACGCAAGCGCGACGTTGCCGCTCCGTCGACAGTTTCATAGTTTTGTATGTAAGCTGTGAGCAGGCGTACTCCAAGCGTATGACGAATACGCGTCTATGAAGCTATGCGTCCGTGGACAGTAGACTTTACGCGTTAGAAAGAGAGACGCATATAAAATGATACGCATCAAGGTCGTGCGAGCTGAATTGCACTTTATTGAGTGGCGGCAAGAGTCGCTTTTTATTTAATTGTCTTAGCGGAGTGAGCCTTCTGTACGTTAGTACTATTATTTCTTCTGTGACAATGACCCCTCACCTCTATCCCTCGCGCTTAATGTGTATTGCCGTTGCATTCGCATACACATTAATACGCGAGCGAAAGAAAAAGTAGTGAGGGGTCACGAATTTCTTCCTCTATTGTGACCGTGGTCAGTGACTATGACAGTTTAAAATGATAAAGCATTTTGCAACCTGCAGCTCTCGGTAGTGCTGCCAAAAAGTAATAAACCAATTTTGATGAGTTTTATATGAAACTAATCTGAAGGAAAAATAAAACTAATTGATTTACTTAAAAAACCTACTATTTGTTTGTTTGTCGTGTAAGATAGTGCCGGCCTCTGATGTCAGAGTTTGTCAAGCGACCCTAGGGCCTCTGACATAGCTTAACGACTGCTATTAATGTATGTAAATGTAAAGCAATCTCTATCGAAGACGAAGATATCTCCAATACAAAAAATACAAAATATCTTCTCTATCGAAGATATTTTGCTGGCGAGGGCGCTATTTTGAATCCAGAGCGGAGTGAAGGATTCTACTAGAATTCCTTTAATTAGAATTCCTTCTTTAGAATATTCTTTCTAGAATCCTGAACATAGCAAGGGATTCAATATACGTACTTTACACACTCTACTTTTCATCCCCCTTGAGAAAAATAAATAAAAGGCGGTAGATACTTTACAGCTCATATGTTTATTTACGAGCACAAATTAAAAATGTATAAATGTGTATTCATTACAGTGATCTCTGAAAGTCTTGAAAGAAAGAAAATACCTACTTTGCTCCCACTTTTCCAGGAACCATCAGTGTTTTTCGAATAGATAGGATGAAAAAGTCATTGGTGCCTAGGTTTTAAACCCGGTATCGTTAGATTCTAAATTGCACTATAGAACCGTTAGGCCACCATCACTCTTTACTCAAAAAAACTACTGAACCAATTTTGATGAATAATAAAAAAAATAAAAAAAAAAAACTGAAAAAATACTGCAACAATTTTGATGAAATATATTTAAAAAAACGATTTATTAAAATACATACTGAACCAATTTTGATGAATTTTATGTGGAACCGCAATTTCGTTGTGATTTCCAGGAATACAACACAGACACGACTGTGCGGTTCGTGGTGTCGCTGCTCCCCGGCAAGTTGGCGGAGGTGGAGGCGGAGGGCATCCACAAGGTCTTCAAGCTGCAGACCACCATATCCATGACCTGCATGAACGCATTTGACCACAACTGCTGTTTGAAGAAGTAAGTGTTTTTTAAACTAGCGACTTCCGGCTACGCACGGGTAGCTAAGGGTTTCTTAAACTAGCGACCTCCGGCTTTGCACGGGTAGCTAAGGTTTCTCTAAATATTTCTCTTTACAAAGTTTCGATTCTACCATGGTTTTGGTTGACTAATTTGAACAAAAAACGTCATCATCAGCATCAGCCTATGTCAGTCCACTGCTGGACATTGGCTTCGCCCGCGACTTCATCCGCGCGGATTACAGTTTATCACGAAAAAAGCAAACATCCTTAGTTCTTCTAGGATATTAAAAATCAATGCAAAAGTATAGCACCAACGTTCTTGATGCTATTTGACAGACTTGTTATTATTTCGTTTCCACGGCAACCTTTCCTTACAGCGACTTTACTTTACTTTAATCGTCATTTTACAGTTTTCCAGTGGAAACTTACCATTTTCCGTGATAAAAAGTATCCTATGTTAGTCTCTATATTGTACAGTACCTATTCACAAAGTTTCATCAAAATAGTATTAGCCGTTTTGGCGTGAAAGCTCCCCAAACAAACAACGTTTCACCTTTCTACAACATGTCACTAAATAGCCCTAAAGGTACGCATCAGGTTTGTTTCGATCAAGCATGTAAATTCATTTCTGAGTGCAATACGAGTACTTAAATATATTTAAAATTCAGAAATAAATGTAAAAATTAAAAATTGGCGACAACATTAATTGTTTGTTATCACGTAGCACCAAAAAAGTAGGTATGTACATACATAACTGCTCCATCTGCGGGTTCAGGTTGCTAGGCCTCTGCTCGCTTGCGCGCTTGTGGTACTACCCCGTTGAGTGGAAATTGTTCACCAATCCGAGTAGATGTGGGTCGAGCCAGACTATTCTCTCTTAGCAAGCTGTTACATCATAGCTAAAGAAAACACAAGGCATAAGAAACGACAAATTTATTATGTAACACTTGAAACTGATCACAAATCTAAATATCTGATATGGCATTTCAATATGGTCGGACTGTCTCGAGTCTGCCGCGGTGGGGGGCCGTGCTCGGCGTACCTGTGACAGAACTTGTTCGGCTGCCCGTCGGCCTCCTCTGGCACGATGGAGTACCACTCGCGGTACTCGGTACTCGCTCTCGCGGTCGTACAACCTCTCTTTGTCACCTTCAGGGAACTCCAAAAGCCTCGAGCGACTGAACGCCCGGTGCCTGCGCTCGCCTCTGAGGCTTCGGCTCTATCCTGTTCGTAATCTCCCGCGCCGTATTCGACACGCTTCACTTCATCCCGTTTTCTCCCGACTCATCGAAGAAAAGATTAACTTTTAACTTGTTTTCGACGTATTTTGACTTTGACATTCGACTACCACTGCGCAATGCGCAAGTTCTGTCATTCAGAGTTGTCAAATAGACTACAGTCCGACCAACTTATCTGTGAAATGGAGAATAAAAGAACTACAGCCGCCACAAATGAGGTTCTAATTTTCTTTATTTTTACCCGACTACGGCGAAGCAAGGGAACGGTAATGAGTTTAACAGTTTATTTATGTTTGTAAGCTTATCTATGTATGTGGTATGTGGACGTTCCAGCATAGCGTCGCCCCTGTTGGTCCGAATTTGACAAACGAGATGTCAATCGATTCGTCTTCAGGTATAGAGTGTCATAGGCTATATTTTTTATCCGACTACGGCGAAGCAAAAGAAGGGTTATGTGTTTAAACTAAAAACTTGGTCCAATTTTGACAAGCGAGGTATCAATTGATAAATAACATACGCCCATGTTACTCGCTGATAATGTAGCATAATACAGGTGAAAGTTTTTTTAAGTCAGTTCTGTATTTATTGAGTTTATCCATTACAAACAAACATTCATAAAACAAATCTAATCTTTTCTGTATATAATATTAGTGTAAACTAGTTGCACCTTCACGTGGATATTTTTCTGAGATATAAGTATCCCATGTGTTCTTACAGGACTTAAAAGTACCTACATAACAAATTTGATCAAAATTTAGTTCAGGCGTTAATAGTTTTTTTATTTATTCCATTCCAATATAAATTAAAATAAATTCATTAAATTATTATTAATTTAATTTTATTCTTGTTCAGAAGCTTATTGTATTAAATCCCCTTGGCCTATTTTTCTTTATATTATTATATATATATATATTGTACAGACTTTTTGTAGTTATTAATGATTATATTAAACTTTAGAGAAGTAACCGCTCCATCCGTAGTTTTCACGGTATTTCGCGAAAGTTTTGCATTTTTCCAGGGAAAAAGTAGCCTATGTTGACCTGAAATAGTGCAGCTTTCTATCAGAGAAAGAATTTTCATAATCGGTTTAGTAGTTCCAGAAAATACCTCCAAAAACAAACATTTGATGACATGTAAAAGTACATTATTATGTCTATTTAAAATAAATGCTTATGACTTTGACAAACAACTTCACCTCTTTATAATATCAGTATAGATTGGATTGGAACAAGATCTCTAAAGATAAATCCACTGGATAGATTTCATAATCCGCAAACATGCAAACAACTTCACCTCTTTATAATATTTGTATAGATTGGATTGGAACAAGATCTCTAAAGATAAATCCACTGGATAGATTTCATAATCCGCAAACATGCAAACAACTTCACCTCTTTATAATATTTGTATAGATTGGATTGGAACAAGATCTCTAAAGATAAATCCACTGGATAGATTTCATAATCCGCAAACATGCAAACAACTTCACCTCTTTATAATATTTGTATAGATTGGATTGGAACAAGATCTCTAAAGATAAATCCACTGGATAGATTTCATAATCCGCAAACATGCAAACAACTTCACCTCTTTATAATATTTGTATAGATTGGATTGGAACAAGATCTCTAAAGATAAATCCACTGGATAGATTTCATACTCCGCAAACATGCAAACAACTTTACCTCTTTATAGTCCATACCAATATATAAAAGTGAAATGTTGTCAGTTTGTTTGTTTGTTTGGGGAGCTTTCACGCGATAACGGCTAGACGGATTTTGATGAAATTTGGAATGGAGATAGAAACCATGGAATAAAACATAGGATACTTTTTATCCCGGAAAATTCTAAGTTTCCACGGGAAAACTGGGAAATGTTGATTACTCACTGTTAGGAACGCTTTCCATGGAAACGAAATAACAAGTCTGTCATTAAACATCTAGAGCGTTGGTGCTATACCTACTTTTGCATTGTTTTTTAATATCCTAGATGAACAATGAACATTGGATGCTATTTTTCGCGATGAACTGTAGTCCTCTTTTATAATATTAGTATAGATTGCAAAAAGAAGAATAAAGTTAAATCCACTGGATAGATTTCATAATCCGCAGACATACAAACAGCTTTACCTCTACAATATTAGTATAGATTGAAACAAGATCAACAAAGAAATTCGCTGGATCTGGTTAGATTTCATTATCCACAAACATACAAACAACTTCACCTCATTATAATATTACTATAGATTGAAACAAGATTAACTAAGATAAATCCACTGGATTGATTTCATAATCCGCTTACAATTTCCAGGTATGAAAAAGTAGAAGAGATCCTCCGTGAGTTCTACGACCTTCGCATGAAGTACTACGCGCGGCGCAAAGACTACCTGGAGGGCCAGTTGCAGGCTGAAGCCGACATGCTGTCTAACCGAGCGAGGTTCATTCTGGAGAAGTGTGACAAAGGGCTTACTGTTGAGAACAAGAAACGGAAGGCCATGGTCGAAGAGCTTATTAAGAGGGGTAAGCTAGTCAAAATCCATACTAATCTATATAACAATTAATGTTTTTTGTCTGTGCTCTATGTGTTTCCTAAACCATTGATAAGATTGTGATGAAACTTTGGTAGGGTCTTCTGATGAAGCCCACAAGGGTTAATGGGCAAAAAAACATCCATACAGAAAAAATAATACAAAAAACAAATGAACATCAGAAAAACAAATGAATGTTAGAAAAAAATACAAATATCTGAAAAAACAACTTAATTTCGGGATAAGTTAAATTTGACATCTGTCAATGTCAAAGTAACTGGTGTCAAAGTGACAGGCGTCAGCCCTAGGAGAGCAATAAGGGATTTTTTGAATTATTATTTATTATTATTTGTCAATGTTTTTGAACACCGGTGATGGGAGTGGCAAAGTTTGCAAGCCAGCGAAGCTGCGGGGCGCAGCTAGTATTATATAAGCGAAAGTAACTCTGTCTGTTTGTTTACTTTTCACAACTAAACGGTTGAAATGATATAGATATATTATTTAGATTGAATTGTAAATAATCCAATATAAATAATAGAAGTTGATTTTTGTATTCTGTCTGTTTGATTTTCTGCAGAAAAGACTGATTCGTTCTTGTTTTAGTACACATTACATACGTGAGGATGTTTGTTTGTCATATGAGGTAATGCTGGCGTCTAATGACAGTTGTAAACCCATGTCAGACACCCTCGGGCGGCTTGCTGCTATTAAACAATAACACCCGAGAGTGACAGCTATGTAAATCTATCCATTGGTACAGTGCCGAGAAACAGACTGAATCAATGGATTCTAATGCACACTATTATACCGCTTGCCTACCATCGCTTGGATGGACGATGGTACCTTTAATTGATCTACCTGTGCGAAGCCGGGCACATCGCTAGTGGGCTAATGAAACTGTTCTCACGCTTAGGATATGCTCCGGACCCCATCGCTGAATGGAAGAAACGTGCAAGCAAGATCCAGGGTCTCACTGCTTTGGAGGAGGAGGACACACCGGAGTCTGAGGATGAGCCGGAACCAGAAGCCGACAAAGGCAAGCCCGCTGACCCAGGTTAGTTAGTGTTTACTGGTATAACATGCTTGAAAATGCATGCATTTCTAATCTAAATTTTGAAGAAAATTTGCTTACAAATCACTTTAAAGCAAAGCTATGTTAAATTTATAAATTATTTATCTGTTGTCTGATAGTTCATAGAATCATAGACAATGCGGCTTGTCAAACAGGTCACCTCCTGAGTGGTTATAATAATGAAAATAAATAAATAAGAAAGTGGTTATAATAATAACTTCTATTTTGAACTCAAAATTTTTAAAGTCTAGAATAAACATAACAGTCAGACCTGTGAACAGGTTTTGGCTGAAGCGAAAACTTAAAAAAAAACTTCAATCATGTTGTACAATTTCTTTAAGTAAGTACTATTTTCAAACTTTAGTATGTACCTCATTCCTAAAAACACAATATGAACGACAAATTGACCATACATGGAGTCGGAGGGTAGACAATGAAACTTCTCGATCAATATAAACAAATCGTACAAGAATTGACCTGTCATCATCATCTTCATCAGCTTACATTGTGAACTCCACTGAGCAGCCGCCGCAGGCAAATCATCATTCCACCTAGGCCCCAAGTCTACTAAAACGATTGTTCATAGATTGAATGAATTGTGGAAATATTTTCGCTAAATTTAAAACTATTGACAAAATTATAGAAAATTTTAAATCAAATAAAAATTTGATTTAAAATTTTAATGAAAAAAGTTTTTATTTCCACAATTCACTAACAATCTATGAACAATAGTTTTATCAGAATTAGGGCCCTGGCTGGCGGGCGCCCTACGTTTGCCTAAACGCGGTCTCCACTCTAGAACTTGGTTTACCCTTAACGGTTGTCGGTCTTTTGTATTATTGTAAAAACATGTTTCAACAAGCGATGGTTAACATTTTTCAGAGAAAGCATTCCAGCAGTTGAAGGAGGTGAAGAAGTTCAACTACCTGCTCGGCATGTCCATGTGGATGCTGACCAAGGAGAAGAAGGACGAACTGCTCAAGCAGCGCGACCAGAAACTGGCGGAACTCGCCACCCTCAAGTAAGTTCAACTACCTGCTCGGTATGTCCAAGTGGATGCTGACCAAGGAGAAGGACGAACTGCTCAAGCAGCGCGACCAGACACTGGCGGAACTCCCCACCCTCCAGTAAGTTCAACTACCTGCTAGGCATGTCCAAGTGGATGCTGACCAAGGAGAATAAGGACGAACTGCTCAAGCAATGGGACCAGAAACTAAACTCTCCACCCTCAAGTAAGTTCAACTACCTGCTCGGCATGTCCATGTGGATGCTGACCAAGAAGCAGAAGAACGCACTGCTCAAGCAGTGGGACCAGAAAATGAACTCGCCACCCTCAAGTAAGTTTAACTACCTGCTCAGCATGTCCAAGTGGTTGCTGACCAAGTAGAATAAGGACGAACTGCTCAAGCAGTGGGATCAGAAACTGAACTCTTCACCCTCAAGTAAGTTCAACTACCTGCTCGGCATGTCCAAATGGATGCTGACCAAGGAGAAGAAGGACGAACTGCTCGAGCAGCGCGACCAGAAACTGGCGGAACTAGCCATCCTTAAACCCTTACCATAAAAATGCTTTGTCATCGGAACTGAACCAACATGTAAAAATGCAACTCCGTAGGGTAAGAGAAAGTGGTTCTAATTCAGATTGCAAGATTCCACCTAATCAAAAATACATGCATGCTTACATATATACACACATACGTGGTAAGTTAAATAATAAATAAAGCTTTTATAATATCTGGAAATAAAAACTTAAGTGGAACATTTCCGAAGCAATTATTTTTAATACCTTTCACTTAATACAAATTAATTATCGGGATATTGAACATACACGCAAAAATAGTAAATTACAACATTTTTTTATTCTATCTATTTAAAAGTGTACATTAGTGTTGCTACTTGAAATAAATACTTTGAATTGATTAAAAACCCACGTGTTATCTACAGAGCTAAAACGCCATCTTTGCTGTGGCGCGAAGACCTCGACGCTCTCCTCATCAAGCTGGAGGAAGTGGAGAAAAAAGAGAGAGATGAAGAGAACATCTCCAACAAGAAGAGTTCCAAGGCTATGGTGAGTAGAGATAACATACGATCCGGCAAACCTTATAATAGAGCTAAAAAAACATAAAGCTCAACATTAAGTTAATTAAAAAAAAAAAAACAAATAATAAAAATGTATTCCCCCAACCCTCATATTATTGCTAAGATAACTAATATGTATTCCCCCAACCCTCACATTATTGCTAAGATAACTAATATGTATTCCCCCAACCCTCACATTATTGCTAAGATAACTTAATATGTATCCCCCAACCCTCACATTATTGCTAAGATAACTAATATGTATTCCCCCAACCCTCACATTATTGCTAAGATAACTAATATGTATTCCCCCAACCCTCACATTATTGCTAAGATAACTAATATGTATTCCCCCAACCCTCACATTATTGCTAAGATAACTAATATGTATTCCCCCAACCCTCACATTATTGCTAAGATAACTAATATGTATTCCCCCAACCCTCACATTATTGCTAAGGTAACTAATATGTATTCCCCCAACCCTCACATTATTGCTAAGATAACTAATATGTATTCCCCCAACCCTCACATTATTGCTAAGGTAACTAATATGTATTCCCCCAACCCTCACATTATTGCTAAGATAACTAATTCGATCACATAGCTTTCAAACAGAAAAAAACGCAGTAAAATCGGTCCATTCGTTGGAATTTAAGATGCCACAGATAGACACACACACATATCCTTAACTTATAATTATTATTATTTATTACTTATTTTTGTTTTTGTGGTTAAAACAGAAGAAAAGCGATTGAGATCTTTGAACTCTCTAAAAATATGTCCATTTTGATTAGAGTAATTCGCAATTTTCGTCCACTCTAATACATCCGAGGCAAATTCGACTTTAAGGTTGTGAACCGATGTGTGAAAATACTATGCAGGTAAAAATGTGGTCATGGTCATACGCAATTGCGTGGTCAAAACTTCTCATGAGTAAACTATTTACCAGACTACGCAACGCCAAGGAAGGGTAATGTGTTTATCAGAGTATGTCTATTCCTTTGTGGCACTATATAAAACAAACGCGTGGATCGAATTTGATGATTCTTACGTCAATCGATTTGTCCTAATCTTGCGAGTGCTACTATATAGACATGACAGTAATCAAAATTCAATATGGCGACAACCAGACGCCATATAGTGAAAAAAAAAATGAAAGTCGACGAACTATGTTAAGAGGAATAGGTATTTGAAAATCCTCTAGGTTTTCCTTATTATTTATCATTTTGAATGAACATTTAGGATCTATAACGATTTAAAGTTGGTTAGCAACCATTCTCACTTAAATTGTCTCTTTTTAGTTTTATTTGCAGTCTGTTTTGTTAGCACTTTCGATTATGTCTTATTACAAATACTACGTCAATGCAAGGCCTTCATACAGGAACTCGCTACTAGTGCTGGCCTCTGGTGTCAGAGTTTGTCAAGCCGCCCGATGGCCTCTGACATGGCATAACGACTGCTATTAATCAATAACAGCCGGGACCGACAGCTTAACGTGCCCTCCGAAGCACGGAGCGATGGAAAACCGCACATAACTCAGAAAAGTCATTGGTGCGGAGCCTAGAATTTGAACCCGGTATCGTTGGATTCTAAATTGCACTATAGAACCGTTAGGCCACCATCATCAACGTCTCAATGTCAAATAAACAATCGAATAAGCAGTTATTATGCTATTCAATCTTATGCTATGAATCGAATAAATGCTATCTGATTGTTTATCTGAGCATTGAAAAATCGGACCTAAATACCAGACCAAACAGTCTAATATTTTTTCTTGATCTGTTATTAAATTAGCCCGTTTATCTGAGCATTGAGAAATCTGCCCTTAAGGTGCAATTGTGATATTTGTCAATTACAGCTCTATTACTCATCGTGGGTTCGTGAAAACTTATTTTGCGGCAATAAATAAGTTGTATCCAGAAATTACACCAACCAAAAAATCAAGGTGAAAGCTAGTAAAAGCACTTGCCAATAAACCAAAAACCAAGATGAAAAACAGCTTATTGACATTTGTAGCTAAACCAATATTATCTATAGGTGATCATTTTAAAAGAAATTTCTTGACACAAACTATTTCTTGGCGCAAAATTGGTTTCTAAAAATTCACGATGAGTAATTAAGCTGTAATTGACAAAAAATGCAAGAAAAATTTAATTTGGCGCGCTGAGCGAAACGTTGCACCTTTATCTATACTTATAATAAAACAATAGGTACGAAAAAGTGTACAATGAAGATAATTTAAAAAAAAATGGTCTAGGGTACTTAAATTAAGCTACTGAACAAAAATATATAATTTTTTCATGTCTTTCTGTTTGTTTGCTAGTTTGTCTGTATGTTTGTTCGCGTATCACGTAAAAACTACTGAACCGATTGCGATGCAGTTTTCACTGTTAGACATAAAAACTGGGGTACTTGGTACCTCAATCCAATAAGTAGAACGAGTACGAGCCGAGTACAGTAGTCGCAGCGAAACTTTATGGTTGTGAAGTTAGGATTTGTGAACGATTGTGCAGGTACAGCTGTGAGGATAATACATCATTAAAGTAAGAGTGAGATAGATTATGCGAAAAACGTAAGCGAGTGAGCGAGGCAGTTATACATGCTGTCTAGTCTTCACCTTTAACATTGGGATTGCGCCTGAAAAATAGTGACTTGCATACAAGACAACTTCCGAGACACAAACTTCCGCTGCGACTACTGTACAAACTTGAGTGTACGGGTTCTAATCTGCTAGTCTGTGCTGCGCTTGTCGCACAAGCAATCACGCTATTCGACGTGTCTAAAAATAAATTAATAGTCTGGGTGTTTTAGGGAGCGTAGACGAGGAGATTATTCACTTTTAAGTCGTTCTCCTTACTTGTGAACAAACTACGAATATTCGCAGCTGCCAAATAAAGATCAAGCACTTAAATGTTTACTACATACTATTCAAAATGCGATCACGCGACTATTTGTGGTGTGTGTGTGTGTGTGTGTGTGGTGTATCGCGTGGTACAAACCGTTCGTCATCAAAAGATTGCAAGCGATATTGTGCCATCCTATTTCCACACGCATTACCCCGTATCGCTTGCCTCTCTCCACGCAAACATTTACGTGTTACGCACACAAGCGTGTGTCAGCGCGCGTAGTCGATTAGTCATGTGTGTCCTGGCTTAGAACTATGGATAGCGGCTTTTTACATTTTATGATGATTAAGTTTAGTTACCTATTTGCCAATTAAAGAAGCCGTCTCCACTATAAGCGGGCCATGCGCGGAGTTTTTAAATTGCGCGGAGTTTTGGTGGAACACGAATCGGGCGAACTTAGTTCCTTATTTGTTTCTTTCATCGGAGAATTCAACAGTTGTTTCAAAAAGACATATCTGGACTTTCCTCTCTGAATCGATGTGGATATTTGTTTCTATTCTATGATTAAAAAAATGTTTTTTGAATTGTCTCCGCACGGCTGGTGCATTTAGCCAGCGTCAAGTAAGGAGAGTTGTATGTTTTTTTCACTAATCAGTCACAATGACTAGTCCCAGGTAGTCAAAAGTATAGTCAAGTCGCAGTCAAAGTCGCGATTCAGTAGAGCTTTACTGAAACTTCCTAGGGAGTTTCGGAGAGAACACGAAATGACAAGTGCTTTGAGTTTGGATCATTTGCCTACACTCGTGCACGTTAACGAACACCTATAAATATACTACCAATATTATAAACATTAACAATCGAAGGAACACAAGTTTGAGAGAGAGAAAAACAAAACCGCGCCGAAACTCCCAACAACTTGGTTAATTTGTTCGTGATGTATTAAACATTTGTTTTTGTATTGAACATGCTTCTCGCAGATGGAAAGGATGAAGAATGCCAAGGTAAAGTATAACATCATTATTACAACGCTGGTTTGTTCAATTAAAAGTTATCTCACTTGTCCAGCGCGCTTATGTCATAGCGCATAGTCGCATGACGCGTCCACAGGTTTTTAACTGGTTAAGTTTCTTATTAAGATTCTATTTTTGACTAGGCGAAGCGAGGTCTTCCAAATTGAACGAACTGCCAGTTGTATGTGTGTGTCCACAAATCTGGCGGGCCGGGACAAGACCACCATTTTTCTATTACTCTAAAAACAATTACATATCATATGTAAAGAGTACCAAAAGACACGTCCGCTCCTTACAAGAGAAAATGTAGACTGTCATTTTCATCGGCCTTCCTTACGTGCGTTATAAATCTACGGCTTGCGGTCTCTCTTTCTGATATTAGTCTTTCTCTTAGAAATAAGTCCACACTGCCAAAGATACGAGTGAAGCATAGCAAATGGCGGTTGCGTGAGTTGATAATTTGTGGTTGTTACACAATTTCATCACAAAAGACTATTTATTGTTTTTGATTTTCTGTAAGGACTTGGCAGAATTAACGCGACTAATAAGGACGAGAACTTGCTGCTATGTGCCGGCCGATCGGTATAACATGTTGTAAGTGTGTACGTGGGGCTTGTGCGTACGTGCGGATCGGCATATCTTGGGTGCTTCACTTTCGATTTGACGGTGTATTATCCGTATTTTTTTAAACATTCTTGTTAATAATTTGTTGTTTTCTACATTCCACAGAATGCAAATAACAAAAAGAACCGCAAGTCGATGTACGAGATCATGGCCTCTTCGAACGGGCGCCGCGTCGAGCCGAAGATATCTGAAGACCTGATCAAGAGGATCCAAGCGGCTGAAAAAGCCAAGACCAGGAAAGAGACCAAGAAGGAATATGATCCGGTAAGATAGTTATACGACTGAAAAAGCCGGATGGTTTGTGTGTTGTAATGTGATTGCAGTGCTTCAGTTTTTTTAATTTTGAATCGATTATGGACTTGGAGAGATGGTTAGTTGCGGTTTGGTTTGTTTGGATGAAATCGGAGCAGCCATTCCCAAGATTTTCAGGATTGATCACACTTTGTGATTGATTGTGGTATGAGGTAGTGATGGGCTCTGGTGACAGAGTTTGTCAGGCCACCCGAGGGCCTCTAGCTTAACAACGGTTATTTAACTCGTCCGCATGCAATCTTTACCACCCCCATCATCTCTTTAGGAATGAAATTTCAAAAACTGCCTCCTTATTTCATCCCTAGGGCTGACATCTATAACTTTGAATTCTATCATTTTGACACTTGCCACTTTGACATCTGACACTGACACCTGACACTTTGACATCTGTCACTTTGACACCTGCCACTTTACATCAGTCACTGACACTAAAGTGGAAAAAAACAGTTTCGTTTTTTTCATTAATCGGGACGAAAGGTACCCAATATCCTTTAATGTACCCCTGACAATGTGTGTGCAACATTTCATGATTATCAGTGGAGTAGTTAAAGCGTGAAAGCGTAAAAAACAAACAAAGTGAAAGCTGCATTTTATAGTATTAGTAGTAAAACTGCCGGGACAACAGTTTAACATGTCCTATAAAAGCACGGAGTAATGGAAATCCATACATGACTTTAGAAAAGTCATAGATGACCAGTATTGTTTGTTCTAACTTGCACTAGTATACCACACAAACTCGGCTACCGTTGCTTTTACTACCTGTGGTGGTATCACGGGCACTATTGCGGATAGAAACTTAGGATTTGTAGTCTAATGTTAAGATTCAATGGCAATCTTCGTACCTGTATATATGAGGTAAGACCCTCATATATACAGGTACGAAGATTGCCATGACTGTTTTAGGTCAAGGGTTTTCAAATTTTGACAAAAAATAACTGTATCTTGGGTTCTTTACCTGTCTTTGTCTGTCAAGGCCCGTTTTCTGAGGAACCCGTAGCGGTATCAAGTTGAAATTATTATATACTCAAGTCTGCAATCCCTTGGAGCTGTGAATTAAACAAACTTGTAAGTCAACGCAATCAAAAGATACGGCCGTTTATGTTGCATATTTCGACACTTGCAAGGGAATTAAAACCTGTAGGGTACTTACCGTTGACCTAGAATCATGGCAAGAAGCAAC
This sequence comes from Alsophila aescularia, assembly GCA_946251855.1. Taxonomy (NCBI): domain Eukaryota; kingdom Metazoa; phylum Arthropoda; class Insecta; order Lepidoptera; family Geometridae; genus Alsophila; species Alsophila aescularia. Next base: position 56,727,002 of record OX276374.1, on the reverse strand, counting down.
GTCTTACAAGTGAAGGCAAAAATTCGAAATCCGTAAATGTTTAGTTTTGTTTATTACGTACAAGTTTGTACGAGTCCGATTCGCAATTGGCCGTTTTTTTTTTCAATGTTGGCTAAATTAATCTTTTTTTCAATTTTGACCAAAATTAACTGGTTATTTCAGGAGGATCCAACAGGCGTGAGTCCAGCGAGCGGAGACAAGAAGCCCAAGTCTCGAGTGAAGAAGGAGAAGGCTGAAAAACCCGAGAAAGCAGACAAGCCGGAGAAAACTGACAAAGACAAGGACGGCTTGAAGCAGACTAAACTCATCTTCAAGAAAGAACCTAAGAAGGTAAACCAGTATTTTATTTTAATTAATATAACTAGCTGTGCCCGGCTTTGCCTGCTTGGTAATTTTTCTGGGATATAAGGAACCTATGTGTTTATTCCAGAACCAAAAGTACCAATATCATCAAACTTTGTTCAGACGTTAAATGGTTTTTAGTCAACAGAGGAGGGTTATGTGTTTGGGTTGTATTTTTGTTTGTTTGTACGTGTCTTAGGCGCATCCTTCAGCCGTTTGGCTTGATGTTAAATGAGGTATTATTGAAGTCGTATTCATCACGAGAGTGCTATTTAGGATATATGAAGTGTCAAGAAAATTAATATGGCGGCTTAGAACTGCCATATTGTATTTCCGATTTTACGAAACATGATCAAAAGTGCTCCCTCAGTGAAATCTTTTAAGAACAGACTTGATAAACATAATCAAAAAGTGCACTACATACACGCATCAGATTGACGCTGCTAGTGTATTATATAATAACAATAATAAAACGTATAGAGTGCTCAAAATGAAGGCCTTTAAAAGACCATTCCAAAAATATATAATTCTTTTACTTGTACAATTGTAATTTTCATTTAGCTTGTTACAAAATTTTCAATTTTAGATCATTGATGATAAATAAGTATCCAATGTTGCAATTGATGTTATATAATTATCCAATGTTGCAATTGATGTTATATAAGTATCCAATGTTGCAATTGATGATATATAAGTATCCAATGTTGCAATTGATGTTATATAAGTATCCAATGTTGCAATTGATGATATATAAGTATCCAATGTTGCAATTGATGTTATATAAGTATCCAATGTTGCAATTGATGTTATATAAGTATCCAATGTTGCAATTGATGATATATAAGTATCCAATGTTGCAATTGATGTTATATAAGTATCCAATGTTGCAATTGATGATATATAAGTATCCAATGTTGCAATTGATGATATATAAGTATCCAATGTTGCAATTGCAACTATTAAAGTAAAGTAAAATATGTAAGTAAATAAGAAACATTAAAATTATATTACTATTATTATTGCGGGCGGCGCGTCCGTCGCCTATCGCGGCTGAGACGCAAAAACCCGAGCATATGTTTGTGTCGTGCGTTCCGCTCCCCACACCTGCACATATGTTTGCGTCGTGCGTTCCGCTCCCCACACCTGCACATATGTTTGCGTCGTGCGTTCCGCTCCCCACACCTGCACATATGTTTGCGTCGTGCGTTCCGCTCCCCGCACCTGCACATATGTTTGCGTCGTGCGTTCCGCTCCCCGCACCTGCACATATGTTTGCGTCGTGCGTTCCGCTCCCCGCACCTGCACATATGTTTGCGTCGTGCGTTCCGCTCCCCGCACCTGCACATATGTTTGCGTCGTGCGTTCCGCTCCCCGCACCTGCACATATGTTTGCGTCGTGCGTTCCGCTCCCCACACCTGCACATATGTTTGCGTCGTGCGTTCCGCTCCCCACACCTGCACATATGTTTGCGTCGTGCGTTCCGCTCCCCACACCTGCACATATGTTTGCGTCGTGCGTTCCGCTCCCCACACCTGCACATATGTTTGCGTCGTGCGTTCCGCTCCCCACACCTGCACATATGTTTGCGTCGTGCGTTCCGCTCCCCACACCTGCACATATGTTTGCGTCGTGCGTTCCGCTCCCCACACCTGCACATATGTTTGCGTCGTGCGTTCCGCTCCCCACACCTGCACATATGTTTGCGTCGTGCGTTCCGCTCCCCACACCTGCACATATGTTTGCGTCGTGCGTTCCGCTCCCCACACCTGCACATCAGTCGGGTTAATTGTATTTTTATGATAAAAACTTTTTACTTGTTTATCAATTGTTCGACTTCTACTCATCGGATTGAGATACCAAGTAAGTCTGAACCTGAGCTATCCAACGGTAATACGGCATCGCAATCGGTTCAGTAGTTTTACGTGATGTGCGAACAAACAGACATAATAAGAAAAAAAAAACTTATTCAATAGCTTATTTGAAGGGCCCGGAGGACGAACTGTCCATGCAAACGTAATACCGAAAGCATTTATAATATAAGCATATTTCCACCATATTATGATATATTTTTTTTAATTATTTCCTTTGTATTTGCTGCTATAAGTATAGATTTACTTATACTCGTAGATAGGAAGATGCGTATTCTCTTAATTTGTGTGCATATGTTTTTTGTGTATGTTCTCGTATCTCCGGAATTAGTGAACCGATTTGGATGAAATTCTTACGAGATGCAATAAAGTTTGGTTTAGTTAATTTTTACTTTAACAAGCACAAATTAAAAATGTATATAATCCCAGACCCCTCCTCCCCATTATAGCTAAGAACCATCTTGATCACATCAGCTTTCAAACAGAAAAAAACGCATCCAAATCGGTCCATTCGTTTTGGAGCTACGATTCCACAGACAGTCACACAGATACATATATACAATGATACACATCCTAAACTTATAACTCTGCTTTCTTTTTAGTGTTCGGGGATTAATAATATAATGTTGTGGTTCCGCTTACAGAAGAAAATGACGTTCAGCGGCAGCAGCTCTGGCGAAAACTCGGACGTGTCCGACGTGGAGATGGTGGACGCGCCCGCGCCGAGGGAGCGGGCCAACGCGAGGAGGGCCGCCACCAAAGTGAGTGCTATAAACTTCAAATTGTATACACACATGATAATAAACAGTTTTTTTAAATTAGATTATATTGTAATCCGAGTTTATAGTCTATTTCACTCACATATAAAAACTTTAAAAGAACTGTCAAATGATAGCCTGCAGAGGATGTATTGTACATACAAACGTAATTCCAAAATCATTTGTAATTGAAGCATTTTTCCACTATATTTATTATATTATTCGGATAGTATTTATCTAGGAACCCAATTGTTTTTCTTTTTCAACCCTAAAATGAAATCAACAAATGAAATGAATGCGTTTTTTCTGTTGTTTGATGTATTTTGTGTGTAGGTCCTGTTTATTTTAGTATGTATTATTATTATTATTAGTATATATGTTTATATGTATGTATTTTTATATTATATATATATTTATTTTATTTTATATTTTGTACTTATGGTATTTATAAGTAATATTTATCGTATTTATATTCTAAAAATATAAATTTATTCTGTTCAGTAAATGTATACTTGCATATGCACACTATCGTTCATTAATGTTCATGTTCTCGCTTTCTAATCTAAGGTTGCCTGGAAGAGATCGCTGCTTAGTGATAAGGCCGCCGATTGTACTATTTTAAGTTCATTGTTAATGTGCCATAATTTAAGTTTCCTTAGTGCAATAAAGAGTTATCTATCTAGATAGATAGATAACTCTTTATTGCACTAAGGAAACTTAAAATATGGCACATTAACAATGAACTTAAAATAGTACAATACTAGTTACTTATTAATTATATACATTTCATAGATAGATAGATATCTATCTATGAAATGTATATAATTCCCTAACATTTCATAGCAGGTAAGAATTTTGAGACAAAAGAAAGAAAGGAAAACAGTAGGGAACCTAGATAAATTACTATCCCAATACGAATAATATCATATCATTTAATCGTATTCTAATATTATTAGACACCAAAAAAAAGAAAGTTAAAAAATAAATAAAAAGTGTTTATTAAATTATTGTGCCAAATTTCAGATTTGTAATGTAAACAGTTTCTGAATAAAATATCTGTGACGTACAGACGGACGCGACGGAACTATAAGGGTTACTAGTTTGACTACGGAACCCTAAAAAAAACTGGGCTGCAGTTTTTTTAAATTGTTTCACCGCCAAATCTAAAGTGAAGAACCCAAAATATGCCGATCCGCTCGTACGCGCAAGCTTCACGCACACACTTGCAACATGTTACGCCGATCGGCCGCCACGTCGCAGCAAAATTTAAATCGTTTTAATTCTGTCAAGTTCTCACGGAAAATGAAAAACATTTTGAAATCACCACATATTATCCACTCATGCACATCTACTTGCTAAGCTTCACTCGTTTATTTAGCGGTGTGAGTGATGTATAGACTTTTTTAAACCTACTTAGTGTTATCTATGTAACTATTTAATTATTTATTTATTTCGTCATCAATATAATGCACATTATAACATCGTAGAGATAATTAATACAAAAAGAACACTGGCCTAATGCCATTACAATTAAAGATGATAATAATAACAATATCTTAATAAAAAAAAAAAAAAAACATTACATTACAAATCATTAAAATAAAATTTCAGAACATATATTATTGAAATTTAAACATTTTAACATTGAAATTTAAAATAGCAATAATAATAATATACAAATTAAAATATCAACCTGTAAAATTAAAATTGATTAACTAATAAATAAAATATCAACCTGTAAAATTAAAATTGATTAACTAATAAATAAAATATCAACCTGTAAAATTAAAATTGATTAACTAACAAATAAAATATCAACCTGTAAAATTAAAATTGAGTAACTAATAAATAAAATAACAATCTGTAAAATTAAAATTGATTAACTAATAAATAAAATATCAACCTGTAAAATTTAAATTGATGAACTAATAAATAAAATCTAATCTATATTAAATCTATCTATGTTGTGTACAATAAAGTTTTTATCTATCTCTCTATCAGGTAAAGAAGTACAAGGACGGCGAGGAGTCTGAGTCGGACTCCGAGGTGGAACTTCTCGACAACAAGCTGGAGTCTGACTCCGAGAAGCCGCGCGCTTTCTCCGAGAGTGAGGACGAAGAGCTGGTGCCCAAGAAGAACCAGGGAAAGAAACTCTCTGAGATGGACTCCGGTAAGATATGCTTCTGTTCTTTGGTTCCATCCTTTTGAATAACTGTACTTATGAATTTCGAGAAACTAGGCCTAACTATCTTGGAGCAGCGGAGAACACATCATTATCATCAGCCTATGTTTGTCCACTGCTGGACATATGCCTCTCCTAATGCAAGACACTGAGCGCTATGTATGTTTATCCGTTTTCTAGTACTCATAGTACAGGGTTTCCTAGTTTTGGGCTAGGTAATTGTGGATTGTCCTGAATCTACTACACTAGACTACTATATATACTAGATATGAAACGGATATCCGGACCTATTCGGTCTAAACTTACTATACGGCCGGATATCGGATAGTAAGCGAGTATTCGGCCGGATACCGGATTTAGAAAAAAGTACGAAATATCAAATTTTGGTACTTTATTTAATCCACATAAAACATAATCACCTAGTTTTAATTTTTTATTATAAATATAGAAATTGTACTGCACTCGTGGTAAATCTCTTAGCATTATAAAAAAATTATATAATAACCTCAAACTACAGTAGCAAGTTTGCAATAACCTCAAGTGATCGTGTTTGCAATCAACTCAACAAGTCCATAAAACACTTGCTAATTTCGTACATGAACGAAAACCCGAATTCACCCGAGCCCGCTCGATCGTTCGTGCGCCACCTACGGCCGGCCTCAGGGTTGTTCGGTATTCCGGTATCCGGCTAAACAGCTATTCCTTTTCTATCTTTATTCTATACTATATAATAAAGCAGCAAGCATCAAAAACTGTACAACGAAGATAATTAAAAAATGGTCTAGGGGACTTAAAATGAGCTACTGAACAGGAATATAACGTTTAAAAAATGGTTTAAAATAAGCTACTGAACAAGAATGTAACGTTTAATAAATGGTTTGGGGGACTTAAAATGAGCTACTGAACAAGAATATAATAACATAAAAAAAATGTCCAGGGGACTTAAAATGAGCTACTGAACAGGAATATAACGTTTAAAAAATGGTTTAAAATAAGCTACTGAACAAGAATGTAACGTTTAATAAATGGTTTGGGGGACTTAAAATGAGCTACTGAACAAGAATATAATAACATAAAAAAAATGTCTAGGGGACTTAAAATGAGCTACTGAACACGAATATAACGTTTAAAAAATGGTTTAAAATGAGCTACTGAACAAGAATGTAACGTTTAATAAATGGTTTGGGGGACTTCAAATGAGCTACTAAACAAGAATATAATAACATAAAAAAAAATGTCTAGGGGACTTAAAATGAGCTACTGAAAAAGAATATAACGTTTAAAAAATGGCTTCTGTCTCTATGTTCTGGATGTATGTTCGCGCATCACGTAAAACATTGAAAACCGCATTTCAATCAGTCTAGTATTTATTACGTAAAAATACTAGACCGATTTAAATGTGGTTTTCAATGTTGGATAGCCTAGATTTTGACTTCAAATCTGGTGTACTTTGTATCTCAAACCGAGAAGTACGAATTTTGATAAAACCTTTGTATTTTGTAGTTTGTGCGTAGTGCAGTAATTATAGTCCTAGATAAACGCATAAGTTACTTTCAACCCAAACCGCGGGCACATTTTAAACCAATGTCTTAACCAAATGTATTCGCTTTCCAGACTGCCTATTCGACTCGCTAATAGAAGAAACCAAGAAAGAGACCAACTCCCACCCTGTGACCACAGTACTGTCGTCAAGTGAAGACGACGATTCCCCCCCTCCCGTCGAGAAAACACCCCCCAAAAAGAAAGCACCCCCCAAACAACGCAAGCTGTTGAACGCGGACAAGGCTAAAGAGGACAAGCCTAAGGAAGATAATAAGACTAAGAAGCGGCCGTTGAAAGAGCTGAGTCTAGACAGTGATGAGGATGACAGCATATTTGATAGTAAAAAGGTATGTTTGTGTAAAATTCCAAGTAATATAAAGCTCAGGATAATAAGTTAATTTAATAAACATAAAAATGTCATGATGAAATTTAGAACGGGCTGTCACAATTAAATGCATTTTGTGTCAGTACCTTAAACGTTGAGGAGTTCCCTAGTCAGGAACTAACCCTGAGTGCAGCAACCATGTCATGGTAAATCTTCAAACCGGCCATCAAAATAAAGTGCATATACAAAATTTCGTCTGTCTGTCTGAAGCTAATGGATGTCGATTCAGGTCATGCTTACCATAAAAATGCATTGTCATCGGAATTTAACCAACATTTTAAAATTCAACGCTGTTGGATAAGATGAAGTGGTTCTAATTCAGCTTGTAAGATTTGACCTAAACAAACTCTGTTGGATAAGATGAAGTGGTTCTAATTCAGCTTGTAAGATTTGACCTAAACAAACTCTGTTGGATAAGATAAAGTGGTTCTTATTCAGCTTGTAAGATTTGAATTAGAAGAATCCAGTCTTCTTTTTTATTATGATGGTTTATGCTAATAAAAACCTTCTACTGGCCTACTAGCACAATCTGCCTACTAGCAATCTGCCTACTAGCAATCTGCCTACTAGCAATCTGGCTACTAGCAATTTCGCCTATGTCAAGTATAATTTTATTATAAATATTGTCAAGTCACAGTCAATTGTCGAAGTCACGAATCAGTAAAATGGTGGTTGTTTAACTGAAACTTCCGAGGGAGTTTTGGAAAAATCACAAAATGCCATTTATTTATGTGTTTTATGCACATCCGTGCACATTAAGACCAGGCTCCAATATATTAGGGTTTTTTCCATAAATATACTGTGCCAGCCATAAACCTGATAAATGTGAAACTTAACATATATGTTTTTGAGATATTTATCTCTCCGTAATCAAGCCAAAAACGTGATTAACAGAATTTCATTCGATACTCGTTCTAATAAAAAAATACGTTATTTTCATTAATATTTTCATTTTTCTACTCAACGGCTTAAGTTTTATCTCTAAAATAAATCTCACAGCAACCTCACCTTGTTATGTCGGTAACATGATAGGAATAGTGCTTGTTGAGGGTAGAGCTACTTGCTAGAAGCCAGTAGGGTGGGAAAATGTATTAATGGAGCCTGGCCTTAACAAACACATAATGGTTAATATTCCAACAAAATTACACATGTACAATCGTAGAAACACAAGATTGAGAATAAAATTAAACTCAACAAAACAAATTCTTTTTTAAATCTCCAATGTACTAGTCGTGAGGGCGTTGCAGTCTTTGGCATAGCAGCATCCAGTATAGTTATGACGAAGTCGCTGTACCGGCTCATACACGTCATGTTGTAACATCATGTCGTGATAAGTTTGTTCAACAGAATGAAAGACAAAAAATTCTCCCCAAGTAAAATGTTTTAAATTATGTCCACCAATAATAATTGTCTTTCACGACAATATTAGGCGCATTCCACATAAAGCAAAATGCTAGCAATGTTAACTTTTTTAGCCCCCAATGTCGTACCACAAGCCCTCCGATGCTAGCACAAATAACAAACGTCAAACGTTCCACAATGCAAAATGTTAACATTTCTAGCTTCGGAAACTAGCATTGTCAGACCCATGTTGTTTTGTGGGTTCGAAATGCTACTTTTTGACAAGTGTCAACATTTAGCGGCAGAGCATGTAATTTTAAATAAAAAACATAGTTTAGCTTGGTTTTGCGGTATAAGTGTAAGATTTTTGATAATTCTTTTCATTTCCTAGTTTTAAATGACGGGATGAGGGAATGGTGGGAAGTGACATTTCTTTTAGCAGCTACACGTTTCACTTGTAGATGTCAACCGTGCTAACACTGCTGGGTTTTCGTAAGAGAAGCGCTGATTGAGCGCTAGTCATTCATGTCAACGCAAATGGTAATATAGCATTTATAGGTGGAACGCGGCGATTATATCGTTAACAAGAATTAAATCGTTGACATTACACACGTTTAATTACTATATTTTATAAATCTTTATTTATATTTTTTCTGAAGGAAGATTGTCAACGTAACCGCCAAGCGTTAATGCGCGCCATTTTACACCGAAATCCCAACGTCATAAAGTTCAACTTAGGTTGAAACCAGAACAAGTCGCTCGAAATACACATGACATCCTCTACGCCCGTCTTAACCGTTTTTTACTGAATCTTACAGAGGAACCCCAAGAACAATCCGAAAAAGAAGCAAAAAAAAAATAAGGCTATTAGCGACTCAGAGTCGGAATTAGAGATCGACGCCAGCAGCCCCCCGCCCCCCGCGCGCCCCCAGGCCCGCGCGCGCCCCCAGCCGAAGTACAAGTTCAGTGACGGGTCGGACAGCGACTAGCAGGACTAGCGGACCTTACGGGTGAGTCACATCACATTATCATCCTAGAGATTGACGCCAGCAGCTGTCAAGATCGTTGACAGTGGCCTGCCCCTTGTATCATGCTGGGCCCACGCGGTCTTTAAGCTTAAATTAGCTGACTGAAAGCATTGCCGATTACTACCTAGAAGTAGTACATTAGTAGGACGTAAATAATACAACAACTGCATAGAACAAGCCATTATATCCGAGACATATGAGGAATGAAGTCGAGGATCAAATGCCTTGTTTTATAAACAATTTATTCACTCTGCTTTTCAATTTAATTCTGAGGAAATTTGACAGTTCTATCTTGTCTTATTTAAATACTGCTAAGAAAAAACGAGAGCTTTCTCGGCACTTTTTTAAAAACTTTCTACATGAAACATTAGGCTCAGGTCGGAGACCATAGAGAATTAGAGAATTAAAACACTTTTATGCACTAGAGCATAATATGCAGTTTTAAGTCGCCTTTACTCAGCATAAACAAGAACTTAACGAGCATGAGAAGTGAATAAATATTTTTGGGTTAAAATAGGTATTATAATAATGATGTAGTGCAAAATGGAAAACATTGGCATTCTTTCAACGCGACGGTTTTAGACGGCGAGGGGGCTTTACATTTGACACTAGTTAAATAAAGTAACACATATAGTAATTAAGTATACATGTGTACCATGTATACTGACGACGGGGTCATTGACCGCCGCGGAGGTCAATGACCCTGCGGAGGATCGGGCGGAAGCCATTATTACCGAGGTCGATGACCCTGTTCACCGGGAACTTATGAAACCCCTTGCTTTGCAAAGTTTTTTAAAATCAGCTGTTAAAATGGTTCCTATTTTCACAAGTGTTTTATTCGTAAATTATATTGTTTGTTGATTTTGCTGATCTCTGTGATTGATTTAGTTTATTTAGAATTTAATATAATTGTTAATTTTATTATAATTAAATTGTGTATCTAATGTGTCAAACGTAGAACCTTACTTTGAAAAGATGCGCATATTTACAATTTGATCCTGTATTGTAATATCTGTTATTTTATAATTAATTAATTAGTAGAACATATGTATTTTTTTCGTTATATTAGCTAAAGTATTTAAAATAGGTATAACATACTGTTTACTTTGTTTCAGATCCAGCCCAGTGTTGTAAATTGAAATGTTCGGGTGAGAAAAGCTAACTGAGGCGAACACAAGAATCTAAGAAAACAAGACTTATTGGCATCAAACACCAATTTTGTACACAGTTTTAAATTTGACACGGTAGAAATTATTTTTATATCAATATCATTGACAGCGACTCGAAGGGGGTCTTCCGACTAGACGATACGATGAAGACATAAATTCTCCTTCTGGTTGGCATTGCAATTATCGGCGTTGGTAGTTTGCACTACCTTTACTCATTTGTATACAAGTAATTTTATGCATAGCTAGTTGCGCCCCGCGGTTTTGTCCGCGTGGACAATGATGATGGATTATGATGATAAAAAGTATCCCATGTGTCATACTATGTGTTATTCCTGTACCAAAAGATTTTATACCAAATTTCATCAAAATCCGTTCAGCCGTTTCAGCGCTGAACGGATTTTGATGCGTAACAAACATACAAACTTTAGCATCTAAACTTATTGTAAGTAATCAAATAAGCTAATTATAGTAATTAAAAAATAAGGTACTGTACAAGTTTTTGTTAATATCGTGGCTTTCTGTTTGTCTGTCTGTCTGTTCTCGCATCACGTAAAATCTACTGGACCGATTGCGATGCAGTTTTCACTGCTGGTATCTCAATCCGATGAGTAGAAGCCTAACAATCAATAAACAATTATTTGACGTCGGAACGAAATGAAATTTGGTATATGTATAGGTGCTTTTGGTTTTGTGATAACGCAAGATCCTTATATCCCAGAAAAATGACTACGCGGGCAAATCCTCGGGCACAGCTAGTTTATATACTCAGTGGGATTTTTACACGTTCACTGCTGACTTTTAAAAGCGAATCTAGCTTCGGGTGCTGACGATGACGTCACTGGGTTAAATTCAAGTCTAAAAACACGCTGGGCGTGTTTTGCCGCACTAGCGTCGCGCTTTTAAAATAACACATCGTATGTGTTATCAGCAGTGAAAGAGTTATCGCGCGGACTCAATTATCGGTGTCGTGTCGTCTATTTAAGATACCCCCAAACACGAGATCTACAGAATTAGGTAATTGATATAATTATTATAGCTCATAATTACTATAAGCGTCTACGCTCAAAATTTTGAGTTGTAAAGTTTTTGAAATTTTTCCACGAATATTGTAAATAGTACTAATAATATTTGAATTCGTCTTCTATAATTTTTCCTGTCTTTTGACTAATTCCTTAGTAAGTTTTTTCTGATTTATTTAAATTTAGTCAATTACAATGTTCGTTTATTTATTGACTTGCACAGAGGAAGCTGTACTATTTTTGATACAGCTCGATACTAACATGTGAGGTCTGAGCGTTTGTAGGACCATAGTTTTGAATAGTGACTAAGATTGTTATAATAACTTAGTACAAGAGCAGTTAAGTCGGTTCTAAGAAGTACCTTGAAAAAGTAGTATAGCTTATGTGTTAGTATTAACTTTGTGTCGTCGCTCTTTGTATTATTATTACTTATGCTTTAATTCCGTTTTATGTTTCTAAGCATACATGATTGAAGGCGCTATTATTTTTATGAAATTCGTACGAATTGTTTTTGACGTTCTGCCTGTTAATTTTATGTTTTTGTGCATTCATTGCCGTACAGAATTTGTAAAGCTATTACAAATTCTGTATTACTGAGGTGAGGTATCACAGGCCAATATCTTTTTTTTTAAAGTCCGGCAAATAATGTTTTAAAAAACCGGACAAGTAGAGAGTTCCGTACAATGAATATTGATAGATTAACCATATTATTAACAGTCAATTTGCATCTATTTTCTTAAATAAGTTTAAAAAAAAACATTTGATATATTACTTGGTACAGTTAGCACTTTTTTATTTAATTTTCTAATGTGCCCCCTTAATTTGACTCCATATTCAAAACGATTTAAAATGTATAAGCAATTTAAAATTATATTCCATTTATAATTTAATCCCTTGAGCTTGACACTTGTGCGATAATGCGTTGACGCAGGGAATAATTGTTTTATTGGGCGCTCGTGTATCTACTCAAAATGGTAATTTTTCAAATATACGAGTATGAAAAAGGATATTTATAAAATATTATTTTATAAGTTAAACCGTATGCGGCCTGTGAAACGACACCTTTTGTAGTAAAAAGTTAATTGTACAGTTTGTACTGTTACAATAATTTGTTAATTTTAATGTTAATTTGTCAGTTTTCGATATTCATATTAATTTGTAAATAAATTAAATACAAAAAAAAAAGTTTTTATTTTTGAGGTAGTTTACAGCTGCTACAGCGTTTTTTTTTCGAAAGTGAAGCGATTTGAACTGAAGGTAATATTAGGGCTGTTCTGGAATCATTTACTTCAATTAATGACACGGCATTGACCAGTTATAATAATTAATTAATAAGTGCACAAGTGAAATAAAATGAAGGTTACATTTACATGGCACAGTAAAAATCATAATCATGGTTGCAATAAAATTGCTTCATTGTGCATTGTGTGGTCTAAATTTAAAATACTCGTCAAATTATTTAGTTCGTCAAGCCTATATAAAATTAATGAATATTGTTAAAATGATGATTATTGAAAAAATAATATTCATAATTTTCTTGCTTGTTGTTTAAGGTAGTGCTGGCTCTGTCATCATGCCGCCCGAGGGTCTATTCTACATGGCCTAACATGCATAGATAATCTATACTAATATTTTATAGAGGTAAAGTTGGTGAGGTTGTAGGGGGTAATCTCTGGATCTACTGAACCAATTTTGAAAATTATTTTACCAACAGAAGCCACGTTATTTGTGAGAAAATGAGGAAATGTTTTAATTCTATAATGTTAAAATGACCACGCGTGCGAAACCGCGGGCATCAGCTAGTGTATATACCGGCTAACATGTAGCATAACGACTGCTATCAATCAATAACCGCCGGGACCGACAGCCTAATGTGTCCTCCGAAGCACGGAGCGATGGAAACCCGCAACTTAAAAGAGACTATAGATTAAAAAAAAGGACAAAACATTTGTCAGAAGTGGGATTCGAACCCACGCCCTCAGAGAGGACCAGAACACCCCAACCCGCTGTGCGGGCAAGTTGCCTTGAGTCTGGCGCCTTAGACCGCTCGGCCATCCTGACATTGTAGAGTGAGGCGAAATTGCGTGTAATATTAGATATCATCATCGTAATAATAAAATTCGATGATGATGTTGATTAGTGGTTTCATTATGAAATATGGAAATAGTAATCGACGAAGTCCCACTCCCATACAAACCAAGTTTAGTTTTTATTCGGAAACCGTTGTAGTTAGAATCGGCTGTGCCATACCAATATTTAAAGTTTTGCGTTTAAATCCATAGGTACTTATCTCTTTACAAAATTAGAGCAAGTTTTAGTGTATTCAGTAGGTAAACCAAACTAAACTTAAATTAGCTCAAACTTGTTCTGATCGAATCAAAATAAGTTCTAATTTAAACATTGTAATTTTTTAATAGAAATGAAAATAACTTTTCCATGAAATAGTGAATCACAATAGTGAAATAGTGGTCTACCGTTACATAAGTTATTAGAAAATAGAGGTTCTCAATGAAACATTTTTTTTTATTCTTATGACCTGGACTTCTGGAACGATTTGGATACTTATTTTTTTAATGTATAAAAACCCTTATAAATTTGATAAAAATCGGTTCAGTACTTTAGAGATTTCCACTCACTGTTGATAAATACCAAAAAAAAAGGAATGACAATCCATACACCAAGTTTCATCATGTGTATGGTAACAAACATACCTTTCGCTTTTATAATTTACATTATGCCTCTTTTTGCTCTTTTTATACGCTTTATATTAGCTTCACTTGTATGTTTGTAACCGACTCCTTGGTCGCTATTTTGACCCACTTTAAACGGTCAGATTTCGTTCAAATTTTGCACACCTGACAAAGATCGATGAGAATGAAATAATACGAAAGAAAAAAATAAAGAAAAATACAAAATAAATACTAGTTTAAAAAAACTAAAAAACACACTTTATATAGAAAACCAAACTAAAAAATAGACAAAAAAATTTAATAGTGTAAATAAGAAAAAAATGATTTATTTCAAAAAAAAAAAAAAAAAAAATTTTTCATTGATCGTTCCAGCCACAAAACATAATTCCAGTCACCGAGAAGTCATCTGCTTGCTTGAAGATTCCAGCACATCGACGGGTATCTGATCTTCCCAAGATCTTCCTTTTGCTAGTTTTGTTCGCCACTACTTACTTTGAAGTCTCTATTGGCACTAGACAGTCGAAATTTTGAATGTAAGCTCCCGAAATAAAATAAACTTACACGAGGTTCAGGAATTTTGAAAACTTTTGAAAATAAAAGGTCAGGCTCAGTTTTTCATAAAATATTAGGAAAGTTGTGATTTTTGATGAAATCTGAGCCTGACCATTTATTTTCGAAAATTTTGAATATTCGTTGTTCCGGCATTGGGCCATCTTATTCTTATCTTTCGATAGTACCTTTTTACACGACTGCCAAAAAAGGAGTGTGATGTTTTTAGCATTCATCATTGTGTTTGTATGTCTGTATGTATGTGAGTTTCTTTCTTCCACCATAACTTTGAAATGCCTGAACAGATTTATACGTATGGGGTATCGTTAGAATCCTGACATCCCCCGAGTAACACCGGATACATTTTTTTCTACTAAAGATATGACATGAAATTTCAATATTGCGACTACCAGCAAAGGAAGGGTTATGTGTTCAAATAAGAACTTGGCCGATTTTGACAAAAGAGGTATCTATCGATTTGTATTCATCGCAAGAGTAGGTATCATAGAATATTTATAACCCGACCGTAGTCGGACTCGACTTCAAGGATTACCTCCAGATAAAGGAATTTTTCATCGGTTAACAGCACAGACACGAAAGAAAAAAGTTGTCTACGCATTTTATTATGATAGCCGGTTTTAAGTTTTACAATGACATGGTTGCTGCGTTCAGGGTTAGGTCCTGACTACGGAACTCCACAACGGCTAACAGTACATATACGAAATGTTGTATACGCATTATTTTTTGTTCTTTCCCTTTCTAAGTTTCATCATGACATGGCTACTGGGCCCCAATTCTACTAAAACAATTGTAATGAATTATCAACAATTTTCACAAAATTTTCGCTTTTACCTCTTAAAACTGGTAGAAGCGATTTTTTTTGGGAAATTTTCAAAAAAAAATGTCTCCAAAAAGTAAAACTCCAAATTCAAAAAATTTCACAAATTTTTCGCTTCTACTACTTTTATGAGGTAAAAACGAAAATTTTACGAAAATTGTTGATAATTGTCATTACAATTGTTTTAGTAGAATTGGGGCCCTGCATAAAAGCTTTATGTTGTTTTTTTATTAATTTATTTTAACTAGGGTAACAATGCCATAATGACAAAAAGAAAAAATGCAAGTCTATGAACTATGTCAATGGAGTATCATTGAATATGTATTTGAAAATCATTAGGTTTCTATTATCATTTTTCATTGACGATTTAGGATCTATAACGATTTAAATTTCGCAGTCGGATTTTTTTCATCGTGCGTAAATTTTCTTGTTCAATTATTTTATATCCACTTGGACCAGTAAGTGGCGAATTCTATGGCATTAACAGTGCACTGACACAGTTCTTGGAGTGTGCAGCGGTAGGGACATGAAGGACACTCCAGCAAGTGTGGCATGGTTTGCACAGTGCGCCGCAGTCGCACTGCATTCTTGACTGGTCAATCATGCCCCACCGGCACAGGTTGCTCCTGCAGCGTCCAACCTGTGTACGGAGTCTGTTTAAGGCTTTCCACACTGGCCAAGGTTGTTAATGACCAGGTGGTAGCCCCTCCATTGGTGTTATGTAATCATCAGGTGGTTTATGCCTTGTGGTCCACAGGTTAAGTCGGGCATCTTTTAGTTCGCTTGGAGCAACAAGCGTTACTGTTCTCAGGAAACTGTGTTGGCTTTTTAGTCTGTTGGGGGAAGGTTGAACGTTACGTAGTGGGCGCCTGTTATCTGCTTCTTGTTTATATTTCTCAAAGGCTGCAGTAGAATCTCTGCGGACACTGGGTGGAGTGATTCCTGATAGAGGGTACAGAAGTGTCAGGGGAGTTGGTTTCAGACAACCTGACATAATGCGACAGGTCTCATTGAGCGCAGCGTCCACTTTCCTGACGTGGGCAGAACGATGCCACACTGGACATGCGTATTCCCCCGCAGAGAAGACCTGAGACCTGAGAGAGACTGAGACTGTGGAGAGACCTGATATTTGGAGTACCTGTGGAGAGACTCCATGTCGTACATGTAAAACGACGTAGCAGGTTAATCCTAGTTCCAACTTTAGCCTTGGTTTTATGTCAGTGAGCTTTAAAATTTAATATTCGGGCTAGTGTTACACCGAGATTGGTGGGCGTACAGTAGTGTTCAATATACCCTGCCATGAGCACTGCCACCCTGCCAGTGCTAAGTCATCCGCATATATGAACCTCTCTTTGGAGGGGGTCCTAGGTTGGTCGTTTGTGTAGATATTGAACAGTGTTGGTGCCAGAATACTACCCTGTCACTGTACCGATGTTTGCTGAAATCGACGATATAGTAGCAACTCGGCAAGAATCTTTACGAAATTTTGTCATTATTTCGACTTTAGACAAGTCTCTTGATGTTCACGGTATCGTAGGCCGCAGACAGATTGACAAAGACAACGCCAGTTTTCTTTGCCTCGTATCCGTCTTCGGTGTGTTCTGTTAGCCTCAAGATCTGGCCGGCGCAAGCCTTTCCCGGTCTGAAGTCTGCCTGCTCTGGAATTAATTTTGGTTCGATCTGAGACTGTAGACGGTTCAGCAGTAATCTCTCAAAGTATGGCAGAGTAGTGAGACGGGCCGGTAACTTTTTGGGTCTGAGGGTTGTTTTCCAGGTTTGAGGATAGCGACGATCTTAGATCTCATCCATAGTTTTGGAATGCGGTGGCTTTCAAGAGCGAAGTGCTAGAAGCCACGAGATAGCTACAGGGTCCTGCACTGCGATTACGTAATGTTGATCATGACGGTTTCAAGCCGTGAAATTCAATAATGCTTTGCGATAGAGTCGATTTTGCTATGAAAAAAGTGACAATCTGATTGAAGCCAAGTTCTGTAATTGGGCCACAGGTGTTTCAGTTGGTCAACAGTGATGTCGTTAAGGATTTTAGGGATTTTATTAAGTCAGTCAGGTTTAATGGTTTGCAGATATTTGTTCTCGGGTATATTGATTATTAATTTGAATTTTAGGTAGTTGGTGAGGGGCTTTTCAATTTAATAAAAGCTGGTGAGCCACTTGGTTCGCTGTGACTGTATCCGGGTTGGTTGGGTTCGAGGGATCTTCCGTTAGCTTTTTAAAAGTAGACTATGCTTGCTTACTGTTATGGGTCATGTCGATGTTTGCGACAGTGTTCATCCATCTATCTCTTCGGTTGTTCTTAAGCATATCCATGAGTTCCTCACCAACGGCTATTGTTTCTTCAGCATCTATATACTTATAATAAAACTGTAACAGGTCCAATTCTGTACATTGAAGATATTTTGCAAATATTTTTTTGGAGGCTGTTCTATATTTGATACTGAAGCCAAAACTGTAAAAAAAAACATTTTTGTCTGTCTGTCTGTCTGTCTGTCTGTCTGTCTGTCTGTCTGTATCTTGGCTAGGCATCACGCCGAAACTACTGAATGAATTCAAATGAAACTTGGCATAATTTGAGTTCATACTACGAGGTAGGACATAGGATACTTTTCATTCCGAAAACTTAAAGGGTTCCCGCAGGAAAGGGGTTGAAAGATTTTTATAAGAACACGTATCACGCTGAAACTACTGAACGGATTTTGATGCAACTTGGCACAGTTATAGTATATATGATGATTGAAAATTAAGAGTACTTTTTATCCCGAAAATATAAAGATTTCCTGTGGGATAGGGGTCCAAAATCTGTAAATTAAAGAAATTTAGTAAATTTTTTTGGACTCTGTTTTATATTCGGTACTGAAGCCAAAACTGTTTTATTTTTATTTATTTTCTGTCGGTCTGTCTGTCCGTCTGTCTGTCTATATCTTGGCATAGCATCACGCCAAAACTACTCAATGAATTCAAATTAAACTTGGTATGATTTTAGTTCATACTTTGAGGGTGGACAGTTCCCGCAGAATAGGGGTGGAAATGTATTTAAAAGAACACGTATCACGCTGAAACTACTGAACGGATTTTGATGCAACTTGGCACAGTTAAAGTTTATATGATGGGTGAAAATTAACGATACCTTTAATCGCGAAAATATTAAGAGTTCCTGCGGGATAGGGGTCCAAATTATGTACATTGAAAATATTTAGTAAAAAGTTATTTGGAGTGTGTTTTATATTCGAAGCTGACGCCAAAACTGTTTTTTTTGTCTGTCTGTCTGTGTGTCTATATTTTGGCAGCATATCATGCCGGAACTACTTAATGAATTCAAATAAAATTTAGTATGATTTGAGTAGATACTACGAGGTAGGACATGGAATACTTTTCATCCCGAAAAAATAATAAGTTCTCGCAGATGGATTGAAAGTTATTTAAAAGAACACGTACCACGCTGAAAATACTGGACGGATTTTGATGCACAGTCATAGTATAAATTATGGGTTAAAATTGAGGATATCTTTTATCCCGAAAAATAATGGGTTCCTGCGGGATAAGAAACAAAGTTATGTTAATTTTGAAGTAATAAATGATACATTTTTGTAGGGTACTTCTATATTCGATAGTGAAGCCATAACTGTTTTTTTTCTTTTTTATCTGTCTGTCGGTCTGTATCTTGACCGTGCATCAAGTCGAAACTACTGGATGAATTCAAAAGAAACTTGGTATGATATGAGTTCATACTACGAGGTAAGGACATTGGATACTTTTCATCACGAAAAATTAAAGTGTTCCCGCAGGATAGGGGCTGAAAGTTATTTGAAAGAACACGTATCACGCTGTAACTACTGGACGGATTTTGATGCAATTTGGCACAGTCGTTTATCTATACTTATAATAAAGCAATAGGTACAAAAAAGGCTGCAATAAAGTCAAATAAAAAAATGGTCTTTAAAAATGGTCCTTAAAATAGGCTACAGAACATTTTTTTTGTTTTTGTTTTTGTCTTTCTGTCTGTTTGTCTGTATTTTTGTGCATCACGTAAAAACAACTGGGTCGATTGCTATGCGGTTTTCAATGTAATATAGCTTAGGGTTTGACCAAAAACTGGTGTAATTGGTATCTCAATTTGGCGATTAGAAGCCGAGCAAACGATAAAAATATTTATGACGGCTGAAGAAATTTTGATCAAATGTTGGTATATTGGTATTTTCGGTCCTGGAATAGCACATTATGTATATGTGGAATAGTACTTTTAATCTAATGAAATGACCACGCGTGCGAAGCCGCGGGTACAGCTAGTCTTCATATAAGATTGGTAATGTGCAAAAAGCTATGCTGAATCTTTATTTAGGTCGGGTATGTATTGGGTGCGACATCCTCTGGGTATGCAATGGCGCGACATCCTCTGGGTATGCAATGGCGCGACATCCTCTGGGTATGCAATGGCGCGACACGGACCAGATTACATTGAAAAACTTGTCCTAGTTTTTAGGCGATGGTTCTATGTTGTGCAGGTTTTTGTCTATCTCAGACGTATATCCCAGTCTGCTTTAGAAAAATTAAATCTGCGTCTGAATGGAACTTGTGATGGATTTATTGCGGCTTGGATCATGCATTTTTGACTCTCAGTCTGCGCAGTACAGTGCTGAGCATACCCCAATTGTCAAACAAGCTCAATATTGTAAAAAGAAACATCAGATATGCATGCTAACATGACGCGCGGCACGGTAAATTTAATGTTACTAATTGTCGCGAGTCATGTTATCGTGGAATATTTATTTAGTTGATTATGATGATTGTTTTTGTTTGTTTGTTTGCAATAAATACATTTTATTATATTACTTGTTTTCCCGCCCGCGACTTCGTCCGCGTGGACTACTGTTTATCGCGAAAAAAGGCATCCTATTTTCTTCTAGGACATTAAAAACCAATGCAAAAGTAGGTATAGCACCGAATAATATGTATGTCTATGACCAATGCTCTTGATGTTTTTTGACAGACTTGTTATTTCGTTTCCATGACAACCACAGACCATTCTGTGATGACAACCGTTCCTTACAGTGAGTAATCAACATTTTCCAGTTTTACCGTGGAAACATACAATTTTCCGGGATAAAAAGTATCCCATATTTTATTGCAGGGTATAAGCTATCTCCATTCTAAATTTCATAAACATCCGTTCAGCCGTTATCGCGTGAAAGCTCCCCAAACAAACAAACAAACAACCAAATAGACAACGTTTCACTTTTATATATTGGTAAGGATTATTATTATGTTATAGGCCTGTGCTGTGTGTGTGGAGTGCACACAGTTTTGGTGCAGAGATGTTTCGCATTGTCACTAACAAAAATTAAATCGGGGGTGTATCCGCGCTTCCATCTCCCACTGTTGAACGACGCTGGAAGTTTAGCATCATGTACTAGGTACAAGCTTTCGCCTTCTGCCCATTGTTCAACTGCGCTGATGGTTCAGTATTTTTTGAGTTTACCCATTATATTTTTGTCACTATAATCGTATTTTACTTTATTTAAACAGTTTAGATTTTTTGTTGTCGACAAACATTCAAACAAACAATAATCAAATCTAAAATGGAAAACACAATCGTTTACTCGATTGAGGCTCTTACAACGCCATCTAGCTGGATTCGGGTTAACCAAAATGACATTGCGTTTGCTAGCCGCTGTTTTTTCTGTGTCTTTTTCATATATTTAGAAACAGACAAAATTAAATGCTAAGAAGGCGCCAGCATGACGGCGTAACATCTACAGTTCCTCAAGTATTATCTATTTCTATTGAAGTAGAGTTAGCCAAATTCATAATAGAGCTAAAGATTTATAGTGACAAATAGTTCCGCTAGTTGCGCTGCGCTGGATTTCATCCAAAAATGTTACGATACTCGATAGCATGTACAGATTTGAGCATTTAATTGAACTCATACATAACAGAGGTACAGAACAGTTGTGAATGCTAAAAATGTTGCAAATATTGCCTTCTTTATACTTTTCATAGACAGTTTTGCCATAAAGCTAAATGTTAAAGAACTATTTAGAAAAAAAACTAGTAAATTTAATTTTGGCCCCTTCAATTTAATATGGCGGTTAACGCTCCTACCCCCCCAAGGTCCCAAAGGTTATTGTTTCGTTTCCATGTTTCCGTTCTGTATTTTTGATACCTTGGGTAACATTATTGCAATTTTCGTAGGGATATCTAACTTTCCTTCCGTTCACTTGGCTCCCCTAACAAGGGGATTCACTTCACTTGTATTTTTTATCTACATGGATAAAAAATCCAATGCGGGATTCATTTGCTTTTTTTTGTCCACATGGATTCCCTGGGGGTTTCATTTGGATTTTTTCTCAACAGGGATCCCCTGGTGGATTCATTTTGATTTTTCTCCACACATACCTTAGGACAATATAATAACTCTTTATTGAACACATCACAATAAAAAACAAGATAACAGTAATTATAAAAAAACAATGTTGTACAATAGGCGGCCTTATCGCTATTTGCAATTTCTTACAGGCAACCTTTGGATGGACAGTAATATAAAATAAACATTGCGGTCAGTGATGGAGACTAACTTTGGAACAAAAAAGTAAATACCTAGATAAATAAAAACAACTATATAACTTAATATTTGTATACATACTTACATATGTGTTAAACACATAAATATATACTAATATTAAATAATATAACATATATATTGGCAAATTTATAATATAATATATAAATATACATAAATAAATAGCATGATCACAAAGGAATATTGTATATATTATGTATGAATAACATAGTATCCAGCTTTATGACAGGTAGTGCTTCTTCACCATGTCTTTGAAGACCGCTATCGACTTAGTTTTTCTAATGTAGATGGGGAAAGCATTCTACAGTCTTACAGCCCGTTTAGTAAAAGAGTTGTGATAACACATCGTAGATTGGTCAGGCACTTTCAACTGCAGAGTATTGGTGGAACGAAGAATACGGGAATGGGGAAGATGAAGGAACTCAAATCGCTCTTTGAGATAGGGAGGGGTCGATGGATTAAATGTACAGAAGAGAGAGGGCATGAGTATCCCGGCGACGTCGGACTGGTATCCATTTGAGCTTTGTGCGAAAATCAGATACATAGATGTCATACTTGCGTAAGGCAAAAACAAACCGAATGCAAAAGTTTTGTAAGAGCTCTAGCTTATTTAGCTGTTCCTCGGCTAAGTCCAAATAGCAGGCGTCGGCGTAGTCGAGTAAAGGTAGCAGAAGAGACTGTGCTAGAGCAAGTTTGGCGGTAGGACCTATTCCACTAAGTTCAACTATAAGTAAGCGCTCTAGCTTATTTAGCTATTCCTCGGTTAAGTCCAAATAGCAGGCGTCTGCGTAGTCGAGTAAAGGTAGCAGAAGAGACTGTGCTAGAGCAAGTTTGGCGGTAGGACCTATTCCACTAAGTTCAACTATAAGTTCAATCAGGTGAACTTTGAACAAAAGTATTCCACTTAAACGACTTTGAAAAAGGTTTCTGTTCTATGTTCTAACTTTATAATTATTACATGTGTGTTGAAAATAAGTGGAATATTTCGTTTATGTCCACAAGCGCAAAATTCAACCCAAACAATAACTTGATATTATCCATCACCTCCTATGAAATGTAAGGTGCACAGACACAGAGAGACACAAAACAGAACACACTACACTAAGTCTATTATCGAACTTCAAGAAGATAGTTCATAACTGCCTGGTGCGGGTTAAATTATTCTAACCTTGGACCATGAGGAAGCCCTCTATATTTTGTCCTACAGTAATTCTTCTTTCCGTGTGGACAAAAAATTCTAATGAATCCCCCAGGGGAACCATGTAAGGGGAGCCAAGCGGGCAGAAGACTAATAAAAAAAAGTACTGCCCATGTTACTCGCTGTTAATGGAGCTTCCTCTAGGTGAAAGTATTTTTAAAATCGGTTCAGTATTTTTTTGAGGTTATCCATTACAAATAAACAAACATACAAACAATCAAATCTTTCCTCTATAAAGAGGAGATTTCATCTACACTAATATTATAAAATATTAGTGTAAATGAAATGAAATAAAACATAAAGTTAGTTAGAGACAATAATTATATTTTTATATAAGTACCTTAATTTTACTAACATTAAAAAGTCAACTGGTTCATTTTTACAATAGTACCTACTTATGTTAAAATAATTAGTATTTACCATTAAAAGATAGTTTTTTTTTAATTTGTATTCAAGACCTCTTATGTATACATAATAATTTTATTTTAACGTTTATGTAATTAAATAAGTATATTATATTTTTACTATTTTATTAGGTCACCGGTACTTAGAAGATAAAAAATGATAACTACGATTGGTAATTTTTATGTTAAAAATATGACCAGTAGTTATATTTATCAGGTATTTATTGGTATTTGCTACTAAACTGAATTTTCATTTGCAATACAATACCTACTAACTACCAATCTTGAAAAAAGTTGGATATGTTAGTAGGTACCACAACAAGACAAACATCAACAAGATAGTTAATTTTGAATAAAATATGATAAATAAAGTATTTAATATGTATAATAATATTATATTTCATTAGAGTAACGACCGGCTTACAAATCAATTTCAATAAACACTCCTTAATTAAAAGATAATTAATATGGCAATTAGATCAGAGTGTTTAAAGTAGGTATGTAATTATATTAATATGTACATTATCATACTGTCATGTTATCTATCTTAGATAACATTTATATCGTATTTATATTAATTTTAGTACTTAATTTAAATGTATTTTATACATCCAGATAATATTAATTTCGTCCATATTCTAGTTTTTATGTGTTAATTTACAAGATGTAAAATTAGTAAGTCACCCATTGGTACTAATTAGGTTGGGGTATGTTGATTCCGAAAATAGTAAAATATCTTCACATAAAGAACATAAGAACACTTAAGGTTATAATTTATTTTTCCAAAACTGTTTTCAAAACGACAGGGTTATATATATTTTCGACATACATTAGTCAAGCACTTTCCGTACTGGACTATCAGTTAGAACTTTTCATATCGGATGACCTTTTTATTATTAGCAC
Organism: Alsophila aescularia; assembly: GCA_946251855.1. NCBI lineage: Eukaryota > Metazoa > Arthropoda > Insecta > Lepidoptera > Geometridae > Alsophila > Alsophila aescularia. Next base: position 56,702,190 of record OX276374.1, on the reverse strand, counting down.
ATAACTTTACAGTAACATAATCAGCACAGATCAATAACAGTAACATCAACAGTACAGATCAGTAACAGTAACATCAACAGTACAGATCAGTAACAGCAACATCATCAGCGCAGAAAAACAGTAACATAATCAGTACAGATCAGTAAAGTAATCAGTACCTGCTCAACTTGCTCTCCCTATCAGAGTATCCCTTAGCACTTTCCCTATCGGAATACTTTCCATTACCGCTATACTTGCTTCTGTAAGGTTTTTCACTGGCGCTGTAGTGTATCTCGGAGGGCCCGATGGTCTTGGACCAGTGGTGCGTCCAGTAGAAGTCATCAGGGTAGCGCGGGTAGGGGTTCTCTCGGCAGAGTACCACGCAGTATATGAGGCTGCCGACCAGGGTAATGAATCCGAATATCAGGAACACTATGCCGAGAATCCTGAAACGAAATAAAAACGGTATAATTTTAAATTGACTTTCAAAAAGAATAATTTTCTGTATATCTAATAATTTTCTAAAGAAAAATGTGAATAACGGACGGGATTCGAACCCGCATCATCCATAGAAAGTAAAGGTAGTAAAAGTGTAGCTTTAAGTTGCTCTCATACAAATTTGGTGAATATGTGATGAGGGTTTTTGGCGTGATGAGCAGAATAGTAACTTCAAAATGCAGTGAATTGCCCACTTTTAGATTTCTACCAGTGGAATTAGTTTTACACTAAGGTCACTAGATGGCGCTATTGTAGACCGCTAAATTGCCGCAAAAACGTTAGTGCACGCGAGATCTCCTGTTCGCAGAACTACTAGTAATTTTATTTGTTTACAAAATAGTGTCGAGTAATTATAACAGAATAATCAAACGCTGAGCGTAGGATAGAAGTCCACTGTTGATCATTGGCCTCCCCCAAAGAGCGCCATGGCGAGCGATTTTGTACCACCTCCATCCAACGACTTCCTGCGATGGCTACAATGTCGTCGGTCCATCGTGTGGGGTCTGCCTACACTTCGCTTGCTTGTTCGTTGTCGCCATTCGAGAACCTTTATCCCCCATATTTTTTTCCCAGACTAATTATTTCGTTATAAATATACTTTTGGTACATTTTTAAGATAATGTCTGATTTAAAAGGTTGGCGATTCTATTTTATATGCAAGTGTTATATTTATTTAATAATAACATAGTTTAGATTCCAATTGAATTATCGTCGGAAATCTCATGGATCTTCATGCCCATACCTCAGAGATCATCACGGACACACCCCGGTGTACTCGATGATCCTTCAGTAGACTCGAAGTAGTAGTAATTGTTTTCCAGAGAAAATGACAGAAATTTTAATGAAACATAAATAAATACGAAAATGTAAGTACGCCAACACTCCGCTAGATAACCTGAATGTTCTAATCCACTTTAATATTACAATTATGTTGGCTAATCTTTGCCACATGGGCATTTCCTTAGGGGGATCATCTCGTACACCTTTCCCTCACCTATCTACCATCTCCAACCTAAAATAATGGACCAATTTTAACAAAAAATGTAGTATCATTAAACGCATAGTAATAATTCTTGGAGCGTTATATGATAAACTTGGATTGAATGACATCACACTGTACTTATTGTGACCAGGTAGTGTGTTTAGCTTCTGGTTTCGCTTGGCTAGAACTAGATACATGATCCCTTGCAAGTAGGCCCCTTCGTGTTATATTGTTAGTTCATAGTCTTTTATGAGCGATGGTAGCCTTAATGGTTCTATAGTGCAACTTAGAATCCAACGGTACCGGGTTCAATCCTAGGCTCCGCACCAATGAGTGCGGTTTTACATCGCTCCGTGCTTCGGAGGGCATGTTAAGCTGTCATTTCCGGCTGTTAATGATTAATAACAGTCGTTAAGCCATGTCAGAGGCCCTGGGCGGCTTGTCAAACTCTGACATCAGAGCACTACCTCATACGATAAACAAATCAACGTAGTCTTTTACAAATTCATGTAGGCAAATAAATATTGTAGTGTGAATTCTAGCTCACTAATCCTATCGCAGGAAACAATGTTTTTTTTTTTTTTGTAATGTATATGTTTAATACATTACAAAAAAATATGACAAAAATATATAAAAAAACATTATAATATAAATTTAATTTATAATATGAATTATAAATGAAATAATGAATGAATAATTTATATATAATATAAATAATTCATTCATTAATATTATAATTAATAATTTATATATAATATAAATTATAAATGAAATTAATTTAATTTAATGGTTATACATTAGAAAGAAAAAGGTAGAACGAATTTCGGAATGCCATTGCATATCATATCCTATTCAGAGATATGAAACTTTTCACTTTTACATTACTTATCCTTTCTAACTCACAATAACAACTAAGAGATAAAACATTGACAAGCTTTCTTGCACTTTCTAATGTCTTACAACACCATGCAAGCTACCAAGAAGTTACTCCGATCTCTGACCTTTACATACTCAATACCTACCCATGTAGTAGGTACATACGATAATCGACATGCAAAAGGCGTGAAACCAGAACGGTATTCACAATGGCTCCGTATACTATTGTTCGGGCACATTAAAAAACACTTATTTCTGGATTTAACGGCACGTGTAATTTGGGAAACTTGTCGTGTCATTAAAGGCTTGGACTAGATGTATGCTTGTGTGTTGATGTTATGGAAACTGAAAGTGTCAGAAGCCGAATAATAACAATAACCTGTCGCGGATTGTCGAACAGTAGATTCATTTGCTCAGTAGGATTCGTAAAACCAAATCTCATTTAACCCCCCTTCCCAACGGCCCCTTAAACATTTAAGCTTACATTTAAGCTAGTTATTTCCATACATGGACATAATGTAATTCCACAGTTTTTTTATATTTTAAGGTAACTTACCAAACGAACAATGGTTCGAAGAACTGCAGCACAATGACGAAGCCCAAGGTGACGAGAATAAGTCCCAGGTTGAGGAGCAGCATCAGGCAGCACATGCCCTTCACGTTGGGGCAGAACGGGTTGGGGGCCGCCATCGCGTCTACTTTCACTCCTGCCTGGAAAGTGGATGGAATTTCATATATAGTAACTTGAATGATTTTAAAGTGTGATTGTTTGTGGTTCGTTCCAATCAAGAAGACACTTCGCTAGTAACAAAGCAGAATTTGAAATTTGGTACACATACTTGGCACGAGTAATCGTAAAATTGTAGTAATCTATCTATCTATCTGTTATTCTATCTATCAGTACTTAAAATAAAGCAGAATGTACCAAAATGCCAATACAATGAAGAAAATAAAAAAATAGTCCCGTAGTAACCTAGTACTTAAAAATAGTCCCGTAGTACCCTAGTACTTAAAAAAGATAATGAAAAAACAACCCTTAATCTTTTCTGTTTGTACGAGTAGAGCAATCGGTAAAAAGCATTTGACGTCTGAACAAAGTTCGATGATAGTGGTACTTTTGGTTCTCCATATATCCCAGAAACATGCGAGCAAAGCCGCGGGCAGACTTATAACTAGTGGCTCTGTGAGCTGTAGACCTCGCGCGTACAAAATATTTTGCAAACAATCTAGCGGTGCACTGTAGCACCATCTAGTTACCTTATTGTAAAACTATCATCAATAACCAAGGTGCTCCATCAATCCCTACCTAGTAGGTAAAGGGCTGATTCCACTGGTAGAAACCTAAAAGTGAGAAATTTACTGCATTTTGAGGAACTATTCTGGTCATCACGCCGAAGATCTTCATCAGATCTTCACCAAATTTGTATGAGACTAATTTAAAGTTACTACCTTTCAAATAAATAAATAATAGTTTTAAAAAACTAAAAAACACGCTTTATATAGAAAACCAAACTAAAAAATTGAAAATTAATTTTAATAGAGTAAATAAGAAAAAAATGTTTTATTTCAAAAAAATCGTGGCGTGCATGGGTCAATAGTTATAAATATTTCATTGACAGATATGAGAAGCACCCCACGCTTTTTTTTAAATAAAACATTATTTATTTTCTACTTTTTAGTTTTTTTTTCGTATTATTGCATTGTCATCGGTCTTTGACAGGTGTGCAAAATTTGAATGAAATCTGACCGTTTAAATAGCGTCCAAAGGAGTCGGTTACAAACATACAAACATACAAACATTTACAAGTGAAGCTAATATAAAGCGTATAAAAATAACCATCGAAATCTGATTTAATAAGGCGGAGATATTCAGTAGCCCCCTTTTTACCCTTTTTTGGGGGAAGTAAAATCAAATCAAAAATCCCCGAAGACAAAAAAAAACAAAAATTCGCTGAACCTGTAGGTATGTATACCAAGTTTCGTCTAGATCGGTTAAGAAATGCGACCTAAGAGGAGAACAGACATCCGGAAGGACATACGAAAGCATTTTTACGGAGACGCTCGCTCGGTCAATAAAGCAACAAGTACGAAAACGTCTGCATAAAGGTAACAAAACAAAAACGGTTTAATCAAATCAAATCAAATTATTTATTTAGGGTACTTAAAATAAGCTACTGAACAAGAATTTAATAAGGCTTGATTTCAAAAATCAAGTCTGTCTGTAATTTTTAAAACAACAACTGGACCTATTGCGATGCGGTTCACTGTAATTGGATAGCATAGGGTTTGACTTAAAAACTGGTGTACTTGGTATCACAATCCGATGAGTAGAATAGAAATAGAAATAGAATAGAAATATATTTATTTACTAAACACAGGAATGGAATACATATGAACAAAAATATGATGAAACCGATAAAAACTTTTTGACAGTTGAAGGAATTTTGATCAAATGCTGGAATATTGGTATTTTAGTAGCGTTGCCTACCTGGAGTAGCATATATAGAGAAATGACAACGCGTGCGAAGCCACGGGTACGGCTAGTCTAAAATGAACAGCTGAAAAGATTTTCATCAAACATAGCTAAACCATCAACATTATCAAACTAGCCTTCAATAAAAAAAATGGGCCGTCGCTTGACGCCTATCAGATGTGTAAACATCGAATATGGACGAGCTGAGGCGGCAAGGGACGACGAGCTACGAGCGGCGCGCTGAAGCGCTTCGTCGCGCTGCCCGATCGCCACGCCAAGAGTCGGCGTTACCCCCGTACCACGCCATTAGATGTTTACACATCCAAATCCGCTTTGACATAGATATATCTATGATAGATAATACTTTATTGCACCTAAAAATACATTATTACATTCTTATGTGGTGTAGATGAAGATACTCACTTTCCTAGAGACTTTGGATCTGTGGGTAGACGCGACAGAGGGCGCCACGGCGCTTCTGTACGAGTAAACACTACGCGGCGCGCGGGACTGCCGGCTGTGGACAAATAAAAAAATCAATAATTTACAAAATTATTCCACTTCTAAAAGGGGGAAATTTGAAAGTGAGACAAGCAGGTATTACACTATTACTATTATTACTCCGGAGCGTATCAGCAGGCACATAATTTATGTACTTTCTTGCTTATCATATGAGGTAGTGCTGGCCTCTGGTGTCAGAGTTTGTCCCGATGGGCATGGCTTAACGACTGATATTAATCAATAACAGCCGGGTCCGACAGCTTATAGAGCCCTCCGAAGCACGGAGCGATGGAAAACCGCACGTAACACTATTATTTATTCTGTGACATAACTAAGAAACGTCATCGGTGCGGAGCCTAGGACCGAATCCTGTATCGTTGGAGTCGAAGTCGCACTAGTATACCGCTACCATCGCTAACAGTCACAGTAACACACGTGTACATTAAGTACACGATAATTATGTACTGTGGTAGAGTAAGCAAACATATGTATAGAGAAAATTATGTTTTTATATAGATATTGTGCTAAGCAAGAGTGTCTACAAATCTTTAAATGATGAAAAGAAACCATTCCACGAACAAATATGAGCCGAACATCGATTGCATAATCGGATCGTGACATCTCCGCGACCTTGGTGCGGCGATTTGTTTGTGTCGATCTCGATCGTGACTCGATGTGAATAAGACTCGTTTGTTGATCGAGTTGCGAGTGTGTTCAGTAATTAATTGTGTCGTAAGGGTGGTAGGTAGGTAGTTAGGTACCTACTTACTTTTCTTTTTAGCCGGCTTCAAAAGCGGAGGTTCTCATTTCGACGTATTTTTTTATGTTTGTACACATGTGGGTAGGTACATCGTAAATTTTAAGATCCACACTTATCATTAAGAAAGCGAAAGTAACTCTGCTAGCCTGTCTGTCTGTCTGTCTGTCTGTCTGTCTGTCTGTCTGTCTGTCTGTCTGTCTGTCTGTCTGTCTGTCTGTCTGTCACCTTTTCACGACTAGATCTTGATGAATATTTATATGGACATCGTTGTTCTTTTTTTCGAGTTTTGTGTATCTTTTGATCCCGATTAACTGTAGTCCACGCGTACGAAGTCTCGGGCAAAACCTAGTTTGGTACCTATACATAGTGGATTTTTGAGACGGGACATTAATGTTCCGTCCTGTGTTAGGAACGTTTTCCTGTAGCTACAACGGTTAAGGTAATTTCGTACAAAATGTATGGGAAAAGCTATTCGCAATGTCTGTCATTTATAGTACTCAAACCTCAGTCGGTCCCATAGAGATTTTTGATCCTTATAAGAAACAGGATCGATTGGCATTAATAAGTTTTTGGGTAAAATTACCATTTTCTTGCTGACTGTATTTTTTTTTCCAAAATCTGTGAATGCAGTTCAGAATAACTCAAAAAGTTATGAATGATCTCCTGGAACCTACCTCTGGTGGAACGTTTTCCTGTAACTATAAAGATTAAGGTACCTACCCTTACTGTCCCGTCTCAAAAATCCAACCTGTATATTAAAAAATATATAAAAAAAAAAACATACATACAGCCGAACATATAACCGTCTCCTTTTCTGAAGTCGATTAAAAATGGAAGAATATATGCTCAAGGTAAAAAATTAACACTCACAAACCCCCATCTACTTATATTTATCATCACTTTCTTATATTTTTTTATCGATTCTTTATTTTATATCAAAACCAACATTAACAACATCAACCTCTATATACCCAGCAGCCATAAAATAGGTAAGTAAAGAAAGATGGGTCTTGCTGTTATTCCGCCAATCTAGCGCTAAAATCCAGCGAATCACCCGATCGGGCTGTAACCGGCGCGGGCGCAGACTGGGACGTAAAAATGTATGGCCCACGGCCCTAGATGTTCCACCGTGGGTTATGTGGACCAACGAAGCTCTTGCATTCTTTAATAGCTGATCTTGCCTTTGACGGCTCGCCGCGAGGTTCTGCACGCTTCTTGTGCGAAATAACTTCCATGCCTTACCTACTTATGGTAGCTTTAAAATTATATTTTTTGTTCCTATAGTCCGCGGCTTCGTATACCTACCTGATTGTATGTGTCTATAGTCCGCGGCTTCGTATACCTATCTGATTGTATGTGTCTATAGTCCGCGGCTTCGTATACCTACCTGATTGAGGGGCTTCTATCGTTCAGGTTTCATGCAATATTCGAAATATCAAATTACAATCCGAAAATTGACCTATCAAGTCCATTCACACAAGCCATACACATATATACTTTAGGATTTAAGTTTCCTGCGTAATACTGTGTAAACCCTAAATACGAAAGAAATAAAACTTTACATAGGTATACCTACTTTAATTGGATAGGTTTAGGTCGTTTGATACGGACATAGCATAGAAATAAAATGTTTTATTGTACACCAGTCAAAGTGTGAAATTGTACCTACAAACAGAACAATCTTAACAACTACAGTACAATGCGCGGACTCGATGAAGGCGATCTCTCCCATTCAACCCTGAAATAAATGAAACATACTCGTAATTCTGATCCTTATCAAAATTAAGATGCACGTATAATCTTTCTTTCAATCAGCACACACAATATTTGTCTGGAAGATTGCTCTGAACGATAAGGCCGTCCGTTGTGACACTTAATTGTTTGATTTTTATAGTTATACTAATTTGATTTTCATTTCTACTGTGGTGTTCTATCATCTATACATAATTCAAATCCTCCATCCTCCATCATCCATAATTCAAATCGGTCCTCCCATATTTCAAATAATGCCGTAAAAGCTGCGATTCCCCTGAGGCTTCTTTAGTCACTAGCGGAAGTGCTGCTCTAGGTACTTCCTGTGCTTGTGGTGGGCCTGTGATGTGCTGCTCTAGGTACTTCCTGTGCTTGTGGTGGGCTGCTCTAGGTACTTCCTGTGCTTGTGGTGAGCCTGTGATGTGCTGCTCTAGGAACTTCCTGTGCTTGTGGTGGGCCTGTGATGTGCTGCTCTAGGTACTTCCTGTGCTTGTGGTGGGCCTATGATGTGCTGCTCTAGGTACTTCCTGTGCTTGTGGTGGGTCTATGATGTGCTGCTCTAGGTACTTCCTGTGCTTGTGGTGGGCCTATGATGTGCTGCTCTAGGTACTTCCTGTGCTTGTGGTGGGTCTATGATGTGCTGCTCTAGGTACTTCCTGTGCTTGTGATGGGTCTATGATGACCATAAATGCAAATTATTTACAGCAAAATTGCTCAACGATCAAATACATCATCCACAGCTTTTCTCAATCCACTGCTGGGTAAAGGTCCTTCTTTTAGCACGCCATTCGCCTCGGTCCTGTGCCAATCGGATCTAGGTTTGATCCGCGATCTTAACAAAGTCGTCGCTTCGCTTTTCCTGTCTCGGCTACCACTCGATTACCGCCTTACTCCACCGTCTGTGTACTACTCAATTCCATTTTAGTCTCGTTATTGAGGGTCCAGTTCAACGTCCCGAACTTGAGTTTTTCGTCGGATCTCAACTAACGGACTCTATCTTGAAATTTAATGCCGAGCTCTCCATGGCTCTCTGTGCTACTTTGATCTAGTCACGTGAGGTGAGGGTACATGTCTTGGCACTATATATCATCGAGGGCAGGATACATTGATTAAAAAGCCGAGTTTTGAGAAACTGTGGAATTTGATATCAACCAGCTTTCCGAATGCCACTCAAGTTGAATTTGCCTGGAGATCTTTCAGTTTTGATGTACTTGGCAATATATGGAATATGACCAAGATACATGTATAATTGTTGACCACCTCTATCTCTCTGTCACTTCTGATGTCGGCTCTCGTTACCAACAAGAATTGGATGCGAGTTACCAGCAAAAGTGTTCGACATCCCCTTGGTCATATTTATCTTTAAGCCTACCTTCATCCGTCAGTACCTGTATCATAACTAGCATGAATTTAGACAATCAACGGGGTCATTGTCCCAAAACATGGAGCAAATTATAATTATTGCCTGTGCACAGTATTAGTAATTCAGCAGTAATCAATGTCATATATCCGAGATTAATGTACAAAAAACGCAAAAAAAAACATATTTTTTTGTGTTATCCTGTGCTTCCTTTCTTAACTTCAACAAATGTACAGTGGATGGTCACTTCTTTATAATTTGTAGTTACTTCATTCGTTGGTGGTGTGTATATACGTACGTTCCTTAATCCTAAAATACAATCGCAATGTTGGTCCAACCTAGATTTTGATAGCAGTTTGACTTTATATGTTTGACATCAAAATTGGTTGGTATTTGGCAAGAAACTTTTCTAATTATATAATACATAAGCTTCTTGGTATTTGGTAAACGTAAAACTTAGTGGTTATATTCTCTTAGCAAATGTAGATTGGACAGTTAACAGTTTTTTTCCCCTTGTGCTGTTTTTTTTTATTTTTTCGCTATGAAACAAACAATAAAACCTTATTTTCTAGCGAGTTATGAAAGAGGTTACAAAAACGGCAAAATTCATATTTGATAACCAGTTATGGAACAGAGAAAATATGTAATTTTGCGTAGCTAGATAAGAAAAAATGTTATGATGGATATTTTTTCAAATGTTTTCTTTTTAAACTTTAATTACGCTAAAGCGCCAATTCGAGAACAGCTTCATTTTACAAAGTCGAAAGATTATTGACGAGATTTTGTTTTCCGAATATCTAAATTAAGTGCATTTAATCAACCAACTAAGTTCTCACGTCAGTTAACAGGAAATCGTAATTCTGATGCAAAAGTAAAGTAGGTACGCTGTTTACGGTTTAAACCAGTACAATAACTTATCGTTTATTATTTTGTTTGCTCCACAGACCTATATAAAATAGAGTTGTGGTGTGAACTATGCCAGGGTAGTGATAGAGACATCTTCAATCGTGACTCGTGAGTCGTGACGTCGGATTAGTGCCGACTCACTGACAGCCGCCGTCAAAATACTGCGACAGGTTCATCAGATACCATTCCGGAATCTGAACCTTATGATCACGTTGACAAGGATGAGATGTGATTGAAGAAAGCCCGTGAAAAATTCTAGTAGAACCTGGGTAGATGATTCTAGTCTCTATTGAAACGTGGAAAGGGTTATCACTTTTGGTTCGCAAAGAGCGTTATGACATTTTAGACTTTATAGTATAACCTCTAAGGTCTAAGTAGACACCTGATGTGTAGCTCAATAGGACCTGCTGTGCGTAAATAATGCTGGCATTTTAGACCTTATGTCAGAGCAATAAAGACTCTGAATATAAAAATATAATTTCAGGAATCTGATGTGGAATACGGCGTGCCTAATGTTTGTCACGCTGAAGTCACAGGTCAAGTGCAAGCGTTGAATTGTGGAATTCTCTCGTTTTGTAGTTTACATGGTTTCTTTAGTATGTGATTGTTCTTGCCTCTTTTAGGAAAGTCATTTCTATAACTCTCTTCTATTTGACATTGCTTTCGTTCAGGACTAAAATATAATACCTATAAAACAGTACCGTGACATACTGACTGATAGACAACGCTCAGCCTAAACCAGTGTACCTAGAGATTTAAAGTTTTGAGGGAATATTCATTGAGTACCCTGTAGGTGCATTAGGGAGGATTTTTTGAAATTCTATCCTTAAGGGCACGCGGGTGGCAAAGATTGTACGCGGGTGAAGCTGCCGGGCGCGACTAGTTAATTAACCAACCAACCAACCAACATTGTACAATAAATCATTTTGATTTTTGATTAATATGACATAGGCATTTAAATCTTGGCGCCTTGTTATTATAAAACCTCAATTATATTCGTTGAAATTCCAACAATTTCAAACTCGCAGAGATAGCCAGCGCGTGAGTCCTCAGAGAACGCAAGTAAGCGTAATTTAACATCTTTTTGAGTGAGCCCTAACCTAACGAGGCATGACAGTTCTTTGAACAAATATTTACCTTTACAATAAATAAGTTGTCAAAGTCCTGCTTGATAAAAAGGTTAGTAAAAACCCTTTGAATAAGCCCTCAACAATCGTAGAGTAGAGGCACTACCATGGAAACGAAAGCCATGAGCAAGAAACGGTGACATTTTAGATTGGATTCGAAAATACTATAGGTAGTAAAAAGTTTACTTTTTTAGTTTTGAAATTCAATGTTGTTTTTAATCAACTTTTGAAAGGAGGAGGTTCCCAAACTCAAGACCACGTGCATGTTTTTTTATTGTATTTTCACTCGTCTACAAGTTTTCTGATCTGATTTGATTCTGATTCCTTTTTGTCCAACTACAGCAAAGCATGGGAAGGGTAATAAGTTTAACAGTCTATGTATGTATGTATGTATCTAAAAGCTAAAAACTTCGTCCGATTTTGACAAGCGAGGTGTCAAACGACTCGTCTTCATCGCAAGAGTGTCATAGGCAATTTTTTACCCGACTGTAGTCGGATTTTAGTTTTTGATATCTTGTTTTTTTTGTTACTTTCTAGCTAGGCAATCGTTTGACCACGCTCTCAACTGACGGGAAGTGATGATGTGGTCGAAGGTGAAGCATACGCTTGCCTAGAAGTAAAACTAAAAAAAAAAGAAGTTAATTAGTCCGTTGTTAGTTTTAATAAATACATTTGAACGGTTCTAGTCCCGGTTCTGGCAATCGAATTTTTAATCATCTTTTAACACAATATTACTTACTTTTAAAGATAAAATAAGATCTCTATTAAGTAAAACTTCCTTTTAATAATTAAGATTCTTGTCTTCTATGTGGCACATGCGGGGTCGCCCTGTTTAAGTTTAATTATACAGTTAATTCAAGTGAGAGCCATTCGAGTTCAAATAGTAAGCATATCCCAATAGACAGGTCTTAATAAAGATTAAAATCAGGATAAAGAAACACTCGAGTTAAGTTGACTTAACTGATGGTTTCAAGTAGATTACAGACTTTACTTTGAATTATAAATGTTCCTATTATAATCTTTTTCTATCCCGAATTAACGTCAACAGCATCTTCACTCTTGAGGATCTCAGGCTGATTTATGGAATAGTTCTGACGTTTTGTATGGGAACGAGGGTCTTAAAGCTTTCAATTGGAATTATTTACTTTTATTACAAAAAAACAACAGCATTGTTAAGTAATAAATCAAGGAATAATAAAGAACACGAGTTCCTACGAGTACATTTTATTTGTATGCTTTTTACCTAATCGGCATCCTGGTGGAGGAGGTGTAATTTCTACAGTTTATGTATGTTAATCGGCATCCTGGTGGAGGAGGTGTAATTTCGACAGTTTATGTATGTTAATCGGCATCCTGGTGGAGGAGGTGTAATTTCGACAGTTTATGTATGTTAATCGGCATCCTGGTGGAGGAGGTGTAATTTCGACAGTTTATGTATGTTAATCGGCATCCTGGTGGAGGAGTTGTAATTTCGATAGTTTATGTATGTTAATCGGCATCCTGGTGGAGGAGATGTAATTTCGACAGTTTATGTATGTTAATCGGCATCCTGGTGGAGGAGGTGTAATTTCGACAGTTTATTTATGTTATTTTACTCACATCTCTAAGATTTCTGAACTGATGAGCATGTATTTTTATTTTAAATACTTAGTTGACCTCCAGTGTGGTACTAAATAAATTTCATCTAATTTGGTTCAGTAAATCCTCTTAAAATCACGTTTTTAACTCATACAAGTTTTTTATTCTAATCTAGTCTATGAAGACTAGATCAAATCCCACGCTCATAATGTCACAAACAAGGCTCATAATGTTGTTTGTGACATTATGAGCGTGGGATTTGATCAAGGTGGTGATGCATCTGTCTACTCGAAAAATTGACGAACGATAATTATGTCATTGCATTTTTTGATGTGAATATTTCTATAAATTTGCTTAAAGACAATCCAAAAACTGATGATAATGAAATCTGGGTAGCTCCATATTTATCATTGTCATCCAAAAATTGACTGCACCACTCGATAGCTAAAGAATCAAAGAATTTATTACGTTGAGTGAGGACTGTGTCGCATCGAGTAGAGTGGAGCAGGAAGCGCCGCAATATGAAGGTCATTTCGCTGTGTCACGTAATTTCTGCTTATAAATTTTGACTTGGAGAAGCTACGACGTTCGTCTGAGTTTCAATCGTTAGCTCTCGTCAAGATCTATCGATTGTGTGTATAAACATTAGTGTGAAATAGTTATAGTGTAAAATTAAAAAAAAAAAAAAAAAAAAAAAAAAAAAAAAAATGCGATGTCGTAAAATACACGGACGTGTCCATGACACAGCCACACACCGTTTTTTGGAGCTTTAGCTAAACCCCTCCCCTTTCCTGCCCCCTTCTAAGCACTGACGTAACGGTAAGAATATTTCGTCATCGATTTCGTCAGTTAGAAACAGGATGAGGTTAGATAAAATCTTCATAGTATTCGATTCTTTCAAGTATAACCTAGGTATTAGTGGATCAATCATTCCACGTACATACGTGGTCATTTTTTTTCTTGCTAATATAAATTTAGTAATTCATGCGACAATGATGGTCAATAATTTTTCGGTGTTTGTAGGTACTGTTATTGTGGCTGTTACTCGTATTGTGTGGAGGCACAACAGTAAAAAATTAATTATAAGTCCCGAAGATTCCAATTAAGTGACGAACGCGTGAAAATTTCAATCTAGCTTCAAATTCAAAATAAACCCAAAACCAGTGTAGTCATCAATCGAAATTAAAACAGTCACCGTCATACAGTGTGACCACAATAATGACAAAATGACGGAATAATTGTGTCACGTAATTTGAAACAAAATTACCGAACAAAAAACAGTAGGTGGCGGCATTCGTCAAAGGATTACTATTCCGTCATGCTAGGGAATTAAGTTACAAGAATTTGGGAGCCTAGTGGAAGAATTACCTGTGAAAAGTTAGGGTTGACACGTCATAAACATTTTTAGAAAACATTTGAAAAATAACGATTTTGTGTCTGAGGGGTAAAAATTATGCGTGTGATACATCTAAAAAAAAAGTGAAGAAGGTGGAAAAATTGGGATGCAATAACGAAGAAAAAAGTGAAGAAAGGCAATAAATAAGGTAAGGTAGATAGATACATTCTTTATTATACACTCCACAAACAAAATTAACAAAAATAAAGAAACAATAGTAGAAGAAGTGTCACAATGGGCAGCCTTCTCTTCCAGGCAACATTTGGTTGGAGAGGATTTGTTATAATCGTGAGGGACGGGTAAGGTAATGGGAAGTAGTTAAACATAATTGAACTCGAGCGGCGATGTGACACTTGACAACACCAGGGCAGGTTGATTAGATTTCGGGCAGAATAAATCGGTATTTAAAAAAATTACATGTAGATGAATGAAAAAATAAAGTACCTACCTAATCTAACATTTATTTATTTATTTTTTAATGTTATTTTAGGTACCCACATTACGTAGCAGCCCTACGCGAAGGCTGTATTGTCACGCTTAGACACCAAGGACACAAGTAGAAAGTAAATGAAATCTGTCACGGTCACGGGAAATATATCTAATAGCTGTTGATAAACCCCCGGGTACAGTCTACATAACAAGTACCTACGTATAAAGAAACTGTCTTTTTAAATAAAATTGTAATTTTCATAACACAAGCTCAGTTTAAAAAAAATATAAGCCCAGACTCATCCATTATAGCTAAAAACCATCTCGATCCCATCAGCTTTCAAACAGAAAAACCGCATCAAAATCGATCGATTTGTTTGGGAGCTACGATCCCGACCCTCCTCCCCATTATAGCTAAGAACCATCTCGATTACATCAGCTTTCAAACAGAAAAACCGCATCAAAATCGGTCGATTTGTTTGGGAGCTACGATCCCGACCCTCCTCCCCATTATAGGTAAGAACCATCTCGATTACATCAGCTTTCAAACAGAAAAACCGCATCAAAATCGGTCGATTTGTTTGGGAGCTACGATCCCGACCCTCCTCCCCATTATAGCTAAGAACCATCTCGTTTACATCAGCTTTCAAACAGAAAAACCGCATCAAAATCGGTCGATTTGTTTGGCAGCTACGATCCCGACCTTCCTCCCCATTATAGCTAAGAACCATCTCGATTACATCAGGTTTCAAACAGAAAAAAACGCATCAAAATACGGTCCATTCGTTTGGGAGCTATGATGCCATACACAGACACATACACACACATACATGACCTAAACTTATAACACCCCTCTCTTTTCGCGTTCGGGGGTTAAAAATAACAACACCTAAATAAACATAATATGTATAAATAATAAAGCCGAATAAAAAAGATGTGCTATAAACATTGTGGTCAAAGATGATTTTAAATGTTCGACTTATTGTCATTGTCACAGAATATATTATACTTATTGTCATTGTCACAGAATATATTATACTTATTGTCATTGTCACAGTATATATTATACTTATTGATATTTTATTGATATTATGGGAACCATTTTCATTCGATAAAAATACAATTGTTTATTTTCTTACTTATTACTTTCTTACTTTCTTTGCTTCTTTTGTATTTATTGTTCAGTGCTTTGAGACGCACGCTTTAAAATTATTTTTTCACGGTTTGGATGACTGGTAGATAATGCTGTTTAGATTAAGTCCTTCCTTGTACACTATTTTTGTGCAAAAAAAAAAAAAAAAAAACTTAAATTCACAGGTGTCCTTCCTGACTTGGCAAAAACAAACACTAATATTATAAAGAGCACCAACAGAAAATGTATGAGTTAGATTATCTAGGAAGAGACAACCTCACAGATTTATCAACATGACTGTACATAGTGTACATACCTTATTGATTCCCTTTCTTGCTGCCTCAGTTATGACTACTGTGATTGAACTGAATTCGTTTTCACACGTAATTACATTGGTATGTCTATTGAGAGCAATTGTGGAAGACATAATTAGTAATTTCTTAATTTTATTGGTATGTGTAGCGTGGGTAAGCTGACATAATGATATAATTATTGTCTACAATAGAGATGTACGTCTCTGTATGTTTGTAAGCCACCTCCATGTATCTAAGAGATACCCATGCTTATACCTTTACTTTTACATATAAAAAAACAGAAGAACGTAAATTATTATTAATAGATTAAATAAATAAAATTGAGTAAACTAAGTATACTTTGTGTTTAAAAAGGAGTTCCACATTCTTGTGCCGTCTCATTGTTAAATCAAAGCAAAAGGAAAAAAAGGAATAAAAAAAAAAAGGAAAAAAGGATATATCATTCTGACTCTACCGGTGCTTCGGAAATATGCAGAGAAACTCTACGGGGATGTCGTTTTCTCTGTTTTTGACAAAATATATATATATATGTTAGAATTTATAATAAAACTCTAATAAATGCGTCAAGTACAAAAGTTAAAAGTGTCATTGAGACGTCCCAAAAATATAAAAATACAAATGACTAATAATAAATCAGGCTGGACCAGTCCCCACAAGCAGCACCAGTTCGGGCAACACATCAAAATCAATTCAATACCTATATGAATTCAATAGAATTTGGTTTTGATAAGTTATTATTATTTTTATAACTGATTCTATCTTGCTTGTACACAATACACATTCCAATGTTCAGAGGATAATATAATCATTAGGACGAGTGTTCCACAGTATATTTTTTTCAAAATTTATTTGTAAAGTAAAATAAGAGCTATGCTATGCTCGGTGTTTCACTTGGCGAATCCGAAACGAGGAAATCCGTAGAAGAACCAAGGTTACCGACACAGTTCTCAGAGTTTGCAAGTTGAAGTGGCAATGGGTAGGCCATATAGTTCGCAGAACCGACAACCGCGGAGGAATAAAGGTTCTCGAATGGCGACCACGAAAAAACAAGCAAAGTGTAGGGAGACACCCCACACGATGGACGGACGACATTGTAGTCATCGCGCAGGCGCACAAGATCGTTCGTCGTGGTGCTCTTTGGAGGAGGCCTATGTTCAGCAGTGGACTTCTAAAGGCTGACATGATGATGTGTGTGTGATGTGATGTTGTTGGCAACACGTATTGATCGCATTGGTATCTAATGCGATTCATCGTTAAACGCAAAATGGTTGTTGGCAACACGTATTGATCGCATTGGTACCTAATGCGATTCATCGTTAAACAAAAAAATGTTGTTGGCAACACGTATTGATCGCATTGGTACCTAATGCGATTCATCGTTAAACAAAAATATGTTGTTGGCAACACGTATTGATCGCATTGGTACCTAATGCGATTCATCGTTAAACGCAAAAAAATAACAAGAATATTGCTCATTACTACCTTGCCTACCGTTACCTGGAAGAAAACACTGAAAGTGACCAGGCAACCGATTGTAATATTTTTAAGCTCACTGTTGACGTACTGTTTATTTTATAGTAAACTAGTTTTTCCGCCCGCGACTTTGTACGCGCGGACTACAGTTTATCACGGAAAAAGCATCCTATTTTCTTCTAGGATATTAAAAACCAGTGCAAAAGTAGGTATAGCACCAATGCTCTCGAAGTTTTTTGACAGACTTGTTATTTCGTTTCCATGGCAACCGTTTCTTACAGCGAGTAATCAACATTTTCCTGTTTTCCCGTGAAATCCTACAATTTTCCGGGATAAAAAGTATTCTATGTTTTATTCTAGGGTATAAGCTATCTCCATTCCAAATTTCATCAAAATCCGTCCAGCCGTTATCGCGTGAAAGTTCCCCAAACAAAAAAACAGACAACGTTGCACTTTTATATATTGGTATGGATAGATAATCATGCGGTAACCATTCGTTATCTAAACACTTTCACACGCGCTCAAAACATTATTTTACTAGCTGTGCCCGCGGCTTTGCCCGCGTTATCATTTCTCTTTGTTAAAAGTTCTTTCAGAACCAAAAGTTAAAGTACCTGTTAAGTACAATATTATATACATTTCAACATAATTCGTTTAGCAGTCAATAATTTCCTATATCAAATTTAGAAACAAAGTACACTAGATTTTAAGTCAAAATCTAAACTATCCAACAGCGAAAACTGCAACGCAATCGGTCGAGTATTTCTAGTTTTTTTTATAAATTACTAGCTACGCCCGCGTTTTCACCCGCGTGGATGATGATGATGATGATGGATGATAATGAAAAGGTAGCCTATGTGTTAATCCAGGGCGTAAGCTATCCTGGTACCAAATTTCATCCAAATCTATTCAGCCGTTCAGAGCGTGAAGGAGTAACAAACATACACACAAACACGCATATATATACATACATACAAACTTTCGCCTTTATAATATTAGTGTCATAAATCACTATGCTACATAAAAATATTTCTAGTTGTGTTCTAGCACAGAACTAATAGACAAAAACAACATATGTGTAGACAACTCACATGTACTGAAACAACATATGTGTAGACAACTCACATGTACTGAAACAACATATGTGTAGACAACTCACATGTACTGAAACAACATATGTGTAGACAACTCACATGTACTGAAACAACATATGTGTAGACAACTCACATGTACTGAAACAAGTACGCAAACGCAAATTTACTGTGAAATTGGTACGTACATAAATACTTAGTGACAGTAACACAAGCGCCGTGCGACAGGTAGGTACACAAATGCTTGCCTATTCTCATGTCATACATGGAGTACCGTTCGAGAATCCGCGATGCCCCCGTCGGCGACACTAGGGTCAATAAATAGTTTCTAATGAGGTTGCCATTCTTTAGGTTTTCTAAGGATATAATAGTAGTTTACGAAACGGTTGCATAATATTAAAACACGAGAGTGAGTTTAAAAAACGACTCGTAGGCGAGTTTTTTAATAGTATCACTCTCGTGTTTTAATAACTAGTCATGTATCGTTTCATACACTACTTTATCTACATTCAAGCAATAGGAACTACTTTTAATGAAAACAAATATGTCGTAATATTTTCTTTATTTTTCTGGTAAAAGCTTGTTCGTCATGTTCATTGCTGTTTCCGTGATGTCAGGTGAAGTCAAATTCTCCTCACTAACACTGCTGCCGGACATTTGTTATCAGGACACAACTTTCAAACACATTAAATTGGTTAGGTACTAATGTAAAGTAAGTTATGGCGCCAAAATCCAGTCCACAGCGAATTCGCACGCCTAAGGTCTAGCACACGCCGCCATAGATAATAAATGACGAGAACCCTCGTAGGTGCGGAGCCAACCGGTGCTTTTATGGGAAAAAATATATATTATAACATCGTTTAGTTCAAAAAACAGTGATATTATTTAAAAAAAACTTATTAGAGACGTCCCATGCGTAGTAATGTACGTATGTCATTATACCACCATTTTTGAGTTCATAATCCGGATTTTACGATATGAATGTAGATAAAAGATTTAAAAAACGCAAGTGGAGTTTCCCAAACATTCGAGTGAAGAAAATGCGGTAGCGTATGTTTGCGTGAGTGCACAATTTATAGTTGAATGTGGTTTCATCACAAAAGATTGGATTGTTTTTCAGAGAAATTCCACAGCCCGTTGAGCGACTTTAAATTGGAGGACTAGTCGTACCGAGAGTGTCCACGTCTCTGCTCCGTATGCATAAAAGGATGCACTGAGACTATTCAACTTTGCAAGCTAACACTCGTTGGTTAAAATTAAATGGGTTCTCTCATTTTAGATATTATTGTCCAATAATAGTGGTAACCGCATGGCGAGATGTGCGGTTTCGATTCCGGTCGCGACTCGCGACATCATTGAGCTGTCGGCGAGGTCGGCTTTGAAATATTTCTCTAGGATTTGTGATAAATTGCAGTGGATGAGTTATTGCTTATTATGGAAATGGGTAGGCAGTTACTTGTTCTACAAATTTTGTCCAGTAAGTTCTAATATATAAAAAAACAAGTTTGAAATAATTGGAATGTTTTGTCCAAAATGTTCAACTGGTAGAAGTTATAGTTGAAATTAGTGGAAATAGGTCTAGTTCTTCACGTAATTTGGTATCAATATATTAAAAAAGTTACATCAAACGGATATTACTTATAAACCAATTTTGATTGAATTTATATGGGAAACCACAGAAGGTGTATGTAACCTTTCAAATAAAAATAGTATCATTCAAATCGATTAAAAAATCCCGGAGGTATGAGTAAATATATACACAAAATAATAATATTATGTACGATAGAATTGAGAATCTTTACAAAAGTCTACCTGCTCAAAAAAGTTAGTAGATTCATAGGAAGGTAGGTATCCGTAAATCCAGATATAATCGACATTGAAAAAATTAAAATGTATTTAAAACTAGCTGTACCCGTGGCTTCACACGCGTGGTCATTTCTCTAGGTTAAAAGTACTCTATGTACTATTCCAAGACCTAAAATACCAATATACCAACATTTGACTAAAATTCCTTCAGCCGTCAAAATTTTTTTTTATCGATTACTAGGCTTCTACTGATGGGATTGAGATATAAAGTAGTAAGTAGTGTTTTTAAGTCAAAACATAAGCTATCCAATAGTGAAAACCGCAACGCAATCGGACCAGTAGTTTTTACGTGATGCGGGAACAAACATACAGACAAACAGGCAGACACGAATTTTAAAAATGTTATATTCTTGTTCAGTAGTTCAAGCTTATTTGAGGTACACTAGATCATATTTTAAATTATCTTCTTTGTACAGACTTTTTCGTTCTTATTGCTTGATTACTGATTTAAAATCAAACTTATCTTTCAGTGGCAATATATGCTGAAGACATGAAGACCATTTTAAAATGATCTGAAAATTACTACAATTTTGTTGTATGATTTAGCAGTTAACGCCTACTAAGCGAGAACATTAATTATTTAGCAGTTAACGCCTACTAAGCGAGAACATTATTATTTAGCAGTTAACGCCTACTAAGCGAGAACATTATTATTTAGCAGTTAACGCCTACTAAGCGAGAACATTATTATTTAGCAGTTAACGCCTACTAAGCGAGAACATTATTATTATCATGTGGTTTGAAAACCGTCAGTGAACCAAATTTTTCCTTTAGAAAATTATAAAAGAAAATAGAAAAAGACAAACAAACCGGTATAGTTAACTTCCCATAAAATATAATCGATGATAACCATAGATCTAATTAAAATAACAGGTTAACTAATCATCAGTCAATATGGCGATAAAATCAAAACGAATCTAGAAAGCTTGTCAATTCAAATAAACCTACAGACCCAGTTTCCATACACGTCAAAGTTAACAACAAGCCCATACACGATCAAACTACAATCCAGGTATACCATTGGATTGCACTCACATTGACATAGAGAGCATACTTCTAAATGACTCCTGCAACATGGCCTTTGAATATATTTAAGAAGCACCCAAAGATTTGGAAGATAATCTTCAAGGAAGTTATGACGGTAGGACAGACAGCTGGAAGGACAGAAAGACCTTTTACGGATTCCTTCTTGAACTGCGAAACCAAACAAACAATTTGCGAGAACTGCTCTAATTGAAGAACAAAGTCATTAACATCTATCTATACTTATAACAAAGCAATAGGAACGAAAAGTCTGTACATAGATGATAATTAAAAAAGAAATGGTCTAGGGTACATAAACTAACCTACTGAACAAGAATATAACATTTATAAAGTGATGTCTGTTTGTTTGTCTATCTGCATGTTTGTTCGCGCATCACGTAAAAACTACTGGACCGATTGCGATGCGGTTTTCACTGTTGGATAGCTTATGTTTTCATAGGGTACTTTATATCAATCCGATGAGTAGAAGCCGAGCCAATCGATAAATAGATTTTTGACGGCTGAAGTAATTTTAACCAAATGTTGGAATATTGGTATTTTAAGATTTGGAATAGCACAAAGAGTACTTTTAACATACAGAAATGACCACGCGTGCGAAGCCGCAGGCATCAGCTAGTAAAGCAATAAGAACGAAAAAAAAAAGGTCTAGGGTACTTTAAATAAGCTACTTCAAGAATATAACATTATTAAAATTCGTGTCTATCTGTTTGTTTATCTGTTTGTGTATCTGTTAGTCTGTATGTTCGTTCGCGCATCACGTAAAAACTACTCGACCGATTGCAATGCGGTTTTCACTGGTGTACTTGGTATCTCAGTCCGAGCCGAGCTATCGATTAAAACTTTTTGGCGGCTGTAGGAATTTTGATCAAAGGTATTTCAAGTCTTGTGATAGTACATAGAGTATTTTGAAAATAACTTGTGAAATAAACACGCGTACGAAGCTGCGGGTACAGCTGTGGTACAGCTAGTATAAAATAAATAATATGTTGTACCTACAGCTTATTCAAAAAGAAATGAAAGAAATGCTGATGATGTTAAAGGAAAGAATATGGTACGGGTTTATAAACCGAGCAGCAAAATTGTTATTCTAAATGAGAACGCGTGAATGATGGAATGGTTGGTCGCTACCTATTGAATTTAGGCTGCGCACGCGCGTGAACTGCACTGCACATGCAGTAGAATACAGAGTTGTTCTGTACGATGTAGCAAGACATAAATCAAATCAAATCAAATAGTTTATTTGCCTAAAGACATGGTACATATAAAATAAACACAGATCTTATGTATGAGGCGAGGTTCACATGTATTTTGCTATAACAGCATACACATTTAAAAAAAAAAATAGCACAGATTATTTTTTAATTGACATATGAAATCAAGAATAAATAATAATACTCGTAATACAATGAATTAAATGTCAAGAAAATAACTCAAATAAGGTATTGAATATGTATGTCAATTAAAAAATATAGTTAAATGACAGATTATGCTTAAAATCTAACTGCATACAAATATAAATGAACAAAAATTAAAAAAAAAAAAAAAAAAAAATTAGAATTAAAAAATTCAGTCACAGAATAAAAACAGGAAACTATCAACCATTTATGTTACTTATGTTTAAACATGTTTATAGGCAATTGTTGCATGTCCTCTGGGAGACCATTGAACACTTTAACCGCCATAAAATGTGAATTTTTCTGCAGAGATAATTTGCATTTTGGCAAGCACAGTCTATTATCAGTCCCGGTGCGAAGCTGACGGTGGCGAATGTCTAGGTGCTTTGTGAAAAGCTCAGAGTGCTGTTTTACAAAAAGCACTAACTGCTTTAAATACAGGCAAGGGAGAGTTAAAAGCTGTAGACTTCTAAATAAAGGCCTACATGGCTCTAGATAATGTGTGCCACAAATAGCACGAATGCACTTCTTTTGTGCTCTGAAAGCTCTATTTATGTCTGTAGAGTTGCCCCAGATCATCAGACAATATTGCAGGACTGAAGCTACGTATCCGTGGTATGCCTGTAATGCGGCTTCCCTCGATACCACTTGGCAGATTCTTTTAAGGGCAAAAACAAATCTATTTAGTTTTAGAGCAATACCATTTACATGACTTTTCCAGTTGCACATGTTGTCGATCTCAATTCCAAGGAACTTAGTAGAATCTACTTCGTCTATAATTTGTGACTTATATTTAGCGCAAAGCAGATGAGGCTTAGAGTTGTAAGTACGGAATTTCATCATTTTCGTTTTAGTCAAATTCACTTGCAAGTTATTTGTATTTAGCCAGTCAATTATATTTTTAATAGTCATATTGATTTCACATTCAAGTTTATTTATGTCACTAGATTTGATAATTATGGTTGTGTCATCGGCAAATAGTATTGATTCATAATGTGTGCAAGAAGGTAAATCATTGATATATAATAAAAATAATATAGGACCAAGAATACTTCCTTGAGGAACACCATATTGGTTTAATCTAAAATCGGATCTGAATGTCTGTTTCTTTGATTTATTGTTAATGCTAGCGATCTCCGTGCATTGGCGTCTATTATTTAAATAACTGGAGAACCAATCATATGCAGGACCTTGGGCCCCATATCTGTAAAGTTTCGATAATAATTTCCCGTGGTGAACAAAATCGAAAGCTTTACTCATATAAAAAAATAGAGCCACTACGTGATCCCCATTTGTAATTCCTGCTATAACAGACTTAACTAATTTATAGATAGCCAAAGAAGTAGATTTATTTTTGCAAAAACCATTTTGTTCAGGTCTGTTGAATTTATCTGTAAAGTCCAGCAATCTTTTGAGCATAGCTTTTTCTAGTAATTTCGATAGAATTGAAATTAATGTTACAGGCCTATAGTTATCCACATTCCTCGTACTTCCTTTCTTATAAAGAGGCTTGACGATGGAAGACTTAAGTTTATCTGGAAATACTCCTTACACGAAGGACAGGTTCATAATGTGACTTATTACTGGTGCTAATGCAATGATACACTTTTTTAGCAGCCATGTAGGAATTTCATCATAACCGACTGATTTTGTATTGTTCAGAGATCCCATCAACCTCTGTATTTCATCCGGTGTAAGTAGGTTTCAAAAAAATGCTGGAATTACAACTATCGAAAATTAAATCCGTACCACTAGAATTCGAATTATTGGTGATATCAATGAAAAAGTCGTTGAAAATTTGAGCAATCGAAAAAGGGTTTGTGTCGGACTTTTCCTCTTTTCCGGACTCGTTTGTGTCCATTTTGCTCAATCTCAGTTATGGTGTTCTCAGTAACTGGGGTGGACTCATGTGATATTATAATATTCCAAACAGCCTTACATTTATTTTTCGATCATATATTTTTTCGCTTCTACTTTTTGCGAATGAAATATGCACCTTCTAAGAATTCTTGCGTATGAATGGTATTTTTTGCTAGAGTTTTGTTTGTTTGTTCTGGCTCTACTGTAAGCCATGTACAATCGTCTCTTCACTATACAACACCTTTTTAGGCCCTTCGTAACCCACTGAGACCTGGTGGCTGATTTCACCACTTCCACAATTATTCTAGGGAAACATAAATCAAAAAACAGTACCAAGGTGTCATGAAATGAATCAAATGCGCCTTAAGAGAGTGCCTTAATGCACTCTATAAATTTAGATGTATTAGAAACACTAAAATCTCTCCTCTCTTCATGCCACACCTTTTTCAAAAGTTTCAGTTTCAAAGGAAACTCCAATAATTGGCCTGTGTCATGATCTGATAAAGCCAATTTATGTACTGAACCTTTAGCACTTGATATGTCGCTATATGGTCAATGCATGATAATTTCCTTGTAGGGCAATTGTAGGGTTAAATTGTAGTTGGACAGTATCTCAGTCAAAAGTTTTGAGTATTTATTGTCTTTCAATGTGTCAATATTCAAGTCACCGCATAAAATAATGCGTTTTTTAGTATTTATTTTATTAAGAAGTAAATCTAATTTATTAAAAAATATGTCAATATTAGAATCAGGGGTGCGAAGAATCAGGAAGAAGAATCAGAATCAGAAGAATCAGGGGTTTTTCATAAACCCGACTACGGTCGAGTAAAAAAAAACGTATGACACTCTTGCAATGAAGACGAATCGATTGAAACCTCGCTTGTCAAAATCGGACCAAGTTTTTAGTTTGAACACATAACCCTTATTTGACACCTCGCTTATCTCGCTTATCAAAATTGAACCAATAGGGGCGACGCTATGGTGGAACATCCACAAAACCACATAAAGAGATACATACATAGACTGTTAAACTCTTTACCCTTCCCTTGCTTTGCTGTACTCGGCTAAAAATAATGTTATGTACCTATTGATTAATCGCCAGTAATAAGTCGATAGATTAACTCGATGTAACTAAAAGTTAAGCTTGTGTGGTAAATGCTTCGATCAAAGATTTGTTTCTGTAATCGAAGGGTAAAAGACGAAAGGATAACGAAAAAAAATTTTTTTTGTTAATTATCTGTGCACCCTCCTGAAGTGCGGTTGCCTAATCTGTGGCGTGATAGCCACGGCAACTGTCAAAACCATACAACATTAGAACACAAAACCGCACGAACCGCACTCCATTGTAAATCGCAGAGCAGGTACGAAATCATACTAATAAACTTAGTCTATCAATACTACGCGTACAATTCTGAGAATTTCCCACAGACCCAGTTCCAGGCGTGCCGGATAAACACCATGGATTGCACGCACTGAATGCCAATGGTCCGCATTATGCAGGATGAGTCATGTGCACGCGTACCGTTGTATCGCTTATGGGCAATTTGCCTTCGATCTTGGACGCTTTTATGCAAAAGGTTTTGTTTTGGTGCAGACGGGCTTGTACACTGTAGTGGACTGAGCGAGCGTGAACCGCGAGCGAAGCGTCTCCGTTCCTTCTTGGGCAAAAATGCTTTCGTAACTCCGTCCGGATCTCTGTTCTCCTCTATAGGTCACATGTTAAACGAATTTTTTAGTCGTCGTATTTTTTGGTTCTTTTTTTATTTGAAAGGTACCTTGAGTTGGTCTTATTAACATTTAGTGAAGAACTGATGAGGATCTTTGGCGTGATGAGCAGAATAGCTCCTCAAAATGCAGTAAATTGCTCACTTTTATGTTTCTACCAGTGGAATCAGCCCTTTACCTATTGAATAGGGATTGATGGAGCACCTTGGTTATTAATGTTAGTTGTACAATAAGGTAACTAGATGGCGCTACTGTGTACCGCTAGATTGTTTGCAAAAAAATATGTACTCGCGAGGTCTACAGCTCATAGAGCCACTTGTCTTAGAAGTTGATGCAATGTTTTGAACGGAATTACCAAATATTCATTGGCACTTCCTTTCTGACTGCTTCAAGCCTTTTTGCTTATATCATTGCCCACTACCTGCTTACTTTTGCTGAGTAACGAACTCAACTCAAGAGCACATTTACCTTTATACGGTTTTCGATCCTTTGCCAAATATGTCGATCCGGACATTTAATGCATTACAAACAAAGTTTTCCCAAGATCACAGGTTCAAATTCAGTTACCTTTTCCTTTTTTCCACGACATCTTGTCATCAGTGATGTCGATTATAGTAATCCTTCATTCACTTCAAAAGTTCACAACTAAAACGCGGCGTCCAAAACGTCCGTCTGCCTTCATTACAAATACAGGCCACTCCAATCAACTGCACTCTACCGCTGTTGGTCGAAACCAGGGGAATTGTTCAAGGATTTAACGGATGTGCTCGGGCTTTCTTGTCTTCCAGCAATACATCACATACTAGTAGAGCAACTTGATACAACTTTAGTGATTTAATAATAGCTACGAGTATGTGGTACATTTGAAAAACCTATAACCGTTAGGGTAGAAAGGTGGAAGACGCTGGATTCAAACAGCGAACAAAGCAAGCAAGCGAGAAATCGCTTGTTGCGGCGTACTATGTTCTTAGTCATAGTCATATTACTTTATTAGTATTGAAAAATACAGGTCGATACATGATAGATAGATAACACTTTATTGCACAACAAGAAACACAAAGAACGGCGGCCATGATAACTTGATATCACTTACATACATGATAACATGATGTCAATAATACATTTTCAACAATAGACGTCTTCCGGCTGATGATAATGATATTTTAAAACACCGTTTTACCTATTTGTTTTTGCTGTTAAGTAATACCTATAATTTTTGAAGAAAACAATTAAAAAAAAAAGTATTGTTATGATGACATACCTACATTGAACCTTACTTCAAGTATCTTAGAAAGTACGAAGACCGTGGTTCCACATCATCGAAACCCTAATACTAGGTGAGAATGTTTTACCATGTTTCAATGTCATTTCAAGAACAAGCACAAATTACAAAATGATATAACCCCCAACCCCAATAGCTAAGAAGCATCTCGATCACATCAGCTTTCAAACATCAAAAAACCGCATCAAAATCGGTCCATTCGTTTATGAGCTACGATCCTCGGCTCTCCTTACTCACCCATTATAGCTAAGAACCATCTCGATCACATCAGCTTTCTAACAACAAAACCGCATCAAAATCGTGAGCTACGATCCTCGGCCCCCCTTTCCCCCTATTAAAGCTAAGAACCATCCCGATCACATCAACTTTCAAACATAAAAGACTGCATAAAAATCGGTCAATTCGTTTGGGGGCTACGATGCCACACACAGACACATAAACATACAGTGATACATATATGCACAC
Source organism: Alsophila aescularia (assembly GCA_946251855.1). Classification (NCBI taxonomy): domain Eukaryota; kingdom Metazoa; phylum Arthropoda; class Insecta; order Lepidoptera; family Geometridae; genus Alsophila; species Alsophila aescularia. The sequence continues at coordinate 56,673,927 of OX276374.1, read as the reverse complement.
TCTAAACTTATAATACCCCTCTCTTTGTAGTTCGGGGGTTAAAAACCCATAGATTTAGACGTTTTGGACTACAGTGGATGTATGGTTTTCCGTACAGCCATACTTTCTAGTTTTTCTAGACTACACCGACTAGTGGGTCTTGGAAGTCTCGTCACTGGTTCCTTTTCACTACATAGCGTGCTACTTCCCTTACTGCCCTTCAACCGTACTGCGCTCTCGAGCCATTCAGCTAAATTGAAACGTTCGTGCTTCAATTAACGGAGTTCAATGTCAATTTACCGTAGCCAGAGGGCCTGAAATTTAAAGCCTGTGTATGAGCGTGACATCCTGACCCGCCGATAGCGGATATAAACCCTTTACTTTGTTACTTTAATTGAATGCAACGTGCATGGCTCGAGTTTGCGGGGAATTGTGTTTATTGCTTCTGAGGGTTTGGTCGCGTGGAAGCTATTTTAGGCACCACGGGGAAGTAGACAATATAACCAGTTAGTGATTATATACAGAATGAGCAATACTTGTGGTTTCTGGAACGCAAATTAGAGAAAAAGTACTCAACAGTCTTGTAATAAATAACTCGTTAAACGCATTTTGGGTTGCTGATAATCTCATGTGACAGTAGGTTAACGCTTATGTCAACGTGATGCGATTTTGGGTTTCCGGAAAGCTTTTTCGCATGTCAAAGGCTTGTTAACTTGAACTTAGTTAATCGGATATTTTTGACCAAATTAACTTAGTGTTTAACGCTGGAATATGGTACTGAAAGCTATAATATATACCTAGGATTAATGTTACATCTTATTTCAATCCTTCATCAAGCCTTAATACATAAATTTATTAATTTACTAGTTTTCCAGCCCGTACGCGCGGACTACAGTTTATCGCGATAAAAAGCATCCTATTTTCTTCTAGGATATTAAAAACCAATGCAAAAGAAGGTATAGCACCACAGATTAAGTATCATTCTGATACTTAATCTGTGTATAGCACCAATGCGGTTGATGTTTTTTGTCAAAGAGAATATAAAGTTTTTTGACAGGATTGTTATTTCGTTTCTATGGCAACCACAGACCATTCTGTGATGACAACCGTTATTTACAGTGAGTAATCATCATTTTCCAGTTTTCTCGTGTAAACTTACAATTTTCTGAAATAAAAAGTATCCTATGTTTTATTCCAGGGTAAAGCTACCTCCATTCTAAATTTCATCAAAATCCGTCCAGCCGTTATCACGTGAAAGCTCCCCAAACAAACAAACAAACAAACAAACAAACAAACAAACAGACAACGTTTCACTTTTATATATTGGTATGGATTAACTTCGTGTGTCACGCGTTTCAGAAAGCAGCGGTTACACATTTGCTACAATGAAAATTTTGATTTTCGTAATGCCAAATTGTCTCTTTTGTTTTTGTTTAGCTACACAGACACATAGCACTAAAGAGTGAATGAAAATGAACGAACTTATCAAGTGTGACCATGTCAATAAAATAATCACAAATGTCAAAACAAAAATTGGCAGGAATAATTTTCTGATGAATTGCGTTTCAGAAACCCGAAGAGAGTTACAAGACTGTCAAATGTGTCAGTCTCACTTGACATGGTGGAGCATGCTGGTATAGAAGAAACCTATTCACTCTAGACTTGAAGACTACCTTATTATAGTTATCGGAAAACATAGATGATGGTAGGATGTTCCATTCCATCGCTTTTCGAATAGACGCGAATTGCTTTAGACGTAATGCCAAATACGAATACCTACTATAATATATAAACATTATATTAGTTTATTATAATGTTTATATATTTAGTAGTATTTGTTATGTACATGTTTATTTTCTTTCTTTTTTGGGTATTATACTCAAACTTTGCACACCAACAACTACCTCTATTATACAATGTGTCTGGTCACCGGTGTCGGAGACTTAAGGAGGGTTAAATATGGGGATTTTTATCGACAAATCACTATCTCGATTTTCTCTTGGCCTCTCCATACTAAAATGGCAGCCATTTTGTTTTTTTTACTTCGCAGCTCAGACGCCTACACTGATTTAATCATTGCTATCAATGTAGACGTCTTAGGAAGACGAAAGAGGTATCATTTGAAAGCTAACAATGAAGACAATCAATTTATGACACATTTTATTCAATATCTTTTTCACAAAATAACATAACAATATTAACAAAATAAAAATCGTAAATATTTATTGCATTTTTTTTAGTTTTTTAAATTTTTTATGAAAACTAACCTGTCAAGCTATATTTTTTTTATTGTATTATCATAGTACAAGATATTTCCATTAAAATAAATCTTACATAAAGGTCCTAAGTTAAATATTTTCGAAGCTATGATGGTTTAAATATGACCCTTAAAAACTCTATTAATAGCACACGTCAAAGCTATGATGATTGGGATGAGAAAAGGCAAGAAAAGAACAAAGTAAAACCATTAATTATCATTTATTAATTTAATACCATCTAAACTAGGTACTACAGCCACGATTCAAAATGTCCTCCGTTTTGTTGTAGACAAGCAGTTGCCCTAATTGACACATGTTGTGTAGCTCTTTTTATCATGGCTTTGTCCGCCCTCATTACATCCCCGACTTGTAATATTTTTTCAATTAGTTCTTCTCTTGTGTTGGGCACGTTAACGTACACTTTCTGCTTTATTGTGCCCCATAAAAAATAATCTAGGGGTGTCAAATCCGGGGAACGCGGCGGCCAAGCAATCGTCCCACCTCGTCCAATCCATGTTGGATATGTGTTGTTTAAGTAATTTCTCACATTTACCGCAAAGTGTGCCGGAGCTCCATCTAATTGGAGTATCATTCTTGCCCTATACGTCAATGGCAATTCGCTTAATGCGTCTTGATAGTCATTCTGCAGGAATTCCAAAAATCTTGGGCCATTTAATGTAGCGGGCAAAATAAGAGGCCCAATAAGGATATCGTCTATCATTCCAGCCCAAACATTTACCGAAAACTTGTGCTGAAAGCTACTGGGTCTCACTGCATGCGGGTTTTCTTGGAGCCACAGGTGCTCGTTCCGATGATTTGTGTATCCAGATCTTGTAAAAGTTGCTTCATCGGTCCACATAATCCTCTTTAAAAAATTGGGATTGGATCGCGCTTCTCGTAATATCCACGAAGAAAAAACTATCCTTCGGGCGACGTCAGGTCCAATTAAATCCTGGACTCTTCTAAAATGGAATGGATGCAATCCTTGCCGTTTTAAAATCTGCCAAACTGTCCATTTCGATAGACCGAGTCTAATCGTAATGCGACGGACACTCAGTTGTGGGTCTTGCGTTATTAAATCCAACACCTCTTCTTCCTCTCGCGGAGACACCAAACGAGTACGTTCGTTAGCGGGTCTTCTTATTCCATATTCGGAGAGATTCGAGTGCAATCTGATGAACGTGCGAGCATTCGGCGTAGGTCTATCAGGGAATCTTCTCGCATACTCTCTTACAGCAGCATTCGCGTTCCCGTCGCAAAATCCATACACAAAATGGATGTTGGCCACGTCGCGGCTTGAAAAACGACGCTCTTTCATTTCAGTTAACGAAAGTTAACTAAAATAACAAAACGAGTCCAAAACACAAAGCAGAGGTTAGAAAATAGCAACGCACAGTACTTCGGCAGATAAGAATGTAATCACAACGCTAGGCGAGGGACGACTACCTGTAATTGTATCCTGACCTGAGTAGAGCCGCAATTTTGTCTCATTCACACCCTATACATGTCTCTTTCTAACATGTTGTCAAAGAACAGCTGCCTGTCTTACGACACGTCAATTGAATGTGGGGTCTTGAGTCTATTGTTTGACGTGTGCTATTAATAGAGTTTTTAAGGGTCATATTTAAACCATCATAGCTTCGAAAATATTTAACTTAGGACCTTGATGTAAGATTTATTTTAATGGAAATATCTTGTACTATGATAATACAATTAAAAAAAAATAGCTTGACAGGTTAGTTTTCATAAAAAATTTAAAAAACTAAAAAAAATGCAATAAATAAATACGATTTTTATTTTGTTAATATTGTTATGTTATTTTGTGAAAAAGATATTGAATAAAATGTGTCATAAATTGATTGTCTTCATTGTTAGCTTTCAAATGATACCTCTTTCGTCTTCCTAAGACGTCTACATCGATAGCAATGATTAAATCAGTGTAGGCGTCTGAGCTGCGAAGTAAAAAAAACAAAATGGCTGCCATTTTAGTATGGAGAGGCCAAGAGAAAATCGAGATAGTGATTTGTCGATAAAAATCCCCATATTTAACCCCCCTTAAGTCTCCGACACCGGTGATCAGACACATTGTATAGTCATGTGTCTCAATGTAGCCTACGGTGGCCTGGAAGAGATCACTGCTTAGTGATATTTTTGTTTATGTTTCATTTGGTGCGATAAAGTGTTATCTATCTATCTATCTATGTTTGCGTAAACTGTTTTTGGAGAAGATAGGTCTTCTTCCATGACTTCTAAAATTACCCAGAAATGTAGGTAGCGATTTTCGCTAATGTTGTTTTATTGAATGCATCTTCACAAATAAAGACTACATTATATACTACTAATGAATCGCCCCGGCTTCGCACGGGTAGCTCTCACACCGCAGCATTTCTCTTACTTTTAGCATTTTTATAACCGTCCTAACTTCTAAAAACAAATCGTATTTCAAAATCTTTGCCAGCAACGATCGTAGTGTTTTTTGAAAACTGCATTATTTTATTACTCACGTACTTGGTTATTATTTCATTTTTACGGCAATATGTCATTCCGTTCCCTACACGGAGTAGTAGTAATTTTTGCAAATTTTGATATTGTGGGTTATATTATTGCAATTTTCGTAAGGATCTCTATTTTTTAAAATTTAATGATAATGTTACTCACTTATAATGTAGCTATCTATTAGTAACAGATATTTTTTTTAAATGGTTCATTATTTTTTAAGTTTTCAAACATAACATTTAAACATACAAACATACAAAACATCAAATCTTTCCTCTTTTTAATATTGTGTAGATGTCACTCCTACAAGGAAAACCCTCTATCTGTGAAAATACTGACAAAGTTTCGATAAACGAAATAGAGACTAGCCTAGGTTTGCTACAACATTAATAAGGTGTGTTATATTAATATTAATAAAGTGAAATTTAGAATCCAACGATACCGGGTTCGGTCCTAGGTCCAATGACTTTTCTAAATCATGTGTTATTTTCTATCGTACCGTGCTTCGGAGGGCACGATAAGCAGTCGGTCCCGGCTGTTTTGACCTGTGTGGCTTAACGACTTACAACCGTCAGTTGCAACTGACGGTTGTAAGTCGTTAAGCCATGTCATAGGCGCTCGGGCAGCCTGACAAACTCTGATACTATAAGCCAGGGCCCGCAGTCTCGATTTCGATAGAGATTGCTTTACAAACGAAATCAGTCGCAAAGTCAGATTATAACGATATTTGGTAGTCTCTACCAAATGTATATGTCAAACATGATCAATGTCAGTACAGATACTGATGACAGTCGATAGCTTTTGACAATAACTGCTACTCATTAAAACAAAGAGGGTTCTGAGCCCATCAGTGGCAACTAATTAGGCTAATTTAATAAAAAACACTTACAAGGCATATCATTTGCACGCGTTCCTAATACAAAAGTAACCAGTTGCTGAGATGTTGCGTAAGCTTACACATTTGCCTATTCGTAACCAGATTTGGTTTGTGTAACTTTATGGCTACGAGTTTGGACATTATTGAATGTTAAACCAAATTCCAGGGATTGTAAATAGTTTGACAGCTCGGCTGGCATTAGTCTTGCTTGATTTTGGATTATGTAGAGATCGGTATGCAATAGGCCCTATTGCATTCCGATCTGACTGATTTTGGTAATACATTCCCATCATGGTGGATGAGGTACGAACCTTATAAATTAGAATGTGGAGTTAGACAAGGCGGACTAACATCACCCAAACTTTTTAATTTATATGTCAATCAGCTGATTGTGGAGTTTAGCAACATCCGTGCGGGTTGCTATGTTGGTAATAGTTGTGTTAACAACATTAGCTATGCTGACGGCATGGTGTTGCTGAGCCCCTCAATCGGCGGTTTAAGAAAATTAATTAACTGTTGTGAATCTTACGCAGAAACACATGGATTAAGTTACAATGTAAAAAAAGTGAGATAATGATTTTTAAAGCTGGAAATAAATTACCCAACCACGTTCCTCCTGTCACCCTAAATGGAGTTCCTTTAAATATTGTCAACAAGTTTAAATACCTGGGTCATATTGTAACAAACGATCTTAGGGACGATCAGGATATTGAGAGGGAACGCAGGGTGCTGGCGGTCAGATGCAACATGCTGGCTCGTAGGTTTGCTCGCTGTAACGCCGATGTTAAGATTACTCTTTTTAAGGCATATTGCCAGTCATTTTACGCGAGCAGCCTATGTGGAAGTAGGTATATATTATTTTATATATATAAAAAAACATGGACATAGACATGTACGTCTGAAATAAAGATTTATTATTATTATATTATTATTATTGTAGTATCGTTCGCTCAAGAACAACCTCATTTAGGTACTCGAAAATCGAGGGACATTGAAAAATAAGTTCATAAACTAAAACCCGACTACGGTCCTACCCAACCAACACAAACTAGTTGCATAACGGCCTTAGAGCCAATCTGATAATGCCGAAAAGTGCTAAGACATAAGTGCTAGAGCGTGCTCTGGAGGCCTAATGGAGCAGCTCTATTGCCATTTTGGGCACAATTTTATGAAGCCTATAGTTCTATTACAACTGCATAATAGCAGTAAAATGGTTCCTCAAAAGCTGCAACGGATGATTAACGCCACAATAACCCTTTTATGAAGCTACTTTTGTTAACGAGTGAACGAATATGAATGAATGTATTTATTAAGCAGGGAAATGCTCTTTAGAACGAAACTATCTGTAAAGTTAAAAATACTCTTTTTTCTCTAAGCAACTTTACTCAAACCAATCTACATGACATTACATTACTAAAACAAAACACACACTACTCAAAAAGTATAAAAAACATAAATCAATAAAAAATAACAAACATATACAAAAAGGCCACAACATCCTCCCTCTTTGTGGAGAAACCACAGTTAATTTATTCAGGGGATACTTGGGAAACTTGGCTGAGCAGGGGCACGAGTTTTACCAACGGCCGCCTCAATATTGCAGCTATTGTTTGCACGTCAGCCACCCTTATTACGTTATCACGGCCTGGGTGAAGTGCTACGACTCTTCCTTTTGGCCACATTCCTCTGAGCAAGGCTTCATACACAATCATAACTATGTCTCCAGTCGTCAAGTCGGGACGGGCTCCCAAACCAGCTCTTGGTAGCAATGCAGGTAGGTACTCTCTGCACCATTTCAACCAAAAGTAGTCAGCAAGATATTGTGACTTTCTCCAGTCACTTCGTCCAAGTAATGCTCCAGCATCAACAACTAGTGGGATGGGTCGATAACCAGATGATGACCCCAAAATGAAGTGAAATGGAGTTGAAGTGAATGCTTCTTCAAAGTTCGAGTCCGATGGAATATGGGTCAATGGGCGGCTATTAATCAGCGCCTCCGCTTCCAGTAATACAGTGTGTAGAAGGTCGTCTTTTGGAGTTCGGTCCTTCATTGTGGCCTTCAGGGCTACCTTGACACTTCTTACAAGGCGTTCCCAAGATCCTCCCATGTGAGGAGATGCTGGTGGAATAAATTTCCAATTAATACCTCTATCAGCTTATTCCCGGGCCATTTCTTGTCTATAAACTTGCTTGAGAATGTGGGTGAAATGAGACGGTGGGTTGAATGGGCGTCTTTTTAATAACGCACATGTGGGACACGCATTTGTTATAGATCTGACAGCTCCCCTCAGACGAAACAACCAGAATCGCTGACGAAGCTCATTTATTACGGTCTCATGGTTACCGTGTGCTGCTTTTCTGTGGTAAAACTCAATTAATAGCCATGAAGTTCTGTCTCGACTGTCCAAAATTACTGGGCGTTTCAGGCTCTCAGACACGTCTTCGGCAGCTCCTATCCGATCAGATAATCTAATCAGATCATCTGAAATCTAAGGCTGGAGACCATTTCCTTAATGGACTTCGGCGATGAACCGGTAACAACGCTCGAAGCTTTGCAAGTTTATCCGGAAAACTCTCCAACTGGCTTCTTCGTAAAATGTGCAATTCAGCCTCCATCAGATCAGAAGAGTTCAAATATGGTGACAATGGGATTCTTGATTGATGAGCATGTGATGTTGATGTTTGATTCGGATCACATTCCAAACGTTTGTTTTTTAAATTTGGAATTGCGCGCGAGCGGTTGCACGAACCATTCGCATCCAATCACTAAAACGTGTTGGGTCTGGTGCGATTGGAAGAAGAAAGAAGGCGACAATTTGTCTGCTTCCGATAGCACTTTGATGACATTCAAATCGTTTTTAAATTCATTGCAATAGTTTTCGTCTTTTGGAAGATGCTGAACCTCTGAGGGCCACAAATAAGGTGAAGATTTTAGAAAATTGGGGCGTTTTATCCAGCGTGTTGGAAAATCTTTAACTAATCGTGTTCCCTCATCAGCCACATTTAAACTAGTGGGAACCCAATGCTGCTTCTGAATTTTCTGAAATCTCCCCAACTCTGTTAGCTACGAATGACTTCAAAGTTCGCGCATCCAGTTCAAGGACCAAATTATTAAGTGGGGAAATGCTCTTTAGAGCGAAACTATCGGTAAAGTTAAAATTAACTTTTTTCTCCAAGCAACTTTACTCAAACCAATCTACATGACATTACATTACTAAAACACAACACACACTTCTCAAAAAGTATAAAAAACCTAAATCAATAAAAAATAACAAATATATACAAAAAATGCCACAACATCATTGTATGTCAAAAAGGTGAAATGTTATTAATATTGTAATCGGCCTTCATTAAAATATTATTGTTATGTAAATAATTCATATGTGCCTTATTAGTTAGTTAAGCACAAGTGTATAAAAACGCTTTCTTATTTATTGTACATATGGTGTTTTACAGTAATTTTTAAGCGCTTTCGAAATAACATCAAAATGGAAGAAATATTGGCTAAATACTTGTGACTATAATTATTTCGTATTTTTATTATGTATTGACAGTTTATTATCTGCAATTGGTCGTTTGTATATTAACAAAAACAAAGTTAATTTTAATGAAACACATCAATATAACATGGCGGATTGACTAAGTCTGTACAGCGGTACAAATAATGTCTATTGTATTACCACAGAATAAATAATAGTACAAGTATTACCTAATATGTCAATTAGATCTTTAGTTACATTGATTGTCTTTTTGGAACTTGGGTCTGTATTAGAGTACATTATTGCACCTATTATGGAACTTCTAGTAGAACATGATTTGAACTCTTATACTACTGCTTTATATGGCCTACAATTAACTCTTTAATGCAGTTGAGCGGCGTATAACACTAACAAGAGAAACCCTCATAAAACTTTCAGTGACAAATGCTCTACGTAACTCTATAAAAGTTGTAAGTGGCAAATTGGTTCTAGAATAAACTATTATAAAGACAAAGGACGTATTTGGTTCCGATACTGCCACTTTTGGTACATTTTGTACCTAAAGATGTTTGCGGAAGCAGTTATGCTACTTAAAACTGCTTCCTGAACTCTAATGCCGCTATTATACATCTTAAAGTTACAAAATAGGCTGCAATTTCCACTAGTGTGTTGGTTGGGTATGACATTCTTGCGATGAAGACGAATCGATTCATACCTCGCTGGTCATAATCAGACCAATAGGGGGGTGATGTTATGGTGGAACATCCACATACCTACATACATACATACATACATACATACATACATTACTGCAACTGTTAAACTCATTCTCTGTTAATGCCCTTGCTTCGCCGTACTCGGGTAAAAAAAGCTTGAACAAGAGTTTGTAAGTGAACCTAATCCAAACCAATGTTTAAAAATGAAACGTTGTCTGTTTGTTTGTTTGTTCGGGGAGCTTTCACGCAATAACGGCTGGACGGATTTTGATGAAATTTGGAATGGAAGTAGCTAGAAAAAAATAGAATAAAACTTAGGATACTTTTTATCCCAGAAAATTGTAAGTTTCCACGGGAAAACTGGAAAATGTTGAAAACTCGCTGTACTATGTGTGTTTCCATGGAAACGAAATAACAAGTCTGTCAAAAAACATCAAGAATGGTGCTATACCTACGTTTGAATTGTTGTTTTATACCCTAGAAGAAAATAGGATGCTTTTTTCGCGATAAACAGTAGTCCGCGCGTACGAAGTCACGGGCGGGATAACTAGTTTATAATATTAGCGATGTACGTATTGCAAAAACAGTTTTGTTTCCATCTGTGTACGAATTAGAAATATTCGGAACTTTTTAGACTCGACGTCATATCATCATCGTCTCATCATCATCTCCACTATATCATTATCATATGTCCACTGCTGGACTATGGCTCTCTTATTGAACGCCAGTCGTTATGTCAGTCGCGGCTGGCCGTCCGAGGGCCTGAAACAAACTCAGACACCAGACACCAGAGACCAGCACTACCTCACACAACAAACAAACAGTGGACGCCACTGAGCCCGATCTTCAACTCTCTTCCAGTCCATCCAGTCGGTGGTGACGAATAATGAGCTTTTAAGCTAGTTAATCATAAATCATTATTAAACACGCCTGCCCTGCCAAAAAAGAGCTTTTGCCAATAAATTATATACTGTTGGAATGTGCTTATCAAGGCCTTTAATTTGATATCCATATTGTAGGTAAAATTCGAATTTGTAAATGTAGACATACTGCTGCCATAATGAACATTTTATAATGAACGGGAGAAGCTGCGTGGCGCAGCTAGTAAATAATATAACTATGTCATAAAATACCCAAAGGCACAGCTTTGGTCGTACCTACCACCATGCCAGCTTTGGTCGTACCTACCACCATGCCAGCTTTGGTCGTACCTACCACCATGCCAGCTTTAATGGACAGTCATGAAATATAATTACTTAGTCTCCACGTCTAGTAAATTTATTTCATAGCTTTAACCTGCGAGTGCACCGTGTCAACTAAATCCATAAATAACTTTCCTCTGAGGTCCCGTTGGGAGCTTTCGCCTACGGGTATGTTCTTAGAGATACCTCTGGAACTTACCTATTATGGAATGGAGATAGCTTATACCCTGGAATAACACATAGGATACTTTTCATTATCATTATCATCAGCATCACTCACGCAGGTGAAACTACGGGGCGCAAAATACCAAAACCTTTTCTTTTTTATAAAAAATATTCCAGACTATCTCCATTCCAAATTTCATCAAAATCCGTTCAGTCGTTTGAGCATGAAGGATTAACAAAAATACACATATACATACAAACATTCGCCTTTATAATATTAGTGTTATTGACCTGCCTCTTGTAACACAGTTTTACGACTAACACAAAAGGTAGAACATCTCAATTTTAATAATTACCCCGAATTATGCTGTAATTAATATATTATTATTATTGTAGAGAAATAAGTGCTAACTTTATCGTATAGTGCATTTTCTAATTAAGGGTTAATTTGCATATTGGTTTCGATAGGTGTAGTCTAGCTTTGCGATAACTATGTCAGGTTGTCAATCTATTCAATAATTCCCCCAGTCGATATCTGGATGTTTTTTTGTCTGTGTACTGTGTGGCTGTGTGTCTCTCAGTTTTAGTTTACGTTTAGAGCGATGGTAGCCTAATGGTTCAGTAGTGCAACTTAGAATCCAACGATACCAGGTTGGGTCCTATAGGCTCCGCACTAATGACTTTTCCAAGTTATGTGCAGTTTTTACATCGCTCCGTGCTTCAGAGGGCACGCTAAGCTGTCAGTTCCAGCTGTTACTGATTATTAGCAGTCGTTAAGCCATGTCAGAGGCCCTCGGGCAGCCTGACAATTTCTGACACCAGAGGCCAGCACAACCTTACACGCCAAACAAACAGTTTCCGTTTCCAATGCAAGAATAACTACTTCATGCCCAAGATGCATGTCCTGGAGAAAATGAAGTAGAAGGGATCACGCTATCCATTCTACGCCATTATCGGATATTGGCTAACAGCTACTAGCATAACGTCGGCTAAATGATCTAACGTGCTAACTCTATTTTCGGTTAAAATTATATTTTGGTATCAACAAAATCAGAAAAAATACTCTAGAAACGTAAAATATGCTAACGACGCAAAATATTCATGCTATGTCCACATCCGTACTTTCTTGCCACAGTAAAATATATTAATTTCTGAATTTTCAGAAATATCCTAGAATTAAATGGGTTACAAACACTAGATTAATCAGATGCTCAAGTACACATTGTGGTAGTTAGACGAGTATATTTCTTGCTTTTATGAAAATTGATATTACTATGGGATAAAAATAGAATTCCATTTTTTGCCATTAAAACTACAATTTTTAATATTAGTCATTTATTTTTAATAAATATGTATTAATAACGTAGTTACCAACGGCATCTTGGATTTCTTGCTCTGTATTTCTTGAGTGTTTTTTATTTTTGAATCAGTTTTTTCACGTTTCCCACAAGTTGTATAAAATGGAGTTAACAATTTAGGTTACTTAGCCGACGACAAGCAAAGACAGCTGTAAAGATATGCCGCAATATAACAAATAAAGTAACATACATCCATCTACTGTTCTTAATACCATAAAAAAAACTCACCTGATTTCCGAAGGTGGTCTGTAAGCCCCGCTGGTGACGTAGACCTCAGATCCGGAGTCACCCCGGGGGGATCCGTTGGGATGCCGTCTGCCGTTGCGATGATCACCATTGCGATGGTCACCATTGCGGTGGTCCCCATTGCGGTGGTCACCGCCACCTGAAGGTGACCGCGTCCGCTCCTCCATAGTCTGGAACAGTTTGTAGCTGATAAAGAATGTGATACCATCATGATTCCTCCGCTCTATACACAGAGTAAATAAAAGTGGAGGCAATTTTTTCTGAAGTCAGTTTTTGAAGCTTTTGTACCGTTGACTTCATAACTAACTGATATCTGTCAACACAGTGAAGGAACCAATTTGAGGAAACAGAGCATGTTCAAGAATATCAATGCAAATGCATTTACGAGTAACAGCACTGGATCTTTATTATTATACCATTTGACCAGCGAAGTTAATACTGTCCCATCCTATCTCTCTCTCTCTCTGTAAGATACTCGAGTCCCAGCAGTGGAAACTAATGGGCTAATGATAGTGATGACTGATGAGTCGTAGAATTATAACTTGTGAAGGTGTCTGCGGAGGAAGGATTCTCCACTCAAACAAAATTCTAAAATAATTTGTAAATGAAGCACATTTTGCACCTATTATGATATTATTCGGATTCGGAAGTATTTATCTCGATACAAAAATGTTTTTTTATTTTCAAAATGCTTAACTAAAACGAAATGTAAGCGAAATTGCAAATTTTCACGACAACCATTCTATTAATGTCGATAGATTAATTTCCACATACAATTTTAATTCCGAATTACAGGTTCTATTCGTTTTTTAATGTCCCAGCATCCGATACAGAAAGACGGACCACTCACTCTCATTGTTTAACATCTGTATCAAACTGTTTACAACATTCCTTCAACAAACCATCAAAACTTTAGAAACTAGTAAATTCCAATAGAAAACCGTTTAACCTGAAGTGTTTGTTGTGATTGCTGTGTTGTGGTTTGGTTCGCGACCGTTCCAGCGAGATAGTTTACAGGCGCAGCTGAAAACAGCGTGTATTGATGACGGTTGAAATGGGTATGAAAGAAGAGAGGTTTAGTACGTCAATGGTTTGATTAAAATTATATGAAAGATTTTTAGCCTAACTACCGTTATAAGAGAGCTCTAACACTCATGAGTTTTTCTCAAGTAGGTACCTAAACTGATACAATTGTACATTTCTGTTATAATTGTATTAGTCAAGGGTTATTAAGCGAACTGTGCGGAAATCGTTCTTCACAAATAAACCGCGATTGTATTGTAATTTACAATATAAGGCCGATTTTTCAATCTTCAGTAGAATCAGATGGGATTTATTCCATTGATAGCGTGATTTCGAATTTTTCAATAGTCAGTTAGAAGTTATCTGCGCAGTAAACCCTGTAACTGAGGAGTTAATTTAACTGTCTCTTCATGCCTCAGTTAAAAGCTTATCTATGAAATAAATGTAGTTTTTGACGTTTGTTTACTGACATTTGATTTAGAGGTGTCTGAGAGAGTAGTTTCATTATCTATCACACGTATTACGTAGTATTTACATTCTGTTTGATCATATAGTGTGGCGATTTTTGTACTTTTGTGTTTTGTGCTTATTTCGGTGATTTTGTTTAGTCAAAAAGAAATGGATATTTTTGATTCAATTGACGATTTAGCTATCGAAGAACTTCGGATGTTAAACAGAAAAGAAAGAACTGTGAGGGAAAGATCTGACGAAATTGCTAGGTGGGATGACAAAGAGTTTCACAGAAGATTTCGTCTCCAAAAAGATACCGTGCAATTATTGTTACCTTTGATTGAAGATAAAATTTCACATCAAACAGACAGATAGGTGGAATTGACAATTACGATTTATTTTACTATAAATCACAGCTACTACTTGTATTTATCTGCTATTAACAGAAACCTTATTTCTTTTCCAGAAATCAATATGTTCCTCATATGCAGCAATGGGAAGTTTTCCGTGAGGCAATTAAAAAAATAAAATAGTTCATATAAATGTGATAGATGGCGCTGCGCTGACGAGACGTGGATTCTGACGTAGAGATTTTGTAAAACCAGGCGAAGCAAGGCAATTAAAAAAAAAACTTACTAACATAGACAAGCGTACATCTATCTTTCTGTCATGCTTATTTTTGTTATTTTATTACGTTTTATATTCTCTTTAGTTTTGTGGCTATTGTTTGATGTCAAACAAAGTTATTTTGTTTTTCTACAACACAATACAAATTAGTAGGTATTTAAGAGTAAACTTTGCATTTTCATTGATTAAATGCGAAAAAAATGAGAACCATGTCCCGTCAGCGCCACCTATCGATGGTTTCAGAACTAGGTTCCTCCAGCTGTGAGAAAACCTCTCATTATTGTTGGCTCTTCGGTTCTATGCTTGTGATAGTTTCTACATAACTATAGGAGATTTTGGTGGTGTACATAATGTAAAATTATTCAAATAGTGACCGGAACAATAGCTTCGGAGACAGAATTTTATTAATTTACCTACAAGCAGAGAAGAATTAATTATTTACTGTGCAAGAAGGATTTTATAACATTGAAAGATTTCCAAGAGTTATTGCCGCTTTGTATTGTACCCACATTAAAATAGTTTCTCCAGGTTAGTACCTATGCAGGATATATTATTGCTTTGTTAACCATCTGACCGTTTAACTACGGATTGAAAAATCGGCAAGTAATCCACTAATATGACTTATACGCAAGAGTCTGCAATAAACCTAGGACTTTTTCGCTTGCAAGTATCTTGTGACTTTTCCACAAGTATATTATAATAATTATCTGCAATCCGCTTACATATTTTTTGCAAGAATCTACCGTCCTTTTAATCTTCCCCGCAAGTATTTGAACCCCGCTCTCACCCTCTTAAAAATTGTCTGCGATCTCATCTACGTAATCCGCTATTCGCTCGTGATTTACAAGCTTGTCAATGCGATCCAATATTAGCTCCACAGCTCCACAGGAATGTTTTCTGACATTTTAATTGAACGCACGTAACATATTTGATGAATCGCCAAAATAAATCATTACATCTGGTACTGGACATTGGTTTCAGTCTGCATGTTGCGTACGTGTGAACTAATTTCACGAACAAAATTATTTTATATATGAGCGGAGGAGTCAATATTTTAAGCATGGATTAATAAGATTCTATATCAATGGAGTAATGCGAGGAAACATATAAAATACATACATCTGACTGAAAAAATAATAATAGTGGGTAGAACTTAGAATCTTTTTATATACATTATATTTAACAATCGCTTTATAAAACACAAGAGAAATCTCACGAAAAATAATTTAAAATTCCTCCTAAATATCTAGTTTATGGTCTAGTCTAGTGCATAAAAGTGTATTACTTCTCTTATTCTCTATGGTCTTCGACCCGAGCATAACGTTCTAAACAGAAAGTTAAAAAAAAAAGTGGCGTGACAGAAGCCGTCGTCTTTTCATAGCAGTATTTAAATGTTTGGTTATTTATAATATCATTGCTAAATTTCGCCTACGGCTCGGGCGGATAAATGTCTCGGATAAAATGGCTTGTTTTTTGCACTTATTGTACAATCTACTATTATTAGCAGCATGCATCGTAAGAAGAAATATTTAACTTACAATATACCTACATAAAAAAAAAACACGTGCAACAGGATGTAGTTATCTTCCGCTACATAATAACATTAAAAGTGTCTTGCAGGAAACATAATCAGGGATCTACGTCATAAGTTGAATTTGGCATCAAGCTCCACGATACGTTTACATTTAGCGAAATATTGCAAATATACAGGAAAACATAAAAATTTATTGGTGTATATTATATTACAGTCTGTTTTGGTAGGTTTGGGTGTGGAAAGCCAGTGTGTTTACTTAGCAATGGGAATGAAAAAGTCTGTACCTTACTTAAAATAAGCTACTGAATAAGAATATAACATTTTTTTAAATCGTGTCTGTCTGTTTGTTTCTTAGGTTGTCTGTATGTTTGTTCGTGCATCACGTAAAAAATACTGGACCGATTGCGATGCAGCTTAGGGTTTGACTTAAAAACTGGAGTACTTGGTATCTCAATCCGATGAGTAAAGCCGAGCAACCGATAAACATATAATTGACGGCTAAAGAAATTTTGATCAAATGTTGGTATATTGGTATATTAGGTCCTGATCTAGCACATATATTACTTTTAACCTAGGGCGAAGACCACGCGTGCGAAGCCGCGGGCATCAGCTAGTGAAGAATAAATATTTAAAATCTCGAGAAGAAAATGATTTCATACTAAGAATTTTGTTTATTTTTAGTTTTGGCTCATCGTATTAGCATTGCAATGAAGCCGGTACTGAGACAAAGTATATGTCACTTACCGTATATTCCGATAACGTCCTTTCTGAGGGAGCTCTATGACTGTCATTCTCATCCCTAGACGATCCCCTGTGCAAGTAGGCGCCAGAGGACGGAGAGTCGACGCCCGACCGGTGCGTCGCGACGTAGTGGTTTGTCTTAACTTTGTGCGCCATCTTTATTTTTTGACACTATGGCACGGACATCTTCCGAATTTCAAATTTCGAATGTTATAATGGCGGGAAAGTACGTGACATTTTAATTTTCGTTTTGTGAAGTGCCAGCGCGTGATTTGTGTATTCCGTCCGGGAATTTTGGTATTCTTGTTTATGATTGTGGTAGATCCTGTAACAACAGAAAAAAACTTGTGTTACTTCTAAAATATCTGTAAATACACACAAATTATGGTAAGTTTACATATGTATAGTTTTTGCATCTTTTTCTGCAATCATACAAAAAGGCTTGTAATTAATTGATTATTACTTTTTGTACATTTCATAGTAAAGACTTGATGTAATCATTCGATAACCGAAAAAAGTCGATGTAATCGATGAGAAGTTTCGATTCGGGTTAGAGGAACAAAAACTTGACCGACAGTTCATGGTTTTGATTGTTATCACGATAGTGGAAAGTTGCAATGTTCTTTTTAATTAATATCTTAGTTACATAAAAACGTCACATAAGTAGGACAAGAAGAATAATAAAAAAAGACGGAATCCACACTTATAAATTGAAAAGATTCACTCCAGATATGCCGATCCGATCCACTCGTACACACAAGCCTCACGCACACACTTACCCCATTTGTAATTTCAATATGTTCTATTATAAATACTAACATTTAAAAAAAATGGTATAAATAATTAACAAATATGGAAAAATTACACCCCCGTAGAGTTACTTGGTGCTCTTCTCTAACGGGCGTATTTCCGAAGCACCGGTAGAGTCAGAAGCAATGACGATATAGCCTATAAAACTTATAATATTGGATTTATAGTCGATGGTCAGAAGGGTATTTCCTTTTCCAGTGTGAGATTTAACTCTGTTGGCACATGAAAGTGAAATTTCTCAAAGCATACCTACTTGAGTTTACCTAAATTTTATTAATTTGATCTTTTTATACTATTTTATGTATTTCTCCTTGTTCATAAGATGTTAATTCTGCCGATCGAACGCGCCACATGTTACAAAATGTTTGGGAAAAGTTTTTAGCGATATCTGGCTTTTATGGTACTCTAACTGCTGTTGATCTGCCATATTTTTTTATTTAGTAAGGATATATACTGTTGGTCTATAACTGACCTCTACAGCGTCACCCGGATGGTGGGGCGGGCGCGAAAGCGCTCCGCCGCAATGCGTGACGCAGAAGGCGCACGCCAAAGTTAAAGTTTTGGCCACTTGCTCAAGGACACCCAGGGGGTACGAACCTCGAATTGGCCAGTTGCCATTGATTACGGGGTTCTGACTAAACACCCCTAGATCGCTAGTTTTAGTAGTGATCGAGAGGGCCCTGATGAAATGGAGCCTTCAAAGGGATAACTGACCACCGATTCGGAATACACCTTCGACAAGAATCGGCAAGAAACTTGAAGGCAAATAAAATCGACTTTAATTACGGGACCTTCGACCTCGCCGCGAGGTCGGTGTCTGTGTCTAATTGTGTTGACAGACGGTGAGGAAGGATTGGACGAGGCTATCGCTGCCTGCACTGCGTCAGCGATTTTATTGTCCGGATCGCTCAAGATGTCTCTAGGGCGTCTACGGAGGGCTTTAGGGCGTCTACGGAGGGTTGGTCTGCAGAGACTTTTGATCCTTATAAGAAACAGGGACGATAGACATCAAAAAAGTTTTTGTTTATAGTGCTCATTTTCTTGCTGACTTTTTTATCTATCAAAAAGCAGGTCAAAATTTCTCCAAAAATAATGAAAGTCTCCTAAGAACGATTCCTGTAACTACAAAGGTTAAGGTACGCTCATACTGCCCCATAACAAAAATCCAGCCTGTAAATCCTTCGGCTAGGTGGAGTGACGACATACGCAAGACTGGCGCATGGCGGGGGGTGGTTGGAAAGGAAGAGCCGACGATCGGGCTCAGTGGCGTACTTTGGGAGAGGTCTATGTCCAGCAGTGGACTGAGACGGGTTAACAATGATGATGATGATGATGATGATGATCAAATATTCGGGACAATTCCTCACCAATTATCTAGCCTTAAACTAGGATATACCCTGTACTATGGGCACTAGATAACGGATAAACATACATAGATACAAATATTACATCCAATATATGGTATAAAACTAACATGATCACAAACACTAGAAGTATAAACATTCGAAACGGGATATTTACCATGGATACTATTTGTATTGAGTTACCAATATTTCGGTACTATTGCAAGCGCCATGATCACGGATAACTGAAGTAACTGCGGGTGATGGAAATGTTTTAAAGAGTACGCTTACCTAAAGATAGTTTTCGCTTGACAGACCAGGAGTTTACAAAGTTGTCTGCAGTTGTGGGAGCTCCTACATTGGCCAGACTAAACGGACTGTTTCATGCCGACTAAAGGAGCATATCAGGGCGGTCAAAAACTATGTCACGCAGAAGTCAGCCATCGCTCAACATCTTTTTCAATCATCTTTCCAATTACCACTGGATTGAGTTACATAACCCTCAGATACGACCCTACCCTACATAAGCTACAGAACGCCACTACATACCAGCGATTGAAATTACCAAATCCAAAAATTTATATTTGAGGATGCGTTAAACTGTCGAGTGTCTGGAATACAGTGGTATATCGTCCCAAATACGCGAGGTGATACTGTTAGTGTAGTGTTATGATGGAGCTATTAATGAAAGTGTGAACAATGGTACTGGTGTCGCGCGTAATAAACGAGTGAGAAAGAGGGTAGACAATTTTTAAACATCCGCTTGCGACAGTGGAAATATCCAGAACCCAGTAATAATAGTAGCCATGGTAAATATCCAATGTTACTTCTAATATTACATCCATGACTCATTTACGCCCATCACACAAATGATTGCACCTTGCGGGATTCGTACCCGCGACCGTTTGATTTCGTACCTAGGGTCACTAGCCACTAGACCAATCGGTCATCTTAATAGGGATCCGGTTACGGGCGTAGCCAAATACACAAAACTGTAGACAGGACGTATTTAGACTCGAAAATTAACATTTATCTCTGTTTTGTAGTCGGTTGGTTATCCTCAAATCATGATGCATTAAACTTATAGCGTATCCGGCTTTTGCGACGGCTTGCGCATGCTGATTTAAGCAGGTAACCTAGGTTTCCTTGTGCGTACATCAAGTCTGACCCACTGGGTGTTAGTGAAAGTCAGTGTGCATTTAGTTTAGAGTTTAGCTAATTGCCTGGCTTAAGCTTAACAGTTTCTAAGTTAACTTTCTTTTTATCTTGGCTGGTACGACCTGTAGATAGAATTAATGCACTTATTTTATAAGTTTCATTACATTCACTGCATATTTGTCTACAATTACATTATTATTTTTGAATCAAACCGACAACTTACATTTGAGATAGTGGGCTGCATACATATAAGTGCATTCAGTTCAACTGCAAGGTCACCAATTTTATAGCATTTCACTGCGAAGTGTACATTTTCTTTTTGCCCTTATCCTCGTCAGGGCACGAGGATGAGTGTGCAGTATTTGATTTCAGAGAGAAATGCAGATCACGTAAAAAGTACGAAAGTGTGAACTGTAACAAGCCCAAATTAAAAATGTATATAACCCGCAACTATATATTATAGCTAAGAAGCATCTCGATCACATCAGCTTTCAAATAAGTTTATTAATTCGGTACATCAGAAATGGATAACTTGAACCAACTCTTGCTTTCAAACCACGCCATTACGTCGCTACTTAGTATTTATTATGTGATTTTTCAGACGCTACCAATTTATTATTATTATAGTAAATGCCAAAATCATTTAATCAGTTAGGTACATTATTTTGTGTGGGTTTTCGTCATGAATAGAGCCCACGCTATATACCTACTTGGCTAAGCCCTGTGAATGCTGTACTATATCACTCAATATCTAACTACCTACAGATACGTACTGATATTTAATCTGTGCTACAGGTAAATGAAATCGAACAAGTTGAACCGACCTTGAGCATATCCTACCTGCTTTTTGAAATTGGATCTTATTTAGTAGACTGTAACGTTTAATTTGCTATAAACGAGTTGTAATACTTTTATGCACTCGAAACAATGGCATTTCGATCGTTACCATCGATTAGTGACGTAAACATCGAGTACTAGTCGAGTACTCATGTCGTGGATAGTGATGGGGCATTCGCATCGAATACTTTAGTCTTGAAAAACGCAGTCTTCTTGTTTATATGAAACATCTAATGCCGCGGTACGGGAGTGAGGCCGGGAGTGGCTCGTCGTCGGCTCAATCCGCCAAAGCTCGGCGATTCCCTCTCTCCGCGCGCATAAATGAACGTTATTCAATGTTTCACAGCTGCCAGGCGAACGGCGACGGCTCATTTTCTTTTATATTGACGTCTTCACCTTGATCCCCTGACCAATATCACTTTTTTGACTCTTGGATTAACATTGTGACGATGTCAAACCTCTTTCCTCATATACATACCTTTTTGATAGTTTGTCTATATTAATTCTAAATTCAAATAACCTGTCATTCCCATAATTATTGTCATTGGATTAGCAAAAAACTGGAATTTTACGAAATAATATGTTTTAAAATATGTACCTAAATAAGTTTATTATATCTGGAGTCCTTTAAATATATATGATAGTACTTTTGTTCGTGGTTGTTTTGATCCGTATTGTTGAACCACGAAGTCTGTGATAATAACAATACTAGAGCCCCAAGGGTACACTCTTACCAAATATATTAAATTGGGAGAAGACTGAATAGAATAGTCGAGTGCAAGATCTCTGTTTATGAACATCTCCGAGTGCTCCTAATTGTTCCTGTACTTTTATATTGTCCACTGAGGTTTGGTCCCTGAGCTAGTGGAACAAACCCTCGTGACAACATTCTGGATTATCTTAACGCCTAGATCAGGTCCAAGGTTTCCTTTTAGTTTAGAAGCAAATTAATCACGGGTTCAACAATAAACTTTCTGCCGAGCCAAGCGATGGAAATGATCTGCTTTAACAAAATACCTATGTATTTATCAGTATCATACAAGAAAATAATTACAAAAAAAACATAAATAGGTATACGTGTCGTATTGCTGTCAGACATTGTGATATATGGAAACTTGGTTATGGGTATGTTTTATTTGCCACTTTTTAGCCTAATAAGAATATATAAAAAAACTTTTGAGTACTGCACCGTGTGTGAAATGAAAGGGCTTTGTAAGGGTCCCAATATTTTTAAATAATTTTAATTCAAATAGTTTTAAAGTTATTTAAAAAAAATAGATGAAAGTGGACGGTTACATCAACTCCGATACCAACGAGACTAAAATTTTGAAAAATTACTGGAAATAGTTCTATAATTATAGATTACAGGAAAACCTATAAAAAACCATTGGTATAAGTATAATAGTGCTAAGAAGTCTGTGGTCTTAATTGTATGTTCTTGTAAAAAATCTTTTGAGTTATCCCTAATATCCCCGAGTTTGCCCGATTATTCATGTTAGAATAAATGGACTAAATTAATTTAAAAGATACCCCTGCACTAGTGGCGTGGGCGAAGGCATTCATTCCAATCGATTCATATCGAATACATCAACCTGTTGAATTGCATTTAGGTACCTAATGTTGTTGTAATAATTTCGTTTTTATATCTAGCAAGCATCGATACCTTTGTAAAAAATACTACCGTCAATAAATAATACGTATCGATAAAATCGATATAATTTAGATTGAAATTAGGTGAGCAGGATTGGATGGCCCTGAACTTCGTGGATTTTAGAGATTGGTTGATATATCTGTGGACTAGTACTATGATCACCAGAGACAAGTGAGTTCCGCTACGAAGTAAACAATAAAGCAATGTACAAAAACAATTCAAAATGCCGCTTTTGAAATTAAATTTTTATTGCACTGATTAAACAGATGTGCTGAGCGATGGCAGCCTAAAGGTTCTATAATGCAACTTAGAATCCAACGATACCAGCTTTGATCCTAGGCTCCAATGACTTTTCTAAGTTATGTACGGTTTTCCATCGCTCCGTGCTTCGGAGGGCACGATTTGCTGTCGGTCCCGGCTGTTGTTAATTAATAGCAGTCGTTAAGCCGTGTCAGAGGCCCTCGGGCGGGCTGACAAATTCTGACACCAGAGGCCAGCACTGCCTCATACGACAAACAAACAAACAGATGTGCTGGATGGAATATCAATTTTTAAGCCAATAAATGCAAAGCGATTTCTCTGAATAAGATGTCCATCGAAACAGAAATTAAAATAAAATAAAAATTGGGCATCATTCAATAGCACTTTTTCATTTGCAGACATAATCTAAATGTCTCCTGAACAAGGAGAAATAAATGTCATGTAGTCGTAACACTACACATTTGTGGTAGAATCAACACATTCCAACTGCACGACGTTACAGTCCATAACAGCCAAATCAGATTCTTGCATGAAGCCTTCCTGGAAACATCATCTTCAGTCTATATTCGTCCATTGCAGCGTGAACTCCGATCTTCGGCTCTACTTATCCAGTCTCCGCCTTTCACAATTCATTTCACCGTGCCCCACACTACGTTTACGTAATTCGGTCTCCCTGAATGCAGAACTAGTTTACCCCAACGGTTATCTATTCTTCGAGTGATGAGAGCGACCCATTTGCCACTAATTCTTTTAGCTATGTTTGTTATCTTTGTTATCTAACGGATCACATCGTTTGATTCGCTGGAAACAGGTACGTGCATAATTTAGGCGATTGATCATTAACAGCCTGTACTATGTCCGCTGCTGGACATAGGACTTCCACCTGAGCCCGATTTTCGGCTCTTCTCTTTCAATGACTGCCAGCTACCTTACGCAGATCGTTGCTCCATCTAGCCGGCGGGAGTACTACACTTCGTTTGCCGATTCGAGGTCTGCACTCTAGAACTCGTCTACCTCATCGGTTATGTTCTACGACAAATGTGAACAGTAGTCATAGGACTACTAATAGTACCTATATTGTTTCAATCAGGTTTTCATTATCACCATCTCTAATGCGGTGCGTTAGAGTCGATATTGCTATGAAAATCTGTTTGCAACAAGTCATATTGGCTTCTGTAATTGCCCCGCAGCCCAATGCCATTTAAATTTGCTTACTCTCTGAGCTATATTGGTAGGAAGAACTACACCGAAAATAGTTTCTCCAAACCTCTGTTATCTTTCTAGTTGACACCTACACTCTGTACTTTTGCCAATCAATTACTAAACATGTTTGAATGAAGCTATTGCTTATTGCAACATAACTAAACGTGCAGCCACACAATGCCTTTGAACGGTGATCAAGATGAATGGATTCGCTTTCTATAAATAGTCAATTTGTTTACGTTTTCTTGGGTTATGTTGTGGGCCACCGAGCTTGAAATGTGAGCTTGTTTATATTTTCAAAGCGTAATTTTTATATTTTACGACGGTATAAAATAGCAAGGCGTTTACACATTTTAAAATGAGTTTATTTTGGTAAAAGTGCATTATTTGCATGGTCTTTGTTTTTGTTGCGTAAATATACCTTCTTGGAATTGATGATAATATTATTTTGTTTGGTGTACAATTTCTAGAAATAATAATTCTTTGAAACTACAGATAGGGTACGTTTTAAAACATGGTTCAAAATGTTCTCTTTTTTGAAACATGGGGAAATTTTGGCAAAGTGACATTGATAATTTATAAACATAATTGGTCAATTGTAAAGTGGACGTATTTCGACCACTTTATTATATTGTTTGGGCATAAAATGTTGTACATAAACCAGATGTGATAGAAACGTGAATCAGGGTAGGTATCTTCTTCTGGGAGTGGAGGATACCGCTAATAAAGGCATTTTGAAAGATCACTCTCTAGGCGGTGATTAGGGATGGAAATGTGTTATCCCACTGTGACGCAACAGTTTGGCCATGAGCAATAATATTCCTTGTGGCCTAACTAGTTAGGCAACATAGTTAGGCCACGAGGAAACGCTCGAAAATTTTGTATGCGGGCTAAGCAGCGGGGCACATTTAGTCCCTTATGTTCTGCTCTGTGTATTACTAGTCTCTGTATTTGTGTATAAAGTATTCAATAAATATACGTAGAGTAGGAACCAATCTTTATGGCGGTTGCGAAGTTAGGCGCAAGGCGCTGCGCTATAGCTAATTTTAAGTGTAAGCGGGCTTTGGAGAGGTGAGAGGCCGGGGCACACCCTCCCGCTAGCCCACCGCATCCCGCGCGCGCCCACCTCGGTTGTGTTTGTGTGCACGCTACATCCGAACGCTGCACACATGCATGCGATTCTGTTCAAGTACAGTCTGTTAGTTATTTTAAAGTTGTTTGTTACCAACCAATACAATCCACCAACACGATATCAACATACGTCAACACAATGATATTAATATTCCGATATTAATATTATTGTGTTGACGTATGTTAACATAATTTCATGATTGGTTAAAAAATAATGAATAGGTTAAAGCGTTAAGTGTCGACGCTAATTTAGCTACTAGAAACATAGCTATAGGTATAACATTTTTTATCATTCCATTATTTGTATGTACTTAACACATATAGTTTTTCAATCATTACATTATTTGTATGTGACATGTAAGTAAGTATGGTTTATGTAGTTTATTAAATATGTATGTAGGTATATTCATTTTTATTTTGCATGATTTATTGTTCACACGGTTCACAGCCGCCATTAAGATTGGTTCCTACTATAAGTTTCTACACAAAAAGTAAAAAAGTTTTTTTAATGTTCTTGTGTTTAAAAAAGTATTTATAAAAAAGTATTTTTAAAATCTTCTTGTGTAGAAACCTACCATAGGACTTCATATGAGCCCACACCGGCAAACAAACCAGTGAAGCATAGCAAATGGCGGCTGCGTATGTGTGCGTGAGTGTATAATTTGTGTTGTTTTGTGCTTGATACACAATTTTATCACAATAGACTGCATTGTTTTTGATTTTTCGTGAGAGAATTTGTCAGAATTAGCTCGACTAATAAGATCGAGATCTTGCTGCAATTGCTGCAATATGGCGGCCGTTCGGCATAACATGGTGTAAGTGCGTGCGTGAGGCATATCTTAGGCGCTTTACTTTCGATTCAGCGGTGGGGAAGCTTCCTCCTACTCTGAATATTTACTCGTTTTAAACATTGTTGTTTCTACATTAGACTGTCTATCTGTTTACTATGTTGAAACCCCTTGACAGGTTGGTCTACTATCCGATATTCCACTATCATCGAATCCATCTCAATGACATTGCCAGTGTATTTAATAACAATAGTAGAGATAAGACGATCATTAGTGGCGCAAGACAAAAGTATGCCAGCATTGCTAGTGTTGCCAGCAAGTGTTGTGCAATCGTGTATTTAATCTACCTGTTAAACTATTGAATGTCATTAATAATACGAATCTGGGTTGCGACCGAATTAGTTTGTAATTGTCAAAATTTGGTAGATAAGTAAAACCGTATTGTGGCAGACATGGTCCTCAGACATGGTCCTCTTTGGCCAAATCCTGTGCTTATCAAACGGTACCCATCGAGTAACATCAAGCGTGTCAAAGTGTACCTCAAAATGTCAGTCTTTAGAAGTCCACTGCTGAACATAGCTAGGCCTCCCCCAAAGAGCGCCCTGACGAGCAATCTTGTGCCACCTCCATCCACCGACTTCCTGCGATGGTCACAATGTCGTCGGTCCATCGTGTGGGGGGTCACCCTACACTTCACTAAAGTGTAACTATATGAGTTTATTTTTCATTGAGTTACACTGTATGGGTTTTAATCAATGGAAAGTCACAGGAAAAACATATTAATTATATTGATCATTAATTGGGTATAGCTGACAGTAAACGAAAAAAAAAACAATTTATTGTACTTGTACGACCGCTGCGCGGAGGAGTGACCTGCAAAAGAGTCTGGCAGGAAATGGATGAGGAGAGCTGAAGCTCAGTGGCATGCATTACGAGAGGCCTACGTCCAGCAGTGGACAGATATAGGCTGATGATCATGATGACATCGCGTTACGCATGTCGTCACTACTTCCAAATTCGCGGTTGTTTTGTTCCTGTGTGACTTCCGTTGTTGTCATGTTTTTGTACATAGTGACGTCATACGATCGCCATGACAGCAATTGTCGTTTTGGGGGTACGTGAGTAATAATGCAGTTGTCTATGTTTTGGCGCGATTCAATTCAACAACTCTCAATAGTGCTTTAATATAAATATTTTAATTTGAATTTAAATACAAAAAGTTTTTTGTTGCTAAAATGGAGTTCGATTATTTTACGAAAATGAGTCAACTACCGAATTATGAAGAGCCTATGGTATTGCACTGCTGGA
The DNA here is from genome assembly GCA_946251855.1 of Alsophila aescularia. Taxonomy (NCBI): domain Eukaryota; kingdom Metazoa; phylum Arthropoda; class Insecta; order Lepidoptera; family Geometridae; genus Alsophila; species Alsophila aescularia. The sequence continues at coordinate 56,646,286 of OX276374.1, read as the reverse complement.
CGCAGCACATGTTTCCCCCTACCCTCTTTCCACTTTTCGCGATCTAGTGAATAGATAATTTTATGAGAGTCAAGGTGGCACCGCGGTCTCCTTCTCGGTCTTTCACAACGCCATTTTGTGTTCTGTGGGACCCATTTAGATATTGTTATAGCCCAAAGATTTGGTGGCTAGCAACTGTCCTGTCCAGTCCTACTATTGTACGCGTTTAATAGGTGACTATGTAATGGAATCTATGGAACTGAATCTCGCCCACTTCTATCTCCATTTGAAACTTTGCACAAAATAATTAAATAGAGCGATGGTAGCCTAACGGTTCAATAGTGCATCTTAGAATCCAACGTTACCGGGTTCAGTCATAGGCTTCGGACCAATGACTTTTCTAAGTTATGTGCGGTTTTCCATCGCTCTGTGCTTCGCAGGGCACGTTAAGCTGTCGGTCCCAGCTGTTATTAATTAATAGCAGTCGTTAAGCCATGTCAGAGCACCTCGGGCGGCCTGACGGACTCTGATACCAGAGGCCAGCACCACCAAAGAAATTTTGCATAGGTATGTGTTCCGATGACAATACAATAATAAGATACAATCGAGCTGGTCTGATGAGGCAGCTGGAAGATAGATACGGAACTCATGAATTGATTTGACAACCCTTCGAATTTGGGCTCATTGGAACTGAAGACGAGCATGTTTTTAGTTTTTTTAATTTCGTTTCGTGCCCGTGGCCCAACCGCGTGGTTCTACTTGTAGGACCACGGGTAATTTTTTCTTCGGTGGTCCTATTAGTAGGACTACGGTCAATTTGTATTTCTGATAGTCCAACTAGTTGAATCACAGGCAATTTGTTTCGCCAGTGGTCCTACTCATAAGTATACATATATAAACTTCATACAGGATAATTTTCATCAACAGAGCCTAGGTTAAACAGAAACCACAGTTAACTTGAAATTGTCACTCATTTTTTCAAGATAATTGTGGTTTTATCTATGTTTTAAATGTTGATGATCCAGTCTGTAATTTTGTATGGTAGGCTAGTTAGTTAGTACCCGCCTACTTTAGCTTCAAAATTATGGAGTAGTTTACCGTTTACGACTGTACTGTGTCTGTCAGGAATTAGTTAAAAGCCCGGGTAAGATTCTAGGTTTATTGATGTTCTACCTAGAGCATTTTACGGTCTTGTTATCTAAAGGTGCGTCTTGAGCACTACATATTACAACAGGTAGTTATCTATCTATCTATCTATTTAACAGATAGGATAATGCTACATATATATTATTCCTGGACCTATAAGGCAATTTACCAATTTCAAATAGTTTTTTTCTATCGATTGTTCGGTTTCTACTCATCTGATTGATATACCCAAAAATACCAGTTATTTATTCAAACCCTAAGCTCCTATCCGTGAAAACCGAATTGCAATCGGTCCAGTAGTTAATACGTGATGCGCGAAGAAACAGTTATTGTTCAGTAGCTTATTACAGGTCCCTGAACCATTTTTTTATTATGTTCATTGTAAAGACTTTTCCTTACTTACTGCTTAATATAAGTACAGATAGATAACTACCTTGCAACAAACTTAATATAAGTACAGATAGATAACTACCTTTCAACAAACTTAATATAAGTACAGATAGATAACTACCTTGCAACAAACTTAATATAAGTACAGATAGATAACTACCTAGCAACAAACTTAATATAAGTACAAATAGATAACTACCTAGCAACAAACTTAATATAAGTACAGATAGATAACTACCTTGCAACAAACTTAATATAAGTACAGATAGATAACTACCTAGCAACAAACTTAATATAAGTACAGATAGATAACTACCTTGCAACAAACGTAATATAAGTACAGATAGATAACTACCTTGCAACAAACTTAATATAAGTACAGATAGATAACTACCTAGCAACAAACTTAATATAAGTACAGATAGATAACTACCTTGCAACAAACTTATTAAAGGTTCAAAGAAGGAAGAGCCTTAAGTCTTAAAATATGGCTCTTGTTTGTCGTTAGAAGTAGTGCTGTCCTCTATAGCCATTATTATCTATCACCAAACACCCCAGTTGTGAATAGGTGCTTATTCTATATTTTCACAAAATTTTACCGAAATCAATTCAGGCGTTATGTAGGTAACGCAATTCGAGAACAAGCAAAAAATAGGATAGAATTCTTTTAGTTCTTCAGTAGTGATAATTCCTAACAACAAATTAAGATAGCCAATGAAATATTATCCCCGTCACGCCTACCAAATCAAAACAAAAACTAATGACGTACAAGAAAAATGATCTTCCCGAAAGTTAATTACATATCTTAATCTATTTCAGAGAATCGGTGTAATCACGCTGAGGTGTTGGGAACGACTGATGACGTCAGGCGGAGAAACCAATCAAAAAGTCATCAGACGCATGTTTTGTTTGGGGTTACCTAATCTAGTTTGGTGTAATATCGATGGTTATTAGGGCAGTGTTGCAGTGGTTGTAGGGTTCCGTACCGTAAGGTTCTAAACGAAACCCTATTGAAACGCTGTCTGCATGTCTGTCCGTGTGTCTGTCACCAGTTTGAAGAGCCAAACCGAAGATTAGAAAAACACAAAATCGAAAATTGAATTTAAAATTGTATAAAATTATGTTGTATTATTGTTTGTAGGTAATGGAGAGAGCAACAACAAAAATAAGATTTCCTTTATATTTACTAGTTCCTATATGTTTATTTTGTATACAAAGACATGAGTAATCGAAGAAACTAGTTTTTTTTTCAAAATTGATATTATTTCTTTAGAGAAAAAGTATGTTGCTTTCAAAAGTTTTAAAAATATTTATTTTAATCTATAAAATGACAATTTTGGCTCTTGTGTATATAATGATCTGCGTAGAAATCATGCACAAGAGTGTGGAATACTATTGTTTAATCTGTGACATTAAATGCATGGCGACATGGGCGTCAAATGAATACCTACCTATTTAGGCAATCGGTCAATGCGGACGCAATTCCGAATTCTACCCTATTTGAGCTTTGCTTGGAATCGTATTGGGATTGAGATCGGATTGGAGAAAAAACCAAGTGACTCACTCGTTTTTTTTAGTTGCATATGATGTGGAACATTTGATATCTCACCTTGGTAATAAGCAACATTAACATAATCTATCACCGCGCGCGCTCATTGGTCATATCAAATAGCGCGCGCTTCTCCAAGCTTCCTGTTATAACGAAGGGACTTCCGTCCCTTTTCACGAAATCACTCCCACAGATTGCAGGAAAGATCAAAAATATTGCAACGGAACCCTAACCAATTGCTAAACTGTCTATCTCATCTCTTCGTACGAGCAGAAGTTGCCCGCCCATCCAATCCGTTGCTTGGACCAGCAACATCCACAAACTTACGAAATCATAGGTTCCCATTGTGCTCATAATTAAAGTCCCACCCATGTCCCACCCATGGGCAGTGGGGTTGGATTATGATACTATCTAAATTTATTTAAATTAAACAGCTCGCCTATCCTACCTACGTAGTTAATTAAATTTTGGTTCTATTTAACGTTTGGTACCAACCAAGTATATGCTTATGGTATGTGGCCAGGTGGAGTAATGACCTGCAAAAAGCAGTTTGTGAAAATTGGATACAGAGAGCTGAAGACCGAGCAGCATTGGGAGAGACACGACCAGCAGTGGACAAGTATATTATGCTCTGATGAAGTATTAGATATTATGCTTTGAATAAGACGTTTCTGATAACTAAGCAACAGTTTAAACTGTCTTTCGATAAAGAACTTGTAATTTTGGGGACTCCAAATCGTATCTTGAATATTACGCCCAAAAGTCGCTTAAATTATTGTAAGAGTTCCAAAGTCCCTGATTGCGTGACATAATGATGATTTATATAATATTAGGAGATATCAGGCATTAGAAATAAAAAATGGGGCATTAACTATAATCAGAGAAACAAATTAGGATCATCTGATTGAGAAAGTAGGAGGCGTGATCTGCTCTATTATTTATTTTAAACTGTTAGAACTGTTTTAAACTTTTTAGTTATAATTTATCCGTTGGATAAATATATGTATGATGAAGTAAGATGTTGACTCAGAATAATTAGCATTTTTAAACGACTTCATTGAATGTTTTAAACCCGTTTTTTATGCATGTTGCATAATTATCTCCAAAATTTTGGAACCTGAGGGCCAATTAATAATGGTCGTAAAATTTTCGACTCTATGTCGCAGTTAGAGTGTCTATATTAGTCACGCGATATGAAATCAAATAAGTATCATTTAAAAAAAAAGCTTTTACGATCTTTTTTTTATGAATGTCACATATTTTTTCTTCTTCCCTTATTTTTTTTGCATTTTTTATTTATTTTTATTGCATTTTCACTTAAGTGTATAAAAAAATTGCTTTGTCATCCTTTTGTGAGCTACCCTGAAAGTTTCAGCCGGATAGCTAATCGGGAAGTGCTCGAAATTTGAATTGCAATTTATTCCAAGACAGACAAAATACATACATTCATACATACAATAAATACAAAAAAAAAAGTTTAAAAATAGACTAATTAATTATACGTGTACAAAGATAGCGAAGAGAGATTAAAAATTGACAACAACCCCCTTCCCTACAAGAGAGAGAGAGAGAGATAAAGCGATAGTTAACCTTACATAAAAGAATATATAATAAAAATTAATCTCAAAGTCAAAGTCCTACGACTTCGAAAGTCCCGAAAATAAAAGTCAACCTCAAAAAGTAAACCAAAAACGAATCGAATTTAATCTAAAAATTAATCTCAAATATTTAATTTTCCATTAAACTGTTCGTTAAACCAGAATGCATCAACGAAATGCCACCCAAGGAGTTTCTCCGCCCGATTGAAAGGACTGGCATCCCAGGCCTTGGGCAGTACAAAATTGTTTTAGAACATAATAGGGATGCTATGAATATTTATATCCGTAATCGAAACCGTAATAAAAAAATCGGATAAGAAGGTTCACTTGGATCAGCAAGAAATAGAGAAAAAAGTAGGTGTACTCGATTCCGAAAGGAGTACAAACTGCCACATACAAAACTTTACAAATTACAATTAACCTCCAAGTATCAAGAGCTTTTATCTACACTAGCTTCAAAGTTATTCAAATGCAAATCAAACAAGCATGTAAGAGAAAAGAAGCACGCAAAAAGATTGTAGGTAGGTACTTCCTGTCCTAGGACGAACAGTATTGGTACCTAGTAGGTACTATGGTTTGTTCTGTAATAATGGCGGACATAGACTACAAACAAAGGGAAATATCGAAAGTGAGAGTTCCTATCTGTCAACAGCATTAGCATTACAAACTTATCTTTTTAGAACTTTAAAATAAGTTGTAAATTATTTTTTTTTAGGAATAGTTGCTATTGGCCTTTACCGGCCTCTACACCGGAAGGTTTAGAGCGGTCCGCCGCAAGACATGACGCAGAAGGCGCACGCCAATGTTAAATTTTTGCGGCACAAGGGCACTCAGGGGGTACGAACCTCTGTCTTAGAACCTTAGAAGGCCAAACGATCAAACGACTACTTCCATGGAAGCCTTAATAGCCTACTGCACCGTTTGTTTTTATTTTTACGTTATTTTAAATGTATGTAGACAGGTTGTAGTCCTAAAGGTTCCGTAAGAACAAGAAAACAGCGGTAATTCTAACTTCAGCAAAGAAAAGGCTAGATTATTAAAAAAAGCCTTGAAAATTTAAATTTATATGATACCTACTTGTCTCGAATATGCATCGAAAACACATACTTTAGTCAGAAAATAACCGAACAAACAGATATCTTATGGAACAAACCGTAAGTATCCATATCAGTAACAGTTTATTTTCTATAGGCATTTCCGTAAACGAATCTCCTTAAATATTAACTGCCCTAGAATAAAATGAGATGAGTACTCCGATTGTGTCTTCGGGGCCCGTCCCATGGTCATTATACTTCCAAGGGCCCACAACCATCTGATATGGATTATTTGATGAATAGGACAATAGGTATGTTGATTTGTTAGTATTGGTCTGTTTTAATCATGTGATGTTATTTCACAGAATAAATAAATAGTACTGCGCACAGAAGAATCACTTAGTAAATGATTTCCGGTTCCAGAAACTTCAACTTCATACAAAAATAAATGAAGACAGGCCTGAGTGAGACCGGCCTGTTATTCGTTATTATTATTATTAATTAATTATTATTATTCTTTCACGTTCAATTTGCCTCGCCTTTGACAGCTTCCTACTAGTAAGAAGAGGAAGAAGAAGAAGATAATAGTAATAAGTAAAATTATTATACATAACTATAATATGAAAAATAAAAAAAATAAGCTTTTATGGGTTTTTTTAATGCATTGTCTCTTTATGTTTTGTTATTTTTATTAATTTTTTTCATTTTCATCGGTTTGTGAGCTACACTGAATGTTTCAGCAGGATAGCTAATCGGGAAGTGCTCGAAATTTGAATTGCAAGATTCCAAGATAGACAGCAATACATAAATATATAAATATATATATATATATATATATATATATATAAATACACACACACACACACACACCCCCTTGCATAAATACAAACTTTCGCCTTTCTAATATTAGTGTGATTATTTTTGCTGGCGGTCAGCTCGTATTCAATAATTTGGTTACTCGTAGCAGTTGGGTTTTTTGTATTTTTTAATTAAAAGTTTTTATATATATATATATATATATATGTATTTATATATATATATATATATAAAAACTTTTAATTAAAAATATATATGTATTTATATATATATATATAAAAACTTTTAATTAAAAAATACAAAAAACCCAACTGCTACGAGTAACCAAATTATTGAATACGAGCTGACCCCGTTTCACACGCGTAGATGTTGATGATGATGATGACGGTGAAAAGTATTCTAGGTATGTATTATTCCGGGACCAGAAAATTTAATTTACATCCGTTCAGCCGTTACTGTGCTGTCATGAACACACATACGCACAACTGTACCAGCAGCTGCGTGGTCATAGGTTAAACTAACTGTACCAGCAGCTGCGTGGTCATAGGTTAAACTAACTGTACCAGCAGCTGCGTGGTCATAGGTTAAACTAACTGTACCAGCAGCTGCGTGGTCATAGGTTAAAAGTACTATATGTGCTATTTCAATTATGTGCTGTACCTAAAATATACACACATTTGATTAAAAAAACTTCAGCCGTCTAAAAGATTTTTATCGATTGCTCGGCTTCTACTTATCAGATTGAGAAAACAAGCACACCAGTTTTTAAGTCAAACCCTAAGCTAAACTTCATCGCAATCGGTCCAGTAGCTTTTACGTGATGCACGAACAAACAAACATACAGAGAAACAGAAAGACACAATAGAAAAAATTATATGTTTTCGTTCAGTAGCTTATTTTATGTACTTACTACAGCCATTTTTTTATTTTTTTTCTTTGTACAGACTATTTCGTACTTTTGCTTTATTGACCGAGCGAGCGCGAAGCGCCTCCGTTTCAGCTTGGGCAAAAATGCTTTCATATTTCCGGATCTCTGTCCGGATCTCTGTTCTCGTCTACAGGTCGCATTTCTCTTCCGATCTAGATGAAACTTGGTATACAGGTTAAACGAATTTTTAGAATTTTTTACTCGTCGTGAATTTTTTAATTTAACTTCCCCCAAAAAGGGGCAAAAATCACATGTGTCACGATATAATCAGGTAAATATGGTACACCTGATGGTACACCTGATGTTTGCAATATCTGCCCATAAAAATTGCATTGTCACCCAAAACTTTGCAGGCTGCTATTTGCATTGCGAAATTGCGGCGTTACATTCCGCTCATCAGCCTGACAACCCTGAGACAAATGAAAGTCCAAATATCCATAATTGTGCAGCATTTCGAAAGTCGATTAAAAACTTCGCAATTCGAATATTTTACAACAACGGCTCTCGGATAATGACCAGTACAAGACCAGCGCCTGTTTGTGCAATAAGACCTAGGTACCTTATTACTACGAGCTACGAGAAAGGGAGTGGCCGCGGAAAGTGGTGTCTAACTCCCACGTAGTGTCCAAGCTGAAGTTCATTTGTTCTTGTTAGCTGAGCTGACTATATTGTATGCATTATAATAGAGACCGATAACAGAACATTTATTTTCGGCTGGTTTACTGAGCTGGGGTAGTAAGTACCTTAACCATTGTGGGATAACGTTGTTAGGAGAATGTCCTTCACTTTTGGAGATATTTTACCTGCATTCAGAGATTTTGGAAAAATGTACAATCACCAAGAAAATTGTCAATTTAAACAGACCTAAAAAAATACTGTGATATTTAGGTACTCTGATACTTTTATTTTTTTATTTAATTTTTCTTTCCACCAGTATTTTTTTCATGAAGAAAGTAAACTATGAAAATGTTGTTCTCAAACGATAATTGAACTTTATTTTATTCGTCCAAAAAGTTTTTAGCGATTTCTGACTCTTCTTCTAACATCATTTGGTTCGGTAGAGACTTCGACCCTATGAAACAAGATCGATTGGGATCAAATAAAGTTTTTGTGTGAATTGCCCTTCTTGCTGACCGTGCATTTTTTACAAAATCTGTGAGTGCCGGTCAAAATATCTCCAAAAGTTACAGACCGTCACCTAACAACGTTTTCATGTAGCGGTACTGCCCTTTCTCAAAAATCGATCCTTTATATAAGTAGTCCTTTCGATATTTGTTTGAGATAGTTTTGATCTACTTAGCTTGCCAATAACCTTAGTCCTGTTTCATGTGGATGTTTCATTTCAATAATTATATCCTAAGACGGGATGTAGGTGCATTGCGATGAGGCAGTTTGTTTGTTTGTCATATGAGATAGTGCGGGCCTCTGGTGTCAGAGTTTGTCATGACGAAAGTTTTTTTGTTTGACTCTTTCAGCTGCCTTTGAGAAATGCTTGAAGTTTTAAGAGGTTGGGATATATTATTAAAACTAGGGATACCTAACTATTCTGGATTATGGAGTTTTAGATAAAAAATAATTGTACAGACAGTTTATTTCACTAATATTATAAAGGCGAAAGTTTGTATGTAAGTGTGTGTGTATGTTTGTTATTCTTTCACGCTCAAACGGCTTAACGGATTTTGATGAAATTTGGATGAATATAGCTTACACCCTGGAATAACACATAGGATACTTTTCATCATCATCATCACCACTCACACGGGGTGAAACGGCGGGGCACAGCTAGTACATAATATAGTGCTATATATAATTTTATGTTTGGATAAACCTTTTTAGCAGTGGACGGCTTTCGCCTGATAATGATGTTGATGACCCATTAAGCGATGGTAGCCCAGCGGTATAGAAGTGCGAGTTAGAATCCAAAATATTCAAACACGTTCAGATTTAGCTTTATGCCTTGATCCTATTGACCGAAGGCGTGCCGATCAAATGTTAACAACTTGTAGCGGACATTTTTATGCCACTGACCTTTGCAAAGAGCAGATGATGAAAACTGATAAATTCTTGGCATGATATATTGTGCTGTAATTCTAATGAGGTTTAATGGATAAATATAGGAAAATATGGGTAGCTATGTTTCATAATACCTATCTTCTATACCTACATAATAATATAATATTGTAATAACGTAACAAAAAGTGTGCAAAAAAGATAATAATAAAAAATTGTACTTAAAATAAGCTATTGATCAAGAAAAAGTCATACTTTTTCAACTAGTCTCTGTCTTTTTGTATGGATGTCTGTTCGCGCATCATGTACAAACGAGTGCGATGCGGTTTTCACTGTTGGAAAGCTTAGGGTTTGACTTAAAAACTGTTGTACTTGGCAACTCAATCCAATGAGTAGCAGCCATGCAATCCATAAAAGATTTGACGGCTGAAGAAATGTTGATGAATACCTATATTGTACTATGTACGTACATTTTGTCCTGGAATAACACTTAAGTTACTTTTAACCCAGAGAAATGGCCACGCGGACAAAGCTAATAGTAACTTGAAGTTACATTTAACCATTTTTGATACATTCTAAATTTTATTCCCGTAGGCGTATTTTGTTTGGTAACTTTGTCACATCGTGTTTGAATTACGAATCTACTTAATTTTATTCATACAAAATGTCAATAGAACAATTGAATATAAACTAGACCGATACAAGATAGGAATGATATTATGCAAACAACTTTAAATATTCACTTTTGGTAGTTTGTAACTGCCACTATATTTATCAACATCGGTAAGAGGAATTTCAGGCACGTAAAGGCGCAAACAGCCCAAGGTGGCAAAATAAATCATGAAAAAATACAAATGTATGTTCTCTGGAAGTCTACACTTTCAAATAAAAAAAAAAACAATAATCAAACTTGGTTAAGCAGTCGCAGAGATATGACTGAACATATATACGTTATGTGCTCTATAAAATGTAATCCAATCCATACATTGGAACCCAGTTAAAGGGTACACTGTTTAGAAAATTAATATTTTTATTCAACATCCAAGAAACATTCCCTGCGTAACCAGAAATCGGCGATATCAATCTATCGTGCTCAAGCCGACTCTATTCGCTACACGGCAACCATACCCCGACTCGATACAATATCGATACATCGAACATGGGCACCAATTAAAACCGAAAGACACCTGTCCCGCTAATGGCTTATTTGAAGCTGGCAACACCACCCAGAGCGCGGAAGTTGGGTGTTCCATGTTGCAGCACTTGTATGGTAGTTAATTAGTAGCTTATCCGATTGTGCACGAAACAGGGAGTTGGATGGTAACTGGTCGGAAGGTATCCTGCCGATTAGCTTAGCTGTCCCCCTTGAAATCTCGGGATTTTGCAAGAATTAGTTCAAGAATACGCTGCGGTGATTTCACGTAACTTTATTTTCAAATATGTTTACATAAATAGATACACTTTTAATGGAAACACATATGTGTTTCTTTAGTCTTTCAACCAGATTTTCACCTGAGGATAACACGATTACACTATAATATCTCAAAAGTTTTTTGAAACTGCTCTTTTTGGGTCTAGCGAAATATAATAAAAATATAATATAATAAAATCGACCCGGAATTTGCTTTGCAAGATAGTTTTTAAGTTGATCTAGGTTCTAGCCTATAGCGATTTTTCGATACATTCCGTATAATTTAATACCCGTATGATTTAATAAAGCTGAGAGAATAAATACATCTTTGGTATTCAAAATAAAAAGGTGTTAAATAAACTTAGCAATAGCAACTATTATTTATTCTGTGGCAAAGGTATAGGAAAAATTATGTATAATGATTTTCAAACAAAATAAATTGTTCTAGCTTTGTTAGTATTTTACCCGAAACACAGATAAAATAATAATCAGAAAGAAGAAAAAAGCAGAGAGACGGGTGATTAAAATATATTAAGTTCCATATTAAGACCCACCTTTAAACTAGACTGTCCAACTTTTTAGACGATATGACGTATGATTTAAGTTCATTCATTATTGTATCTCTCTAATGTACAGGTCAGTTTATTAGAATAGCATAATAATTAGCTGTTGTGTATAGAAAGACAGAAGACTATAACGCTGTCAGATTACAGTTATTGCAATAGGCAAAGGTTTCACTAATAACAATTTTACCCGCAACTGTTGACATATTTTAGTGCATTGCAACACCGAGCTGAGCTAATGCAATCTATCATCATCGATCGATACTTTCTCGCATTCGATATGCCATAATCGATGTTTCTTGTCAGCGGCATCTGTGTTACTGACACTACAGTAAGCATGCATGTTATTGCTTTGTGGCTATGATTGACGTCTCAATCTCGTGCTCATTCGATTATGATTCTTGCTTAAAAAAACGTCGATTATCGATATGTTGTAAAACGTTATTTTGTATGCCGAATAGTTTTTGCTCGTTTGCGTGGGTTAACTTTTTTTAGGGTTCCATATTATGTACCCTTACATTGAAATAGCCCAAATATAGAAAAGTATCTTAGTCTTAGAGTGTTATAAACTGCATTGCTGAAATTTGAAATTGAATTTCCTCCTTTTAAAGTATCCTTGTATCAAACTTAAAGTACTTCAATATAAACAAGTGTTTTTAGTGTTACCTCCAAGTAGGTATATGTGCAAAGGGGATGAAACCTTATTTTTGAGTGCCTCATATGGGGTATCGTTGAATAGGTATGTCGCATTTATTTTAATTTATTAATTTTTTAGCTTTTGCCAAATTCATTTGCGAATTTGTGATACAAGCACAAAACAGCGCAAAACACACACACACACATTACAGCGCTAATTCGTTATCAAAATTGGAAACTTGTCTTTTGTTTGACCTTGAATCTTGTAAATCACCTATACCAGTGGAATATGTTAAAACTCGCAACGAAGGTTAATTTGACCATACTGTGATGAAAAATGTTTGGCTTGTAAAGGAAAAACTGCGACGGAACCATACACTATGAAGGTTTTTCTCGCATTTATTGTCATTGATATCACTGCACAATGTAGCTGATAAATAAATAAATTTTAAGTGATGGGTGATGACTTTTCTGTGGCTAATTTTGTGTAAAATGACAGTTGATTTCCGTGATAGTGTCTGACGACAGTGATGAATTGATTATCTTTATTTATAAATAAACTGGCTGTACCCCGCGGCTTAGCACAAGTGGATATTTTTCGAGGTTTTATAAATAGCCTTTGTCCTTGACGTCTTTCCACACTACTTCCTTGTAAATTTCATCAAGATTGATTCAGTCAAACGTTTAGTTTTGAAAAGATATCAAACAGACAGACAGAGAGTTATTTCCGAAATTATATTATATTAGTAATAATTACATTATATTATAATATAACTCAGATTTATTTAGGCATTTTATTCCTCCCCATCCCAAGGACATCTGTATTCAGCGAAAATACCGTCCATTGTACTATATTTGGACTAAATCTTATTAAGTTACTAACACACATACTTCCATTTATATCCACCTGATAACGTGCTCATCATGGCCGCACCCCCAAGAGATACGGAATCAACGAGCAATGTGGTTTTCTATGGGGTAGGTTGATATTCAGCAAAATAAGTTTAACGACTGTTTATGTAGGACCAGTTATAATATTTATAAACGACTTCAAAAAAAGAAGGTTATCATAGTCTATCTAAGTATCTGAACACATATTTCGCGAATGTATGAATGTATGTTTGTCTACGTATTTCTCAGAAACTACAAATCCGATTGTAATAATTCGTTTAGTAATAATTTCAAAAATCTTTCAACTTAGTGAATAGTTTAAGTTTCATCAAAATTGGTTCTGTAGTAGGTATAAAATATATGGACTGTTAACTGTTTCCAGTTTAGTTTTTTTCTCAGCGACCGGATTTAAGTACTTCATATTCTTAGGCCTACTTTAACACAACTGACAAGTAAGAAATAAAAACTAATAAAAATAAACATAAAAGAAATAATAAAAAAATGAGGTCAGTTTTCAACGACTAGTTATATGTAATAATATGTTTGTTATATAATTTTCAGTTGCCGTTCATCGAACCCGCGTAGGGCTCCCGGCCCGCGGCCACCTGCGCACTAAACGGAGCGGATCGCCTCGGCTAACGGGACGACATGATAAACTGCCCTGCGGTCGGCAACTGCAGTAGTACGTCTATAATCTGCAACACTGTCTTAGCAGACAATGCTCTTGTTCCCGGCTGCATCTGCAAGTGAGGATGAACTTCCGGACTATTCATTCTGAACTGTCACTTGCAAATGTAGTACAATATGTGTAGACGACATTACGTACTTTTGAACCTGACTGTATCTGAATTTTCTGAATGAAATGTTCTCAAAGTAAGGGGACGACCATGATAAACTGCCCTGCGGTCTGCAGCTAGTAGTAGGTTTCTTCAACACTGTCTTAGACGACAGTGTTTTTGTATTCGGCTTCGTCTGCTTTCCTCCTTAAAACTCCTGCTTTTGTTCACGATGTCTGTCTGTCACTCTTATCCAATTTGTTCTATCGTGAATTCTAAACAAAGACGTCTAATTTGTCCAACACAAAATGTCAAATCTTTCCTTTTCCAAGGGGATATAGGCAATTTTGTCCTATTGTAACATTATTTTATATGCATTTTATTTCATTTTGTTGAATTCCTATGTTCAATAACTCGACTTATTTCATTAAACAGAAAATCATACTGAGGTCTTATTACAAAGATTATTGATCTAATTTCCACACATAAAACTTAAAATTTCAAGAGGAAACTACCGTAATAACTAGTTTTCTTAACTATACACTTTTGTTGTCGATCGACCAAGAATTAGGCCAGAACAAAGCGCACTGATAATAGCTTGACCTCGCTGAGGCAGTAACCGCCCACATTTTTCATATTACAAAAGATGTATCTTTTTATTTAATAGATACTAGCTGTGCCCGCGGCTTTGCCCGCTTGGTCACTTCATTTAAAGGTACCATACGTGTTATTCCAGGAGCAAAAGTACAATTATACTACATTTTTTTCAGTTTGTTTATCCGTTAAATAGTTTTTTATCGATTCCTCGGCATTTAATCATCGGATTAAGCACCTGGTTGTTAAGTCAAACCCTAAGCTATCCATCAGTGAAAACCGCATCGCAATCGGCCCAGCAATTTTTAAGTGATGCGCGAATAAACCTACAGACAAACAAATAAACAGACAAAGAGAGAGACACTTTTAAACAAATTTTATATTCTTGTTCAGTAGCTTATTTTAAGTAACATCTACATATTTTTTTAAATTGCCTTCTTTGTACAGACTTTTTGTTCTTATTGCTTTATTATAAGTATAGATAGAAGATACTTTGTTTATGTTAATCTATTACAGGCTGGGCGTTTTACCACATTAGATCACATTTGTTAAGTAAAGTCTTCACTTCACTGTAAAGAGAAGTTTAAGATAATAACCATGCTAATTGCTAAGCCTAGAAGGGGTCTCCCTAAGACTTTCAACATTATGACATTCACATCTGCAATGATATTCAGTGCATTACCAAAATGGCGTGGTACGTACTGCATGTTCTATCTGCATTATCTAAAATCAATTGCCGTGCATTTTAGTTTCGCGAAAACTCGAGGCTCGACCAATTTGAATAACCTTTTTTTTTGTATTCGTAATTGTACGGATAAGATTCAAAAACATAAAATTTATAAAACTCTGTTTGAATTTTTACTGAAATGAACCAGGAGTTCATCATCATCATTGGCCTATATTTATCCACTGCTAGACGTAGGCCTCTCCTAGTGCACGCCACTGAGCTCGGTCTTTAGCTCTCCTCATCCATTTCTTCCAGCCGTTTTTTTGCAAGTCGTCACTCCACCTGGCCACAGGTTATCCTACGCTACGTTTGCCTACACGTGGTCTCCACTCGATAACTCGTCTACCCCAACGGTTATCGATTCTTCTGGAAATGTGACCAGTTCACTGCCACTTTACCATGCTTATCTTTAGAGCTATGTCGGTCACCTTGGTTCTCCGTCGGATATCTTCATTACGAATCTTGTCCTTCAGAGAAATTCCAAGCATAACTCTCGCGATAGCTCGCTGAGCGACGCTAAATTTATGGGCTAATTTAACCGTGAGTGTTCACGTTTCGGCTCCGTAGGTCATGAAGACTGAAGAAGACTGACTGAAGACGTCCTTTTTTCTTCAAGCATCAATATTTTGGAGTTAATAAAATATTACTGGTAGTTTTTTTATTGAAATGTAGGTACCAGGATTTGAAACAATTTGGTGATAGCTTGTACCTTGGACACACTGGATACTTATAATAATATCCACGCGGGTAAAACTGCGGGATGCAGATACTTGCTAAATTTTAATGTAATTCGTTCCCAAAAATATACAATTAGTAGAAGTTTAGAAATATGCGTTTTAAAAAAACCATCAAACTATTGAAATTTTTTTATAAAATTTTGTGTTAAATACTTTGTTATGGTTAGTTTAACACGGTGCAATATAATTTGTGTAATTTGTGTTTTGTTTATTTACCAACCATAAGGTTATATACAAATTATAAACTGCTGCATTCGTGCGTGACTCGAATTGAATGCCTCCTTTATGTTTGTGACTGTGCCAAAATTTTAACTGAACCAATCAGCGTGGTTAACCTTTACCTAGGTATTATACCAGAGTAGCATCTCTAGATTAATGGCCTCAGTAAATAGGTGTGGAGAATGTGGTGATTACGATACACGATAACATGTACTGTTTCTGCCGCTTGCAAGGATTGAGGTAGGTACTGTTAGGAACAGGGGCCTGACGATTTATGGCGTCTTTGCAGATAATAATGATTTAGGTGTAATGGGAGTGGATAGGAAAACCAGGTTAGCAACCACAGAGAAGCTATTTACTATTTATAGTGATTCAATATCACCGACATATAATCTTAATGCTTGATATAATCAGGCTGAAGTAAGCTGGTCATATTTCTCGAAAATCCAGAAGAACCAATAACCGTTGGGTAAACGAGTTCTCGAGTGGAGACCACACTTAAGCAAACGTTCTATTCTGTCAGGGACTTTTTGAAATATCGTAGTTGACATTTTGTATTCTCACTTGACCTCACCTTAACATTGTAATTAATTTAAATTATATTATTGACATTGTTTTTGGATTTGTACTACAGTGGAAGATTGTGTCTCGGAAGTTGCCTGCAAGTCGCTGCACAAACTATTTTACTATTTTTCAGGCGCATTCCCAATGTTGAAGGTGAATATAGCAATGAATAACTGCCTCGCTCTTTCTTTTCCTATGTTCGCATATTCTATCACGCCCTTAATTTATGCTATTTTATCCTCACAGCAGTACCTGCGCAGTCGTTCTCAGAGCCTAACTTCACAACCACAAAGATCCGCTGCGATTACTATACCTATATTGTTTTTTAATAGGTTTATAATAGTATTTTACTTGAATATTTGCACGTCATGTTTCAAGGCCGAACATAATGGACATCAACTATTTGCACGTCATGTTTCAAGGCCGAACATAATGGACATCAACTATTTGCACGTCATGTTTCAAGGCCGAACATAATGGACATTTACTATTTGCACGTCATGTTTCAAGGCCGAACATAATGGACATCAACTATTTGCACGTCATGTTTCAAGGCCGAACATAATGGACATCAACTATTTGCACGTCATGTTTCAAGGCCGAACATAATGGACGTCAACTATTTGCACGTCATGTTTCAAGGCCGAACATAATAGACATCAACTATTTTTTATAACCTGTATTATTTTTCACATAATTAATATGTTTATTACAAATATATTTGATTTGATTGTATGGACAGGTGGAGTGACGACTTGCGAAAAGCAGCTGGCAGAAACTGGATGAGTCCGAGCTCAGTGGCGTGTATTAGGAGAAGCTTACGTCCAGCAGTGGGCAAGTTTAAGCTGATGATGAAGATTGACATTGAGAAGATGTTCGCCTCTTAATGCCCACAATTGCAGTGCCAGAATTTTAAATTGCAAAATCTTCCGCGGCAGTGCACTGCGCTGATTATTCTGAGATTTAGTTATACAGGTACGAATTTAAGTTTTTTACCTGCTTTGTAATATATTGAGTGATGCCACAATCGCTTAAAATAACATCATATTATGTACCGAACAATAAGGTTTAAAAAAAACGGAGTCTCCGCCAAACAAACGAGTGAAGCATATCAAATGGCAGCTGCGTATGTGTGCGTGAGTGGATAATTTATGGTTGATACACAATTTCATCACAAAAGACTGTATTGTTTTCGATTTTACGTGAGGATAGAATTTACACGACTAAAAAGGTTAAGAACTTGCTGCGATGTGGAGTCCGATCGGCACGAGGTGGTGTAAATGTGTGCGTGAGGCTCGTGCGCACGAGCGGACCTTTGGTGCTTCTCTTTAGATTTAGCGGCGTGAACTCAGTCTGTTTTAAACCTTCTTGTTTCCGGCATAAAACCGAGCCCAATGGAAGTTCTTTTAGTCTAACTATATACGCACTTAGCCGAGTCGGGCGGGACTTTTGGCAACTTGGTTATGTGGTAAGAGGTGGCAATACTGGCAATAGACACTTTGTTTGTATTTATTTGTTTTTTCTTGTGAAGTTTATCACGTCGTGCAATCTATCTTCTTATAACTTTATCTTCTAAATTCTTTCTAAAGCATTAAGTTACAAAAAGTCTGTACTTGCTAGGAGGATTGAAAAGTACTGTTTTTGTTTTTATGAATTATATTGCTTCAAGTCCAATTGACTGATGGACTTGAAGCAAAAGCCGCGACGAGATCGCGGTAAAATTATTCTAATCACCATAGAGGTTTCAATAAAATAAAAAACATCCTGAAGGCATGGAAATCCCACAGATACATATCATACACACAAATACATAAAGTAAAAATAAAAAACTCCATTTAAAGTTGGTTAAAATACTTGAACCAATCAAAACTATATCACAGACTTCATCAACCCAATGAAAGCATAATTTAAAATCTAATGCCTCAGCAAAGTTCCGGCTAGTTAATTGCTGAGCCGAACACGATGCGGTTTAACAAAAAGTGTAGTACGAATTCATTAGAACATTCATTGTGGGCGCAGTGTGAAAACGCCTCCGCATTCCGCTGTGTGGGAACTCGGTTTTAGGGAGCGGCTGTGGTGTGAAGGTGAGCGATGTCTAGGCATGGCAAAAAGACATGACTAGACATCGCTAGCCTTCACACCATAGCCGCTCCCTAAATCTTTTCGTATCCATACCACAGAATAAATAAAAATAAGCAGTAAGAAACAAAACATACAATGAAGATAATTAAAAAAAATACAAATAAAAAATGACAAATAAAAACGACTTCAAATCGTATAAAAGAAAGAAATAATTAAAAAGAATTGAGATTAAGTTTGTGCTACGCTCAAACCGACTAAAAAGTAAGCAGGTACTTACCTGGCACAGTGCTCAAAAAAAGTTAATTATTTATTTCTATTATATTTTATATGATTTGAACAAAGCTTCTTTTTTCTTTTCTTTCTTTTTAGTTTCGTTAGCGTAGGCCTAAGAAAATGAAGTGTTTATTCCGTTCGCTAAGAAAAAACCCATACTGGAAACAGTTAACAGTCGATGTTTGTTATAAAATCTAAGTTGAAAGATTTTTAAACCATTACAAAAAGAGTTATTGCAATTGGACTTATATTTTCCGAGAAATACGTGGACATGCATGCACACATACATACAATCACAAAATTTCTTATATTTGTTCGGATACTCATAATGACTAAACATGAATATTAAGCATTTTTGACAATATAAAAATACATAACATACACGAAATTTAGTAAATATTTTCACACACTCAAATAGACTAAATGATTATTTCAACAAGATTGCATACAAATCAACTAGAGAACATACTTATTTTTTGAAGTCGGTTATAAATACCGATGACTTGAAAAAACATCATTTTGTGAAGAAGTTTAAAGCGGTTAAATCGCTATATCTCATACTATGTCCACAGCTTCGTGAACAGTTTTGCCGTCGGTTTACAATATAAATTATCGCTCGAACAAATCAACGGGAATGCGGCCTAATTAAACTTCATATTTTGTACCAAACTGCGACTTTAATGTTCGACGGTGGCCGTAATCTAAGTTCTTAGCGTTAATCTATGACTTTACAATCCAGCGACACTGGGTTCGATCCTCAGCCGTGAACCAATGGCTTTTAATAAGTTACGTGCGGTTTCGCCATCGAACCACCGAAGTGTTTTTTTTTGACAATTACGCAGAATAAACAGTACAATTAGCTTTATTATGAATTATTTAAATAAATAGAAGGCTGGAGGAAACTAGAGTTACAAAAAACTACTGAACCAATTTTGATGTAATTGGAGACACATTATAAGTCTACCAATTCAAATAAAAAAAAACACATTTGTTCAGATATTCATCCCTTTCGATGTCGATTAAAAATGCGTACTTATGTCCCTTATTTATATAAGTAGTCGAAATTGCATGGAAAAGCTACTATACTAAGTTGGAAATATCTCTATCACGAACTTAAAGTTGCAGCTCACTTAAAGTCAACTTAACTCATAACTTAGCTTAACTACCATACAAATATCAAAGTGATAGGTATCAGCTCGGTTCATTATGAAATTTATGTCTTAATTAATTAAGATGTATAAATAAAGTGCTCTAATTAAGTCAAATGGATTTAAGTTGGCTTAAGCGCAAGTAGCGAGCACCGGATGCGGTGATTGAGTGCTTAATACGTACGTACTTAGGGCATCGTCATTAGTGATATGGGGTATAGATACGTGCCAGTGCAACTGACTTAATGAAAAGTGAATATTCAGTCATTAAGCCCTATGGATTTTACGCTTTATTTTTACCCGACTACGGCGAAGCAAAGGAAGGGTTTGTGTTCAATCAAACAAAAAACTTGGTCCGATTTTGACAAGCGAGGTATCAATCGATTCGTCTTCATCGCAATTGTGTCAGGCTATTTTTTACCCTACCGTAGTCAGGTTTTAGTTTTTGAACTTCTACGATACTTAGATAACGTACATACCTACAGGCTAATTTAAATGTATTTTATTTTCCAAAAGGACGAGGTTCTGAATTCGACTGTAATATGTTGTATTTTAATTCCGGGATTCCTGAACCAATTTGGATGATCCTTTTTTATTTGAGAGGACAGACATCCAGTGTTGTCCACTATAAATTTCATCATAATTGTCTGTAATATTTTTATTCAATCCATTTGGTCGCACAAAGACGGTGGCGAACCAAACAAAACAAAAAACTCTCGGCAACATTTTTATTCAAGTCTCGTTATGCCCGAAAATGCTGGGTATTACGAGACTTGAATAAAAACAGGCTGCAGTGCACGCAGTGTCCTTTAAAAGCAGACACACAAATTGTTTGCACACTACTACGCAGCGGTCAAGAATGTATTCTTGTTAGGGGTCCTATATTTGGTAAAGTGTAAAGCGGTGACCTTTAAAGATTCCGGCAGCTACTCAAGAGAAGTTGATTTTAATAATATACTGATCAGATACTGATCTGTGGTGGCAGCTGAACAAGGCACAAACAAAAAACCATCTTCTAATTGTTTGTTTGTTTGTTTGTCGTATGAGATAGTGCTGGCCTCTGATGTCAGAGTTTGTCAAGCCGCCCGATGGCTTCTGACATGGCTGGAAATAATCAATAACATCCGGGACCGACAGCTTAACGTGCCATCTTCTAATTGATTTCATTGTTAGTTGTCTATTGTAGTACTAAACTAACTTTAATGAAATGTTTATGGGACTAACCTGAATGTTGATTTCAAAGACATAATGAATCATCGAAATTGAATTAGAAATGGCGGAGATATGGGCTAACCATCGTAAAACATAGCATAACTCCGACAGGTTACATAAATAAGTCGACAGAGAACCTCTAATAAGTAAAAGTCACCATATTTAATCGCTCCTATTCTCCGACCTTACGGCTTTATAATCATACAACTTGTAGTCTGCCCTAGGGCCTTAGACGGTTGCAAGGTCGCTTGCGTGGGAACCGTCTCCAAATCTGGCTTGCACCGGTCTACTTGCTAGCTGTTCGGTGGAATATGAGTTTATTTCGTTTCGTCTGTATCAGAATCATTTATTCAGAATTATTTATTCACATGAATGTAGTAATAGCAGATAGTAAGTATATATGTTTAACCTAATTCATTATTAATTATAATCATGTTATTTTTCAAAAATAAGAACAGCAAAAAGTTTTGTTTTGCAAATTGACTAAATACACAGTGCAGTACGCGTGGCGTCATCCTTTCTATTTTGCGGTTCCTGTTTGGCGTTTTTTATATACCTTTGAGCAATACTGACGTCATACGGTCGCCATGATGGTCGATTAGTCGCGATTCAATTTAACAACTCTCACAAGTGCATAAATATATTTTCGTTTGATTTCTTCATGAATAATGTATTCTTTGGCAGATATAGAAGCTTATCGAATAGTTTACGAAAATTAGTCAAGTACCTACCCTATAAAAACTAAGAAGACTGACAGACAGCTGCGTTGCAAAGGCTAGTTGAGAGTATAATTCAAAATGTTCGAATGTTTGTATTCTCATCAAACGATTTTTGCAAAAAACAATTGCGATAAAGACATTCACTACTTGGCTACTAGTACATTTAGTCTCCTTTTGCTTTGGATGTTCGTCCTTCATCCATATCCTAGTCAACATTCCTTAGTTGTAAAAATGTTGGCAAAGCCACCGCATGATACATATTGTTTAAGTTTGTGTACAAGAGGACAGAAAGGAAGGTGATAAATTAGGTATTTCTTACGTTATTTATTGTGTTTGGCTGTTTTACGTGATAATAAAAAATTAAGCGATGATTCGAGCGACAATAGCGACCGCTTGCATAGAAAAACAATAGAGGTCGCGACAAAAAAAAGAATGAAATTGTTGGGGAAGACAGTCCTGGAGTTCCAGTGCTGCGGTAGAACTCTAGAAATCAAACGCTAGTAGTTCCAAAAAATGGTTCACGCAGCACACTTTTGTTCGATACACGAATCCAAGCAGTGTTGCAAGGTCCTGGTCAGATGAACTAGCTAAAAGTTCCAGCTGCTGGATCGGTTTAAATACCCTGAAATTTTTCGTTTAGGTATCCTAATTATCCGTGACCTTCATTGAAATCTATAGCATCTTTGTAAGCGCCAGTTCCAACTCTATTAAACAAAAATATGATCGTTTATTATTATTAGTCAAGAGACAATATATGCACCAATACGTTGCATTTTGCTCAATCTCAACTCTTGACTTTAGAAATTTAATATTCGATGTGAAAAAACGTCGGCCAATTGCCATTTATTGTGGGCATTTCACTGTCTGAATTTATTGCCTTTATGGAAATAAATTGCCTACCCTGGCAGCACTGGTATCCAAGAGACCAAAATTTCCACCCTGTTTTGGGCATGCGCAGTAGAAGCAGGAAAAGTTCACCAATCACGGATCAAACATTAGCTTCGATTTTTCTATCTCCTTCCTTCTACAGGAAACTCCTTAACAAATGCAAGAAAACCTCATTGTTTGATAACTATTTTCAATACAACTGCTCACCAAAATTAATGACCGAGCGCGTTCCTTCCCGGTGTGCTTACTTCAGATTATTTTTCGTTGATTTATTAGTCGAGTACAAGTGGTCGAACTGAGACGAAGAGTTTAAATTCCTGCATCGCGCAAGTGAGGTTTCCCATCCATATCGTGGGTATTGTAGTAATTTAGTAGTAATTTCGGGAGGTCCGTAGTTACTACGTGAACCGGTGATGGCAGGGAGCCGGCCTAAATCCCAGCTAACGTTGAGTTGAAGTTGCAGCCCAGTTGCAGTCATAATGTACTATGAATAATAATAATGTCAAATGAAAAAGAGGCTTCGGCCTCATCCCCACGTCAGTAGCTAATACGACCTTCCTTATGCTATTATGAAAACATAATTATATGCTTTTGTTTATAAAACTTGAGCTTATGGTGCTTCAGATATATAGAGCCTCAAGGGTTTTTTGTAGCGTAATTCAACCTCTTTGGTTTTGACACGCGTGGCCAAAATTACGCCCCTCTTTCATTTGCCAAAAGCACATTATTTAAGTCGCAGAAAGAGGATACCATACATACTCGCGTCTACGAGTTGTTTTACTAGATTTAAAAATAACATGCTGGTTCCATTATTGATGTATTTTCAAATATATTGAAATTATGTAATCAAATAAGTCTATTTATTAATTATGGGTTAAAAGATAATGAAATTGTTTGTTAAAGCTGTACTTATACCGATTTAAAAAAGTATGATATTTTAAAATTATAATCGTTTTACTTGTTTTATGTGTTTAAGTCAATATATTATTTAAAATAAAGAGACTTTTGGATATTCAGCAAGATTGAGTTCGGTAATTTTTACCCGACTACAGCAAAGCAAGGTAATGAGTTTAACAGTAAATATAAATAAAACGGCTAAAAACTCACGAAAAAGAAGATCGGAAATACTCCGACCAGTTTCGGACTATTTTGAAGTCCTTCATCTGGGAGGGTTATGCCGACAAGCCGCGACGAGCGCTGCGAACGTCAGCACGCAACTGACGACGCGTGCGTGGCGCGGGCGGCCCAGTGGGCGGCGATTGCGGCGCTCGACTATGTTCGGCCTGCACAGTCACATCGTTGTCTGTCGAGGAGTTAGTTATCACTGTCACTCACTTCCGTTAACTTTGATTGTTGGCACACTGCGCTCGTTGTGTCCGGCTCATGACCCCACATTGTGGACCCAGTGTCAGTCGCATCAAGAACTGGTCTCCACGCCGAAGGAATAATCCACCCACGATCCCGGTTAAAGTTGGAATGGCGACTAATTTCAATAGCCTCCCGTACCTATGTGAGTGAGTTTAACAGTGTATGTATGTATTATATGTAATTTATGTTGTAACGATATAAAAGGGTGTTTTAGCAAATTTCTGAGAATAAAGATAATAAAAAATATATTGGGGCGAGTCAGACCAAGAGTGGGGTGAGTCAGGATTCTTACCCCATTCGGTCGCTTTGAACGCGAGGACGCTATACCTTTCTTCGGAATCACTCGAAACTAAAAATGCTCGTTACTATTTTGAAATTAATAAAATTACCTGGATAAACTTAGACCGGAACGAGCTTCAAGAACTATTGGATCAAGACCGTTCGGTAATGTACTAGCTAGTGGGTACAATAGTGGAAGATAAAACATACAACTCAAATTCACCAATACAATATTTATTATCCTTGGTTTAATTTTGCTTACTTACTTAAAATCTAAGGAACCGTGCCGTAGGTACGTTGGACGGCCATTCAAGCTAGCATGTAATAGTGGAAGACATGCAATTTAAATTCACCAATACAATATTTATTATCCTTGGTTTAATTTTGTTTACTTACTTAAAGTCCAAAGAATCCTAGCCTGCAGATCCAACTCAGCAGCCAATAAATACCAAGATCTAAGATTACCCTGTTATAACTAGGGTCGATATAGAACTGATAAAATTAAGTATTTACTCTAACAAAACATTGATGGATTGCCGGCCGGCAGTGTAGTCTACTTATTTACCTTTTTCTATAGGATTTAGCCGTTATGTTAGTGAAGGTAATTCTCCATCCGACGTTTCAGCAATGTCCAATTCGCGTGAGAGGTAGCCAGGCTAGACCCCTCAGGCGTTGCAGGTATCCAGCAGGTCGGTGGGGAACCAAAGTTCAACACTCCGGGTAATGAAATATATGCATAAACATGCCAATACGATACCGCATTCCGAGAACGTGGCAGGAATCGTTGGGTATAATGTCGTCGTGGCGTGGCGTATCGCGACATGGCGCCTTTCTACTTAAATCCGGGGGAAAATCTCCGTCGTGGGGTCTCAGTCCAGGGGGGAAAACCCGCTGTGAATGAATAGACACAACGTTTTTTTAGAATTCGAGACTTCGAAAACGCTACCGCTCTCCGTTCGCTAAAATGGCGTCTCAAAAAATGGATAAAAGTGATTTCACAATCGCAATCATTACTGCCGACAATACAAAAATACCAACAAATGCTCTCACCTTTTTTTACGGGTTTTATAATATGCAGGGAAAAAACTTGTCAGTCCTGCTACTGGGCTCTCCAGCACGAAAAGAAAGGACACTCATCTTCATTGTCTGTTTCTTTCTGTCTAGCCGGATCTAGTTTTTTTTTTATTTAGCAAAATCTATCCGAATAACATTTCGTTTCACCAGGAAACCGATCAGCGCTTACACATGGGCTTTGGAAATGATAATATGGTTTTATTTTTATTTTTAAGATTTCTCACCCTCGAAATCACACTTGTTTATTTATCGTTTCTTTAACTATTTTTGACAGCTAAACAACTGCCAACAGACGTCTAAGAATTGTTATAAACTCTAGTCCATAAAACGTTCCGTTCACTTCCAGACGAAAGATACGGAACGCGGTTTCTTTGCTTCGGTACCTACTGTTATACTATCATAAAACTATATACTGTAACTATTAAATTATGATATTGTATGGGTTTGCTTTGGAAAAAATCTACGTTCCTAAATTTAACATTTGCATTTAATTGGTTTGTTTAATTTTAATTTATATTTGCTGACATTGCGGGACCGTGCCGAACAACGAAACGCGCCCTTTTGCTTTGACAGCTAATCGATGCAAAGATAAGTAAAATTTCCGGTAGAGGTCATTACTTGTCTCCGTGTTTATCAACTGTACCTTATTAATTATTTATTTATTATCTGATTCCCAGTTATTCCTTGTTTCTTTTGTATTTATTTCAATCGATTGACCTAATGTTATAAAGTCGTGATACGTAGTGCGTGGACGTTTTGTATTTATCGAAGTGTTTATAACCTCTGAACATGACTATTGTTTTTTGGAACTCCGATTTACAGGATTATATCATGTAAGTAAACAACGTACGATAATCTATTTTATGTACCCGATCGTCTGCTTTCGCTGGTATTCACCAAATACGAACGATAGTACTGTTTCAATCAACTATGTGCGACTTCAATGTCGTCATCTTATAGATTCTAACAACAAACCACAAAATGGCTTGTCTGTTGTTTATTTACTCCAAAAACGAAGATACATTCTAATACATGAGTATATTGAACAATATGCAATTATAATTCTAGTTTTACTATTATAAAGATGCGTTTCTATTAGTTGTTTATATGCTGTCTTGTTTATTCCTACTTTTACTTGTCGAATTGTTGTTTTGTATTGCTAGTTATAGGTTTATTGTTTTTTTTTATTTAAGTAGCGTTTTGCCAACGCTACAATGTGCGTATGTGGATGTTCCATAATAGCGTCGCCCCTATTGGTTCGATTTTGACAAGCGAAGTATCAATCGATTCGTCTTCATTGCAAGTGTCATAGGCAATTTTTAGGCCGACAGTAGTCAGGTTTTAGTTTTTGAACTTATGTCTTATTCCACTGTTGCTCCAAAGATTTTTAATTACTGGTTGCTATATACCTAAATATTTTGCTTGGTGGAGTTTAAGGTTCAAGTACCTATTTGGTTGAAGTAGAGTCCTTCAGAGGCATTATGAGGAATGCTGAATGTACCAAAAATAAATCTTCTCTCTGATCTGTCGATGTGTTATGTGTTACATGATGTAGAGTAGGAACCAATCTTTACGGCGGCTGAGAAGTTAGGCGCAAGGCGCTGCGCAATAGCTAATTTTAGGTATAAGCCGGCTTTGGAGAGGTGAGAGGCCGGGGCACACCCTCCCGCTAGCCCACCGCATCCCGCGCGCGCCCGCCGCGGTTGTGCTTGTGTGCACGCTACATCCGAACGCTGCACACATGCATGCGATTCTGTTCAAGTACAGTCTAGTTAGTTATTTTAAAGTTGTTTGTTACCAACCAATACAATTCACCAACACGATATCAGATATATTCCGATATTAATATTATTGTGTTGACGTATGTTAACATAATTTCATGATTGGTTAAAAAATAATGAATAGGTTAAAGCGTTAAGTGTCGACGCTAATTTAGCTACTAGAAACATAGCTATAGGTATAACATTTTTTTATCATTCCATTATTTGTATGTACTTAACACGTATATTTTTTCAATCATTACATTATTTGCA
This sequence comes from Alsophila aescularia, assembly GCA_946251855.1. Taxonomy (NCBI): domain Eukaryota; kingdom Metazoa; phylum Arthropoda; class Insecta; order Lepidoptera; family Geometridae; genus Alsophila; species Alsophila aescularia. The sequence goes on along the minus strand of OX276374.1, from coordinate 56,618,642 downwards.
TGTGACATGTAAGTAAGTATGGTTTATGTAGTTTATTAAATATGTATGTAGGTATATTTATTTTTATTTTGCATGATTTATTGTATTTTTTTGCACCACCGTCCATTTTTAATTCGTAATTTCTGTCCATCCAAAAGTTGTCTGGAAAAGATCGCTTTTAGCGATAAGACCACCCGTTTTGCCTATTTTTAAATTAAATTCTTGTATATTTGTTCCATAATTCTGGTGTAATAAATTGTTTCTTATTATTAGCATGTTCTACAAGTAGGTAGTAAAAAAAATACTCTAATAATTGCGAACCTTACTGTACCAGCGCGAAGTCACTCGCAGCGCGCTTCACAGCCGCCTTTAAGATTGGTTCCTACTATACGAAGCGAAATCATCAATTGCAGCACAGAATAAATAATAGTACTATGATTGCAGTAGTTTTTGTCAAATCATCACTTAGTTACATTGAAATGAACTAGAAACTAGAACAGTAAAAAGTAACAAATTTTGGAATGGAATAAATTGTGATACCTGTCAACTGGCGTTGACTACCCTTAAAACACGCAAGCATTGTGTTTCCAAATGACAGGTACATCCCATGACAACAATTGCGTCTTCGGAAATCTGTAGGAAGGATTTATAATCCTACTTCTGAAATGAAAATATTTTTTGAATTTGATAAAAAATCATCAACTTAAGTTCAATTATACACACAGGTATCACAATTTATTCCATTCCAAAATTTGTTACTTTTTACTGTGGTAAATGATCAAAATAAAACAAGCAGTGCAATTTAAAGTTGTTTAATCAGTTCAACATACTTTAATCTTCATTAGAAAGATATGTCAAAATATAATCAACATTAATAAATCTAATTATTCATCATTTTATTTCCTTTCCATTACGTAACTCTCTGGACGAGTTACCATATCTATGTGTATTTTTCTTAGTTATGGCAAAACTTAGGCGCTGTACTTAAATAATTATTACAAGAAACAAAATTGTATAACAAACACATAATAATTAAAACTTGAACAAAATCTTAAATGCGACAGTCACGGAATGGACCGTTCGTTTAACGGAATAGAATTCTAAAGCCCAAAATAAAATAGAATTCTTAGGCATTCCATTCCGAAACTTTTTACTTCCACTTCTACGTTACCTGTGTTTCGGTTTCGGAACGGAAGTAACGGGAACCTACCCCTAGACAATATTTAATTCCTTAATTATAGTAACACAACAGTAATTGAATACTATTTATTGGAAACCTACGGCATATTGGAAGCCTCGCTTCACTCGGGACTCCAAATAACTTAACTTAACTTTAAACTCTGAGTCCCTCGTTACGCTGAGGGTCCAATATGCCGCCCATGACGTAAGACACTGCTTTATCCCCTTGGTGCATAATCTACTATTATCTAGTTTCACTGAGTTCTTGTTCACGTTAAATATGAAATGAATGAACTATCTATGCATTATTTATCGATCCATCATCCAAAGACATAGTGGAAACGACCTCTGACTATTCAACATACCTCATTATGTCTTATCTTGTCAGGTATTTATTCTCTGTAAGTAAGCAGGTATGTATTTATAACGATAAGTGGTCTTAAGATACATTTAATGATCTTACAGGAAATCGTGTATGCATGTTATTAAACTTCACGTAAAGACTTTAGCATTTAAATGCTGCCAATGATTGAGAATATGTTAATGGGGTTTATTAATTAAGCTCGTTTTGCATAATTGACCGGTCTCATGTACTCCGGCCACGATATGAACGAAAACACAGAATAAACCGTAAATAACACAAGCTCCGGAGACGTAGTCTTATCAGTCTGTAGGTACAATAAGAAGGTTAATTTTTTTAATAGTTATTTTTATGTTTAACAGCAAAAATTTGCTAATTAAAATGTTCAGGAAAGTTCCATTTCTGATTCTCACTATTTCAATATGAATATTGCAAGTACAGAAAGAGACCGCACCAATAATGGTGGTTGCCATGGAAACACTCCAAAATTAAAATTCATACAATTTTTTATCAAAAATTTAATTAAATGTGACGTAGATATATTGTATTTAAATATACATGTATAGGTACATAATATGGATTTATACCAAATCAAAAGTATATAAGTTTTTTTAAAGATTTACTAATAACTAAAGAATAAAATAAAATCGTGGTTGCGAGAATTTCTATTACTGAGGTTACGCTACGAGTCGACTCGCCTCATGTTTTAATTTTTTATATTTTTAGTACTGACAAAACCGTTCAACTTAGAAAACAAATACTTATTTTCTTTTCCAATTTTTAGTTTTTTATTTAGTTATTTTTAAAAGTGTGATATGTTCTACTTGTCAAGCCCTTTCATTTGATACCCATATGGAGGGGATTGAAAACTAAACAAGTAACTTGCCATTTTGTGATGGCGCCATCTTGAATTTGGAATTTCCAGTGTGCTGTATTTTAATAGTTAAGCCCTTTCATTTGATACCCATATGGAGGGGATTGAAAATTTCAAATCAATCGGTCCACAGGAAGGGGTTAAAATTTCAATTACTAGATTTGACCCAAACAAACAAAAAACAAACAGGTCAGGCTAAATAAAACAAACAGGTCAAGCTAAATAAAACCGTTTAGAAAAAGCTAAACCAATTTTACTTTTAAAGCTTATAATTTATTTATTTTCGTTGGTTTGTGAGCTACCCTGAAAGTTTCAGACGGATAGTTAACCGGAAAGTGCTCAAAATTTGAATTGCAAGATTCCAGGATAGACAAAAATAAATATACATACAAACAAGTGAAGTTAAATAAAAAAACATCAAAATCCATTAAGAAATCCCAGACATACACAAACAAAAAACAATCGAAAAGTAAAAATTAATAAACAACTTCGAATTTGTATGGTTCCAAAAATTAGGTACTTTCTTATTAAAAACATCTTTCAACACACAAAGAATGATTTTAATTACAACCAAAACATACTCAGTATTACATACTGGATATCAAACCATCAGCAGTCAAACTTGCTTTGATCATTCAATAAGCCAACAAAAAAGCGTATTACAATATAATTGACATAACAAAACAGAGGGAAGAGTGAGAGAGCCGTTTCATCGATAATTGCCTTATAATATAAGATACAAAAGAAAAATATGTAACAACACTACTCACAATAGGATGAAAGGAGCTATAGTGTTGTGCCGCTATGTTAGATCGATATTATAATGTATAAATCGTAACAGTATCTCAACTTTAAAAGCATGACATACGAACATAGAAAAAACGTGTCAGTATATGTATTTAATAGCTAATCTGTGGTCTAAGAACCTTCCGTTCTGATCCTATATAAATAGTATGTTTATTTATTTATTGCGCCACCGATCGAAAGGTATCAAAATACAATCTAAATATAGTCTGATTCTCTCCATCGTAAAGTTATCTGAAAGAGATTGCCTAAGCGATATTGACAGCAAAGTGTCCACATATAAATTAGGCGTTTTTTTAAAATGTTTTCCCGCGTGTTCATTTTTCTCAGGTAAAACTATCGTACCTTCGTGTTATTCCTGGATGTAATATTAATGATTTTACAAAATTTCATCAAAATTTATTCAGCCGTCAAATAGTGTTTTTTATCAAATGGTTTCTACTCATCGCATTGAAATGCATCTCTAGCATCAGGTTTTTGAACACTAATAAATCAAATCCTAAGTTATTATCAAACAGTGCAAATTGCATTTCCATCTAAGTGCGAAAACACAGACAGACAGACAGACAGATCTTGATAGGTAGCTTTTTTATGACCCCTACACAAATTTGTTTTTAATTATCTTCAACTTAATTTTGTTACTTAATACTTTATTTTAAGAGAGTATAGATTAGTAGGTATGATAGCGTGTATTTTAATACTGTGCAGTAAGCTGCATAGTGTTGTATAAACTTGATCTACTGCTTATTATTTAAACGCGTCCGATATAGAATCGATACGGGTGGTTTTAATTTCACAAATAAATTATTTTTAATTGAAACGTCAGTCATCCGATAGAGCGTAGAGACGCGTGCTGTCTCATGCCTTTTTGACTTGCTTTCTTTTGATGGGGTCAAAGTGTTGTGTGTTATGATATGAAATGCATTCAGAATGATAATGTTGTTTTTTGTCTTTTGTTAAGCTGCTGGTAGGAACGGAACACTTAAGTAAATCTTTGAAACAGATCATTTTAGATTTAGCTGGGATGGGCAGCGTCAAGTCTTCTCGTCGTCTATACCACAGTGTCTGCATAAAGGCTTCAATGCAAGCGTCCTATCAGCCCATGACCTACGGTCACAGAATAAATAATAGCTACGGTGCCGAAACGTGGACACTCACGTTGAGATTGGTTCGTAAGTTCAAGGTCGCTCAGCGAGCTATGAGAGAGCAACGTGGACACTCACGGTGAGATTGGTTCGTAAGTTCAAGGTCGCTCAGCGAGCTATGAGAGAGCAACGTGGACACCCACGGTGAGATTGGATCGTAAGTTCAAGGTCGCTCAGCGAGCTATGAGAGAGCAACGTGGACACTCACGGTGAGTTTGGTTCGTAAGTTCAAGGTCGCTCAGCGAGCTATGAGAGAGCTACGAGTATGCTCGGGATTTCTTATAATAAGGACTAAATCCGAAATGAGGTGATCCGGCAGAGAACCAAAGTTACCGACACAGCTCATGAATAAGTAGGCTCTAATAGGAGCTATTATAGTTTTCGAAAACGAAATGTAGTTTTGTTTAGTTCCATACATGTTCTTTAGTTCCTGCAAGTTTCCGCTAGAGACGATGCCAGTAAATGTATGGAACTAAACGAAACTACATTTCGTTTTCGAAAACTATATAAACTCGTACTAGGGGTACTGAAGTGGCAATGGGCTGATCACATCTCTCGAAGAACCGACAACCGCTGGTGTAGACGAGTTCTGGAGATGATGATTTTCATCATCATCATCATCATCATCATCATCATTTCAGCCCTTCGAAGTCCACTGCTGAACATAGGCCTCCCCCAAAGAGCGCCATGACGAGCGATCTTGCACCACCTCCATCCACCTTCCTGCGATGGCTATAATGTCGTCGGTCCATCGTGTGAAGGGTCTCCCCACACTTCGCTTGCTTGTTCATGGCCGCCATTCGAGAACCTTTATTCCCCAGCGGTTGTCGGTGCTGCGAACTATATGGCCTGCCCATTGCCACTTCAACTTGCAAACTCTGAGAGCTATGTCGGCAACCTTGGTTCTTCTACGGATTTCCTCATTTCGGATTCTATCACGTAGTGAACCACAATTTAAACCCTACTAATCAGTAAGAGCCACGTAAGACCTCAAAACGTTGGTGACATGAAAATTAGTGTGTTTTTTAATACCAATGTAGTGGTGAAATAAGTAATGATTTTTTCAAAATTTTACTCTTGATATGAAATGTCATGTCAAAGTTTGTATATAAAGAGTGTGTAATAATCAGACACCACGCGGACGCGACGCTACCAACCGCTTTATTTTTTAGGGTTCCGTATTTTAATAGGAAAAAAAAATATCCTTATAGGATGTTTGTTGTCTGTATGTCTGTCTGTCTGTATGTCTGTCTGTCTGTCTGTCTGTCTATCTATCTATCTGACTGTCTAACAAGACCTCTTTTCTCAGGAACGTGTGGAGGCATCAAGTTGAAACTAATATGAAATACTCAGCAATGCCTGGAGCTATGAAAAAAACAAACTTCTAAATCAACGCAATCAAAAAAAAAAAAAACGTAAATTTGTAGTTACATCACTTTTTTTTATTTGCTCTTTGTAAACTGACTGCGATCTATGTCGATGTATGGGGACAAGTTTTCCAACGGCAAAGTTAAGTTTGTACGGAGCCTCGGCGCGTGAGTCCGACTCGCACTTGGCTGTTTTTTAATACTATTTCTTACCTTTAACTCCTATGATGAGTTGGTGTCTTCAAAGGTAAGTCTGAATCTGTAACAAATATAAATAGGTCATGAATAAATATAGGGTTGCGTAGGCATATGAACCGTAAATAAATATAGGTTTGCGTAGGCATATGAACCGTAAATAAATACAGGGTTGCGTAGGTATATGAACCGTAAATAAATACAGGGTTGCGTAGGCATATGAACCGTAAATAAATACAGGGTTGCGTAGGTATATGAACCGTAAATAAATACAGGGTTGCGTAGGTATATGAACCGTAAATAAATACAGGGTTGCGTAGGTATATGAACCGTAAATAAATATAGGTTTGCGTAGGCATATGAACCGTAAATAAATATAGGGTTGCGTAGGCATATGAACCGTAAATAAATATAGGGTTGCGTAGGCATATGAACCGTAAATAAATATAGGGTTGCGTAGGCATATGAACCGTAAATAAATATAGGGTTGCGTAGGCATATGAACCGTAAATAAATATAGGGTTGCGTAGGCATATGAACCGTAAATAAATATAGGGTTGCGTAGGCATATGAACCGTAAATAAATACAGGGTTGCGTAGGTATATGAACCGTAAATAAATACAGGGTTGCGTAGGTATATGAACCGTAAATAAATATAGGGTTGCGTAGGTATATGAACCGTAAATAAATACAGGGTTGCGTAGGTATATGAACCGTAAATAAATATAGGGTTGCGTAGGCATATGAACCGTAAATAAATATAGGGTTGCGTAGGCATATGAACCGTAAATAAATATAGCGTTGCGTAGGTATATGAACCGTAAATAAATACAGGGTTGCGTAGGTATATGAACCGTAAATAAATACAGGGTTGCGTAGGTATATGAACCGTAAATAAATACAGGGTTGCGTAGGTATATGAACCGTAAATAAATACAGGGTTGCGTAGGCATATGAACCGTAAATAAATATAGGGTTGCGTAGGCATATGAACCGTAAATAAAAATCTTCAATTACAGAAACAAACTTATATTTTTGGCGGTTGAAGTTTGTCTTTCTAGAGTTTGTTCAGAGTTGATGCGGGTACACTCTGTCGGCTATTCGTGGGCAAATTGTCAATCATGGATATTCGGATTACTCGGGATTACTTTTTTGTAATTTCGGAATACTCCTATGTCTTGTAGTTCAGAAAAGAGAGGGTATGCACTCACGCAGAAAGGCTACGAAAAGCCAAAAAGTTTTTAATTATTTTAAAATACTTACTTATAGAAACGATTACATAATTAAGTTGTAAAAAACGGTCAACGTTAACATATATTTTTTCATTATAGAGCTTATTTTAGATAGGGGCGGTACCTCCCCTGTATAAATATAAGAAACGAAAGAAAAAGTATATGTTGTCCAAATTATATTAAAAAAATACTACGGAGCTATTACAAACACATTTATAGCTGTGACAAACATCCCATTCTATTTTATAATTAATCACAACGTAAATATTGTTGGTAAGGTCTCAAAGATTAATTAAATTTCCGACTAAACAATCTTTAATATTCCGTAACTCATAGACAATTCACAATCGGCCTAAAGGCACAGAATAAATAATAGTACAAGTACTAAAGGTGCTCAAGCTCGCCCCCTAATTGTCGATCGACCTAAGGGTGCTCACGCTCGCCCCCTTTTAAACCCCCGCCCGTTGCGAGCCTGTATAGAAAGCTACATATTCACGAAGGAAAAGCCACGTTCAGTGTGGAAGTAGATCTCCATAGTGTAAAGTAGGCAGGTATATCAATAATATCTTATCGCCTGGAGGCACAGCCTATTAGATCCGATGGCTAGGTAGATACGAGACCTAGATCTGGGAACTAGACTAACTGCATGCCCTGGGACTAGCATTAACTGTGGTCTGGTTATAGTAACGCCGTTGTGAGGTTACTTGAGAATTTTGACGATTGAAGGGAAATGTCTCAATCGTTTTTCAAAATTAATATGGTACCTACAGTTCTGCTTAGTTCCTCTGTTGATTTCTGTGTTCAGTATGTTGGAATAAATAGATTCTTATCTTATCTTTTACCTACTAGCGGCTCGACCTGGCTTCGCATAAGGTGGTTAAATATCGTGTGTAGGAGGATAAACCACAGATGAAAACAAAAACAAAATCGGCCCTGTAGCCGATGTAAATCTAAACAGACTGGTGACCTTGTTATATTATTACGTACATGAATGTTTAAAAAGATTATGTTGTGGTTTCATAGCATTTCGGCTTTTACTATTATCTATTCTGTGATTTCGGGGTTTCATATTCATAGTAAGATTTATTACAACCTACACTATAAAGTAGGTACCTCTATAAAATAAAATGCAACTTTTTTTTGGATCGATTCACGAGTCGTTTTTGTGTTTTTTAAAACATCTGAACGCATTTTTTCTTAACTCTAAGATATTTATTTGTTTACTAGCTGCGCCGCGCGGCTTATCGCGCGTGCAAATTTTGCTCCCCCATACCAACAAACATACCAATAACTTTTAAATCAAATAATATATTCTGTTTCAATTTTCTGAGTGTACTTCCTAAACAAAGTCTGCTAATAATTATATCTGTGGTAGGTAGGTATTTCAAAATCGCTATATACATTACTAGCTGCGCCCCGCGGATACACCCGCGTGGATTATGATGATGAATGATGATGATTAAAAGATGATGAAAAGTAGCCTATGTGTTAATCCTGGTTATAAGCTACCCTGGTACCAGATTTCATCCAAATCCGTTCAATCGTTTGAGCGTGAAGGAGTAACAAACACCAACACACACTTCTAAAGATAGATAATCGTTCTTTATGTATTTTATTTCGTTTTGTATGAACTGTCAGTTCTAATGTATGGAGTTCTGCATCGCGCATACGAAGTTTTCCGCTCTATATGAGAGTATTCATTTTTAAACTCTAAGCTGTGATTGGCCAGTTTACGACAGTAGCTACACTTCTCTGATTTATAATATTATATAGTGTGATTATGTACAGGAAATGGAAACAAACGATTGTGCAATGGCTTCCATGGCATGAGCGCGCTCTCATCCGCTCCAGCCTGACAGGCGTGGCTTCCTAGACGCGTGCAACACCAACATAATTGGATACGTGGGTTCCACCTGCCAGAACATACATTATACATATATATAGGGAAAGGGAAATTCTACCAGCCCGCGGTTTAATCCGCGTGGACAATGATCACAAGGTGCAAGAGATACGTTATGTTATTATCCATAATTTACCAATTATCCGCGATAAAAAGTATCCTATGTGTTATTCCAGAATATAAAGTACTAGCTTTCCCGCTAGTCTTACTTTGTCCGCGCGGACTATTGTCTATCACGAAAAAAAACATTCTATGTTCTTCTAGGATATTAAAAACCAATGCTCATCCTTGTTTCAATGGAGCAGCATTAACCCTATTTAATAGGATCAATGTATAGCACCAATGCTCTTGACGTTTTTTGACATACTTGTTATTTCGTTTCCATGGCAACCGTTTCTTACAGCGAATAATCAACATTTTTCCAGTTTTCCCGTGGAAACTTGCAAATTTCCGGGAAAGTATCCTATGTTTTATTACAAGGTATAAGCTATCTCAATTCCAAATTTCATCAATATCCGTCCATCCGTTATCGCGTGAAAGCTCCCCAAACAAACAAACATACAACGTTTCACTTTTATATATTGGTATGGATGGATCTACGCTTTGATAATATAGGCCGTATAAATGGTTAAACGTGCCCCCAGAAGCACAGAGCGATGGCAATCGCACGTGACCATACCATCGCTCATTATCATTACAACTCACAAATTAAATAACTCACTGCGAACTTTAAATCTTTATATACTAAATGGTTATTCGAAATGAATAATTATAAGAGAAACCCAAAGATGATTTTCAAATACCTGTTCAATGATACACCTACCTTCTTAACATAGTTCGTCGACTTAATTATTTTTCTTTTTACACGAATGCCCAATAAAAAGAAGTGTAATGTTTTTAGCATTAATGTATGTATGTATGTTTGTATGTGAGTTTCTTTATTCCACCATAACTTGTAACCTGAACAGATTTAGACTTATGGTATCGTTAGAATCCTTACATCCCCCGAGACATACATATATTATATTGACATAGGATATTATTTTTTGAAAATATTCTACTTATGGCATAATTATCAAATTCGGAAAAAAATTTGAAGGATGAATGATGATCGATCGATTGACGTGAGAATCATCAAAATCTGCCCACGCGTTTGGTCACTAGAGCGCCACAAACATACATACAGACTTAGGCTGATAAACACATTACCCTCCGCGCAGTAGGGTAATAACAGCCTATTTCCACGCGGTTCTGTTTCAATACCTTAACGAGCCTCATTATCGTTCGAGACATTGTCAATCTATAGGAAAATGTATGTCGTCTGTCTGTCTGTCCACCAGGAAGTCCTAGGAATTTCAAATTAACCGCTGTTTGAATGGGCGATAAAGGAATATATTTAGTTTTAATAGAGAACGACCGGTTGGGTAGCATTAGTATAGTTTATATAGGTACCTACTGTACCTAGTAATAGGTACTGTTTAGCGATGTCAGTTTAATTTTATAGTTGAAGACAACACAAACGCTTGTGACTGTATTGAAGCATAGGATTACATAAAAAAAAAAAAATTGTGTGCAATAAAGAATTTACTTAGGTACTTTCTTAAGTACCTAAGTAAATTCTTTATTGCACACAAAAGACAGGTACACAGGCAAACTTAATGCTAGCAAGCATTATCTTCCAGTTAACCTCGGTGTAAAGTGTTTTTTATTAATGCGGTATAGTGCCAATTTTAATTTGGAAAGTCTAATTGTACTTTCAAATTGTATTGTGTATACCTACTTCATATACTTACCTAATTGTATAATATATTATAATTGATATATACCTACATACCTAATTAGAATACATATCTAGAAAAATATACATACAGTAATAAAATACAGGTAATAAATATGATAGTCAACAATTTTCTCAGATAGTTGTATGTTCGTAGTGCGAGATAGTGGTCTATAGACTTGAATACGACGCACGATGATTCCTGACGGATGTCAGGATGACAGTGAACGAATCAGAATAATGAAACCGAATTGTCTTTACACTACTACGCTACGTAGATTTCTTAATTCTTTAAACTGACATGTTTAGTAACAGTGGAATAGAAATGTAACTTACATTACACAATAAAACGAAAAATTCGCAAAAAAACAGCGACCGAAAAAAAGGAAAAGCGACTTTTGCGAAGGGTTTGCTGAGGAAAACTCTTTGTAGGGTTAGAAACGCCTTGGTACATATATTACAAAATTTAGTTATATACTGTTGCAGATATGCTTTTGAAAAAATGCAATGATTTTCGTTAGATTTCTTCAGAAATAATGTATTTTTTATGCTTAAACGGAGGCTTCACCATATCGATCAGGAATATTATCCAAGTACCCAATTGCTGTAATAATAAGGTCGAGTTTATTACTCAGCCGTCAATCATCAATTGCCTAAATCACTATGACATATCCGCGAACTTTAGCAAAAAACCTCACAAAAAGCGATCCTAATTAACTCAGGTGTCGAAACTACCTATGCCATGAACATGACAGTTTGAATTCCGCGGCTTTAGACTTGTATAAATAAATACTACAAAAACATCGTAGACGCGACGGCGAATGGCGTAAATTTCTCACATAGATAAATTAAATACACTTATGTTTATTTTCCTGACTCTAAAATCTTAAAGCCATATTCAACTCTAATTTTAAGACCTGAAAGTTGAATATCATTCATAGAGATTGCATGATATGGGATGCTTTGTAGAGGATGCGCAAGAGCAGGTGAATCGTGCAAAAACGCAATGAGATCACCATCGTTGTCATTAGGACGTGACGCGTACCAATTTAGGGTTGTGCCCTACGTAGGTATGGGCTAAGCGAATGAGAAGCTATGTATGATGATCACGATCATGTTATACATCTATACCTATAAAACAGTAACGTGATATACCAACCTACTGAGAGACTGACAGACAAAGTCTAAACCGGTGGACCTAGGGATTTGTAAATTGGAGGTTGTTTTTTTCTAGTTGTCGGCCGGTTGTTCTAGTGGCTAGTGAACCTAGGAACGAAATCAAACGGTTGCAGGTTCGAATCCTGCAAGGTGCAATCATTTGTGTGTTGAGCAGAAATGTTTGTTTCCGAGTCATGGATGTGATATTCATATATAATATGTTTGTTTATCCGTTATCTAGTGCCCATAGTACAGGGTTATCCTAGTTTGGGACTAGTTAATTGGTGTGGAATTGTCCCGAATATATTATTATATAAACGAATTAACTATGCAACTAGATTAAAAAACAATACAAAAATCCTTTTCAAAAGTCTAAGATTTAGACTTTTCTAAAGTCTAAAGATTTAGAGCTGAATCCGGTACAGGAAAAGGAGATACCATTCTGAGTCTACCAATCCTTCGTAAACACGCTCGGAACAGAAGTTGACATGGACTTCCATGTCACATTCCTTGTTTCATAAGCTAAAGTGAATAATAATTATCTTATAGATCTCCGGCTACATTTCTGCTTTAACAATAAGCGAAAAGTTGTTCAAAAGTAGATCTGTTTGCGATAAGAAAAGTTTCGCGTCGCTTTCCACCGCGCGGCGTAGCTTCTCTTCCACCGTGTAGGACTGTCAGAACTCTTAGATCATAATCCAATGTTCCTTGTGCCATGATGACAGATAGCTATGGGGCCTGAAGACTCAATGAGAAGACTTGGAATTCCACAGTGGTCGATCGACTTGGTGATAAGCTGTTGAATAGTTTAGTTAACTTTATCTTGTGTTCGAATCAATTAGGCTTCTTTGTTTCGTCTTAAACTGCATTGATTTTGATCAAGTTATGTTATTAACCGACTTCAAACAGGAGGAGATTCTCAGCTCAACTGTTTCGTTTTTATTTTAGCTTGTGGTCGGTTCAATCTGAATAAGTCTCAGCATTTTTTTTCTATATCTCAGTCAATTTTAGAATGGTGTCCTAGCTTTTCAGGAATATCTTAAGTTTTTTTTTTCCTTAATACCTCTTAATGCTTCTCTGCTAATCTCGCATTCATACAATGTTATTTGCATTTGAGTTTTTTTTATCAACATTATTTTATTATCTATGTATACGATTGTCCGAATTTAGATAAACGTAGTGTGGGGCGTGAAAAATTTGCGAAAAGGGCTGGCAGACAATAGGTTGGATTAGAAGAGGCTTTCCATATCCACTGGCTCTCCTGTAGAGCCGAAGATCAGGCTCAGTGGCGTTAACAAGGAGGTGCCTACGTCCAGCTGTGGACGAATATAGGCTAATGATGATGAAGATGATACGATGGTGTAATGAAGTTTGTTAAAAATGAAACAGGATGAAACAAAATTATCTATAAAGCATTCCTTTTTGAGGTTTACCTCACAAAGAAAATCTTTTGGGCTCTATTCAAAACTAAATCATTGTGAAACCGAATTATTAAGTAAAGACTGTACTTAAAGACTATAGTGACCATAGATAAATCAAATAAAGCTCAGTAATGTGACTCGGTACAAACAGACAAACATCTCGCTACCGGGACTTGGTAGATTATACGATAGCTGACGATCGGCTGTTGTTTTTTTATGACCCACCATTACGTTTTCGTGGGAACCTGACTTTTTGTAGTAGGCCTCGTCTTCAAGACAAGACTGAGTTGCCAGGGAAGTGCCACACCTTTGTCAGATATTCATCTGCTAAGCAGTAGTGTGCAAGCATTATTGTGTTCCGGTTTGAAGAGCAATGTTTCCAGCGAAATGGCTGAAATTACTAATTATCCAGTGACGAGCGCAGTAGAGTCGCACCCAATATTTTGCAATCTTAAATTGGCACTGCAATTTGTATGAGGCATGGTGCTTACCATCAGTCGAACGGCCTGCTCGTCTCATCACTTCGCTGTACAACAAGACAAGTTCAAAAACTAAAAAATTGCCTATGACACTCTTGCGATGAAGACGAATCGATTGATATCTCGCTTGTCAAAATCGGACCAAGTTTTTAGTTTGAACACTTCCTTTGCCTTGCCTGTAGTCGGGAAAAATATATATAGCCTATGACACTCTATACCTGAAGATGAATCGATTGATGCATCGCTTGTCAAAATCGGACCAATTTTTTAGTTTGAACACTTCCTTTGTCTTGCTGTAGTCGGGTAAAAAAATATAGCCTATGACACTATACCTGAAGATGAATCGATTGATACCTCGCTTGTCAAAATCGGACCAATTTTTTAGTTTGAACACTTCCTTTGTCTTGCTGTAGTCGGGTAAAAAAATATAGCCTATGACACTATACCTGAAGATGAATCAATTGATACCTTGCTTGTCAAAATCGGACCAAGTTTTTAGTTTGAACACTTCCTTTGTCTTGCTGTAGTCGGGTAAAAAAATATAGCCTATGACACTCTATACCTGAAGATGAATCGATTGATACCTCGCTTGTCAAAATCGGACCAAGTTTTAGTTTGAAAACATACCCTGCTTTGCTTTGCTTCACCAATAGGGGCGACGCTATGGAACATCCACATACCTACATAGATACATACAACTTCATTACCCTTCCTTTGCTTCGCCGTAGTCGGGTAAAAATACTGCGAATGTTTATCTAAAGTAGTTTCACCTCACTTTTCAAACACCATTTCTCCTCAAGCCTTGAGCAATAAATCATCAATAGACAGAAACGGGCTGCCAGTGTAAATAATAAGGCTATTTGCCGTACATAATGCGCTCGTGATCGCCGCACGTGACCACTGGCCTGATGGAATTGAAACTGTTGCTGAAATTTATAGGTATCGAGGTGCCTTTTGTTTTGGTCTAGAGTATATATCAGGATAGCTATATACCATACCTATGTTAGTGACTATACACTGATCAAAGAACCAACGTTTAAAGACTTTTTAATCGACTTCCAAAAATGGTTGATTATCAAGTTCACGCGTGTATGTAATATTAAAGAAGATTATGTTCTCGTTAAGCAGTCATAAAATGGTGTGAATTGTCCCGAATATATATATTTATTTATTTATAAAACATTATTTAATATTGTTGAAAATGCGTAATAGTCATACACTGGCCTTAAAACTTAGTACCATATTTTTAAGGTAATAGTTGTTTTTTATTAAATTGCTCGGCTCCTACTCATCGGATTGAGATACCAAGTACAGCAGTTTTTAAATGAAAATCTATGCTATCCAACAGTAAAAATCGCATCGGTCCAGTAGTTTTTACGTGATGCGCGAACAGACAGATGCACAAGATTAAAAAAAACACTTGTTCTGTAGCTTATTTTAACTCCCCTAGACTATTTTTTTTTATTATCTTTGTACAGACTTTTGGTTGCTTTTTGTTACTGCTTTTATATAGGTAAAAACCATAGACAACTGCATATTACTCCGTACTCTAGACAGGTTTTTGAGGAACATCGCAATGAGAGCATTTGATTATCGCCATTTTGGCGCTGATAGCAGTAGTGAGCGTCCACGGAACTAACGTACTATTAATTATTCTGTGACTAACGTTAGGAGATGAGACAATGTCAATTATAGTTCCATGGACCCTCGGTGCGGCAAAGCAAATCCATACAGATCAGTGGTAGGTATAAACAGATATGTATGTTACGTAATGTAACTATAAATCCAAAGGTTCAACCTCTCATTACGTAAACCACTAACGTCTTCGTCCAACAGAAACATTTGATAAGTATCGGAAACGCACAGTAGGACGGTGGCTGGTAACATTTCCGTAATTTGATTATCACCTTTTTGTCGGCGCAGGCGCATCGATACCGGGACCGCTTACGTAATGGAGCTTCCAGATAACATACGCTTAGGGTTGTCGACTTTCGATGGTGTTTGTTTGACTACATTGCAGTTTTATGTGTACGCTGTAAACTACACACAACTACGTGCCCTTCCTTGTGCATGAGAGGCCAACAGCAAATAAATTGTATAAAAATAAAAATAAATGGGGCGAAAACTCTTATCTACCCCTAAATATTATCTCATTTCAAATATATTTTTTGCTTCAACTTATTTTATTTATTTATTACGCTTATTTTGTTTTTATAAATTTTTCAATAACTTTTAAGGGCGTCACAGACGACTAAGATACGATAATATTTGATGTTACGATATCTGCATATAAAATATTATAGCATCTTCGGGTATCAGATACACACGGTTAAGATACGATAATATATTGAAATTATTCATTCGCTCGCTGGCCACCCTAGGTGCCACACGTATTTCTTCACCGCTTTCTATATACAGAATGATAAAATATGAGTAATACAGTTTCACTATTAGACTACGGTACACCGTACGGACTTTGTTACAACAAAGGATGGGTTTTGTGTTCAAACTAAATAGTTAGTCCGATTTTGACAAGCGAGGTATCAATCGATTTGTCTTCAGCGTGTCTTCAGGTAGGTATAGAGTGTCATAAGCAATTTTTTACCAGACTACGGTGTAACAAAGGATGGGTTTTGTGTTCAAACTAAATACTTAGTCCGATTTTATACTGTCATAAGCTAAATTTTTTCCTGACTTCGGTGAAGCAAGGGAAGGATTATGTGTTCAACCTATAAACTTGATCCAAATTTGACAAGCGAGTCATCAATCGATTCGTCTTCATCGCAAGATATATCATAGGCTATATTTTTCCTGACCGTCGCTTGGCGGGTTTTAGTTTTTGAACTTATCTTTTATGTCGTATGAACGTACCTAAATTGTTTAATTTATACAACGTAGCGTTATTTGTTACTTTGTATTTTCAATGAGGCCACGCACGTGGTCTGAAGTAACATTAGTGACGCACACAAATACTCCTTGAGATCATTATAATTAAGAGAATACTGAGTTATTGTTTAAAATAAACAAATTAATAACCAAAGCGCAAAGATTGCAAAAGCGCCAATGTTATGCTTGGCAACCCTACTGACCTAAAGCATCTGTTTGTTGATTTGTTGACACTTCAATCGCAGAGAAGGTTAACCTAAGGCTACAACCGATAAGGTTACCCCATCAAGGTTTGATTCCATTTGGAATCGATTTATTTAAACAATTCGAATGGCTGAGCGGAAGCATCTGATTTAATCAATGTTTTAATATGTTATAAGGCATGTTAACGTGATAATGGGCTGTATGATTTCCTGTGCTAGTTTAACGAGTGTTGCCTTGTATATTGTTATTATTCGAATGTGGGGAAAATATTATTATGAATTGTGAGTGTGAATACTTCGTGAAGGTTACGCATGATTCATATTTGAAGAAAATGTGAAGTTTGTGTAAAACATTGCTGTGATTGTGAAGAAAGAATTCGGTAGGCTCTGAATTTTTTTAAACGAGTTCGTAACTTTTGCTTCCTATTCTCGACTATGCTGACGTTTGTTATCTTGACCTTATGGAATCGGCTAAATAAACTTGAGTCTTCAAAATTTCTATATAAGGTTCATTTTCGATCTCCGAAAATATGACCACGCATCTCAATTTCGCACTCAACTCAAGTGGCTTCCTATACGACTTCGCTGGAATTCTCACATACTCTCCCTAGTTTATAATTATTATTCAATGCTTCCACCCCCCAGTATCTTAAAAATCGTTTTGAATTTCTCCATTGCTCCCTTTCACGTTAACTTAGGTCTTCAGAAAATCTGACATTAAAAAATCCTGTGCACCGTAGTATTTTTTTACGATGGTTCTTTCGCTGTGCAAGCTGTGCTTCTATGGAACGCTCTTCCTCTTCCAATAAGGCGAGCACAATCTCTGTCGACATATAAGTCATTGGTTAAATACTGTTACTCTTATTCACTATGCCGCACGTAATTCCGTGCCGAAAACGTATGACGTCATGACGGCAATTGCCGAACGATTCCACGCAGATATCTTAACGCGGCGCGTTACGAGCGTGCATGGTCATAGCGAATAAGGGCCCAGGAGTTCCTAGTTGATTATTTACGTTGTAGCTATTATTTTTATCTATTTTATTGTTATCATTAATTTTATATATGTGTACGTGTATAGTGTACTTGTTATATTGGTATATATTGTATGGTTTAGTTTGTAGATTATGTTTGGTATATGTATATATATTATAATAAATAAATAAATTGTTTATTGACAGAACTTATAACTACTTATTAATAACAACAAAAGTATAATATAATATAATCCTATTTATTCAGACCAAATATTTTTTTTTTATATGGACTATATGTATACTAATTATAGGTACTGGACATTGAAAATGTTGTTAGGCTGTTGGCGCCTGAGCTAGTAATTAAACTGTATTACAGACGCCAGAGATATTATTTCTTGATCTTTGTTGATTCACCACCGACCGACAAATTTGTATGTCCACTTTTTTCCATCCAAAGGTTGCCTGGAAGAGATTGCTATTTAGCACCCACCGATTGTACATTTTAGGTTTTAAGTTTCTTCTGTTTTGCTTTTGCTTGGTGTGCAATAATGAGTTTTTGTATTGTATTGTATTTTAATTTCTAGACACAAGATAAAAAGAGAGCGAATGGGGAGGCTTTTTCTCTCTAGAAGACGGGTGTTTAGCATTAAGTCCTTTCTTGTACAATATTTTTGTGCAAATCAATAAAATAAATAAGGCCTAAATCCAATATACTAAATCGAATTGCCAGGCTAAAGTGGATATGGGCAGGACATTTGGCAAGAAGGGATGAAAATAGGTGGACCAAGGCAGTCACCGAATGGTATCCAAGAGAAGGGCTAAGGGCCTCCAGGCAGATGTTCAGATGACATTGTGAGGTATGCTGGAGGCCAATGGATTAGATTAGCACAGGACCGGAAAGACTAGCGTAGAGGAGGCCTGTAGTCAGCAGTGGCTGATTAGATAGAAACATAGAAATCTAATATGAAAATAATAATTCACTCACAATAATAACCACCACACGTGCTCATCTCGGTAAAATTATGCTTTGAATTCATAAATTGCTTTTTTTACCGAGATGAGCACGTGTGGTTGTTTTTAATTTATTTGACGGCCGGTTGGTCTAGTGACTAGTACCCTAGGAACGAAATCAAACGGTCGCGGGTTCGAATCCTGCAAGGTGCAATCATTTGTGTGATGAGCAGAAATGTTTGTTTCCGAGTCATGGATGTGATATTCGTATTTATGTATGTTTATCCGTTATCTAGTGCCCATAATACAGGGTATCCTAGTTTGGGGCTAGGTAATTGGTGTGGAATTGTCCCGAATATTATTATTATATAACGGTCGGGAGAGGCGAGGTGGAGATAGCAATACATTTACTAAATACCTGCTTTGCGAAGATAGCGTCAAGCACTATATGTTTAATAATGAGCCACTAAAGGAATTAGATAA
Organism: Alsophila aescularia; assembly: GCA_946251855.1. Classification (NCBI taxonomy): domain Eukaryota; kingdom Metazoa; phylum Arthropoda; class Insecta; order Lepidoptera; family Geometridae; genus Alsophila; species Alsophila aescularia. The sequence goes on along the minus strand of OX276374.1, from coordinate 56,599,270 downwards.
AAGATTGATAAAACTTTATAAATTCGACCATTTTGTACTCAATTCTAGAAGAGTCAGTAATTATTTACCAACTACATCTATCTAGTATTTAACTATCAAGGCAGATACCTAATAATCAGTCATTGCAAAATCCTGTGCAATCACAACTGATTGCCTAGATTGTACGAACGGTGTCCGATCGTCAGCTTCCAAATGGCTGCTTCATGATTGTTACCAAATATCATCATGTGCCTTACTGGGGTCATCGAGCTAAATATAATTGATGGTACTATTTCGCTACCAAAAACCAACTTTGCGGTACCAATGCCAACACATGACCAAAGCCCTTATGTTCTTGAACTTACGGTACAAAATCGAACAGGCTTAAACTTTTTGAGGGAAGATTTATGTAGTGAGATTTGGTAGGTGGCATTGACATGATACGTGATGAGTTGAGGAACGTGATCTGGTACTTTTACGGCGCATTTGGCGATGTTAGAGAAAAGTCGCAATTTGGTATTGTTTTGGAAAGTTTTAGTGAAAGATTAAATCTGTGGTTACGGTACCAACAGATAATCTGCTATAATCTGTTCGTTGGTGTAATTATGGTCCAAAAATTATGCTTTGAATTCATAAATTGCTTTTTTTACCGAGATGAGCACGTAATTTGTCTGATGGTGGCCATAACAATTGCAGAACCACCAAGAAATTTGAAGGGCAACAATATGGTGCGAACTGCACTGCGCTCGTCTCCTTGAGACATTGGGTTTAAGTCCCAAAAGCTCAGTAATTTTGTTGGTAACTGAACAATGCTCATCACACTCAAAACACAGTGATGTTTGCACACTACTGCTTGGCTGTTGAGTATTTGGCAAAGGTGTCGTACTTACCCAGGCGGACTCTTGCAAAAAAGAGCTACCACTTCAAAACGTTACAAAACTGTAAATAGAAGGCATTATATAAAAAAAGTTGTAAATTAAACGAATTGCAATGATTATGTGCTTGGTAGTCAAACGAATTCATTTTACATTTGCTTTTTTGTGTTTTTGAGCTCATCAAATTGCTCCCAAATTGAATATTATTCAATTTCACATTGAATGGAGTCTGCAAATGATATCAGTACAATTTCTATACTATTTGACTTTCGTTTTCAATTTACCAAAAATGTTTTACTTTCTTTCCTATTATTCCGACAGGCGCATCATGATCTGATCATGTCTCGGAATCGATTTATTTTTTGCGTGGAATCGAGAGTGTCGTATTTCCGATGACGGAATAATCAAACTTCCCTCGGACATGTCTACTGCTATCTAGAGTTAGTGTGAAAGTGAAGATTTTATTACCGTGTGTCAGTGCCATCAAAACTTCATCACAATCTTTGTTTTTGTGCAAAACAATTTATTGCCTGGGAATTTCTGAAAACTAAATTGTTGTCGGTCGTCGAGATGGAAAGTTAATTTGGATTGATAAAATCATAGATTATACAATATCTATAATCAATAAATAATCTCTTGATTTGTAGAGCATGTTTTTAGGCTTCGATAGAAAATCGATCATAAGGTTTGCCAAACGCACAAAATAAGAATTTTATTAATACACTAGTGACACGACCCGGCTGCGCACGGGTGCAATTAAGAAAAAAATGAGGTGAAAAATGTGAAGTGCTTCACTCCGCTTCGGGGGTAGTTTCGTTCAGTTTATGTATCTCTTAAGGTTTAGCCTATGCAATTATTCGGTGTTTGCTTGCAAAATATTGTTATTTCTACTTACGGAAAAACTTATTTAGGGTTCATTATAGGTATATAAACCTTCCGTGAAAAATTATGAAAACCGCATCAAAATCTGTTTGTGGTTTAGGAGGAGTTAGTGGATATACAGATGGTAACGGGACTTTGTTTTATATTATGTAGAGAATAGAAAAGAAGAGATGGGTACCAAACAAAGCCAGCCTTGGTTCCGTGGACACTGAGAGAGTAAAATTATGTGCTGAATAATGTGCATGTGCAATTATCACTAATCTATCCATTAATAGGTATGAAGCAATATACAGGTTGTAACATAATTACCCAATAAGTACCGAGGTGGGGTACTCTACACGTTATGGCGAACAACGTTAGTTAAACAACTTTTTAGATTTAGAAGTTTTTCATTCATGAATATACTATTGAAAATTCATCTAAGTACATTGCAATCCAAACCCTAGACGCACAGAATAAGTAATAGATAGTACTGCCTAGTAATAGCTGGGGAAAATCAATAATAAGCGTAACCTTGAATTTGTGCTTGTCATTTAATTGACAAATCTCGCGCGATGTAGCCTAATTGCGCATTGGTTAGTCGAACGTCATAGTGAAAGCCTGAACGTCAGAGTCAACTACAAATTTTCCTTATTATTTTGTACGAAGTGAATAAAAATAAAGTAAAAGTGTTTCTGTGATCAGTTTCAAGTGGTGGTTTTCAGTTTTGTGTTTTACATAACATTCTTGTTTCCTAAGCTTTCAGTGTTTTCTTCAGCTATAAGTAACACTGCTTACTCGAACTATGTGCTTGCAGAGAGAATAATTGGCTGGCTCGCCCCACATTTGGAGAGCTTGATGATGCAACTTTTTTTGTGCAAACTAACATTTAGGGCTGAAGCAAATTTAAAATTTTTACTTTTGTAAGGACATTTAAAATACGTTGTATTCAAACATTGCACACGTAAACGAATTTACATTCTTGATCGAAACAAACCTGCTGCGTACTTATAAGGCTAATCAGTTACTCCCAGTATACAAGCCAAACCCTTCTATCACACTTTATACGAGTTAGTGCTCAATTACTAGAGAATAATCAGTTAAAAAAACAAATAAACCCACGCAGTCATTTCCAAGAACATTTCAAAGATTTAATAAAAAATAATAATTATTAAAATAAAAATCAATAAAAACTGTCCTGCCAAAAACGAACTAAAAAGTTGGGGGATTCTTAGATTAAAAGTGTTCCACAGAATGGTCCCCGACTGCAACGACACATTTACTTATCTCTTGTTTGAGTTTTGAGTTATGGCAATAAATAATATATAGTTGGTATGTGTTCATCAAGGCCTTCAATTTGATACCCATACTGTAAAATTCAAAGTGTCTTTTCCAATTTGAAAATGGAGCCATACTGCCACTGGTGATTGTTTTACAAACAAAAAAAGTCTATGTCACTCGGGATCGTGTATTCTAACGATACCCCATCCAAAATCTATTCAGTTATTCAAAAGTTACGGTGTAAAAAAAAAAGTTATGGTGTATCGTGTAAAAATCCCTATCTATATCCCAAACACACGCTCCACTGAAGTCTGATTGCCCGACACATCTACCGATAAGTATCTATTTATGAAAACGCATTACATTTCGATGTGAAAACGCTGCTTAGAATGTATGCAATGGATTTCTAACGGGCGAGCTAATCTGGATGAAACTGTACGCCAAACACACGGACAGACAGACGTGAGTTACGAGACGTGGGGTTAACCGAGCGCTAACCGGGAATTAGATTTGTTGGTTTGCGATGAATTGTTGAACTTGCGAGAGGAGGTTAAATTATATTTCTTACTAGCTGTGCCCGCGGCTTTGCCGGCGTGGTTATTTCATTAATCAAAAGTAGTTATTACGTGATGCAGACAAACATACAGACAAACAAACATACAGACAGACACGATTTATAAAAAAAAGGTTATATTCTTGTTCAGTATTAAGCTACTAAACAAGAATATAACTTATTTAAGTACCATTTTTTTTTATTATCTTCTTCGTACATAATTTTTCGCTTTTATTGCTTTATTATAAGTATAGTTAGATTTAGATAGATTATATAATACAATAACAATCCTAACTTTGTTTGTTTGTTTGTCGTATGAGGTAGTGCTGGCCTCTGGTGCTAGTTTGTTAGGCCGCCTGAGGGATTCTTCATGGCTTAACGATAACAGCCGGGACCGACAGCTTAACGTGCCCTCCGAAGTACGGATCGATGGAAAATCTCCCATAACTTAGAAAAGTCATTGGTGCGGAGCATATTATCGTTGGATTCTAAGTGGCACTATTGATCCATTAGGTTTCGGGTACTTGCCAACGGCTCACATGTCCAGAATTTCTCATTAACTGATCACTCTCAGCTTCCCAACGGATTACCCAGGTGATCATAGTGGAATAGATCGTTGTGAAGATATGATACCAAATTTGATCATAATCGAACGTTTATGATCAAGAACGAAGCGTTACGCTTCTTCATTTATTATAAGAACTGCAAAGGAGTGGAATGCCCTGCCCTCGTCAGTGTTTCCGGCAAATTATAACCCCGGTGTGTTCAAGTCAAGAGTGAATAGGTAGATACCTATTCACTCTTGACTCTGTGGTGAGGTCGAAGGTGTAGCACGCTTGCCTAGTAGATACTAGGCAAACGTGCTACACCTTCGACCACATCATCGCTTTCCATCTGGTGAGATCGTGGTCAAACGATTGCCTAGTCCGTAATAATAAATAAATAAAAAATTAGAGCAACTTATTTTTAAAAGCTTTTATTTAACTTGCAATGTATGTATGTATGTTTGTTTAGGTCAAATCTTGCAAGCTGAATTAGAGCCACTTCCTCTTATTCCTACGGTGTTGAACATTTTGGTTCAATGTGCCAAAATGTGCTAAAGTGTCGCGTTTGTGAGACATCGGAGCTCAAAGGTAGCAAAATGACTAATACGATATCTTTGAGGTCAAATATCAAAGAAATTGGACACTAATAAAAAACTAACATATTTTTTTTGCAATGAAGTCCTCTATTTATTTATTAAGGTTTGATCAGCGGCCGTGACTTTTCATTTTTTACCGACTTCAAAAAAGCAGGAGGTTCTCAATTCGAACAGGAAGTTTTTTTTGTTACCTCAGAGCTCCGTGATTTGTGAACCGATTTCGAAATTATTTTTTTGTTTGCAATGATATATATATATCCTTTCAGATTGGTTCCATAGCAATATTATCTAGTAATTTTTTAACCAGTTCCAATAATCATAAAATTTTGCTACTATTGTTTGCGAAGTACGAGCGTTTGAAGTCGGTTGTTCACGTTTTTGTCAAAAAATAATTATTTTACTTATAACTATGCCACATAGATTAGAAGGCCCGCACACAAACTATTACTTTATTACCAAAACAACAAAAAACCGGGTGGAGTTGTATTGTGTCGGGGCGCACGGCCGTGAAACATCTATGTCACGTACAGTTTGATCCAGTCCTGGAACCCTCTCGTTCACTCTGTGCTGGAGTTTAGGTTACCGCTGTGAGCTCCAGAACTTATTCTTTCCAACAATGTACCTAATTTTAGTACGGACTTTCCGGGCGCTGCAGCCACTTTTGTGATTTAAACATTTTTTCCACCCCGTTTTTTTAATTTACTTAGTCTTAAGTACGCTTTTTGTAAACTTTTTCATATCGAATCGAATATTTTAAGATCTTCACAACTACACCCAAATCAATAAGCTACCCTTTCTAAATCGCGAGTTATACCGAATTAAATGTCACTAAAATATTATTTTTGCTGATTTTGCTCTGAGCGTACTGCCTCCTCCCCCTCCTCTTGTTTTCTGACAACAATTAAATATTACATCATTGAGCTGACTATATAAGCTAATAAAAATATAAGTTCAAAAACTAAGACCAGACTATGGTCCTATTGGACTAAAAAGTCACAAACAAGAATATTCATACGTTTTAGAAATTTAATACTTTAGAGCCGTACCTACCTGCTTGGTTAAATACTGATAATTAGTTTTTGGATTTACATTTTTATATAAATTTTTTGGGGTTAAATTATATATATTTTCGAAATGTGCCCATTTATTTGATACCAAACACGGCACATTAGATTTTTCATTTTTTATTTCACCTCTTTATGTCTTCTAGAGGGCGCCATATTCAATTTAATGTCACGTCACATAGCCTATGACCAGCGGACGATGAAGACGCTTCCAACCTCATTTGTTAAATTATGATGAGTAGTTTAGAAGTTAAGAGGGAACAGCTGAATATACAATATACATACATACCCACCCACATACATACATACGTACATACTGGTTAAAATCATAACACTCCATTTTGCTTCGCCATAGTCGGGTAAAAAAGTACACCAAAATAATACTCTGGAGTTTATAGTTAGTAACAAAGTTATAAAAGCGAGACGATGTAACCCTTTTCGTGACCGTCCCTTTTTTAGTCATGGTAGCCATGGTTACACGTCAATACAAATAAATAATTGAATTAAATTGACTCCTAAATATCTTTTCGACAACAATCGTTAAAAAAATGTTGATTGTATTTATTTAACAGTTTTTAATTGTTTATACTGTTATGTTAAACTTGTGATGCATGAGCATCGTATGCATTGCGTGTTTGAGATCTATTAACACGTGCGAGGAAATAACTCTACTTGATTGAATATACTCGTACCTACGTACGGTTCATTTTAATTATACCTTTTTTGTATTCACGATGTGGCTTGCCTTGCTACATCTATTTATCCAAACTTATATATAAAAGTGAAACGTTGTCTGTTTGTTTGTTTGTTAGTTAGTTTGTTTGTTTGGGGAGCTTTCACGCCTAAACGGCTGATCCGATTTTGATCAAACTTTGTAAATAGGTATATACTGTACAATATAGAGACCAACATAGGATACTTTTTATCCAAGAAAGGTAAGTTGTAAAGGGGAAAACTGGAAAATGACGATTATAAGGAACGGTTGCCGTGGAAACGAAATAACAACAAGTTTGTCAATAAGCATCAAGAGCGTTGGTGCTACACTTTTGCATTGGTTTTTAATGTCCGAGATGAACATACGATGTTTTTTTCACTTTATACTGTAACCCGCGCGGACGAAGTCGGGGCGAAAGCTAGTCTCTTCTAAATATATAAAACAAAGTCGGGTTAGTTACACTATTTATAACTCAAGAATGGCTGGACTTTTTTTGTGATCTTTGATTTGTTGGACTTGTCTCCGCCCCGAATAGCAGAACACAAACATCGGAAAAATCACGAAAAAACAATGTAAGATGTTTTTTTTATACGAATGATATTTGCTGTTGGGTCGGCATTTTTGATGATATCTCGAGCGGATTGACTGATTTCGATGAATTTGGGAGGGAGAGGGGCAATGCGAGGCGAGACGACGAACGGGAGGGAGGGGGGCAAAATTTGTATGCAAAGTCGCGGGGCGCAGCTAATACTTATAATAAAGCAGTAATTAACAAAAAGTCTGTACAAAGAAGATAATATTAAAAAATGGTCTAGAGGACTAATAATAAGCTTAGGGTTTGACTTAAAAACTGATGTACTTAGTATCTGATCTCAATCCAATGAGTAGAAGTCGAGCGATCGATAAAAAAACATTTGAAGTCTGAACGAAGTTTGATGTTATTTGTACTTTTGGTTCACCAATACAGAACACATACATACATTGTCTCTTTGTACACATCATCATCATCATGTCAGCCTTTAGAAGTCCACTGCTGAACATAGGCCTCCCCCAAAGAGCGCCATGACGAGCGATGCTGTGCCACCTCCATCCACCGACTTCCTGCGATGGCTACAATGTCGTCGGTCCATCGTGTGGGGGGTCTCCCGCTTGCTTGTTCGTAGTCGCCATTCGAGAACCTTTATTCCCCAGCGGTTGTCGGTTCTGCGAGTTCGCAGGAGTTTGCAAGTTGAAGTGGCAATGGGCAGGCCATATAGTTATATGGCCTGCCCATTGCCACTTCAACTTGCAAACTCTGAGTGCTATGTCGGTAACTTTCGTTCTTCTACGGATTTACTCATTTCTGATTCTATCACGTAGTTAAACACCGAGCATAGCTCTCTCCATTGCACGCTGCGCAACTCTGAGCTTTTGTATGAGACCAATTGTTAGCGACCACGTCTCAGTGCCGAATGTCATCACTGGCAACACGCACTGATTATAAACTTTCGTCTCGAGGCTCTGCGGTATCTGCGACGAGAAAATATGGCGTTTCCCGAACGCTGCCCATCCGAGTTGGATTCGTCGGTTGACCTCTTTGTCGAAGTTGGATCTACCCAGTTGGATCGTCTGACCCAAGTAGACATAGTGATCAACAGCTTCGATAATATCGTTCCCAACATAAATCGTCATGGGTACGACATGGGCATTTGACATGATGTTTGTCTTGCCCATGTTCATTTTAAGACCCACCTGTTGGGTAACAATATTGAGATCACTGAGCATTGTGCTTAGGTCTTCCAGGGTTTCAGCCATGATGACTATATCATCGTAGTCTACAAACGCTGGACATAGTGGCCGATTATACTCTTCGGTGTTCTGTATAATCTGCCAGAGCGTATGGGAATCCAGCTTGTTCGGGAGGCTGAAAGTCGTCAAACCTACGAGCGAGAGGGTTTGTAACTACTCTCGAAAACAGCTTATGACGTGGCACAGCAGCAAAATGGGCCTTTAATTCTTCAAAAGGGTTTTATCACCTTTCTTAAAGAACAAAACCACTACGCTCCTGTGCCACGCCTCTGGCGTAGTACCCTCAAGGATGACGGAGTAAAACAGCTTCTGAAGGACTTTAAGTACCGGTGTACCACCCGCTTTCAGTAGCTCTGTCGTTATTCCGTCCTCCCCTGGTGCCTTGTTGCTCTTAAGCTGTTTGAGAGCCATTCTGATCTCGTATAGGCTGACGTCCGGGATATCTTCGGTATAATATCGGGTCAAACGGGCTCTTGCATCGCTAGTCCTGCTAAGAGGACTACGCGATGAGGTGTATAATTGTCCATAGAACTTCTCGAGCTCACTCAAAATCTCTGGCTTCGACGAAACGATGCTGCCACTGTCGGTTTTCAGCTTCGTCAACAGGCTTTGCCCAATAGACAGATCTCTTGCGAACAATTTGGAGCCCTTGTTCCGCTCTATTGCGTTCTTAATACAAATAGTATTATAGGAACGCAAATCGTGTCGCATCGACTTGGAGATCTGTTTATTAAGCAAGCTGGAACTCGACATATCCACTGAAGACTGCAGCCTCATCTCGCCTCGTTCTGCCATAAGTTTGAGTGTATGCTCAGAGAGTTTCTGTGTTCTTTTTTTGCGGGGAGTCTTAAAGAACTCCGACCCGACCGCGTGGACAATTTCCACCAGCCCGTTATTTAGTTCGTCCACTGTATCGCATTCGGTAAGGATTTGGAAGCGATTTTGGAGCTCCAGCTGAAAGCTCTCGGGGTTTTGGATTTGGACAGGACTTGGGCGAAGAGTAGATCTCATCAAACGAGACCTCTGCAGGTTCACGTAGATATTCAATGAGCCTCTTACCATGCGGTGATCACTGTCGGTCTTAACCCTGTTGATCACAGAGACATCATTGAATATACACCGATTGGTCGCCAAAATGAAATCTATCTCGTTCTTATGACCGCCGGGGTGCAGCCACGTCCATTTCCTGGAGGGGCGTTTCTTGAAAAAGGAGTTCATCATAAAGAGTCCCTCCTTCTCCATGAAGTCGGCCAATCGCTGACCCCTTTGGTTCCGCTGTCCAAATCCAAACTACCCCACTCTCAGTTCATCACCATTCCTCATGCCCAGCCGTGCGTTGAAGTCCCCCATCACCACTGCGAAGTGTGTTTTCGGGGCATGTATGGCATTAGAAATGTCATCATACATACCACCCTGCTCGAAACGCTTTCGATCTTCACAATGTTGTTGACGAGAGACTTGTGGAGGAGAAATCCGACACTATGTTGGGACTGCTGGTTACCGGGAGGGTAATAGAGTAATTTGCCGGAATTGAGGGTCATCGTATCTTCTCCCTCTCTTCGGACTTCTGATAACCCTATAACACCCCAGCGCAACTTACTTACTACTTCTTCCAGCTCTATCAACTTCTCATCGGTCCTCAAGGTGCGTGCGTTTTAAGTTGCCAGGTCCAGAGATCGTGAGGGTTGGTAGCTGGGTCTCTGCCGGAGATTCTTAGCACCCCCTGCTCCGCCGTTACCATGGCTGCTACCGGTGCCAGGAATAACGGAGCCGCCGGGGACTGGGGGCCGGCCGGCCGGGGGGCGGATTGGTGACCGCAGTGTAGCAAATGTGCTCGGAGGACGCTGCTGCCCATCTTCCGGTGTATAATCCCTTAGTCGCCTATAACGACATCCACGGGAGGATTGGGAGGAGTCTTGTTCTAAGCCGAGACCGCCACGGCAAATAACACAGGATATTATACCCCAGAAAAATGACCACGCGGACATATCCGCGGGCACAGCTATTTTAGAATATGTTTCCACTAGAATTTCACGGCTAGATACTGACCGTAGTTATCCCGCGAAAACTTCGCCCCCTACGTGATTTAAGCAGGATAATTCCCAACTGCCTCGCACCCTATCGGTTAATTCTCGATTACTCGTAGTTCTATAAACTCAATAAAAAAAAGAGAATATGAAACGCCATTTTATATGACAGTAGACTGTCTATTATAAAATGACATTGCCTGCATGCTAAATTTTAATAAATTCGATTAGGCGGTCTTGGAGTGGTTCGATTGCAATCCATATGGTTTATTGGATTGCATTGGGGTACTTTAAACTAGTTGTAATAGACATTGCGCTTTAGGTGAAGACATTAAGATTGCTAATCGCAAAATTCAATTTTTCTGTCTTAATTTGGAACATTTATAAATAACTAGCTGTACCCGGCTTTGCCCGCGTGGTCAATTTATTTAAAAGTAGTCCACACGTGTTATTCCAGGACCAAAAGTACAAAATACTACATTTTTTCAAAATTTGTTCAGCCGTCAAATAGATTTTATCGATTTTTCGGCATCTAATCATCGAATTAAGATACCAAGTACCCCAGTTTTTAAGTCAAGCCCTAAGCTATCCAACAGTGAAAACACATTGCAATCGGTTCAGTCGTTTTTACGTGATGCGCGAACAAACATACAGACAAACAAACACAAAAACACGATTTTTAAAAATGTTATATTCTTGTGCAGTAGCTTATTTTAAGTACCATAGACCAATTATAATATTCTTTGTACGGACTTTTTCGTTCTTATTGCTTTATTACAAGACTAGATTGTTAGCAACTGGGACCGACGGTATTTTTAACGTACCCTCTGAAGCATTGCCAGTGCTGGCAAAATTTATAACTTAGTACTTTTTCATAAATAGGTATTTTGATATCTGTGTTGCCATCAGCTATGAATGTCTTGCACCTCACATTATAATTACGTTACGCTGACTCGTATTACGCGCGTTCTTTGTTTACGTTACTTGTTACGACAGCTCTTTCACACTTAGGTACACGCAATATTTTACGCCTTGCAGGAAGCGGACACGTCTGCAGAGAATCATAAAATAAATTAGCATCATTTGCTTTTACCATAGATCTAGTTAAAGGTGGGGAGATAGGGCACGTATAAATATCACGTTCATAAAAACGTGATTAGATACAACTACAGGCAAACACAACCACACAGCTACATTCTCACCGTCTTGCTTTATGTGCATCAACAATAAAAATAGAGAGACATACGCAGACAGTAGCGAGAATGAGAGTCACTGAAAATCGTCCTACACAAACGCCACTCCGATTAGGAAAAAAAAGGCCAATATTGTGTGCTTTGCTCGTAATTTAGGCGGTCCAAGCCAGAGGATCTGGTACCTACTCTTTCCTCCTTTAAATAGATGGAAGGCTTTTACTTAAAAAGATTTTTGTGAAAAGGTTGGCAATTAGCTTATAAGAAGGTTTCCTATTGTATTACAGACTGTAGAACCTTAAAATACAGAGCGAACTGATCACATTGAATCCAAAAAAATATATAAAACAAGATCGGAAATTAAAATTTTAACAATTATAATGTCATTATGGAATTACAACAAACAAATTAGCAGCATTCATTACAATCACAGTCCTAAGCACCGCACTTAAGTTACACATTGTAACTTAACTACTTATAAACGTAACGTAACTTTGTCACAGCACACAGCTATTCAAACGTTATGCGTGCTAATGCGTGCAATTTGTTCCTCTGTCGGTTTCTTACGCAAGTTACACTGAATCACAGAATAATTAACAGTACAAGACTCAGCAGGCAAGTGGATATAAATAAACTACTCATCAAAAAATATTAAGAGAAATAAAGGTTTTTGCTTGTTTTTCTCAAAGCATTTTCTCTTCACATTTTTTTCAACATACTCATTGTCGTACTATTATGTATTCTGTGTAAACGTTTAATAAATGATTTGACAAACGAGCATTAACTGCTGAGTGTCGACAATTTAGATAAAGTCCCCACGTGTCCTAATCACCAAGAAGATGGTTAACAATTTGAATATGGGGTGAATGGTCTGACAAAATCAATCAATTTTAATTATATTTAATTATATGTATCGACTGCAATCTATTTATATGTAGCTACCAGCTAATCACTGTAATGGCTTAAACTGTACGGCTGATAATGCACGGCCTGAAACAGTTCACTGAACTGAACAGTGAATGAACTAAATCTTTTTTACCACTGCCCCATTTTTATTTCAAAAAAGATTTGTACCACAGGTAATGTCAGCTTACTCCGTCTTTATAAAAATTGGACAGTGGTAGCGATTTGGAAATCCCCTAAACTAAACTTAATTTCTTAAAATGTAATTTAAGCCTTGTTAGCTTTGTAATAAGGTATTTTTTCCCCTGGCATCTAATTCTCACTCACTAAACTAAACTAAACCCTGTCAGCGTATAATCAACTTTTGTCCAAACTCTGTTTCAGAACGTGTCCGAATTTATCCAAACGCTGTTAGACAGCGTGTTAAAAACCTGTTTTAATTAGTTTTTTTAGCGGTGCAGCTAAATTGACGTAAGTTTAGAATAGATGCCATGGGAAAAAATACCTTGTTACAGAGGCGACAAGGTTTAAATTAGATTTGAAGAAATTTTGTCTAGTTTAGTTTAAAGAGTAAAATGACCAAATTGCTGCCAGTAGGTAGATAGGTAGTTTCCGTAAAACAATACGAGTCACATCGAAACCAAACTTTGTAGATAGATTCAGCTATACCTAACCTACCATAACCAGATTAATCAATCTACAAAATTTGGTGTCGTTTGTTTTTTTTTTATTGAAATGGGAATAACGATAGGTTTGTATGAATATACTAAATTCTGTATAGCCCCATGACTTCAGATTAGAAGAAAACTTGAAACCTTATTCTTTTTTTGTATGACATCGATCTCGTCAAGGGAAAATTGCCCGGGTCTTTGTCTATTACTTATGAAGACACTGTCCTAGCTCAGACAATGGTCGGTAAGCCGCTGGTCATGTAACATCATATTTGCATAGACATCGGTCATCACGACGCGGACAATGTTCAGGGCTTACTTTCACCGTCTCTGGTCATGTTCTGTTTGTTTTTACTTTTGTTATGTTGTACATGTACAGGTGAGAGCAGAGTGGTTATATTCAAAATAAAGCAAAGTAATTAATGTTGTAATGAAATGATCCGACAGAGAACCAAGATAACTGACATAGCTCTAAGCATAAGCAAGCTAAAGTGACAGTGGGCTGGTCACATTTTGGTAGGCGATCGAGGTTTAGACAAGGTAGCGTAGGTCGCCCTGTGGCCAGTTGGAGTGACGACCTATGAAAAATGCTGCTGGCTGGCAGAAACTGGATGAAGAGAGCTGAAGACTGAGCTCAGTGGCTTGCATTAGGAGAGGCCTACTACCAGCAGTTGGCGAATATACCCTGATGATGATGATGATGATAATAAAGCAGTAACAAGAAGTCGTACAAAGATAAATAAATAAAATGGCCACGAGGACTTGAAATGTGCAACAGAACAAGAATGTAACGTTTTTTAAAATGTAGACTGTCGCTCTGTCTGTTTATTATGTTCAAGCGTCGTGTAAAGATTACTGGACAGATTGAAATGCGGTTTTTCACTCTTGGATAGCTTGGTTTTGACTTAAACTCTGGTGTACTCCATATCTCAATCTGATGGGTAAGAGCAAGCATTCATTAAAAACCTTCAGAATTTTGATCTAATTTGGTAATTTGTATGTATGGTGTGTATACTTCATGCATTTTCTTCCAGTCGCTTTTCGCAGTAAGTCACTACACCTGGCCACAAAGCGACCTGAGCAACGTATGCCTAAACGTGGTCTCCACTCGAGAACTTGTTTACCCCAACGGTTATCGGTTCTTCGACTATTGCCACTTCAGCTCCTTTTTATGTTTTATTATTATTATGAAAAATAGCTACCCATATTTTCGTTTATTTATCCATTAAACTCATTAGAAATCACTCAGCACAATATATCATGCCAAGAATTTATCAGATTGCATTATTTGCTCTTTGCAAAGGTCAGTGGCATAAAAATGTCCGCTACAAGTTGTTAACATTTGATCGCCTTCGGTCAATAGGATCAAGGAAACCTGTTTAGTTAAAGCTAAATCTGAACGTGTTTGAATATTTTAGAATCTGGGTATTATAAAAAGCACGAATTCTTTATCAAATATTCCCAGTCGTTGTGGGGTGCTGGCCTCTGGTGTCAGTGTTACAAACCGTTCACTATAACTTCTCCCTTTCCTACAATGTTGGCACTACTGACTATCAATGTAATGACAGTTGCCGACAGGTACCTAAAGTAAAATAGAGTTGCCAGATCTTGAAATTGATACGAAAGGTACACCCCATAGGTATAAGGTATACCATAATGTACATTATATTCGATTCGATGATGATGATGATGATGATAAATATTTTGTTTGTTTATGTTTTTGGGCATGACTACAAAACTTAGGGTTCTAAAATTAAACAGAAAGAACCCTTTCAAGTGTGGATCATCAAACCTAACCTGACTGATATGATAACGCCTATCAGTTTCTTGTAGTATGATATTAGGAATAGGATATATTGTTTACATTATAAAAGCTAATATGTATTTTTATATAATCTGTCTCATCTACCTTAATTTTTGGGACGTCCTGTTGGGAAAAATCTGGCAGCCCCACTACTCAGGGCTACCAATTCCTGAACTAAGGGACTTTTTATAGTGAACGGACTGTATAAGACATACGACTGCTGTCAATCAATAACAGCCGGTACTACCCTCCGAAACACATCATCATCACCAGGAAGAGGAAGTACAGGGATAGCGATAATTATGTATCCACAAAGACCAATATAGTTCGGGATCAAACCTAAGCTAACATTAATTCATGTTTTCTGTTCAGCGATTCATAAAATACAGATTGAATTACACTAGGTACAATAAATTTAAGTACAAAATAAATCAGATTTAATCCAGACTTTCAGATAAATCAGCAAATGTATCGTGTAAAGCTATTTCAAACATTCCTCTAAATTTATTTATTTATTAACTTAGATTATACAGTTACAATTACAACCCGAACAATTACATAAGCTAAACAGATAATTTTTGTTTGATGGTCACAAATATTGGTAGGTAAGTAACCAATATAATTATTAAACTATGTAGGTTAAATATTTATATGTCTAAAAGAAGAAAACAAAACTTTAAAGACAGAGCCAATAAACTTGTGAAATACTTGCAAAATATTTTTGAAAATATTAAAAATTATTATATTAATATCCCCACCAATATATAAAAATTAAACGTTGTCTGTTTGTTTGTTTGGGCGGTTTCGCGAAATAACGGCTGGATCGAATTTAATGAAATTCTGTATGTAGATGCTGCATCCATAACGACCAACAATAGGATACTTCCCATTCCGGAAAATTGTATATGCGGGCAAAGCCTCAAATAAGTTCAAATCTATTCATGAGATCTAGTTATAAAGTGGGTAGAATAGGTTTATCTTGCATTTAGAGAGATCTTTACTTGTGCTATAGTTGCAGATCACAGAAAGCGGTTTGGTACTGTATGGCACAGAGCGGTCGTAAGTTGACCGTTTGATCCCTGCTTAATAATATGTCCTCCTCGCATCCCGCGTGTGTTGTAAGATCCAGCAAAAGGAATTAAGGAAATGGACAGCAGAATCTTCCTGTGTACGCATCAACAGAGAATCTACTGCGATCACCAAGCCGCCTGCCAAGCGTGCTGATCAAGGCAACACCCCCTTGTTACTAGTGACTCTGTGAGCTTTAGACCTAGCGAGCAGAAACTTTTTGCAAACAATCTAGCGAAGCACAGTAGCGCCATCTAGTTACGTTATTGTAAAACTAACATTGATAACGAAGGTGCTCCATCAATCCCTACCTAGAGGTAAAGGGCTGATTCCACTGGTAGAAACCTAAAAGGTAGCAATTTACTGCATTTTGAGGAGCTGTGCTGCTGCTATGCCGAAGATCCTCATCAGTTCTTCACCAAATTCTTGTGTGACCAATTTATAGTTACTTCCTTTCAAATAAAAAACTAACCATTGAAATCGGATCTAATAAGGCGATATTCAGTAGCCCCCGTTTTTCCCCTTTTTGGAGGAAGTAATCCAATCAAAAATCAACGTAAAAAAAAGCACCTGTATACCAAGTTTCGTCTAGATTGATAGAGAAATGCGACCTGTAGAGGAGAACAGCCGGACATCCGGTCATCCGCCAAACATACGAAAGCATTTTTTCCCAAGCTGATACGGACACCCTTCGCACTCGCTCGGTCAATAAAAGTACCGGAACAACTGTTTATTTTGTATCAAGCACATGTTCTGTCGTGTATGGAGAACTGCTCTCATTTTTGGTCCAAGCCAAATATCAATTTGAAGCTCTGGAGTCGATTGAAGACATGCCATGCAGCTCATCGAAGAAAGGCTTCTTGCCTTGAACATTGACGTAGAGTTACCACCAGTTGTCAGGTGTGCAAATACGCTCTTACTTTTGTCGAGAAGAGACGAAAGCCATCGCTTTGCGTGAGAGTTCGGGATATTTTTGCCTTCCAGCTGCCGTACGTAAACTTGCCGTGTACCACTTGCGAACTGATATACTCCTAAACCAAACCTATCACACTGAGAAACCCTGTCCCAGAGTAAAGCGAATGAATTAGGTGGTGGCTGGACCGATAAACTCACCAAACGAGCACTTTTATCTCCAACGTTACTCATAGATCTCGCTCGCAACATGCACCACTTTCGATTTCCAAACTCCGGTTACCGTATCTTATTACCATAACCGTACGGTTTGCGTCTGCGTGGTTTCGGTTACGAACAGAACGCGTAGGCGGGCGGGTGATTACGCGTAGCTTATCTCATTCGCAGTTTCGGTTTGCGTCGCTATATAAGGTGCGTTTAGACTGAATTAGTTGGGAATTTTGAATGCATGCTAGTTTCGTATTTGACGTTTAGGTTCCTAATATTCAGTATTAGTTTTCCCGCCCGTGACTTCGTCCGCGCGTAGTACTGTTTATCGCGAAAAAAAAAACATCCTATGTTCTTCTAGGATATTCAAAACCAATGCGAAAATAGGTATAGCACCACTCTTGATGTTTTTTGACATACTTGTTATTTCGTTGCCATGGCAAACGTTTCGTACAGCGCGTAATCATTTTTTTCCAGTTATTCCAGTTTTTCCGTGGAAACTTACAGTTTTCCAGGATAAAAAATATTCTATATTTTATTCCAGGGTATATATCCGTTCCGTTATGATGATGATGATGATGATGATGAAAAGTATCTATGTGTTATTCTATGTGTTATACCTATATCTATTCCAAATATTTCCATAACAATCCGTTCAGCCGTTTGAGAGTGAAATATGATGATGATGATGATGATGATGAAAAGTATCCTATGTATTATTCAAAGGTATAAGCTATCTCCATTCTAAATTTCATCAAAATCCGTTCGGCCATTTGAGAGTAAAGCATGATGATGATGATGATGGTGATGATGATGAAAAGTATCCTATGTATTATTCTAGGGTATAAGCTATCTCTATTCCAAATTTCATCAAAATCCGTCCAGCCGTTATTGCGTGAAAGCTCCACAAACAAACAAACAAACAGACGATTCACTTTTTTATATTGGTATGGATTAAAGGTTTATAGGAAATATTTTCATACTCATTATTATTGATATTTGTATTCCATAACCAACAAATTGGGTTAATCTGCTATTGGAGGAGAGTTCTTATGTAGGATGCAGGTACAATACGAACTCTTTCGTTGCAGCATAATTACGACTATCATAACTTTCATTGTAATACGTTAATACTATTATTTATTCTGTAGTGATATATTCTGTATTTTGGAATACGAGCTATGCTATCGTAGAAATTTGCCCTATGCCATGGCAGACTTCACCAACAATCCCTATTTTCTTTTCTATTTCCTTAGCCCTATTTTTTTCTTCTACAAAATATAATCTAATTATTTTAAGTTGATTCGTCAAGCTTACCATAAAATGAAGGACCTGCTCATCTCGTCACTCAGTTAAAGTTTAAAAAAAAACTATTAGATTAAGTATTCCAATTTTGAAGAGGGTTGGTGAAATCCAGCATATTTTTGTAATTTCTTCAATGTAACGAACGTATCGGCGTTGGTGAAATTCAGCATATGATATATAACATTTTTGTCTTCTTCCGTCAGTTCGCATTACCCAGTCGATGTACATTACAGTAAACCAGCGGGTAATGATATCGCGATTGCCAGATGCCAATCCAATCCGAATGGGTTCAGTTTCGTAATTAGTGGAGTTCTCAGAGAATCGGGCTGGTTTTCCACATGACTTGGGAAATACTTGTAACAATATCTTTATGGTTTAATGCCATGAAAAATTAGTTAAGAGTTTTTATCTTTCTCGGTCATTGTAACTAGGATCTCCTTAAATTTTAGAGGTATCTGTTTGTGTATTTGTATTTAATGGCATGTATGTATATGTTTATTTATTTTTATTAATTATTTCATAATTATGATTGTTTCAATATATATAAATATTTGTTTTAATTGTTTACACCGCCATCCTCTCTCACTCCATTATTTCTTTCCATCCAAAGGTTGACTGGAACAGATCGCTTTTAGCGATAAGTCCGCCCGTTGTACTTTAGTTGTAAGATGTTCTGTCTACGTTTCTATTTGCTGTAATTTTTTTGAAAACTGGTGTACAATAAAGTATTATCTATCTATCTATCTATCTATCTAAATCATCTGTACTACGTACATATATCTCAAAGCTTTCAAGTAGGTATTCAAGTTAATTAACGGATTGAAATAGATAAATATACGACGATACGAACAAGTAGTTCGCCTGACGGTAAGCGTCATGCCTACCACCCATAAAAGTTGCAGTGCCACCCAGAACCTTGAATGCAAAATCTTTCGCTCCACTGCACTGCGCTCGTCAACCTGAGACATTGGTTGTTAAGTCTCATTGCCCAGTAACTTCGCTGGAAAAATTGCCCTTCAAACCGAAACACAGGAATGTTTACACACTACTGCTTGACGGTTGAATATCTGGCAAAGGTGTACTTGACATGACTCATGAGTAAGAGGCTTACCACTACAAAAAAATCCTCAGAGGATTTGGATTTTGTGTATCTGCCAAAGTCAATTAGTGAATACTTACGGTAGTTAAGACGAGGGGAGGGGAGCAAGAGGTTTGCGTTTCTTCCACATACAATGTTCTTCTTATTTGAAACATTTTAAACTTAAAACACCCACACGGTGGCGATCCATACCAAATTAATAAGAAGTAACAGCTGGAAAATTGAGAGAGTATGGTGACCGAGCGGTACCTTGTATACTTCACATCACAATCAACGGCACCCGGTTCAAAACCTGGCCCTGTACCAATAACTTATATAAGTGATGTGCGAATTTTGATGACATCGCTCAAAACATTGAAGAAAGATCGTGAGAAACCCAGAAAGTACAAGAATCTTGAAATTCAATGACGTGTGACATCCACCAATTCGTACTGAGTCAGAGTGTTGGGGACCATCTCTAACTCTCTCCCTGAGAGAACGCCTGTTCACAGCCAAAACGCAATAGGCTGATGATGATGACGATGAATAACAGCTAGGTAATTTGAGTTTGTATAGAGCGCCACCGCATTATTTGAGCCTTAAATTCTGAAATGACAGAAGAGGTCACAGCAGACAGCGAAGCTACAAGTAGGGCACAGCGCCAGCGGGATGGGAACCGCACAATCTTACTTTCATCGGACGACCCGTGACCTCACGACGTGACCTGGGATATTAGTCGAGTTAGTTACACAACAGGGACTGAGTTACTGAGACCTCGTTATGTTGGATGGTGGTTCGATAAAAAACGTGTGGTCATTGACAAGAATGGTTCATTTCGTATAAAAAATATGGGCAAAGTTTTTAACGATTTCGGACTTTTCTAGTACTCTTAGCTTCGATAGAGAATTTTGATCCTTGTAAGAAACAGTATCGATTGGCATCACAGAAAGTTTGTTTTTGTCTAAATTGCCCGTTTTTTTGATGAATGTACTTTTTTCCAAAATCTGTGAATGCGAATGTGAATTTGTACCCTTTTAGATATATTTTGATCTGCATCAATACATTTTCCTGGTAATTTCATACAAAATGTATGGGATATTTTTTTAGCGATTTCTGACTTTTCTAGTATTCTAACCTCAGTTGGTCCGGCAGAGACTTTTGATCCTTATAAGAAACAGGATCGATTGTCATACAAAAAGATTATTTTAACTACCCATTTTCTTGCTGACTGTTTTTTTATCTTGTGAATGTCGGTCAAAATATCTCCAAAAGTTAAGGACAGTGTCATAAGAAGGTTTTTTTTTGTAACTACTTCATAACGTATTAAACTTAAAATAATGTTTTTTTTGAGGTCTGTGCAACACCCAACCGACTAAACTGAGTGTGCACTAAACTGAGTGTGCACTAAACTGAGTGTGCACTAAACTGAGTGTGCACTTAACTGAGTGTGCACTAAACTGAGAGTGCACTTAACTGGCGGAGACCTCAAAAAAAACTTATTTCTTTTATATATATTTATAAGTTTTGAAGACGTTTTTTTTTAATTAGATTTATTTCTTAATTTTTAGTTTCGTTGCTAAGAAAATGAAATACTTATTCCGTTCGCTAAGAAAAAGCCATACTGGAAACAGTTAACAGTCCATATCTCTTTAACTACTGGACGGATTTTGATAAAACGTTATAAGATACTGAAACTATTACAAAATGAATAATTGCAATCGTACTTATAGTTTCAGACAAATATGTGGACATGTCCACAACATTCATATAAGTACATACATACATTTTCAAAATTTGGTATATTTGTTCAGATACTCATATAGATGAATATAAGCATTTTTGACAATATTACATACATACATACTTACAAACACGAAATTTGGTACATATGCTTAGAAACTCACATATACTACATAATATGAATTTTACGCATTTTAAACAATATTATATACATACCCATCAACTTAAGAACCTACTTTGTTTAAAAGTCGGTTATTAAGTGAACAATTACAAATAGAAAAAGTATATAACCCCGGACCTCCATTATAGCTAAGAAGCATCTCGGTCACATCAGTTTTTAAACTTAAAAACCGCATCAAAATCGGTCCATTCGTTTGGAAGCTACGATTCTCACCCCCCTTTTCTTACCTCCCCCCCATCCCCTGTATATCTAATAATCATCTCAATCACATCAGCTTTCAAACAGAAAAAAAACGCATCAAAATCGGTCCATTCGTTTGGGAGCTACGATGCCACAGACACACACAAACACACACACACACAGTGATACACACCCTAAACTTATAACACCCGTCTCTTTGTTTGGGTGTTAACTAGATGCGATCTTCTAGGTGTAATGCAATCGTCTGGTGAAAACATCACTTTTCTAGTTATTCTGCCGTCAGAAACCAGCAAATTCCTTTCAGCAGTTTTGATATTAGTATTATTATGAGCATACGCGACAGGCGAGACAACTAGTGATAAATATGATGATGGCTTACGTAGAAGAACCTTCAGAAAACTTCATTCAGGCCGACTCGCTCATACCTGTAAACAAAACAAAGATTAGTAATTTTAAAACAACAATAGATCTTTAGCATTATTAGTAAGTAATGTGAATATAAATTATCTTTATGACATTGTGGAGGAATGCCATTCAAAATTAATCCTACGCAGAACATGTCAATGATTAAATTAATATCGACTGTCAAACTAAACTAATGCGTACATTCACGCTCGAAATAGTATGGTTAAAATAGTTTAGTATATATTGTTGTCGTATGTATACAAGAGAAAATATTTTAATTTGTTTTTTATAAGCTATTAAAACAAACAAACAAACACAATACAAAAACAGCAAATATTAGGTACTATTCACTAAACAGCATGATTTTTAAGGGCCCCCGCACTATGCCTCACCTGTACAGCGGGAGGCCGAAGCTGTTTAAAAAAATAGCGATTTAGAGAATATCAGTACCTACTAACATAAAATAGCAAAAATTTTAAAAATAATCTTAAAAGTTCCATATATAAAAAGTTTACAATTGTAACTTTTAAACTATCGCGATACGAACACATAGTTAAATAGTTAAACGGGACTTAATCGCGCTGAAAACATTATTTTTATTTACCTCGACGTTTCGATTAAGTTGCATTGATCGTGGCAAAAAAGTTTTCAGTGCGATTAAGTCTCGTTTCAATATTTAACTATAAAAAGTTTACAATTTGATATTCATAATATAGTATATGTGAATAAGCAAACAAACAACAAAAAAAAAAAACCAACCATCACAACACACAAAATCAAACATAAACATTATTAAATTTAGTTGTGTGTATTTATTGTGTAATAGGCATATATTATGGTTCAAAAATATACCAAAACAAATATGGCAAAAGTATGTTACTAAATAACTTAAATATGTTACAGTTCAATAAAATAATTCTTTATTAGTTTGTCAGCAATATTTATAACTTTTTTCTTGGTTCTTTCTGAAGTAGTAACAAGTTTAGGAATGATTCATGGATTGGATCCTTTTAATTTTTAGGAGACCTTTTATGTCTCAAATTTCCATAAATTTAATAAGACATTAAGTGGTTGGATGGTTTTAGAGGTTCATTCTTGGAAGTAGATCGAATGACTGATGATGATAAATGATTAGAATTCTTAGTAAAAACAAGTTAAAGGTAGGTTTTCCTTGTTGAGCTTATTAGTTAAGTATGCCGATGCAAAAAACCAAATGACTTTTAATTTGACATGAGTGACTGGTGATAAAAACACAAGAGCCTCGTGTTTGTGTTAAAAGTAAACACTGTTACAAGAACGATAATTAGTATCCACAAAAAGTTTTAGTACATTATGGTTTAGGATTGATGAACATTCTCATTAACAGAAAACGTAGAAGGATTTTAAATTTCATTACATATACCTATCGTTAAGAAGGAACTTGTGGTTTCAATATCCAATTATAGCCCTGTGTAAATATTTCTATCCAATTATTTTAAAGGTAGATAAAAGAGAATAAACATTCACTATAACAAAAGTATAAGTATAAGTGGTTTACGAGGGCCAACTCAAATCGTCTCGCAAGAAGACTTGACGAATTCCAGCCTCCAGGCCGGGTTTCACGGAGGATTTAGCACCATAGACCACATACACACCGTTAATAACCAGCCCCTGTGTCTTGCTTTTGTGGACTACGAGAAGGCCTTTAACTCCGTAGAAACCTGGGTGGTTCAGGAGTCTTTGCAGCGTTGTTAAGTGGACTGGCGATAAATCGAAATGCTGAGGTTTCTGTATGACGCTGCGACTATGAGTGTCCAAGTACAAAACCAGCAGTCTAAGCATATCCAACTGCGCAGGGGAAAGAGACAGGGGGATGTTAGATCCCCGAAACTGTTCACTAATGCCTTGGCCTGTTTAATACGCTGGATTGGAATGGAATGGGCATTAATGTCAATGGCGAGAACATCTCACAATTACGATTTGCCGATGACATACTCGTAGTCCTAAAGACGGAGTCGCTGCAAGAGTTGCAAAGTATGCTGACCAACCTAGTTGATGCTAGTCGACGCATCGGTCTCGGGATGAACATGGATAAAACCAAGATCATGTTCAACGATCTTATTGCTATGCTATGGAGAGAACTATGCTTGTTGTTTCTCTGAACGACAAGATTCGTAATGAAAATATCTGACGGAGAACCGTAACCGACATAGCTTAAAGGAAAAGCAGCCAGTAGTTTTTACGTGATGCGCGAACAAACAAACATACAGACAGACTTGTTTTAAATAAATGATATATTATTGTTTAATAGCTTATTTTAAGTACCCTAGACCATTTTTTTTATTGTCTTCTTTGTACAGACTTTTGTATATTTTGCGATCATTCATATACAAACAATATTTATAAATTTATTATTAATAAAGCGTTTCTGTTACTAAACGCTTTTTTCCCCGCCATTACCTCTCCATGAATGAATACACGTCATGATACAAAGATGGCAGAAGGCCGTGGCGCGAGGTCGTTGCATTTAGCATAATTTGTTGCTGTACATTATGTGGGAGAGGAAGTGTGATGTGAGATACTTTGTTAATGGAGAAGGAGAGTGCACGTATTTTGTTCGCAAATGTCATGCATTTTGATTTATAGGTAGTAAGTCTGCCTGGAGAAATATCACTACTTTATTTATTTTATTTTTATTTTATTAAGGCACAAACAGTTTTATAATAGACTTAAAATAAACATACTGAATAAGAATACATACACCAATGAAGATGCCACTAATAGATACATTATATTATATTATGAGTAAGAACAGAAACAGAACGGCACTCAAAAACAGGTAAAGAAAATATAATTAATTTAAATTTAGAATTTTAAAACATTTTAAATAAAACAATATCAATAAACACTTGATTAAACTACTTAATAAAGACAAGAAACAATATCCAATATATTACATAGTTACAAAAGAGATACTTGATTCTTGAAGTTGTTTAGGGAAGAGAAGAAAATGTCAAAATTCGAAAATTAGGAGACTTACATGCTCTTTGTAAAAAAGCATTACTGTGCCAGATATTGAACCGCCAAGAAGTAGTGTGTAGACATTGGGGTTATTGCGTACTTATTCGTCGTAGATCTTCTAATCTAAACGTCACAGTCCTAATAATTTTGTTCCATTTCGAATGGCACTGCAGCCTGCGTAATGGTTTTTTATGTTATCAACTAGCTGTCCCCGCGGCTTTGCACGCGTGGTCAATTCTCTAAGATAGAAAAACATTGAAAAAGAGGAAAGTACTACATGTGCTATTCTAAGACCTAAAATATCAATATATCCTACAGCCGTCAAAAAGTTTTTTATCGATGGTTTGGCTTCTACTAGGATTGAGATACCAACTACCCAGTTTTTAAATCGAACCCTAAGCTACCCAACAGTGAAAACCGCATCGCAATCGGTTTAGTAGTTTTTACGTGATGCGCGAACAAACATACAGACAAACACACAAACAGATTAACAAACAAATAGACAAACAGACAGACACGATTTAAAAAAAAAATATATTCTTGTTCAGTATTCATCATATTTTTATATCATATTTTTAAATTATCTTCTTTGTACAGACTTTTTGTACTTATTGCTTTATTATAAGTACTAGCAGTACCCGCGGCTTCGCACGCGTGGTCATTTCTCAAGGTTAAAATTACTGTATGTACAAGACCTAAAATACCAATGTACCAAAATTTGATCAACATTCCTTCAACCGTCAAAAAGTTTTTATCGATGGCTTGGCTTCTACTCATAGGATTGAGATACCAAGTACACCAGTTGTTAAGTCAACCGTAAGCTATCCAACAGTGATTCAAACAGTGATCCAACTAAGGCTACAATTTAGCTATTTAAATGATAATAGAGCTAAATTTCATGGTATGAAAATCAAACAGAACTCTTGCACGTGAGTAAAAGTATTTTTTCAATGCAACAATTACTGGAACGAATATGCAAACAATACTTACCTAATTCAAATGAAGTACAAATTACATAAGAGCACGCGTTTGTACGTAACGCTTTCACATAGAATGATTTAGCGGTTCTTATACTCAACATTTAAAGAGAAAATACGAAGGCTTATGAGCACAGACTCATCATAAAGAGATGAATGTTTTATTCACTTATGACGTACGATACGAGAGGATTGCTGGCTGGTAGTGAAGGTGGTTTGCTGGCTGGTGTAGTAAAGGCGTATTATGGTAGTGAGGGCAGATTGCTGGGTGTAGTAAAGGCGGATTGTGGTAGTTAGGGCAGATTGATGGGTTTAGTAAAGGCGATTGTGATAGTAAGAGCAGATTGATAGATGCAGTAAAGGCGGATTGTAGTAGTAAGGCCAGATTGCTGGGTGTAGTAAAGGTGGATTGCTGGCCGATAGTAAGAGGGGATTGCTGGCTGTGGTAGTAAGGGCGATTTGAGAGCCGAATACATAGGCTAATCACTCCTGAAATGTGTTATGATAGCAAATGAATTTTGAAGACTACAACTACAACTGTACAACTTTTTTTTAAATTGTGGATAAGTATAGAGCAGTTATTTTATGTTTAAAGGCAATGTTAGCGTGACAGGAACGTCGCGAGTCGCGAATATACGTTTCAATCAAAGCGCAAAGAACGATCATAAAGACGCGTAGTGTTTGAAAGCTATACGAGCAAAAAATGCATTTGGCGGAAGTCATCATCAGCCTATATTTGTCCAATGATGGACGTAGGCCTCTTCTAATGCACGCCATTGAGCTCGGTCTTCAGCTCTCCTAATCCATTTTCTTCCAGACACTTACGGTTATCGGTTATCGGTTGTTCTGGAAATGTGATCAGCCCACTGCCACTTAGCTTGCTTATCCTTAGAGCTATTTCGGTTTCCTTGGTTCTCCGTCGGATATCTTCATTATGAATCTTGTCCTTTAGAGAAAATCCAAGTACAGCTCTCTCCATATCTCGCTGAGCAACCTTCAATTTGTGGACTAGTTGGCGGAAGTAATTTTTATTAATCAAATGTTAATATGTATTATTACTAAAAACAGGAAAGTTTAGAAAACAAAAATAGCGTGTGCTTAAAATGATAATAAGCAATACTTATTATAAGAGTTATAAGCCAATTTTTCACAAGTATCCAACTACCTATTTACACTTTAAACTACGCATTACTCAAAGACCACGCGGGCCTTCATAATATCACGCGTAAAAAACATACAAACCATCATAACAACACGGAAAACGCATTTTAATCACTATCCAACAACGCTAACCAACAACGCTCATGTCGCAGCGCAACAACACTTCCGGAAATTTCACAAAACGCCCGGCCACGAGGAAGCAACCGATAAAAACGGGCTCCAACACTCGTTTCCACTCACTTAATTGTCATTCCTGTTGCAAGGACTCGCTAATTGATTGTGACTGCCACTTCAGCGCGCTTGAGGATATCATTTCGCGGGATCATTAGTGTAAACTGTTAAGCTTAGGACGGTTTTTCTCATGCGCTTAATTGCTGTATTCTCGCATTTTTGCAAGGGCGAAATAGGAAATGATGTGTGGGTAATTAGAAGGTACATGTAAGGGATGCTTCTAGTTCTGTAAGAAATAATACTTCTAAGAAAATGAAAGCAATAGAGTTAGTTTCTGTCACATTGTAATTGTGCCTATATCAAATAGTTATATGTAAATCTTTTATTATACTATTCACATTATTATTATTTTCTCTTCACGAGATGATATCCACAAACCGATATTGCACTTGTAGTAGCTGGTCGCACTCTGAATTAGCCAATTGAAGTGGCAATGGACAAGCCACATAAAAGTAGAACCAATAACTGTTAAGGATGAAAGTTTTTCGAATGCCAAACACGGACTGGAAGATGGTGCGTAGGATGACCAGACGATGTAGTGAACAGACAACATGGTGAGGTTCTATGGGGGATAAGTGCATATGAACAGCAGTAGACAAAGGTTCTCTATCGATAGACATAAAATATAATGTCATAATTTAGTGTGGCATAATTTTACTTATCCTAATAATGTGCAAGAATAATAATAATTACTTATAAATGTTTACGCATCAAAGTAGGTCCAGGTAGGTTCGTTTGGGAGCTACGATCCTAACCCCCCTTCCCCCTATTATAGCTAAGAACCATCTCGATCACATCAGCATTCATACAGAAAAAAACGATCAAAATCGTCCATTCGGTCCATTCGTTTGGTAGCTGCGATGCCACAGACAGACATCGTCCCTAAACATATAACCCCCCTCTCTTTTCGAGTTCGGTATAAATAAGTTTAACTTAGGTAGGTAAGCGCCCATTCTCATTGTTTCAAGTTGATAATAAATGATAAACAATATTAAATGTATTTTGTTACTTGTTCGTGTTGAGTAGATTTGAGGTAGGTAGTTGGAAATCAATCCGATTTTTATCATTGCGACATGCGAAACATGTTTTTTTTGTTTGTATGATGAGGTAGTGCTGGCCTCTGGTGTCAGAATTTGTCAGGCCGCCCGCAGGCCTCTGACATGCCTTAACAACTGCTATTAATCAATAACAGCCAAGACCGACATTTATAGTGCCCCCCGAAGTACAAAACGCAAATATTATAAAAATATGTGAAAGTGAAAAAAATAGTATACAAAAAGATGACTATATAAAATAAAAATAATGTTTTCTAAAAAGCCTCAGCTTAGAGAACAAAAGGTAAGAAGCTTACATTACCGAGAGCAGAGCCAGTTGCGCAATTACGTCACTCATTTAGCATGCACATTGCAATTACTCAATCTGGAACTTTCTCCGAAAAGCCTAGTTTCTCTTTATACCGCAACACGTCGAGTGCATCACTTTCTTGAATGCATGTTGCATTAATTCCAAATGTGAAATGAAACTAATGCAAATTGAATTTATTTTGAATTCTACATTCGTTTGTTTTAATTTATTTATGCACGTAAGCAAATGTTTTACTGCTTTTCCAAAGATTTCTTTTGCAGCCTTTCAGTAGAGCTATGAGCAGGTTCTTTAGAAAAGGTATAGAATAAAATAAATAAAGTCTTGGGCATCAGAAAGATAGGAGCCCTGGTGTGGTAGATGCCCCGCCCCTTATATATTCATCATTATAATATTATATTCGGGACAATTCCACACCAATTACCTAGCCCCAAACTAGGATACCCTGTACTATGGGCACTAGATAACGGATAAACATACATACTCGTAGATACCAATCACAGATATCCGAACAAATACCAATATAACATCCATGACTCGGAAACAAACATTTCTGCTCATCACACAAATGATTGCACCTTGCAGGATTCGAACCCACGACCGTTTGATTTCGTACCTAGGATCTCTAACCACTATCAGCTACTACTATTATCAGCTATTACTATTATCAGCTTATCTCGCCCACTGCATGGCATAGGCCTCCTCCTCTTACGCCATTCATCTCTGGTTTGTTTCAATCAGATTTAGGTCTTTCCAGTGTGCTTTTCGATGTCATCGATCCATCATTGCATCAGTAGAAGAATAAAAGTTATTCATTGCCATCGGTCTTCCGTGGCCACCATTCGATCGGGACTTACTCGACCTGCCATCACAACATCTTGCCTTGGTTCTTCTTCGGATCTGCGTATTTGGAACTCTGTCGTTCAACGTACTCGTAATGCCTAGAACAACTATTTAAGCAGTTAGTTTTTTTTAACTTTGTATGTTTGTGTGTATGTTTGTTACTCCTTCACGCTTAAACGGGTTCACGGATTTGGAAATTTGGTACCAGGGTACCAAACCAGGGGGGACCAGGGGTTATATCCTGGATTAACACATAGGTTACTTTTGATCCCGTTTTTTTAATGTTTAATAACAAGTCTGTCAAAAAACTTCATGAGCATTGGTGCTATACCTACTTTTGCATTGTTTTATAATATACTAGAAGAACATAGGATGCGTTTTTCGCGATAAACAGTAGTGTGCGCGGATGAAGTCACGGGCGGGAAAGCTAGTTATAAATAAAAACGTACTGTAACGCTAATGAAAATAAAAACTCTTCATCCGCTTCTATCATTCCGAGATCCAGCAACAAGAATGGGCTTTGCTTAAATTAAAGTATGCCATTCTTTAACATTGAATTTCTAAGTTAATTCGTATATCACCGCCCGCAGCGATTCAAGGCAAGTGGGTGCATCGCCCACGCTCTCTGGTCAGTGATGGCCGCATAGCCAAATAAATGCTAATGTATGTATGTATGGTAACCATTTTTAAATTATACTCTAGGCAAAACCAGGGTCCACAAACAGTATTACATTACTCGAATGGATTTCCGACGCCCTACCACGGCTGGGCCATATCTCGTGAAAGTGGAATGCAAAAAATATACTCTAGGCAAAACCAGGGTCCACAAACAGTATTACATTACTCGAATGGATTTCCGACGCCCTACCACGGCTGGGCCATATCTCGTGAAAGTGGAATGTAAAAAATATACTCTAGGCAAAACCAGGGTCCACAAACAGTATTACATTACTCGAATGGATTTCCGGCGCCCTACCACGGCTGGGCCATATCTCGTGAAAGTGGAATGTAAAAAATATACTCTAGGGCTAGGCAAAACCAGGGTCCACAAACAGTATTACATTACTCGAATGGATTTCCGACGCCCTACCACGGCTGGGCCATATCTCGTGAAAGTGGAATGTAAAAAATATTCTCTAGGCAAAACCAGGGTCCACAAACAGTATTACATTACTTGAATGGATTTCCGACGCCCTACCACGGCTGGGCCATATCTCGTGAAAGTGGAATGTAAAAAATATACTCTAGGCAAAACCAGGGTCCACAAACAGTATTACATTACTTGAATGGATTTCCGACGCCCTACCACGGCTGGGCCATATCTCGTGAAAGTGGAATGTAATAAAACCTACAAAAAATATTCTCACAAACCTAAAAAAATATATTTTACCCTTTTTATGATCCGATGCGTAAGATAATAAGGTGAATAAGTTAATTAAACTCGTTTAAAAAAGGTGTTTCATGCAGTAGCCATATCACTGTGAAACTTAGAACGGGCTATCACAATTAAATGTGTATACAAAATTTCGTCTCAGTGCTGTTAACCGTTGAGGAGTTCCCTAGTCAGGATCCAGGACCCAACCCTGACTGCAGCAACCGTGTCATGGTAAAACTTAAAATCGGCTAGCATAGTAAAATGCATACACAAAATTTCGTGCCGTGCTATTGACCTTTGAAGAGATCCTTTATCTGGAGCCAATCCTGGACGTCGACCATGCTTACCATAAAAATGCATCATCATCGGAACTGAACCAACATGTAAAAGTTCAACTGCGAGGAAATTGTTCTAATTTAGCTTGCAAGATTTGACCTAAACATACTTAATACATTGCAAGATAAATAAAGGTTTAAAAAAAAATGCCCAGGAGCGATGGCGGACCGACCGGTATACTAGTGCGCGTTTGAACCCAACGATACCGGGCTCGGTTCTCGAATCCTTACCATAGCCTTATCTAATATAAGTTATGTATGGATTTCCATTGCTCCGTGTTTCGGACATGGCTTAACGTGGCTTCGGACGGAGGCCCTCGGGTGGTCTGACAAACTCTGATACCAGAACTTCATTCGACAAGCAGAAGTCTCTGATAAATCAAAGGACGAATACATATATAAAAATATATGCGCATTGGAATAAACCATCCAATGCGCATATATTTTTAATGTAAGAATGTTTTCAAGTGAGTGAGTTATCAAAGAAACTAGTTAATTAACGATCCGGAAATCTTTTTACGGTAATCGCTGATTTGCAATATTTTTTTATAGTTATCCATACTTGTCCATATCAATAAATAAAAGTGAAACGTTGTCTGTTTTTTGTTTGGGGAGCTTTCACGCGATAACGGCTGGACGGATTTTAATAAAATTTGGAGTGGAGGTAGCTTATACCCTAGAATAAAACATAGGAGACTTTTTATTCCGGAAAATTGAAAGTTTCCACGGGAAAACTGGAATATGTTGATTACTCTCTGTAAGAAACGGTTGCCATGGAAACGAAATAACAAGCCTGTCAAAAAACTTCAAGAGAATTGGTGCTATAACCTTCTTTTAAATTGGTTTTTAATATCCTAGAAGAACATAGGATGCTTTTTTTCGCGACAAACTGTAGTCCTCGTGGACGAAGTGTGGGCGGGAAAGTTAGTTAGATATATAAACTATATGTAGGTACCTTAAATTATTTATATTACAGCAAACTAATTATAATAGATCTATTTATTTGCGCTGCGAACACGCATGTGCTTTCTTAGTAAATATTATATATAGATTTTTATTAATGATTTAGGTGTACCTAATTTTAATAATTTAAGGTAGTTAAATAGTCTATCTTATTACTTCACAAAATATTGCAAAATACCTTAATATTTTCAGTACCGACCACTCTGTAATATGGAGAAGAGTTACATTGTTATTATGTTGTTATAAAAATGCCCGATACTTAACAGATAACAGATTTCCAGTTCATAACTGTACTAGTTTATATGTAAAACACTCTTCGCTACTACTCTACTCTACTCTACTCTAATCCACCTAAAAGTATGCGCGTCGTTCTATGACGACAACAACGACCAGTATGTGGTCCAAGGCGACCAGTGTAATAAATAACGACTATTAACGACTATCTGCTAGATTACGAAACATTTGGAGCTTTGGATTAGTCAGATAGCGAAGATTAATTGTGTTAAGATAGGAAACATGTAAATGTGATTTATTAAGTTAAAAAACCCAGCTAAGTGCGATTTGGACTCACGTGCCGAGGGTTCCGTACAAAATACACGTACATTCACTAAAATAATTATGATTTGTAAAGTTCATAAACTGTGAAAGCAACGAACGTTGCTCCAACGAAAAGATGCCTGGATTGAGGGACAAACTTAACTTTGCCGTTGGAAAACTGTTATCCCCATACCTTCATTGAAATAGGTTGCAGTCAGTTTAACAACTGCAAATATGTTTAAAAGCGCAAAAATAAAATTGTGTTGTAAATACTTTACGGGTTTCGGACTTTTAACTACACTTGTATTGTCTTGTGCTATAAGAGATTGCTTCT
Source organism: Alsophila aescularia (assembly GCA_946251855.1). Classification (NCBI taxonomy): domain Eukaryota; kingdom Metazoa; phylum Arthropoda; class Insecta; order Lepidoptera; family Geometridae; genus Alsophila; species Alsophila aescularia. Next base: position 56,566,203 of record OX276374.1, on the reverse strand, counting down.
TGCCAAATTTTATGTTTCTTGGTCAACGGGAAGAACCCTGTAGGTTTTGATTCCCTTGCGAGTGTCGAAATGTACGTCATAAACGGCCGTATCTTTTTGATTGCGTTGACTTAGAAGTTTGTTTATTTATTTAATTAGGATCATCAACAAAAATGAAATGATTATATGCTTATTGGTAAAATTAATAATAAATGTTACATACAATTTCACTTACAGATGAACACATCATGCACAAATAATATAACATAATGTATAATTATGTAATAGGTACTCAACGCTAATCAAGAATTAAATTATTAAAATTAAATTATTGCACAAATATTTTTTTACAAAATAAGAGAACGAGATGAATGCTAATTGTAATTCAATTTTGTTTAACACAAAATAAAATAACAGAGTTTAAACATTTAGCAAAAATTATTATTTTCACAGCTCTAAGGATTGCAGACCTGAATATTTGATATTAATTTCAACTTGATATCCATAGGTACGCGTTCCTGAGAAAATGGGTCTTGACAGACAGACAGACAGACAGACAGGCAGGCAGACAGACAGACAGACAGACAACGAAGTGATCCTATAATTATTCATTTTTTTCCTTTTAAGGTACGGACCCCTAAAAATGTGCATTAATTTGATTAAGCATGATTCTAGAGTCTTAATTTAATTACACGACTGCCCAAAAAAGGAGTGTTATCAATTTATTAGCACTAATTGTTTAGATTTATGCACAGGCACTGCCAAGCACTAGTTTACAGGCATTATTTTGCTCAGGTTTGAAGGGCACTATTTCCAGGAAAATTATGTACCTATTGGGCATAACTATTAACAGGACAAGTGCTAGTGAGACTCGCGCACCGAGAGTTCCGTACATGTATATGAGGACTATTTTTTACTTTTTATTATATATTCTTTGTTTTGTTTTGTTTTTTTTTATTGAATGTGCTATATTATTTTTATTCTGTTTTTATTATCCGCCATAATAACACATATCTTTGAAAATGTCAACTGGCTTCCTTTTACGGTTCAAAAGAGGAAGGACAGAGAAACCGACGGCGCGGTGTAGGCCTTAGTAATAAGGATCCGTTTAGACTCTTTAGGTGTGGAACTCTAAAAACCAATGTGTCAGGGCGATAAAATAAATAAATAAATATATTCACACAATTCACACCAATTACCTAGCCCCAAACTAGGATACCCTGTACTATGGGCACTAGATAACGGATAAACATACATAGATACTAATATTACTATCCATGACTAGGAAACAAAAATTTCCGCTCATCACAAAAATTATTGCACCTAGAGGGATTCGAACCTGCGACTGTTTGGGTCGTAGTTTGGGTCACTAACCAACACCGGTCGTCAACCGGTGGATAGCAATGCATTGCCATGTAAAATGTTTCCACCTAAAGTTCTGGTTGGGCGCTTACCATCACGCGATCGACTTGCTCATCTCAGTTGTATATGGTCCCTATATATAAATCCAGTCTTCCCTTGTGGCTCATGAGTTCCAGTGAAGCTATTAATAAAACGCTTAATAAACTACCTACACTTTTTGTAACTTCTTTTTTTTATAAAATATCTCTGTTTTTTACTGTGGATTTTCGTACCATTTAAAAATAAGTTCGGTTGGTGGATTGGTTAGTGACGCAGACTGTCAACCAACGATCGTGGGTTCGAATCCCGCAAGGTTCAATCATTTGTGTGATGAGCAGAGTTATTATTATTGTTTATGAGTCATGGATGTAATATTCATATTTATGTATGTTTATCCCCAAACTAGGATTCCCTGCACTAGCAGGGAATCCTAGTTTGGGGCTATGTAATTGGTGTGAATTGTCCAGAATATATTTATTTAATACTGTACATAAATTGCGTCATCTAATGAATCATGATTGAATCATTTCCAGGACGCTGAGCTATCAAAGAGAGTTCTAGAAAGACCTGTTTGCCTCAATCAGTCATCTCCGTTCCACATGGCACTCAAGTAGGTATAGCCAGCGGCACGTAAGTCTAGCGGTGAACGAAACGTGGCGGGGATCTTGAATACAACCCTTGTAAATTGATGATTCATACTATCACGACTTATTTGCTTGCTTGTCGTATGAGGAAATGCTTTCCTCTGGTGACAGAGTTCGTCAGGCCGCCCTTTGGCCTCTGTCTTAACGACTGCTGCGGGAAGCACGGAGCGATGGAAACTACACATAACTTGGAAAAAACGTTGGTGCGGAGCCTAGGACCGAACCCGGTATCGTTAGATTCTAAGTCGCACTAGTAAACTGCTAGGCTACCACTTCGCTAATACTTACTGACTTTGAAAAAACCTTTTATTAATATTTCATACTGTTCTTCATACATTATAGTGCCTACAATGGTTTGCACTCGGCCTTTGCACACGGTGTCAGTCTGTGGGCAAACACGACCATTTCCGCATAAATCCTGTGCTAAGTGATGAATAATGACATGACTCATGACAGTCATGACAGTCATGACAGACATGACTTTATGACGTCACAGATGAAAAGATTATTCAAAATACCAGACTTAATAATATTTTCAAATTACTTTTTCACCAAAGGACTGATCACACACACACACACACACACACACACACACACACACACACACACACACACACACACACACACACACACACACAGGTATAAAAAATTTGCCTTTCGAAATGCCGATTACCTACTCGCTGTAAGGACAGAATGACATGTTGCCGTGGAAACGAAATAATAAAACGTCTGACAAAAAACACCACGAGCGTTGCTGCCAAACATTTTGCCAAACACTACAAAAAAAATACCGCGATATGTCTAACTATTATAGTTAAGTCACAATAACCGTATTTTGTTCAAATTAGTCAGTCAAAACAAGGATAGAATGATGTAGCAATAAAGATAAACCCTTAGCTGCCCGTGCGAAGTCGGGGCGTCACATATATAGTCGCTAAATAAAATTAGTTGTGTAAATATTTTATTGTTACCAGCGAAATCACAGTGGGCAATGAGACCTACGAACAATGCATTATAGTTATATAGTAGGTATTCACTAGTTACTTAACTGTTTTTTTTATTTGTTTTATTGCCGTACTTTTATTTGTGGTTTCGTCAGAGTGCACAACGCAAAGGATGGGTAATGTGTTTATTTGCCACTTTGTAACGTGGTAACATTATCATATCATAAGCGCTTACGGCCTGACTCTCATATTCTTTATGCTCCTTTTGTTTACGCTTCGTTGGACTCTTTTAGGTACCTATTTTGCAATCCGCGTAAAACATGGAATACAATGCACGACAAAAATGTTTAAAAGTAAGAACCAATAATAAAATAACATTCAAAAAGCGAGTAAATCTGCAAAATCGCTCTAGTTACTGACCTACATCACTTAATTTGCTTATCTCCACCACTGAGTAATAATTAAGGTGGCTTGACTTCACACGGCTCTTTACAATACCTACGTACAATATACAGCAACCTGTTTTGCACGCGGTATGTTGCGCACGAAATACTATCAGCAGTACTTTGCACTCCACACGCCGCTCTAGTCGCCTCATATAAAACGGTTCGAGAGATATCAGGGCAGTACAATTGAGACTGTTATCAGAAGCGGTGAAAGCGATTATAGTAATTATTGATCATTTTGTCATTGTTTACAATTTTTTTAGTAATCTTGGAATTAATTTTGCGTTGTTAAGGTGAGTTTTATGAATTGATAATATATTTATAAGGACGATTGTGAAGGATGTTTGATGGAATTATAGTAGATTTAATGAAACCTATGTTGATACCAACTTTTGTAACTGTCGTATTCTATAATTTGCAACTTAAAATCTACATGACATCTTTTAAAATTGTTTCTTTTCCATTCACAGATCTCCTATTCAAAATGCCGTGCAGTGAAGTGTCCATCAATAAGAATTACAAATGCGACAAGGTTACTTGCATCTGCATACCAACGGACGGTAAACCATGCATTTGCGTATGTGTAAATGAAAATGGTGACATTATACGTTGTGATGACTGCAAATGTTCCACTGGCAGCTGTCAGTGCAAGTGCGATGATGCCAAGTGCATTTGCATTGTCACTAAAGGAGCTGCTTGTATCTGCGTATGTCGTGATGAAGGAGGAAACTTCAAAACGTGCGATTGCTCTTGCACTGAGTTGAATGAAAAAGATCGCGCTTCGAAGCCTAGCAAATGCTGCAGTAGGAAATTGGAGAAAGAGACCTGTGGATACAATTGTAATAGTAAGAAAAACTTACAAACTTCACTTCGTGCTGCGACAGTCAGGAATATTTACAAATGCAATCAGGTTGGATGTGTCTGCATTCCAACGGAAGGAAAACCTTGTGTTTGCATATGTGAGAATGAAAGTGGTGACATTATACGATGTGATGACTGTAAATGTTCCACTGGCAGCTGTCAGTGCAAGTGCGATGATGCCAAGTGCACTTGCATTGTCACTAAAGGAGCTGCTTGTATCTGCGTATGTCGTGATGAAGGAGGAAACTTCAAAACGTGCGATTGCTCTTGCACTGAGTTGAATGAAAAAGAACGCGCTTCGAAGCCTAGCAAATGCTGCAGTAGTAAATTGGAGAAAGGGGCCTGTGGACACAATTGCAATAATAATGGGAAGATAAACTTACAAACATCACGCCAAGCTGCAACAATCAGGGGGATTACGCGATGTGACGACTGCATGTGTGCCAATTCTGGAACATGTCAGTGCAACTGTGACGATGTCAAGTATGCCTGCATTGTCACTAAAGGTGCTGCTTGTGTATGTGTGCGTCGTGATGGCCGAGGAAACATCAATAATTGTGATTGTTCTTGCACTGCGTTGGATAAAGAAAGACCTTGCTGCAGAAAAGTATCTGAAAAATGCTTTAAAGAACAAGCAAAGTCTTACAGCTGCTGCAGAAGACAAGAGAAAGAAAGCTTTGAAGGAAATTGCAAGTGTGTAAATAATACGTTTATTGATGGCTGTTTGTACGGTCATAATTGGAAAAATACTCGTGGTAACAACACTTGCACCAGAAATAACCTTAAAGTTATTGAGGCATCCAAGAAGTATCCCTTCGCTCCAGTTATAAATTCCTCCAATTGTATTTGTGGGAATGAAGGAGAATTAGTTTGTTGTAACGATTGCAAATGCAATGACAGCAAGCACTGTGACAACAATGGCTGCATTTGCTATGAACGCGTCTCTGAAATGAAAACCCTGTACCAAAAATGTACTGGAGCTGATTATTTATGCCATGGGAGAGGGACTCGATCCTGCTACGAGGATAATGTTGGAGTACTTAAGAAAGCCTGCTGCATGGCAGCTCAAAAAAAATGCTCGAATGATTGCATGTGCTGCAATTGCAAAAATAGCAATAGCGTCTGTTTCAACAATGAAGAAACTCTGTCTTGTTCTTGCTGCAACATAACTGGAAAAACGCTGTCGTTTAACTTTGCAAATGGAACTTACAAGAATTGCACCTGCAATTTCTGTAAAGATTGTTATTGCGTGAGCGAAACTAAAAAAGGATTTTTGGATGATTGTGCCGACTGCGTGTGTGATACCTACAGAGGAAGTGATGATTGCATTTGTGTTGTCAAAAAAACAACACGCTCTTGTACCTGTTGCCACCAAGACAATGTGAAATGCTGTGGCACTTGCATCACACTGAAGTCGAGGGAGGTTGCCCGCACTGCAAAAAGATGTGACAGTATGAATTCTCACCTTTCCAAGGAAGTAAGTTGCGCTTGTGGAACTTGCAAGAAAAGCACTTGTTCGTCAAATGACAAGAGAACCAACGTCAAATGCTGGAAAGCTTGCATTTTTGAAAGCGAGAATGCTTGTACATGCATTCCAATTTTTGTCGAGTCTGGCGTTTGCGTATGCGCAGATAACGATGGTAAACTGATGCGTCGTGATTATTCTAGAAATTGTAAGAAAACTTGTGCGTGTGTTTGCTCGAAGGGCAATTGCGTTTGCAAGAATGCAAATGATGTCAGCAGTTGTGGCAATTGTAATTAAATCTATTAAGTTTTATCGCACTGTGCACACACGTAACCTTTAGTATTAAAAATAACCAATGATTATTCAAACTTCAATGTTAAGGTAACTAAATAGTCGTTAGAAGGTGGAGGGGCTTTTATAATAATAATAAAAATTGTATTCAATTATTAAACATATTTTTGTACCTATTGTCTTATGATTTTGAGCTATAAATCAAATAAAAGTACGAGTATATTAATGTGTGTTATTTTCAAATAAAAATAAGTCTACCTTCCAAATAAACTGTATATATACCAGCCATACATCCTAACTAACAAGGTGTTATTATTTATACTTATCATAATCATAATGCCACAGAAGAAGTAATACTACGTAATTCGCTTACTTTATATTACGCCAGTAAGCGTACCTAATATAACCACTTCATTCAAATCTGATATGCCCATACCGGCCCATACCATTTCTTACTATCGTTGGATATGCCACCATTACTCCATATATAACGTCCATAAAATGTCATAACTTGTCAGATCTGACGTCTTCCCGCTTGAACTGTCAAAATGACAGGCTACCTGAGTGGTATAGAACTTTTTTATCGTTAATAGACCTTAGAATTTTAGTTAGTATTTCGTCGTCCCGTTTATCTATTGTTTTCTTTTTACCTTGTCAGATGGTGTTTACATTTTATGGAGTGCTTACAAGTATTATTTAATTGTTGAAGAGAGAATCAACTTAGAAATTATATTCATTATTGTATGCTAGTACGTGGGCTTTGATTATGATCTTCTTACAGTATTTTTTATTGTTGGTGTTTTACATTTTTTTATTATCTTATAGCTTTTGTATTTTATATTTTTGTCTGTTGGATATATATCCGTGTCTTCTTTGCAGTTTGTGATATATATACAAAAATAAAATGAAATAGCAGAGTCTTTTGACGTTTAGAAACAACAGTCTTTTGACGTTGTCTATGATGACACATAACTTTGCATTCATGTAGGTACGAATAATAAAAACTTTTGGTCGAAGTACCAAGTACCTATTATGAACTCAATGTGCCCGCAGTTTCGCCCGCGTGGAAATTTTTCGGGTAAAAATATTCTACTTGTTAACGCAGGACAAAAAATATAGATACCAAATTACGTTCAGACGTCAAATACACTGCCCTTCAAAATTTAGTGCCACTTTTTTCCAATTATTTTGTTGCTGTCTAGGCAGCCCACGTTTTACCACGTTTGATCACGTTTTACCACGATCTCACCTGATGGAAAGCGATGATGTGGTAGCACGCTTGCCTAGTCCTACCTATTCACTCTTGACTTGAACACACCAGGGTTATACTCGTATTTTATCGGAAACACTGACGAGGGCAGGGCATTTCACTAGAATAATAGTTCTTTTTAAATTGCTTGTCTCCTACTGATCGGATTGAGATACCAAGTACACCAGTTTTTAAGCCAAAACCTAAGCTATCCAACAGTGAAAATCGCATCGCAGATAGACATTGAAAGTGTGGTACCCTACTTAGTTTTGAAGCCCAGTTTTTTACTCACTGGATTGAGATGATTAAAAAAACTTAGGTGTCTAAAAGGTGACCGCCATCCAATGGCGAAAGAAATTGTGCCGCCATCTCAATAATTGTGTTTGTTTATTGCGAGAGCAAGTATCCAGACAGTCACATAGGTAAGCCACCCAAGACCATAGAGATATATGTACTAAGTACAAAGTAATACTCTCTCTACGAGTAAGTAAGTACATATAATTCAAAACCCAACACATTTTTTAAATTATCTTCTTGTTTAGACTTTTGTTACTGCTTTATAATAAGTATAAGATTACTCACATGTTTTTCTGTTTATAAATTCACACAAAATATTGCTTGTCATCTAAGGTAGTGCTGGCCTCTAGTGTCAGAGTTTGTCAGGCCGCCCGAACCTCTGACATGGCCTACACTAAATATGTAACTGTCATATTAATTGGCATTATGAAACCAATATATATGGCAACAACTACTGAAGCAATTAATTTGAACCATAAAATTGTAATCGTTAAATTAATATTTTTATAACATGTAATAATGTCCTCTCTAGTGATACTACTAGATAAATGTCGAATTATAAGCGCCTAAGCATACATATTTTTTAGAATGAAATCTAGATCATAACACTTACTCTTATATTAGGATCATGTAATGATTGCTTTCTGTTTTGTGTGCTAATAAAGAAATACCAATAACTTTAGAGTAGGTAGTCAGTTGTCATTAAAGTTGAATTTCGTGGATATACACACATCGATATCAGAGTACCTACACCTTTAAACTTCTTGCAAATCTACGAACAAAAACAATGAGAAAATAACTACCCATAGATCTAATTAAAAGTGAAGATTAGGTTTTAGCTCATCAGGCATGGATCGCGTAAATTAGGTACAACGCACACAATTGGTCTTCTTAAGCCTTATTCACAATCGGAGTAAGTTTGTGTAACCAGTAAATCGTATTCGCACTACAGTCTGAGTATGTCTCTTTATGTTTGTTGTTGATGCACATGAAGCACGAGACGGTGGGAATGTAGCTATGTAGGTACGTGTGCCTGTAATTGTATCTAGTCCAGTTTTCGTTTCATCATCATCATCATCATCATCATTTAAGCCTTTAGAAGTCCACTGCTGAACATAGGCCTCCCCCAAAGAGAGCCATGACGAGCGATCTTGTGAACCTCCATCCCACGACTTCCTGCGATGGCTACAATGTCGTCGGTCCATCGTGTGGGGGGTAGTCGGTCCCTACACTTCGCTTGCTTGTTCGTGGTTGCCATTGACAACTTTTATTCCCCAGTTTTCATTTACATAATGTTAAAGCGTGCCGTATCTTTAACCTTTAACCAGATCTATGCTCTACGCAAATTAATTTAATTACGTCTACAAAGGAACACGACAAGTTGTTCCGAGTCATGGACCAGTTGCCAAGTGAGTCATCAGATCGTGGATAACCGAAATAGTTAAACTTGAACCACAGACTACGTATACTACCTTGAACCCACGGTTAAGGCCGGGACAGCTTCCCATGGACATTACGGTTAAACTGATTGTTAACGGATATGTTAGTACGAGATTCTCAGAGCATGTTTAGTTTTACTTGAAAATAATATAACTAAATAGTTTAAACTAATGAAATAGTAATTGAAATAGTTTAAAGTAATTTGAGTCAGCTTAACTTTGTACGAGCTAAATGTTTTGTATTTGTACATTCGTATTTATTCTTACTTTTAAGGCCAGGCTCTGTTTTTTAAGGGTTTTTTCCATATATATGCTGAATCAACCACAAACCTGATAAATGTGAAACTTAACATATATGTTTTAGAGATATTTATCTCTCTAAGACTCGGACAAAAACATGATTAACAGATTTTCATTCGATACATTTTCTTATCAAAAATTACGTTATTTGCAGTAATATTTACATTTTTCTACTCAACGTCTTAAGTTTTATCTCTAAAATAAATCTCACAGCAAGAAAATATAGTTTATCATCTAATGTTTAGACAAAATTAAATAAATAACATTTGAGACATACGTCATTTAGTTCCGAGCTAAATTGTGTGTTCAAACAGCGCTCGCGATATTCAACCTTGTTACGCAGGCACTTCAGTGCTTATTGCGGGCAGCGGGTGGCAGAGTGTAGAGGAGGTGGCAGGGGAGTGGAGAATGGGAAAATGTAACCTTGGAGCCTGGCCTTAACAAACATTTCCAGTCTAGTTTCCATCGCTTCGTCACAGAATAAATAATAGCACAAGGATCCATGCTTCGGAGGGCATGTTTGGTTAAGCTGTCGGTCCTGGCTGATAGTGATTAGGTACTTATTAGCAGAATCAGGCCTTCAGGCGGCCTGACAAACCCTGACAACAGAGGCCAGCAATACCTCATTCGACAAACAAATAAATCTTCTTCTTTTTTTTGGCTTGTGTCTACTTGATTTAACCTTTTGAACTATTGGATAACAACGGACACTGCTAACTGATATACTATTGGTTATTCTTTAATGTTTGGTAGTTAATTACACACAACATTACCAATATAATAATTAAGCTAAGTATCCATTAATTAGGTAAGTTAAACAGTAGAGTAAAAGAAAAAGTTGCCTAGAAACGCTTCTGTTTCTGATTCAGATTTTATCTCCTAGAGAATTTGAAAGTCTACCATACATTTGAAGATGCGACCTATTTGCTAAACCAACTATGAAACAATCAGTGGTTTTGGAACAAGAATAAAGGTCAAACGTAGATAGGTAGAAGTGTTTTACTTTTATATGCTCCTAAGATTTTAGTGCATGGGTAGTCTTTTATTTCAAAATAACAGAATTTTGCAAAGATTTAATCTAACAAATTTTCTCTAACACTTAAGTATAATATCAAATTAGCGACTTTGCCTGCGTGGGCATTTTTTTTTTAAAAAAGCACATATCGTATGGTTTATTTTATTACGTACAATACACCAAATTTAATTCAGCCGTTAAAAGTTTTTTAGTGATATCTCGTCCACTAATTTTTACATAATTCGTGAATGAACAGACAAAGCGACAGACACCATTTATAAAAATGTTATATTCTGGTTCAGTAGTTTATTTTGAATCCACTTGCCAACTTTTTAATAATTATGTTCTTTGTACAGTCTTTTAGTTACTTACTGCTTTATCCATACCAATATATAAAAGTGAAACGTTGTCTGCATGTTTGTTTGTTTATTTGGGGAGCTTTCACGCGATAACGTCTGGACGGATATTGATGAAATTTAGAATGGAGATAGCTTGTACCCTGGAATAAACAAAAGGATACATTTTATCCCGGAAAATTCAAATTCAAATTCAAATATTTTTATTTCAGACCAGAGTCCATAAAAGCACACAATTATTGAAATAAATACACACAAAAAAATAAAAATAAAACATTAGAAAAATAGAGAAAATTAAAGCACTGGATCAAGAATGCATAATATGCTTACTTGTCTAGTGCTTCATAAACAGACCATCTACGTCCATTCGTCCAGCATTTAACTGCAGGTAGCTGTTGGCGCTGCCCCACACCCGGCGCATCAGGTATGCTGTTCTTTTTCGCATGATGGCCATGAAGCCGTCCACTCGTGCGTCCGTAAACATGCCCGATGCGCTACAGAAGCGTGGCAGGCCCATCAGCATCCTGAACGCGTCATTATATTGGACGCGCAGAGCATTGTAGGCACTTTTCGTATATTTGACCCATAGGCTGCAGGTGTAGAAGGTCTGGCAATATGCTCTAAACAAAGTTGTTTTAACCTGTGCAGTACACCGTGCAAACCTACGAGCCAACAAATCTGTGAAAAAACATCAATTGCATCAATTGGTGCTATACCTACTTTTGTATTGGTTTTTAATATCTTGTTTGTAAGTATTTTTTTAGCGATAAACAGTAGTCCGCGCGGACGAAGTCTCGGGCGGGAAAACTAGTTATAAATATAGATAAAGAATACGACTTAAATACCGACCACGTCGGTAGAATTCAAAAAAATTACTAAACCTAAGTTATTATGTTATATAAGTAAACGTTTTGCCTGCGACACCATACACCACGCTAGCGAAAGGCAATTCTAGATTTCAACAATACTAAAATCCCATGCAATCGTGACAGTTACCCCATTGAATTCACCGAGGAAACGTTGCCGATGGAATCTAGAACAGTCTTATTGTCTTTAGATAAATTCTGGAATTTCTAGACCTGAACAGGCTAGTCAAATATATGCGTGGTATTGGCGTTAACTCCATCTGAGAGCGGTAACTTGCTTATTTGTAGCTACATTCGAACTTAAACGAACGTAACTGTTGTATGCAAGAACAGATCTCGAGAGAAGACAAGCAGTTTTTTTTATTAATTTGAGTTGCAACGGATCACCTCGGATCTCAGATCCATTAGGAAGAAAAAATAATATTTACTCGAGTTGCAAAGGATCTCGAGATCTGATGGGAAGAAAAAATAATATATAATTGAGTTGCATCGGATCTTGAGATCCGATGGGAAGAAAAAATAATAAATATTTGAGTTGCAACCCAAGACCCCTTATGTATTAAAACACAAGAGTGAGTTTGAGTATCACTCGATTCTTTTAATGAAAAAATATGTAATATTTTCTTAAGTTTGCTGGAAAAAGCTCCTTCGACATGTTCGTTGCTGTTTTCGTGATTTCAGGTGAAGTCAAATTCTCCTCACTAACACTGCTGTCGGACATTTGTAATCAGGATACAACTTTAGATCAACAAAAACACATTAAATTGATTTGATTAGGTTGTAAAGTAAATAAAGTAAAGTAAATTATGGCACCAAAGTCAATTCGCTATGATTCGGTCTAGCGCGCGCCTAGTAGGTGCGGAGCCAACCAGTGCTTTTATGGGAAAAAATACATATTATAACATCGTTTAGCAATTTCCATAGCCTATTGCTCTCACAGTATATACGAGTAAATGTTCGCCCCATTGCCCCTTTCGACTTAAGTCACACATTCCAGATCGCACCGCTGTGCACAATTTGTAATTCATTATCGAATGCAACGACATGCACCGCTGTTCGATTGTATTAACGGTTCGTTGTGCTGGCGCTACACTTGCGCTTGTTTGCTGACAATCTCGCGGTAGAGGTGGTGCTGGTAGAGAACTGCGAGAAACAGAACGAGAACTAAGACGAGTGAGTCATGTTTGAATTAATGTTGTTTTTTAACAAACTATGGCAAAAAAGATTACATACGAAGGAGCAAAACTTTATAACATTCAAAGCCAAATTAACTGAACAACTTTTTAGTCATTTTCTAGTTAAATAATGTGTTAGATAAGTACCTAGATTTGTATATCGGAACGACGCATTTAATACTTTTATTACATAATTATTGTTCTCATGTAAGTGACTTTGGTCTTATTTGAGAATAAATGTCTTTAAACCTATATGCAAGGGTCACATTATACAATAATTATTGTTCTCATGTAAGTGAATTTGGTCTTATTTGAGAATAAATGTCTTTAAAGTTTAAACCTATATGCGAGGGTCACATTAAACAATAATTATTGCTCGGCTTCTACTTATTGAGTACTATTATTTATTCTGTGCCTTTGCATTAAGATACCAAAACCGTATAGCAATCGGTCCAGTATTTTTTACGGGAGGCGCGAACAGACAAACAAACAGACAGACAAACACGATATAAAAAAAGTTATTTTTTAATTATCTTCTTTTCACATACTTTTTGTACATGCTTGATTGTTTCCGCTGCCTTCTGGCGTCAGAGTCTGTCAGGTGGCCCGTGGGCCTCTGACTGCTATCAATTAATAACAGCCGTGACAGACAGCTTAACGTGCCCTCCGAAGCACAGAAATGTAAGACCGCACATAACTTAGAAAAGTCATAGGTGTGGAGCCTAGGACCGAACCCGGTATTGTTGGATTCTATTAAGTCACACTAGTGTAGTTTTAGTTTTATTTATTCTTTCAATTTTAGTTTATAGCTACCTATTTCTAATAACTTAACGTTATTTTTTTACTGCACCACTACCATTTTTCTTGCATATCCAGGTTGACTGGAAGAAAATGCTACTTAACATTAAGTCCTCCTTGTACATTGTATTTGTGTGCTAAAGAATAAATAAATAAATGTAAAGAATTACATCTATTATCCTGATTCAGTTATGCCGTTCATCAAGGAGGGTTTGCCCATAATCGCTACGTTGGGCATGCGGATTGGCGATCGTATAGGGCGTAGCTTCTCGCACCGGTGTCGTTGCTGCCCGTCACCAGACTGTGTCATTTGTCTACGCCTGTTTTTTAGGATGGTTATACCGCCATCAGTCGCTCGAGGGAGCCTCGTTCGTTAACCAGCAGGATGACCGCGTGCAGGTGAGGTTGGCTTGGAGCAGTGAGACTGTTTTTCGCTCCCACACATCCCCTTAATAGAGCTGAAGACCGAGCTCAGTGGTGTGCATTAGGAAAGGCCTACGTCCAGCAGTGGACAGATATAGGCTGATGATGATCCTGATTTATTATAATTGGCCGAGCGAGCGCGAAGCGCAAGCGAAGCGTCTCCGTTTTAGCTTGGGCAAAAATGCTTTCGTATGTCCGGCGGATGTTCGTATGTCTGGCTGTTCTCCTATACAGGTCGCATTTCTCAACCAAATCTCGTGGAATTTTGTGAGCAGGGTTCGATAATTGTATAGTTTTTTGTCGCTCAATTTTTTCAAATTTTTCAATATGGCGGTGGTATGGGGCATAAATTAACAAATGTCTCCTTTTTGTTTTAAGCGCGGTGAAAAACTATTCAGTTTTAAGCCGTGCAAAGACAGACTCGCGAAGTCAGACGCGCTCATAGAGCCACTAAAAGAACGAGAAGAACATAGATTCACACTTCTCTCTTACACACACATGTATAGTATTAAAGGATCTGTGGCCGTATTACAGAACTTGGTTTCAATCAGATAGTCACTTTCTTCATAGCAATTTCGACTCTATCGCTAGGCATTAGTGATAGCGATATTGACGATCCGATTGAAACCAAGTTCTGTGGTTGGGGCCCAGATCCCTATCTCAGAAAGGATTTATCTATCTATACATAAATATATACTTATAATAAAGCAATAGGAACGAAATAGTCTGAAAGAAGATAATTAAAAAAGAAATGGTCTTTGTTACATAAAATAAGCTACTGAACAAGAAAATAATATTTTAAAAATTCGTGTCTGTCTGTTTGTCTATATGTTTGTTCGCGCATCACGTAAAAACGATTGCGATGCGGCTTTCATTGTTGGACAGCTTAGACTTAAAAACTGGGGTACTTTATATCTCAATCCGATGAGTAGAAGCCGAGCAAACGATACAAATATTTTTGACGGCTGAAGGAATTTTGATCAAATGTTAGTATATTGGTATTTTAGGGTTGGGTTTAGAATCGTGCCGCACGAATTTCGATAAAATGATGGGTGGAACATGTAGCGGGGAGCCCCTTCTTCAAATTATATTTTGCTTTTTATGCGTTAATTTTTATTTCTTGAAATAATTGAAAATTAAAATTTGAAAATTGTATTATTATGGAACGCAAATAGTGGCTAAAAGACAAAATAAATTAGATTGAGATGCTAGGTTCAAAATTAGCCTCAGAATCGACTCAGGGCATTCCCACATGAGTAGGTTAGGTTCAAAATAAATGACAGAACCGACACGGAGCACCCTGACTCCAAGTTGTGCGTCACGCCTCTAGTCCCCCCCCCTCCACCTCCCTCCCCCCTTAATTCGTGCGGCACGATTCTAAACAATACCCCATTGGCTTATTAATATATTTGTACAAACAAACGTGTGTATCGATCTATCCACAACCATCTAGATTCTGTTCCCGCCACGACCATCTACTTCACTTCACTTCTTGTTTTATGGCATTTGTGGAGTTGCCATTCCACAATTCCGCCAACGTCACGTAAGTCGTATTTCGAAAAATAAGGGAGAATACAATGCGTAGAGAGACAGAATGAAATTAATTGGTAAAATCACGACCATCTAGATGAGGGTCATGTCCAATTAACATTATTGAATTCAGTTTGATGTTGCCCTCTCAATAAAATAGATACACATATAGTGCCTCGGAAGTTGTCTGCTAGTCGCTGCGCAAACTACTATTTTTCAGGCGCAATCCGAATGTTGAAGGTGAAGAAAGCATTGTATAACTGCCTCGCGCACTCGCTTACGTTTTTCGCATATTCTAACTCGTTCTTACTTTATGCTATTTTTTTCCCACAGCAGTACCTGCGCAATCGTCACAGAGCCTAACTTCACAAACATATACATTGGCTGCGACTACTGTACAATAATGAACAAATGTTACATCGCACAGATAAAAATATGGTAATTAGTCTAACAGTATACCCCAGTCTACAGTATCCACACTATTCTATCTGAATAACAAATTGTCACGTCTGACAAATCGCCATGTTTACCAACCACGGGACATCGATAACATCAAACACTCTGTGTCATGTCGCACCGGTTTGTACAATATGACACCGGAGCGTAGCTGATCTTATATTGATAGTAACAGGAAGTCTATAGGATGGGAGAATGCGACTAATCTACACGATATATAATTATTTTATTTTGTCTGTGAGGTCCAATAGCTCAGAAACGCCACACTTTAGGATGATGTCGGAACATTTTTTGTTCGTATTGAAGTCTTTTATCGTTTTATTAATGTTCGAATGATCAGAATGATCAGTGGCCGCAATTTCTCAGTACATATTTCAAATTGGCAGACGTTTACTATTTATGCCACTAACGTAAGAAGGCCTTTGGTATATTGCATCGTATAGTACTTTTAGCCCTGGACTAACATATAGGATACTTTATCCCAGAAAAATGAACACGCGAGCAAAGCCGCGGGCACAGCTAGTATATTATAAAGAGGAAAGATTTGATTGTTTGTATGTTTGTTTGTAATGGATAAACTCAAAAAATAATAAACCGATTTTAAAAATTCTTTCACCTATACAAAGCTACATACATTATCACCGAGTAACATGGGCTGTACTTTATTTTTCAAAAATTAGAGATGGCTATGAAAATTGCAATAATGTAACCCAAGGTATCAAACATTTTCAAAAAATGTCGGAACGGAATGACATGTTGACGAAGAAACGAAATATTAACAAGTACATGAAGTTCGAAAGAAATTTATATTAGTATATAAATTCCTTGGATGTACAAGAGTAATAATGCAGTTGTCTATGGTCAAAAAGCACCACCAGTTGCTGCCAAAGAGTACACAAATACTTGGTTGCTGCCAAAGATTTTGAATGTTTTTATTATTTTAGAATTTACTACTGGTATAAAAATGACAAAAGTAAGAAATATGCCGCGGTGTGAGCGCTACCCTTGCGAAGCCGGGCGAGTCACTAGTTTTATATATACTGTTTTAATGAAAGTGGGACATTTAATGTTGTTTCATAAACGGGACATCGATAACATCGGACATCCTTTATCATGTCTCGCCCATTTGTTTAACCTGCAATAACTATAATCTTAATCGTCTAAAATATGAAATTATTCGCCCATTCATAACCATGAGTGGGCGAATAATTTCATATTTTGTAACAAAAAAATTACGCACATACAAATAACCCGAATGAGAATGGTTGCTAACCAACTTTAAATCGTTATAGATCCTAAATGGTATATCGAAATGAAATATGAAGCCTAAATATGATTTTCAAATACCTACTCATTGATCCACATAACATAGTTCTTTGTTTTCTTTTTGTCACTATATGGCGTCTGTTTGTCGCCATATTGAATTTTAATTATTTTCATGTCGTTTAGCACTCGCAACTTTAATACAAATCGATTGACGTAAGAATCATCAAAATCTGTCCACGCGTTTGGTCTATATAGTGCCACAAAGGAACAGACATACATACATACATACATACATACATACATACATACATACATACATACATACATACATACATACATACATACATACATACATACATACATACATACATACATACATACATACATACATACATACATACATAGGCTGATAAACATAATGCGCTCCGCTCAGTCGGGTAAAAATGGGACACTTATGGCCTTTGCTGTTTTTAATAGGTCATTGACCACAGATCATTCTGTTTCAGTAATGCTCTGATGTAAACTTGCAAATTACACCTACCGTAACTTCCCTGATCTTTATACTTACTGATAGAAACGTGATGTATGTTTAATTGTTACAGTAGCTAATTGCCCAGCGATGGGATCGTGCCTACAGGCACGGTACACTCTGGTACAATAAACAAAACAAACTACCCGCAATGAATAAAAAAATGGCCACATTTATTCCAAAATATAGCAGCTAATCCTAAAAGCCATATTTATAAACTTGCACCAAACATAGCAACAATCTAACGCACACCACACACGACCAAGCCACCATTACACGTAGGATATACGCGCCCGTTCGTCAGATCTCGAGATGTGCTCAGACTAGTTTGACACTGAAGATGGATTAAATATCGAATCGAGATGGAACCTAGTTACCACAGAAAACTATTACTCCTAGCGGAGACTAGTTACCTAGTGGTGCGATTAAATTAGAGATGATTCTAGAAATAGAAAAAGAAGATCCCACCCTGGTTTGATGTTACCATCGATTAAAAAAAAACAATGGAATATTTTACAATTATTTTCAGATTATGGGCTACTGAATATCTCCGCCATATTAAATCCGATTTCGATGGTTCTTTTTTCATATGAAAGGTAATATCAAACACGCAAGGAATTTATTTATGTACTTTGCGTGCACGTCTGCCACCGCGACAGCTCTTGTTCGTTGATCATTTCTTACTGTCGTTGGTTGATGGAAATGACAGCGTAAGAAATGTCTATATCACTCCTTTCTCTATGGTTGGCAACGACTTTTGAGAAATGTCTATTTTCCACATTGATTTAGGAAATGTCTATAGAGCTATTAGACATTTCCCAGGTACAATGCTATAAAGGGTAATTTTTCCTTACTCTATGATTTTCCAAAGTATATAAATTCCTTGCTATTTTCTCTGATTGTTGGCCCCACAGCCACTGCTGCCAACCACCACCCCCACTGTCATTTCCAAAGTGCGCTTTCGTAAATATTATAAGGCGCTTGCAGATATAATAGACTTTTCATTTCCGATTTGGTAACGGATTACCGCCATTTTGAATTCAAATATTTCGAATGTGAGTTTTCAAGAAATAGTTCCTTTGAAAAATGCGCACATACACAGTTTTGAGTCAGATAGTAATTTATCAATTGCTCGGCTTCTAAAAATCGGATTAAGATACCAAGTACCCCAGTTTTTAAGTCAAAAACGCATTGCAATTTGTGTAGTAGATTTCACGTGATGTACGAACGTACAGACAAAGATAAACCGACAGACAGACACCACTTAAAAAATAATATAAAGCAAAATAAACAAAATCATTAATGTATCCCGAATCAACGGATATCGTTGAGAACCGATACCTACAAAAACTTATCTGTGTGTCGGTGTTTTTGTGTAAACTCACATATCCGGTATATGCCAAGTTTTGGAATACAAATTAATGAGAAAAAAACAATATACAAATGTTTTTGCGTGTATTTCCATTTCTTACAATCCTAAATCATGAGCAAATCTGTTTTTTCACTGACAGTTAAATGGTTTGGTTTAGCTATTGGCAATTATAATTATCATAATTAAAAAACATGACACTGATTTGAAATAATGTTAGGAAATCTTTGTAATTCTTTATTGCTTTTCAATTTTTACTTGAAGCCGCATGCTTAATTTATTTTTCAACTCTCAATTTATGTTTTAAAAGGTAGAGGTACCTACTATACGTAATTCATCACTATCAGCCAGAATAGGTACTTTTCTAAGAATTGTCAACTATTACTTATTCTGTGGTTATGTCCGGGTTTCCAACGTTCTATCACGGGGCGGTCCTAGGGTTTGGGTTTGTTCCACTAGCCCAGGGACCGAAACTCAGTGGACACAAAAGTACAGGAACAATAGGAGCACACGGAGTTGTTCATAAACAGAGATCTTGCACTCGACTATTCTATTCAGTATTCTCCCAATTTAATATATTTGATAAGAGTGTACCCTTGGGGCTCTAGTATTGTTATTATCATAGACTTTTCGTGCTTCAACAATACGGATCAAAACAACCACGAACGAAAGTACTGTCATATATATTTAAAGGACTCCAGATGTAATAAACTTATTTAGGTATTTTATAACATATTATTTCGTTAAATTGCAGAATTTGCTAATCCAATGACAATATGGGAACGACAGGTTATTTGTATTTAGAATTAATAATGACAAACTATCAAATGGAATGAAATGGATTATGAAAGAATTAAGAATTTATGAAAGAGGTTTCACATCGCCATAGTTGTATGTTTTCCGGTTCCGGCTGTTATGTATTAATGGCTGGTTCCTATATCTTCAAACAAACCGCTTTCGCTTACTGCCTGTCAGCTTTTGACATGAACGCCGAAAGGCCAAAACGACATACAAAAAACGTTAAAAATAACGAGACGGAAAAACGACTCGTTGCATTTTTATATGAATGGGGGGTAAAAGTTACAAGCCCTCAGGGAGCCAGCACTATCTCATACGACAAGCAAGCTAGCCAGAAGATGTCCTCAGGGGTGCGTTTATGAAAGACGGCCAATTTTACACCGGAAAAAAGTAACTAACGAGGGTTCGCTGAACGTAGTCATATTTTATTGACGACTTGACAAATTCTTGTTCAGTAGATTATTATAGGTCCCACGAAGACCTAATGGTTAAATATTCTACCAATAAAACACTAGATTTCACCGCGACTTCGTCCGCGCGGTCTACAGTTTGTCGAGAGAAAAAATATATGCTTTGTTCTTTTAGGATATTAAAAACCAGTGCAAAAGTATTGCACCAACGCTCCTCTTGATGCTTTTTGACAGACTTGTTATTATTTTGTTTCCACGGCAAAATATCGAGTAATCGACATTTTTGTAGGCAAATTTTGATGCCCTGGGTTACATTATTGCAATTTTCGTAAAGAACTCTAATTAAAAAAAAAAGTATATTGCGTATGTAACTCGCTGATAACTTAGCTACTGTGAAGGAATTTTTTATTTAATTTGTCAATTATTTTTGAGTTCATCCATTACATACAAACAAACAAACATACATAAAATGTAACCTTTCTTTTTATAATATTAGTATTAGTATTACCCAACGAAAGTAAGAAATGTCTATGGTATTACCATACTTGTTTATATTAGTCTATGGTATTACGTATATATACAAAATCTTTTGTTTTTGTAAACTTTGTAAATACGAACTCGAAGAGGTGTTTTTTTACCTGACATTTAGTGTTAAAGGCAGCTCTCCACGGAGATTTAAAGGTCAAAGCCATCAAGAATGCAAGGTATTATATGTACTTTAAAATTTGATTGCCTTTTAATGATTTTGAAGAACTTTTAAGTGCTTAAGACTATGACTTTTAAAGGCTTTTATTTTTGCAGTTCTGGTGACAAGGGTACTTTAATATGTTTTAATTATTATAAGGTTCCTGGAAAGTACGAACGAACATACCACAGCTATTACAGTTTTTATATAATAAAGCAATAAGTACGAAAAAGCCTGTACAAAGAAAATAATTTAAAAAAATGGTCTTTCTGGGTACTAATATAAGCTTAATAATTTTTTTTTTTTTAAATCATTTCCCTTTGTTTACGCATCACGTAATAACTGCTAGACTGATTGCGATGCAGTTTTCACTGTTGGATAACTTAGGGTTTGGTACTTGGTATCTTAGTCCGATGATTAGATGCCGAGCCATCGATAAAAAACTATTTGACGGCTGAACGAATTTTGAAGAAATGTAGTATATTTTACTTTTGGTCCGGGAATAACAAGTATGGACTACTTTTAAATGAAATTAACACACGGGTAAACCCGCGAGCACAGCTAGTTATTGGAATAATTTTATTGAACATATGTCTATATACGCGACCGGACATTGCATGTCTGTACTATTATTTGTTGTGTCTCTGCTGACAAAGTGCTACACGTATTATGATAACTAGCTGTATTCGCGGCTTTGCCCGCGCATTAATTTTATTTATAAGTAGTCTATACTTGTTATTCCAGGACCAAAGTACCTATAAACTACATATCTTCAGCTATAAAATAGTTTATTATCGATTTCTCGGCATCTAATCATCGGATTATGATATCAAGTACCCCAGTTTTTAAGTCAACCCCTAAGCTTTCCAACAATGAAAACCGATACGCCATCGGTAAAGTAGTTTTTATGTGATGCGTGAACAAACATACAAACAAACAAACAGACAGACGATTTTGGCAGGTACCCTAGACAATTTTTTAAAATTATCTTCTTTGTACAGACTTTTACTTTCTTATTGCTTTATTGTAAGTATTTAAGGAACCTACATAGATATAGAAGATAGATATATAGATTACTAGCTGATGCCCGCGGCTTCGCAAGCGTGGTCATTTCTCTAGGTTAAAATTACTATATTATGTGCTATTCCAGGACCTAAAATACCAATATATCAACATTTGATCAAAATTCCTTCAGCCGTCAAAGTTGTTTTTATCAATTTCTCGGCTTCTACTCATCAGATTAAGATACCAATTACCACAGTTTTTAATTCAAACTCTAAGCTATCCAACGGTGAAACCCGCATCGCAATCGGTCCAGTAGTTTTTACGTGATGCGCAAACATACAGACACGAATTTAAAAAATGTTATATTCTTGTTCAGTAGCTGATTTTAAGTACCCTAGACCTTTTTTTTTTAAATTATCCTCTTTGTATAGACTTATTGCTTTATTATAAGTATAGATAAGTATATATATATATATACATTTATATAATATATATATATATATATATATACATTTATATAATATATATATATATATATATATATATATAGAAGATAGATAGATTATAAGTATAGATATTTATGAGATGTTGTTCAGAGTCCATAGATTGTGCTATTTATTTTTATCATCAGTACTATATGATGTGCTATTCCAGGACCTAAAATACCAATTCCTAAAATTCCTTAAATTGCCCGGAGAAGTACATCAGCCCGGAGAAGTACATCAGCCCGGAGAAGTACATCAGCCCGGAGAAGTACATCAGCCCGGAGAAGTACATCAGCCCGAAGAAGTACACTGCTGAACATATGCCTACCCCTTAATAGGGGGTTTTGCTTCACTGAATATTTTTTCTCTTTGCATTGACATATCGTTGCCTGGAAGAGATCGCTGCTTAGTGATAAGGCCGCTGATTGTTCTATGTTAAAACTTGATGATTATTGTATCATCAGTTTGATTTCTTGTGCAATGAAGAGTTATCCATCTATCTATCTATCGTTGATTAAGTTTACAATTTTCCCTCTCCCAAAATGACCCTTTTCCTGGAATTTGCCAAAATGTCGTTTCCAAAGCCCCCTTTCCCAAAATAAGGTAAAGCGTAAATTTTAAACTAGAATCTCAAAAATTTATGTTCAAATGAGTACCTAAAGTTTCCTTTGCATAAAAGCTCTTACTATGATGTCTTTCACCGTACAAGCAGTACGACTGGAACTCTTTACCGGTTCCTGTCAGAAAAGCACAATCGTTGCAAAGCTTCAAACATCAGGTTAAGAATTTTAACTGGTCATAATTTTAATTTTTCACGTTTGACTGAAACTATCTATACCTCATGTATATTATTTATGTACCTACCATAAAAATATTTATTAGTTTATTATAATGTTTATATATTTACTAGTATTTGCTATTTACATATTTATTAGTATTATCTTGCTATTTATATTTTGTTCAAATTCATTTTTGTTTTATTTGTTTGTAATCTTCTTTTCTTTCTTTTTTTGGGTATTATACTCAAATTTTGCCTACAACTGCCTCTATGTCATGTGTCTCAATATAGCCTACGGTTGCCTGGCAGAGATCGCTACTTAGCGATAAGGCCGCCGATTGATATTTAAGTTTATGTTTGTTTGTAAGTGTTTCATTTGGTGCAATAAAGTGTTATATATCTATCTACCTAATTTCTTATTTTTCTCAAAAATATCATGCCGAATAAGTTCTAAGTAATTTTGAAGATGCTCAAACAATAGCTATTTTTAGCACCCATACCACTACTACTGTCTTTCATACTATTATTTATTCTGTGCCCATACCAACGAGTTCCAAGCCCAGGTACAAATACCTAAGCCTACCTACCTACCTACCTACCTATACCTACTCATTGACATTCGTAACGTAACACAAGGCCAATAGGTACTTGCAGGCGTCCGTCCTACGTACTTACATACATACATATATGGATATGACAATATTTACACACGTTGAAGGTTTATTGCACAGTCATACATGGTATTAATCATACCTTTGTTATGGGTATGACGTAAAATGAGTTACGATCACTTTGAGGTCAGGTTCAAATGTTGGCCAATGGTGGACTTGGTCAACTGGTCACGTGTTCGCTGTCTAGACGTTTTAGGGGAAAAATAATATTCAAAAACTTGTACTTAGCTTTTTAAAATTCTTCAAAAACGACAAATAAAACCAAATTGAACCTTCTATAAAAAATATTAAAACGGGTTTGTTTTTTTGAGTAATCTTGTTTCTGGAAAATCTTTGCACCGTGTCGTTGTAGTGTTGTTATTATTAATGTTTGTAGTAATCAAATAATATTGTCACAGTAAATATAGATACTATAGCTATATATGTATAATGACATTGTTCTAAGTATGACCACTGAATACCTAATAATAGATAGATAGATAACACTTTATTGCATACCCCTTAAAAGTAAATCGTACATTGTACATAATAAATCACAAAAAAATAATAGATATTGCAGTAAAACAATCGGCGGTCTTATCGCTTGCAGCAATCTCTTACAGGCAACCTTTGGATGAACTAAAAAAATATGAAAAAGAGTAGACGGTAGTGACAATAAAATAAACAACTTAAAAGTAATAATATCAGGAACACAATTAACTACAATAAAATAATAATCAAATAATACTTAACAAAAACATGAATCTATCAATATTTATAAAAATAATACATAAATAACTAAACAATAATAAACAACATACTAAATACAATATATATATATATATATATATATATTTTTACTGTGTGTGTTTACGATTTACTGTGTTACTTTGTTTTTCTTATTACATTGAATACTGTGCATATATATATATATATAAATATATATGTTCAAATAAGAAAAACAAAGTAACACAGTTTTAAGTCAGAGAGGACAAGTAGTGGACTTTTATCATTTTTTTGAAAATCTCTATTGTTATAGCTTGCCTGACGATTATAGGTAGTTTATTCCATAATCGGACCGCTTGCACAGTAAATGAAATACACAGTGTATGATGTATAATACTACGGTATGATGTATAATACTACGGTATAACGTAAAATTATTATTTTGATGTCAAGATTTATTTTTATGATTTTTAGTTTAAATGTTGGCCAATGGTGGACTTTGTCACCTGTTCATATTTTTGCTAAGCAGTTATTGAAGTTTTTAGAGACAAATTATTCTTCAAAGCTTGTAGCTTTTCAAAACTAGATAAATAAAAAACGAGCTTCGTGCGTGTTATTTTTCTGGCATCAATAAGGAACACCATATCTGCGCGATCAATGTCACGATACAAAGTTTTTCTTCATCAAAGAAATGCTCAAAAAACTTTTTTTCACTTCACATAATCATAAAGCTCTCGTTTATGCTGGGTTTAGGCGACATAAAACTGCATTATATGCTCTAGTGCATAAAACTGTTTTACTTTTCTAAATTTCTATGGTCTCCGATCCGAGCCTAATGATACACGTAGGAAGTAAAAAAAAAAGTGGCCGGAAAGAAACCCTGTCTTATCTCAGCAGTATTTAAATATTTGGTTATATAAATTATCATTGTTTCATTTCCTCACAATCAAAGTGAAAAGCGATTAAAAATCAATTAAAATGTATATAACCCCCTACATAAATTATAAACCATATAGCTAAGAACCATCCCGATCATATCAGCTTTCAAACAGAAAAAACCGCATCTAAATCGGTCCGTTCGTTTAGAATCTATGATGCCACAGACAGACACACACGCAGATACACAAGTCCAACTGCGGTCTTCACTTTTGGATAACGTAGGATTAAAATTAAAATTTGGTGTACCTACATCTTAATGCGATGCGTAGAAGCCGAGAAATAGATAAATAACTAGCTTAAAAGCTAAAAAAAACACGCCTGCCGCCAAAAATGAACTTATGCCAATAAATTATATACTGTTGGAATGTGCTTATCAATGCCTTCAATCTGATACACATATTGTAAAATAAGAAGTTTTCTTTTTGCCATTGAAAATGGAGCCATACTGTAGCAATATTACATTGAAAATGGAGCCATACTGTAGCAACATTACATTGAAAATGGAGCCATACTGTAGCAACATTACATTGAAAATGGAGCCATACTGTAGCAACATTACATTGAAAATGGAGCCATACTGTAGCAACATTACATTGAAAATGGAGCCATACTGTAGCAAAATTACATAGAAAATGGAGCCATACTGTAGCAACATTACATTGAAAATGGAGCCATACTGTAGCAACATTACATTGAAAATGGAGCCATACTGTAGCAACATTACATTGAAAATGGAGCCATACTGTAGCAACATTACATTGAAAAAGGAGCCATACTGTAGCAACATTACATTGAAAATGGAGCCATACTGTAGCAACATTACATTGAAAATGGAGCCATACTGTAGCAAAATTACATTGAAAATGGAGCCATACTGTAGCAACATTACATTGAAAATAGAGCCATACTGTAGCAACTTTTTTTTTTTAAATGCATATGTATATAGCCTGTGTTACTCGTAGGAATGTAAGGATTCTAACGATACCTCATACGTCTAAATCTGTTCAGGCATTTCAAAGTCATGGTGGAATAAAGAAACTCACATACATACAAACATACATGAATGCTAAAAACATTACACTCCTTTTTTTGGGCAGTCGTGTAAAAAATATTCGACTGGTAAACAAATTAGGATGTATATTGTACCTTATTTGGTCCCGGCATAGCACATACTTAATTGGTTATTAATTCATTAAAACTTAATCAAAATGCCTAACACCAGTAAGGTCAAGATCCTAAGCAAGGACATAAGTGTCCATACAAGTTGACACATTCAGTGTGTTTTGCACCACTGCGTATCACGAATGGCGAGGCCTTGGCATGGTTTCCGATCATAGATCATCGACGATATGTCGACAAGGTAGCGTCATTTGTGAAGATGACACGACGGAAGCTGTATGTACCTATTAAGAAGGTTAACAAAATGACGGAGTCTACATTGCCAATTCGAAAGTGCAGCACCCACGATATGCCAATCCGCTCGTACGCACAAGCCTCACGCACATACTTACGCCATGTTATGCCGATCGGCCAAACATATACTTTTGTACAATTTTAAAATAAATAGTATTAAAGTCATTAAAGAAAATAGAAAAAAAATTACCCGATTGTACTATTTTTTCAGTTATTTTTATTTGTACGTGTTTCTCTTACCCTACCCCCGAAATTACTGAGCCTAAAATTCTGATAATCTTCTTCTTTTTCTTCTTATTTTTCTAAACGAAAAATATAAATCACGGACGGGGTTTGAACCCGCATCATTCCGTGCCTATGTAAAATTTAAATCTATAAGAAGTCTATGGTCATAAAATAACATAATCTCAATTTTTTTTTTTTTTTCATCGTACACGCGAGTTCAACGCGCTCTTGTCAGGTTTTTAAACATTATTGTCAACGTTTCTGGTTTTTATCCAATGATTCAGTAAATAAATTCGATGATACCAACACCAGCTCATATGTTTGTGCATTCCTACAACATTGCTAGCATTGCCAGTGACAAAGGATGTACTCGTATGTAGACGTAAACAATGCTCTGGACACAAGCCAGTGCTATTTCATTGTAATTCCAGACATCAGTGTTGTATATTGTCACGTGTGTTGTAGGTTGTTGGTACATACGTGGTGAAGGAATTTAGAAAAAAAAGAGCGAGCCTTACAGTAGACGCATAAGATGTGTAACATCTGACATATCACCTTGGTAATAAGCAACATTAACATACTGTAGCACCGCGCGCGCTCATTGGTCAAATCAAATAGCGCGCGCTTCCCCGGCTTCCTGTTACACACTTCCGTCCCTTTTCACCGAACCGTCCGAACCGTCTACAAGAGTTCTTCCGAGTATTTAATTCGCCATATAAAACGCGTCCGTACCTGAAACAAAAAATAATAATTGACACAATGTCCAGCAATCAAGTTTTTTAATCGACTTCGCATAGGTGGTTTTCAATTCGATAAACTTTTTTTCTGTATCTCATGTCTCCGAGATATCTGACCTATTTAGACAATGTTTTATTAATTTGCAGTTTTAAATATATACTGCAAATAAATGGTACGATATCGCCACTATATCGAGAATTGATCATTTCATGAAACAGTCGATAATTTCTTGAAAATGGCCAGTTAAAACTGATCTTATCGTTGAAACATCAACTTTTATGCTCGCTACGCTTCGCTGCCGCCTTCGCCTTCTAACCTATCACAGCCAAGTCGGGCTTCCGCCTAGCGCCTCTAGCGGTCGATATTGTAACTATTTTACGATATGATCAATAATATTTGACCATATCATGAAGTAGCCGTGCGTTTAGCTGATCATATCGTCAAACGCTAATCATTCATTGATCTGGCCAAACCATTTAGCGAGTCAACGATAATTTCATGTTTACACAACATCAATTTTACGATATCGCCACGACATAAACAAAAAACAACACCGTAACATCGAATAAATTTCATCATCAAAATTGGTTCAATAGTTTTATTTTTATATTATTTTGAAGTCGCCGCGCAGCATCGCCCGCGTTCATACTTTGCCACGCCAGTACACCTCCTGACGGCTAGAAATAAAAAAAACCTCCTTGTTGTACCTCTAGGATACTCAAGAAATATGTCTTCCAAATTTCAAATCTCTAGGTCCACTGGTTTAGGTTGTGCGTTGTCTGTCAGTCAGTATGTCACTGTATACTCTGTCAAATCCGTAAAACTACAACATCAGCCTATATCTGTCCACTGTTGGACGTACTCCTCTCTTAATGCATGCCACTGAGCTCGGTCTTCAGTTCTCACCCATTTTCTGCCAGCCGCTTTTCGCAGGTCGTCACTCCACCTGGCTACAAGGCGTACTACACTACGTTTGCCAGTAAAACTGATCATATCGTGGTCTGAACTTGAGAACTCGTCCACCCCAACGCCTATCGGTTCTTCGGGTGTAAAAGTGACCAGCCCACTGACGCTTTATTGTCTTTCGTAAAGTACAGGGATTGTAAATTTTGCCAATGTATTATAGTGACGTGTTCTACAATTATTAAAGGAACTTTATATCTGTTCCCAGCTGGCGAACACATAAACCTTCCACGATGTCGTATAAAACAGTGTTTTCAAAATAAACATGATTGTTTTGATGAGCCAATCAAATTTTAATCGTTTTACAACGGTCTATCATCGCAATCAAAACTTGCAGTTTGAACTGTTTGTCAATTTTGGATTTCATAGTCCAAAGCCGGATTTTACTAATGCTTTCTTGTGGACCACGATTTACGATACTCGTAGGTCAGGATCTCTTATTTCTATTTTATTGTTATTGTGTAGGAGTTTCGCTAATGGACAGAATCTGAAATGAAACCAAGAGAACCAAGGTGACCGACATAGCTCAATGATTTAGCAAGCTGAAGTGGCAACGGGTCGGGCACATAACTCGAAGAACCGATAACCGTTGGGGTAGACGGGTTCTGGAGTGGAGACCACGTTTAGGCAAACGTAGGGTAGGGCTCCCGCCGGCCAGATGGAGTGACGACTTGCGAAAGGCGGCTGGTAGCAGGTAGACAGCCGAGGATCGTGCTCTGTGGCGATTACAAGGAGAGGCTACGCCCGGCAGTGGACGAATACGGGTGAAGATGATGATGATGATGATGATGACGATGATGATGTAGGTACTATTGTTATGAAAACTAACGTGGTTTTTATGCATTTTAAAAGACAACAATGGGAGTTACTTACGCATAACAGTTGTAATAGGGGCGTTTCCTAGTGGCCTAACTAGTCTGCCTGACTGATTAAGCCACGAGGAATAATTTTTCCTCGTGTCCTAATTACTACTTTACTCCTCCGTACTGAAGAAAAACCACCGGATGCGGTTAACTCCAGTTGGGATAATTCAATTGCTATGCGTGAGTAACTCCCTGTTTTGTATTTTACTAAGTGTACTGTGGCATTAAAATATCAATTTTTAATAAACAAGTTTTTCCAATAATCTCTAAGCTATTTCTAATACCTACTATTCACGAGAAAAACTTGACGAGTTGTATTGTTTGAGCCCCAAGATACAGGCCTCGTGCTTAGATAGATAGATAGATAGATAACTCTTTATTGCATACCACTTAAAAGTAAATCGTACATTGTACATAAAAACATTGTACGTAAAACACAAAAAAAACGGTTACACAATCGGCGGTCTTATCGCTTACAGTAATCTCTTACAGACAACCTTTGGATGAACTAAAAAAGATGGGAAAAGAGTGCTTAGTTTGGGGTTCGCCAACAATCTTGTTTGATGTTTCACTGTTTGTTTTTTTCCTATTTGTTTTCACTTGTATTAATCTCTTTTTGGCAATAAAAACTCATTTATCATTTATCTTTTTTTATAGAAAGATTGATTTTTAATAAGTGAATGGTGTCGATTCTGTGCACCAATGAGCAGTTTTCCGTTAGGCATTGTCAGTTTAATTCTTTCATCGTCAAGAGATGGCGCTTGTGTAACTTTTGGTATTTACTCAACTGAACGTAGTTATCAAAAGCAGGTAAAAACAGCGTTTTATCGTAAAAATACACAAACCACAGAGAAACAAACGAAAGAGAAGTTGTTTGTGTGTGAAATTTGTTATTGGCAGTTTGTGCATATTTTTTTCTATCCCTTTATTACAGCAGATAAATTAAGAGTAAATAAAACAGTTTTTTTTTTGTATAATTAAAGAATATCAAGAAGGTAGAAAATACTACCAATAAATACTGTAAGTAATGAATTTGTTATAAAACTGACGCACAACTTGCCATAAACAAGGGAACGCAGAATGTCATACCCGCCAGTAAGCGTAATTCAAAATCTTTGGTCATACCCAAGGAAGTTCTATGTACTTATAGAACTTCCTTGGTCATACCAAACTACAGTACTGCTACCAAAACTGTCGCCAACGCCATCTAGCGAGAGATAAATAATGCTAAAATAACACATAGAAAACCGCTCATTAAACCTAAAACTAAATTTGACAGCTCTAAAATTATTGCTGTGACTTTCAAACCTTTTGTAAACGAAAGGGACAACAACAATTTTAGAGCTGTCAAGTAGTAGTTTTAGTTGTAATTGGTGCACTCAGAATCGACACCAATGTTATACTGTATAGACAATATAATTGACGACCAGTTGGTCTAATGGCTAGAGACCCTACTACGAAATTAAACAATCGTGGGTTCGAATCCCACAAGGTGCAATCATTTGTGTCATGATTAGAAATGATTGTTTCCGAGTCATGGATGTAATATTCGTATTTACGTATGTTTATCCGTAATCTAGTGCCCATAGTACAGGGTATCCTAGTTTGGGGATATGTAATTGCTGTGAATTGTCCCAAAGATATTTATTTATATTTTGTAGGTTACTAGATTTCCCGCCCGCGACTTCGTACGCGCGCACTACTGTTTATCGCGAAAAAAGTATCCTATTTTCTTCTAGGATATTAAAAACCAATGCAAAAGTAGGTGTAGCACCAATGCTCATGTTTTTTGACAGACTTATTATTTCGATTCCAAGGCAACCACAGATCATTCTGTGATGGCAACCATTCCTTACAGTAAGTTATCAACATTTTCCAGTTTTCCCGTGGAAACTTACAATTTTCCGGGATAAAAAGTATCCTATGTTTTATTTCAGGGCTTAAGCTATCTCCATTCTAAATTTCATCAAAATCCGTCCAGCCGTTATTGCGTGAAAGCTCCCCAAACAAACAGACAACTTTTTATCTTTATGTATTGGTATGGATGGATGTTACAGTAAAACACTTTTAAACCTAGTTTGAAAGTGTTTAGCGATGGTGACCTAACGGTTCTATAGTGCAATTTAGAATCCAACGATACCGGGTTCAAAACCTAGGCTCCGCACCAATGACTTTTCTGAGTTATGTGCGCTTTTCCATCGCTCCGTGCTTCTGAGGGCACGTTAAGCTGTCGGTCCCGGCTGTTATTGATTAATAGCAGTCGTTAAGCCATGTCAGAGGCCCTCGGGCGGCTTGATAAACTCTGACACCAGAGGCCAGCACTACCTCATACGACAAACAAACAAACAAACCTAGTTTTTATTGAAAGGGCCTAGTTAAAACTAGAGTTAATCAATAAATGCAGCGTATGATTTAAACTCGAAAGCAATAAGTTCATTATACCTCATTGACATACTGTTGATCAAACGCGTTGACTTATAATTTTAATGGGTAAATTTAACGATAGTATACGAGTATATGGTATAGTATACGTAGGTAGTTTAACGTTGTTTTGTTCACAAAATATATGGAATGTGTAATGGGTAATATAACTTTATTTTAGACGTTATTCGTGTTTTGCTTCAAAACGGTGCAGTGTTTGAAGTTCAGATCAACTGCCGCTTGGAAGATTTTACTGTGAAACGTATTTTTAATTTTATTGTTCAATTAAACACTGGTGTACGCTTGACTTTCGTGTAACTCTTCAATAGAATGTAACATGTGCTGCTACATGTGTATATGTAACTAATAATATAACAGTACGGTGCGTAGAGTAGACAATTTCAAATAGACCTTAGCCGATATGCACATGCGTGGCCGCCGTGTTAAATTCAATTGTTATGAATAGTGTGGGGGTTTTTGTTAAGAAACTTTACGAACCGGAAATCTCTTTAAGGTAATTGCAGATTTTTGAAAATGTTGTTTTAATTAGATGCACGTAGCTGCTGATGAAAAAGATCAAAGAATATATCATTTTTGATGTGAAACATATTCTAATGGCGCGGTACGGGAGTAAGGCTGACTCTTGGCGTGGCGAGCGATCGGGCGGTGGGCGTGGCGACGCGCCGCTCGTGGTTCGTCGGCTCTTTCCGCCTCAGCTCGGCGATATTCGATGTTTCACATATGCCAGGCATCCCGCGACGGCTCTTTTTTTAAATTGTGTCTCTCTGTCAAGATGTTTGTTCGCGCAACGCGTAAAAACTACTGTACCGATAGGAATTTGGTTTTCATTGTTGGATAGCTTAGGATTTGATTTAAAATCCGATGAACTTAGAATATCTATGCGACGAGAAGAAACCGAGCAATCGATAAAAAACGATTTGACAGCTGAACTAATTTTTATGTCGTATTTTATACTTTATAGTTAGGTTAGGTATCTACCTTAATTTATGACAGGAAACAGAAAAATGTCCACGCGGGAAAAGCCCCGAGCACAGCTATTACTTACATTAACATAAATAACTATAGAATTGACAACTGGATTTTAAATGTTGGAAAAGTTTCCCGGAAAATTTTCAAGTTCGGGAAACTGAACGTCCTTTTTTCTATGGGATTTTTGTATGAATTCAACTTGACCAGGATGTTTCGTTCGAAATTCACTCATGAAGAAAAGATGCCGACAGATTTTCTTCTTTAGCGGGCCAAAAACAAAAAAGTTTCGAACGATGGATAAGTTTTTCATCATTATCCGCGCGGGTGACACCGCGGGGTGCAGCTAGTTACTATATAATAAGAACATATTATTATTAATAACTAGCTGATACCCGCGGCTTCGCGTCCGTGGTCATTTCTTTAGATGAAAAGAACTCTATGTTCTATTCCAGGACCTAAAATACCAATATACCAACATTTGAACGAAATTCCTTCTGCCGTCAAAAATATGTTTATCTATTGCTCGGCTTTTACTCATCAAATCGAGATACCAAGTACCCCAATTTTTAAGTCAACCCCTAAGTTATCCAACAGTGAAAACTGCATCGTAATCGGTTCAGTAGTTTTTACGTCATTTGTGAACAAATATACCGATAAAAAACAGACAGGCACGATTTAAAAAAATGTTATATTCTTGTTCAATTGCTCATTTTAAGTACCCCACACATTTTTTTTAAATTATTTTATTTGTATACACTATTTTGTTCTTACTGCTTTATCATAAGTATAGATAGATATATATATAATATTACTTCTGTTAAGCAGGCGTTACTGCCCAAATCCTTAAAACATTAGTAATGCAGCTGGAAACCCACACACAACCTGCTCTGTAGGATGTGATACAGTGATGTCATAAAGCTAAATATGGAATGTCTTGCGAGCCTTCTATATCATTTATGTGGCTAAAGGTCTCTACACACTGTTCATCTGTGCAGGACGGCTAGCGGCTGGGCGGCTGTGTACAGGATTCGATACCGAACACTGTTCCGCATTATAGTTGCTGCTCGTAAGATTATTAGGTACATTTTTGATAGAATTTACGTTTCGAGCCAAACCTCTTTCCACCCCTTGGATTATGGCAAAATGTTTAGTTATCGGTGTCAATCGCTCGAATAGGATGTATTTTACGCTTATACTTTTAATCAAAAAAAGAAAAGTTTAAAAAAAAACAAGAAAAAAATGTGTTTTATAGAAAAGTTTGTTTTGGTTTCTGTCAAATTTACCCATTTTCATAATGGTTCAAATTTCAAGTTGATATTTGAACCATTATGCTCACATGTAGATGAGCAGTTTTGAGTGAAACTTCGTGGTGACAGAATTACAACTAAATATGGAAATAAACAGTTACAGAATTAGACAGTTACTTCTACGCCTGTTAGAGCGTTACATCTATGATGGTCTTTTTCTTCTTTCTTGTCGATATTTGAACGATTATGCCCTGAGTTGAGCAGTTTTGAGTGAAACTTCGTGGTGACAGAATTAGACAGTTACTTCTACGCCTGTTAGAGCGTTACATCTATGATGGTCTTTTTCTTCTTTCTTGTCGATATTTGAACGATTATGCCCTGAGTTGAGCAGTTTTGAGTGAAACTTCGTGGTGACAGAATTAGACAGTTACTTCTACACCTGTTAGAGCGTTACATCTATGATGGTCTTTTTCTTCTTTCTTGTCGATATTTGAACGATTATGCCCTGAGTTGAGCAGTTTTAAGTGAAACTTCGTGGTGACAGAATTAGACAGTTACTTCTACGCCTGTTAGAGCGTTACATCTATGATGGTCTTTTTCTTCCTTCTTGTCGATATTTGAACGATTATGCCCTGAGATGATCAGTTTTGAGTGAAACTTCGTGGTGACAGAATTAGACAGTTACTTCTAGGCCTGTTAGAGCGTTACATCTTTGATGGTCTTTTTCTTCTTTCTTGTCGATATTTGAACGATTATGCTCTGAGATGAGCAGTATTGAGTGAAACTTCGTGGTGACAGAAATAAACAGTTACTGTTATGACTGTAAGAACGTTCCATCTATAATTAGTTAAACTAATGTGTATCTAATCTAGCAGACAAGAGTGTGCCGGACGTTTCCAGAATCTAAGTTTTTATGTTGCGTTATGTTACGATTGTATATTTTATTAAACGCTTCATTGCTTTGTCTTGCAGGATGGATGGTGTAAA
Source organism: Alsophila aescularia (assembly GCA_946251855.1). Lineage (NCBI taxonomy): Eukaryota > Metazoa > Arthropoda > Insecta > Lepidoptera > Geometridae > Alsophila > Alsophila aescularia. The sequence continues at coordinate 56,530,781 of OX276374.1, read as the reverse complement.
GAGCCTCTTATACTTGTCTTGATTGTAAATCATTGATTAGTTATGTCACTGGGGTGTAAATCAATCAAGGCAGTGTGTTATACTCTAATGGGTTTTTGTATAATATTGTCTGACTGGTGGTTACTGAAGGAAGTGACGTAATAACGAGGAACTGATTGGACTCCAACATGAAATGACAATATTTATCATTAGTTATTCATAATCATTTACTGACGTAAATGTTATCTGGTAGGATGTGCGACATTATAAATCCACTTTCAAAAGAGATGATTTTCAGTTTGACTATATAAGTTGTGTGTATTTATAATTATAGCTATGTATGTCCGGGATTTATCAATTTTGGATAATTCTTTGGTTAATTGAAATGTTCCTTCGTAGAAATAGGAATTCATATACATTTCATCAATATTGGTTTAGTAAATTAATGCACTTACGCGTGCAAAGCTGGCTCGGATTGCGAGTTTACTTATAACTATGCAGTATGTAACAAAACATCTGTACAAAGAAGATAATTAAAAAAATAGTCTATGGTAGGGGACCTGATCAAGAATATAAAATTATTTTAAATAGTGCATGTTTGTCTTTTCAAGCAACACTTAAACACTACTGAACCAATTGAAATGGAGCTTTCACTGTTCGATAGAAAAAGTTTTGACTTATAAACATTGTGTCTCAATCGGATGAGAAGAAGCCGTCGCAATACAAAATTAGATGAGCACAAATATATTTTTTATGGAATGTAGTATGGTGGTATACATGGTGGATTTTTGAGATGGGGTAGCAACCATTGTAGTTACATTGAACGATTTTCTGAATTTAATTTTATTCATACGCGTTTTGTAATTTCATACAAAATGTGAAAGGTTGAAGCGATTGCTGACTTTTATAGTACTCTAACCCCAGTTGGTCGGGTAGAAACTTTTGATCCTTATAAGAAACAGGATCAATTGGCATAAAAAAAAGTTTTTGTGTCTATAACCCATTTTCTTGCTGACTGTTCACTTTTCCAAAATCTGGAAATGCAGGTCAAAATATCTCCAAAAGTTAAGCATAGCCTTCTAAGAACGTCTTCTATAGCTACAATAGTTAGTTATAGTCTCAAAAATTCACTCTGTACTTATTATACTTTTTGGAAATAACACATAGGATACTTTTAACCCAAGGAATTGATCACACGGGCGAAGCCGTAGGCACAGCTAGTAAAATAATAAACCTACTATGTACATATACCATTTAGTCAGGAAAATAACCTTTCTCTTCTTAAATAAATTAACCCGAAACACTGTGAGAACCAGGCTCCACACACCTGAATTAATATCTTAATTCATAACATGGTACGTGATCAAAAATGCCTGTTTAATTTGTATCATTAACCTTGCTTTTAATTATAGTGCCCCAGATGATTCATTCAGTAGTAGGTATATTAACTTAACCTATAAAGTTTGTCTCGTAAATAATGTTTAGTTGCCATTAAAATTTAGTTATAGGAAAGTATTTAAAGAAAACAAGAAGAGAATTAGAATAGGGACCAGCGGCGACCACGTAAGTCTTGATGCTATCGGTTGCAATGAGATTTTCATTATAATATATTCTTAATCGGTAAGTGACAGCTTTAAATATTTAACTATATATTGAAAGGGCATAAAAGTGGGGCAAGATTTGGGAGAGAGTGGAGATGTTACTTAAACCCAATGCGAACAAAATTAATCCCAATAAACGAAATAATTTGCATTGCAATTATAGGTTAAAAGTTACGGAATACGGGCACTGGAATCCTTGTAATATATATTAAGGTGCTTTGGGTTAATTTCGAAAATGGGGATATTCCGAAAGTTACGAATTACTCCTAACCCAGGCAATATTTTTTGCTCTGGCAACATAAATCTAGACGCCATCTTATTTTTCCTCCTCGTGACAGTTACTTTAAATAATAATCAAGGGTCCACCGGACTACTTAGACTGTGCGGTGTCTGTCAGTTACTCAGTCAACAGGTATGTCACGGTACTGTATATTTATTTTATTTTATTGTACCTATAAAACACAGTGAAATACTGACCTACTGTCAGACAACACAGTTAAACCGAAGGACCTAGAGATTTGTTGAGGATATATTCCTTAGTACTACCCTAAGGATACACTAAGGTGTTTTGGAATTCCATCCCTATAAGTAAATGAACGAGGTGGCAAAGTTAGCACGCGGGCTAAACTGCCATACATAATGCAAAATATAATAAACATATTATATACTCACATACACACACACATAAGCAAGCATACATGTGTTTATTTTCCTGGTCTGACTAAGATTAGAAGGTATTTACTACGCCAGTTCCATAATTTTCCAAGCTTCGTAATCGTTACCACAGGATCCTACTTCCTACATACCTATCTGTCTATTGCAACGTCAATCTGTCTGTATCTAACTAATCTGTCAAATAAATTGAAATACTGATTCGCGAACTGACACAAGACTGTCAAATAAACACGCTAAATGAAAAAAAAAATACGTAGCAATCCAAGATGATCGCAGATCTTAGCTTCCGTAAGCAAGACGACAAGTAGCCCAACGCTACCAGCACTTCGCTGAGTATTTTTCCCGATGCAACTACTTCGATGCAGCGCCCTAAGCGCTTAGCGCATTTATACGCCGCTGCAGCTATAGGCGCTACGCCGGGACGAGTAAAGTAGCCATGGCCTGTGCCATGGCAGCGCTTGCAGCGCGGATAATGAGTAATGGCCACAGATTAAGTATCAGAATACTTAATCTGTGGTAATGGCACATTATTTGTTCTGTGGTAATGCACCTACAGATAAAAAAGTTCACCGCGATAGATCGAGCGAAAGGAACTATAACAGTTGACCGGACCGATAAGGTTGGAAACTTAAAACCGTTTATCAATAATACTGTGAACGCAGCGTAAATATTCTAAGCTGTGAACGGTGGGGTTTTTTTTTTGAATACAGAGGCTATGTTAGCGTAACGGGCGCGCGCCGCGACTATGTCCCAGTGTACATATTCATGCAAAGAGACAAGTGCTATTGGGGGCCAGTAGTCGGGGGAGGAGAGGAGGAGGTGGAATGGTGGGGCAAAATATATACGCGTGCTAAGCCGTGGGGCGCAGCTAGTAAGCTATATTCTTAAAAGTTACGAATGGCGTTTACAGCTTTAGGCGAATTATATATTTGTGCAATTTGTGCGTCAACGACAATATATCGTTCGAATATGCAACAGGCTAGGCTAGGTTTCATACAAAATTTTGCTTGCCGTCTTTTGATTCTTATCTGTCTCTAACCTAATATAATTTTAAAACAAATTATGAATAATGGTTTATCTGGTTTAACATTTCCCATAAAATTATGTCACCATCTAGTTGGTCACTTCATAAAACGACGAAGCTCGCCGGTTTATTACAAAGATTAGGTATTTATTGCTGTTTGCGGTATATTTACTGTTAACTAACAACCGAATGCTTTTTACGCTGGAACTACTGAGTAATCTATGGGTTAGGTTAGGGTACTGTCGTAGAGATAGCGGTGATGGCAGAGGAGCGGATTGGTGATCGATTTTACAGTTGCTTTGGTTAGTTGGTACAAAAAATACAAAAAATTCTGATGAGATTGCTTTTTAGCAAAAATAACAAATAGTTATTGTTGTACAAAAATTATGGTTTGATGTATATCTATGAAATTGACAAACGAACTTTTTTTTTATCGCGCTATAGGCGTAATTCGCAAAGACATTGACATAGGCGAACTTAATGCTCATTTGCATTTTATTTCAGCTAACCATTGTGTACTGGATATTGCGATGCTTTTAAAATACTAATCCTTTTAATATTATAAATGCCAAAGTTTGTAAGTTTGTAAGTGTGTGTGTGTGTGTGTGTGTGTGTGTGTGTGTGCGTGTGCGTGTGCGTGTGCGTGTGCGTGTGCGTGTGCGTGTGCGTGTGCGTGTGCGTGTGCGTGTGCGTGTGCGTGTGCGTGTGCGTGTGCGTGTGCGTGTGCGTGTGTGTGTGTGTGTGTGTGTGTGTTTTCTGGTCTTCACACTGAAACGGCTGAAGGAATATTGATGAAATTTGGTTTAAGATTTAGATACTTTAGGTCCTGGAATTACATATTGGGTACTTTCATCATCATCATCATCATCATCATCAATCACGCGGGTGAAACGGTGGGGTACTGCTATAGTTTGTTATAACTTTAATCCAATATTAATGCTAACTTCAATGTCCAACCTCATTGCAACGTGTGCCTTTTTCACTCGCTATCTGACCCCGCGTTTGATCCGCCCAAACCTTCACTATTTTGCTCGCTATCTGACCCCACGTTTTATCCGCCCCAACCTTTACTTTATTGCTAGTACTAACTGGCCCGGTGAAATAATTAAATGGTGGTAAAGTTGATTGCAGAATTGTAAAGTTGTGTCAATGAATCGAAGAGCTATTACATTGATATTTTAATGGGTACATTTGTACTCCTTTGGATTTTTTATCTTGGTAGCGGTATGTGTGAAGTTTTATTTTCGTGCGAATGATTTTATTACGCCCTTTGCTGAGTTTTTCTAGTATAGGTAATTATTTCAAAGTAGACCAAGTTCAACTTACCAATTAAACTTTACTGCTGATTGTATTACTTACCTGTCTCTACCATCGAATTCGGAATGTGTACAAAAAGATAATAAAAAAAATGGTCTAGGGTACTTAAAATAAGCTACTGGACAAGAATAGATGAAAAAAATATTTCGTGTCTGTCTGTATGTCTGTTTGTTGATTTATCTATATGTTTGTTCAAGCATCACGTAAAAACTACTGGGCCGATTGCAGTTTTCACTGTTGGATAGCTTAGGGTTTGACTTAATAACTGAGGTACATGGTATCTTAATCCGATAATTAGATGCCGAGCAATCGATAAAACTATTTGATGGCTGAAAGAATTTTGAATAAATGTATGATTTTATAGGTCCTTTTGGTCCTGGAATAACACGTATAGGCTACTTTTAAATGAAATGACCACGCGGGCAAAGCCGCGGGCACAGCTAGTTTGCAATAAAATAGTTCAAATTCCCGGAAATAACACGGTGTCACAATTGAAGCAATACTATAACTATACTCAAACAGTAGCTTATTTAGAATTTCACTGTAAATAGTTACTGAATTTTAGAAAGTGCATATAAAACGTGTAAATTTTCTGAAAACTACATTCAGTCGGTCTCTGCGGGTTCTGTGCTACGCGGGGAGGGGGTATAAACAAAGGTTAAGGCCAGGCTCCAAGGTTATATTTTCCCATTCCCCACTCCCCTGCCACCTCCCTACACTCTGCCACCCGCTACCCGCAATAAACACTGAAGTGCCTGCGTAACAAGGTTGAATGTTGCGAGCGCTGTTTGTACACACAATTTAGCTTGCAACTAAATGACGTATGTCTCAAAAGTTATTTATTTTATTGGCAGTTTAGTTAGGTAAATGTTGTCTAAGTATTAGATGATAAACTATATTTTCTTGTTGTGAGATTTGTTTTAGAGATAAAACTTAAACCGTTGAGTAGAAAAATGTAAATATAATCGAGAATAACGTAATTTTTGATAATAAAATGTTTCTAATGAAATTCTGTTAATCATGTTTTTGTCTTAGTCTTACAAAGATACAGATCTCAAAAACATATATGTTAAGTTTCACATTTATCAGGTTTGTGGTTGATCCAGCATTTTTGTGGAAAAAACCCTTAATAAGCAGAGCCTGGTCTTAACCAAGGCTAAGAAGGCAGTGGCCCCATAATTTAACTCTGTACAGCAAACACACTAGGGCAAGTAAAAACAATCAATTTAAAATGCAAAATATTAACTTTGGCGAACCAATCGATCTCGTTAACAGCAATTTGAAATTCTTCACTACACGGACTCAACTGCACTAGTCAACGCCCTTGACTTTCAGCAACAATGTATCAGCATGCTTGCTCCATTTCCTAGTAAGCCCTATCATTAAGTTATTATCTTTCACTTACGTAACTTAACAATGTAACAAAGAACTTACTAGCGTATTTTCACACATAACTGCGAAAAATTCTTAGATTGAATCTAAAACGATTTGTTCTATTGTCTGTTTATGAATGAAATATGGTATTTCACTAGAAATTTGAGGCGAATGTGATTGACAGTCATTGTTGGCAGCAGTTTATAATGATAACTGAATATACTTTGGTGGAGTTTTTTAAGGGATTCAAGCTGTCATGTTGTAAATTTATGTTTTTTTCTCCTTAACTAGTATTTTATCACTCGATAAAACACTAGTTTAGGAGAAAAAAACATGTGTAATATTGGTGAAATATTAACCATTGAGTGTTCGTCGTGCACGAGTGTGGGCAAAGGATAAAAAAACATAAAACGTGGTTACTTGTAATGTCTTCAAAACTCCTGTCTCCATAGCCGTGTGGACCTATTTTCGACCGATTCACTGCAAGTCTGTACTCCCACTTTGGCGTCAAAGTCTCCCATGATAACGTTGTAGTGGGCCCTTGTGGTTTTATGTAGGGCTGAAGATATGTCATCAAACATATCTTCTACCTCATCATCCGAGTGTGCCGAGGTCGGTGTGTAAACCTGTACGACCTTAAGGTCGTACAAGTACCGGTACCGAAACCGGTACTCGGTACCGAAAGGTAGCCTTAAGGCTACCCTTCGTTTGCTTAACAATCAGGTACGCCACCCAGTGCCACCCTGCCAGTCAGTGTGCCACCCTGGTCGACACACTGGATATTTCTATAAAATTATCAATGAGGACCTGATTGACGAGGAACTCCACGACACCCTGAGACTGCTGATCGCCCTCTCGGAAGTAGACCAGATGGCCCGATTCCAGGGTCATTGTGTCCTCCCCCTCTCTTCGGACTTCACTTAACCCTAGAATATGCCACCTGATCTTTGTGAGCTCCGTCTCGAGTTGCACCATGTATTCGTCAAGCCTAATCGTTCGTCCGTTGTACGTATATAGTCAGGGTCATTTTTTTTGTTTCGGGTGGCCTACGGTAGCCCGGGGATTCTTCGCATCCCCTGCCCTGCCATTCCGTGACCGCCTTGGTCAGGACTAGAAGGGCTACCGGGAGCTGGGGGGCATTTTTTGGTTGTGCGGTTCATTGGAGGTTTTGCCCATAATCGCCACGCTGGGCATGTGGGTGATGTGGGTTGGCGCTCGCAGCGCGTAGCTTCTCGCACCGGTGACGTTGCTGCCCGTCACCGGCCTGTGTCATTTGGCTACGCTTGTTTATGGGATGGATATACCGCTATGCATCGGTCGCCAGAGCCTCGTTCGTTATCCAGCAGGACGACCGCGTTCAGGTCAGGTTGGCTTGGAGCAGTGAGATCGTTGTTCTCTCCCATACATCCCATTCCGCATTATTAACGTAATGCGCGAACAGACAGAGGAGAAGTTCAATTAAACAATAAAAAGTAGCTTATTTTAAGTTCCTTAGAGCATTTTTTTAATCATTTTCACTGTACTTTGTTACTGCTAATAGATATACCTAGATAGATTTAGTTGTTGTCTATAACTTGGGACCTCACACAGATACCCTTGTCCTGCTCAGTTAAACACAACTCACCAACATTTTAATAGGGTGTTTTAAATGTTCGTCTAAAAGTAAACTATTCCATTGATAGTATCTTGTTAGCTATGAAACCTGATAGGGCCGCGGCCTCACGACCGACTGAGATCAGATTGTTGAAACATAGTAATCTATTCCATTTCCCATTCTATTCTAATACTTTGTTGTAACTAAGCATTACCTAACAGTAACTGGGTATTGCTCCGCTAACAGCGTAGTAATTTGAATAGTGCTTAGAATATGCGCTAAATATATCTAGAAATAAGAAGTCAGGGCCCTTAAACTATTTATTAAGGTATAACTTTAATATATATATAACTTTAATCTAACCTAACCGTACTGGCCGTTCACCTGATGGGTAGGTATGCTCTAAATATCTAGGACTAGCTTTACCGTCCGCGACTTCGTCCACGCGGACTACTGTTTATCGCGAAAAAAAGCATCCTTTGTTCTTCTAGGATATTAAAAACCAATGCAAAAGTAGGTTTAACAACAATTGTTGTTGTAATTCAAAAACTAAGTTTCTTTAAAGACCTGTTGAATACTTACAATTTTCCGGGATAAAAAGTTAAGTTTAAGCTATGCCCATTCCAAATTTCATCAAAATCCGTCAATCCGTTATCGCGTGAAAGTTCTCCAAACAAACATACAAACAGACAACGTGACACTTTTATATATTGGTATGGATTAAGAAGGGTCCTACAACAATTGATAGTAAGCGCCACACATGCCTTTAACAGTCACAGTGACATCCAGATTTTTGCATTGCAAAATGATTGGCGGCACTGCAATGCGCTCGTCAACAGAAGATACTATTCTTATGCCTCATTTGTAACGTAATTCCGCTGGAAACTTTTCCCTTCAAATCGAAACACACAAATTATTGCACACTACTGCTTGGCGTATGAATATCTGCTAAAGGTGTGGTACAATCAGCGACAAAATTTGCAGACATATCCAAGTTTTCATTATGTAAAATGAAAGCTTGGAAATGTACTTCACCATGCAGGTGTGCTCTCGGAGAAGAGGCCCACAACATGATGACGTAATATCACACTTTCTTACCTAATATCATGCCTTCTCAACACTAAGTCCATAATTGTATAGCTTTGGCGTTGACACAAGCCTGCGGAGGTTGACAGCTGAGTTTATACTTCCTTGACACCTACGCTCAGTGAAAAAAGGATCTAGGTATCTATAAGTACAATCCATCTATACTTATAATAAAGCAATAAGTACGAAAATGTCAGTACAAACAAGATAATAAAAAAATAACTAGGTACTTAAAATAAGCTACTGAACAAGTTTTTTTTTTTAAATCGTGTCTATTTGTTTGTTTGTTTGTCAGTATGTTTGTCCGCGCATCACGTGAAAACTATTAAAACGATTGCGATGCGGTTTTCACTATTGGATAGGTTAGGGTTTTACTTAAACACTGGTATACTTGGTATCTCAATTAGATGAGTAGAAGCCGAGCAATCGGTAAAAAACTTATTGTCGCCTGAATGAATTTTGATCAAATATTGCTATATTGGTATTTTAGGACTTAGAAAAATTAAGAACTAAGACTTAGAAATGAAAAAGTGTGCGAAGCCGCACATAAAGTTCTTAGTCGAGCTCCTACTTAGTTAGTACTTTAGTATCTACATAAAATCTACTTAATGTCTTTAAATAACGAAATTGCTGCTCCAAGCTCACGCGTTTGATATTTTCAATTTACTCGCTCACTTCCGTGCCTGTGTGCAACGCACGCAAAGTCACAGGTACGACTAGTATATGAATCATTAAGTGTCCGTTACAATATCTTTACTTCACCAGCGACAATTTCGCAAACGATCCACTCTGGACCGGTAATCGAACCGAAACCTTAGCTAGGGTTGCGAGGCATAAGTTTGAAAATTTTGATTTAATAACCACTATTATTAGCGGTGGTGGTTGATGTGTGTGTGGTTTGCAATCTTACAACACTCTAATGACATGTGCGGTGAATTCATCCAGGTTGCGCTTACCCTGACACCAAAGTTCATTCGAGATTTATAAGGCGCACAAAACCGATTACAGAAATATAACATTGAGATTTAAATGTTAAATTATGCGATCGATTCCATATACCAATCATTATGTGCACACGGCGTCAATAAAAAAATAGTGAAGTTGCCATAAAGATTAATAAATATAGGTATAGTTGCAAGCACTATTCCATAATATAGGTAGGTATTTTAAATGCATTGTATAGGCGAGCGGTCTGCAATCTGTGGTCAAAAAACGTAAGCTATTGTATTCCAATAAAGAAGTAATTGTGAATGAATGAGTACATAAATACAAAATCATGCCAGTTTTACGATGCAGTTCACCACAATACATCAAATTGTAGTGCATTACAACATTTTTAATTGATATACGATTGATAAGTTAACTTCAATTTCACCAACCTCTCAGAAAACCATCCGAAATTGGTAGGACCCACGCACAACCAGTTGACAACCCTAGCTCGCCAACAGCGAAAGTATTACACAATCATGAGATCACACATGTCCATACAGAGACGGTTATAAAACGTGCTTCTTGCGTCTTAAATATGCATTGGGATTATTGGCACAGAGGCGTGCCAGCCCTGATATCTGATTTTTATTTATGAAGATAATACTTTGTGTAGATTTATGTAGAAATGAATTTTGTTTTGGTCTTAGGTAACTATGGATCCCACGTGCCTTTATATGAGCCTACTTACTGTTAAGGTTTTTTTTGAACATGTCATATGTCTAGGATATATCGAATTCCTCACGTTTTCCTTTACCGATTCCATTTGCGGGAAATCCGTATTCAACTTTACTAAAAAAATAGTACAATATAACTCATTTTAAATCTACAGTAAATGTATACAAATTTTTCAAGAGTCTGACTGACTGACTCAGTATGAATAATATCATTGATATAATATGCAAATGCAATGCATGTGCTCGCCAGTAGGTCATCTTATTTTTGGTGGTGATTAAAATATCAGCTCCTTATACTGAAGGTTACTGACTCAATGCATAATTAATGTGCTGAAGATTATTGGACGGCTTCTGAGTGCATTTTATATTGAGCAACATTGGTATATATACCATTTTTATATATTAGAGTAAAAGACTTCAACGCGGTGTCATTTATAGGACACTTTTTGGTATAAGCTTATTTTTACTCAACGACGGCGAAGCAAGGGAAGGGTAATTGAGTTTAACAGTCTATGTATGTATGTATGTATGTATGTATGTATGTATGTGGGTAAGTGGATGTTCCATCAAAGATATCGCCCCTATTGGTCTGATTTTGACAAGCAAGGTGTCAATCGATTTGTCTTCATTTATAGTGTCATAGGTATTGTCTTCATTTATAGTGTCATAGGTATTGTCTTCATTTATAGTGTCATAGGTATTGTCTTCATTTATAGAGTGTCATAGGTATTGTCTTCATTTATAGTGTCATAGGTATTGTCTTCATTTATAGTGTCATAGGTATTGTCTTCATTTATAGAGTGTCATAGGTATTGTCTTCATTTATAGTGTCATAGGTATTGAGTGTCATAGATTGTCTAAATGTATATGCATATTAACAACTATAGTTAGTAAAGGAACTTTTACAGTTTAAAAGCGATTAAATATCAAGTTTTTAGCATTAAACTCGCCCAACCAACTAAGTACCATCTACCACCGCAAACAACGTCCAATTAGACAAAACGTAAACAACGGCGACCAACGGTCACCAGCACCGCTACCGTCCGTTCCGGGTCGCCGGCGTCCGGAAACCAGCTGGTGGCCGCTCCACACCTGGACCGTCCGATTGTGTAACTGTTGTTTAGCCGGTCGCGATCGGGGGAGTGGTATCTTAGAGTTCTTGTAGCGGATCTTTCTGTAGGACGTTGATAGGGGAAGTTGAATGTTTTGCGAATTAGAGCTAATAAGATGCGAACAGGTAATTTTTAAGAAATGGAGTATTTGAGAATTGGACTTTAAGCGAATATGGCATTTTGAGAGCCGGTTTATTTGCGAATGTGACGTTTTGCGAATTGCCAGGTTTAGTGTCTATCTTCTATGTCTATACTTATAATAAAGCAGTAATTAACAAAAAGTATGTACAATGAAGATATTTAAAACTAAAATGGTCTAGGGGACAAAGTAAGCTAGGTACTGAACAAGAATATAATACATTTTTAAATGGTGTTTGACTCTGCGTTGTCGCAACACTTAATACTGAACTGATTGAAATACGGTTTTTCTGTTGGATAGCTTAGAACAGAAATTAAAATCGTCTGTTCTTTGCATTTTAATCGGATGAGTAAAAGCTGAAGAACAGATAACAATGATTTGACGGCTGAAGAAATTTTGATAAAATTTGGTATTTTGTAATGTATTTTTATCGCTGGTAAAACCGCAGGCACAGCTAATTTTCTATATTTAATTTTACAGTTGACCATCCAAGAATTTAAGTAAATAGGTATCGTCAACGGTTTTTATTTTACTCTTAGCTAGGCAGTGGGGAACGTGAAAATAATTTAAAATCATGATCGAGATACATGGAAGAAAATGGGGGAGACCTTTGCACAGCAGCGGGACAGTATAGGATAAATAAAAGAAAAAGAAAAACGTGGTAGGGATTGAAGGTATACCTACTTTATAATAAGGAAGAAATTAGACATGTCATCATCATCATCAGCCTATGTCTGTCCACTGCTGGACGTAGGTCTATTCTAATGCACGCCACTGAGCTCGATCAAGACTTGATTAGATAAGTAGCCAGGTGCAAAATAAAATGGCTGTGACATACGGACAGACGGACGGGCAGACGGACAGATGTCTCTGTGACAATTGTGTGTTGAAATGTACAAGTTCGTGTCCTGACCATGAAAGACTAACAATGTCTAAACAAATATTTATGCAACACGCCTACATTCCTCCACGGAATCGTTATAGAATTTCATAATTTCAATCAGATATTTACATTAATAACATCTGAAAACGCTGGTCCGTGACCTGAATAAACTTTAATAAGACTATTTCACATCAAACCTTTAGAATTTAGAATAATATTAGCACTGTTAAATTCTATAACTATGTTATCAGTATAATGTAAAAACAGACATATTGTGGAATGCCTAGTACACAAATTATCCCCAAATTACATGAAATTCTGAGGCGTTTCACTGAAAATGAGGTTCCTCCAATTTCCCAGATTTTGGCTGTGTTTACAAACCAAAGACAGAGTTGGTCCTTGAAATCAGACGTAAGAATTTTCGGATTTGATAAATAGCGTAGGTATTATTAGGTCATATGTACTTGATCGCATTTGGTGCGCGCCCAAAATATACTAAGAAAATGGTTAAATGCGGTTAAAGCAAGGTACAGATGTACTTATTTCTATTCATGTTAAAACGATAACCCTACTTATATAAAAAATGCGAAAGTGCGTGTGTATGTTTGTTTTTATTACGCTTTCACGACTTAACTACGCAACCGATTACAATGAAATATTGCACACACATTGTCAGGGGTATAGAAAAAGACATTGGTAGGTACGTTTCATCCTGGTTTAGGAAAAAATATAAATAAAAAATTATTAAATTGTTAATTTTGTATGGGAATTGCCACTTTGATGTCAAAGTAACAGGTGTCAAAATAACTGGTGACAAAATGACAGGTTTCAAAGTGATCGGTGTCAAAGTGACAGGTGTCAAAATGATAGATGTCAAAATAACGGGTGTTATAATGATAGGTTTCAAAGTGACAGCAAAGTGATAGGTTTCAACCCTAGGAATGGAGGATTTTTTAGAAATTTTATTCCTATTTAGATTTTACCGTGGCGATGCTTCGCATAAATACAAGAAGCTATTTACTTACGAAAATCAATGCACGAACGCTTTTTATTATGTACATGCTGAAATTATTATATTTAGTACTATTTAATTCAGATAATTACAACGATCTGTATTAAAATACTGAATTAATAAGAACAACTGTTTTTAAGATTATCATCCGAACACGTACCTACACTAACACTAGGGTATTAGAATGAAGCCTAGTGTCACAGAATAAATAATGCGTGACACAGCGTAAAACAGCGTGAGAAGTAAGCTTGCGCGCTATATAAGATATAGGAACCAGCCATAAAATATTACCAACCTAAATGTTAAAAATTCATAGATTTAAAAACGTTTAAGCCTAGCTAAGCATTTTTTGAAACACCTAACGTTTACTGAATTCCCCGTAACATCGCCACACAATATAAACAGTAACACCTACAACGACCATTCTGAAACTATTACTGGCAGACATAAAGTTTAAACGGTCGTTTCGTTATACATTAACGTGCCAAACATCTTTCGAAAATTGTTGAGCAACATCGAAATCGGACCTTCTAGTATCGATGTTGAAAACCGTGGACTGGGTTCCGAAACTTCGAGCGCGAATTTAATAACTATATTTTTTTATTCAATAACTCTAATATAAGTATTAATTGAGGAAATAAATCAGACATTTATCATTTTTTATAGACAGTCGCGATTTATTATAGGTTTGTAACTAATGTATGTGTTCTGTTATACTTAAATCTCTTGATTTCTACAGCAAATTCTTGAAATTGCGTGTAGTCAAATTGTCATACTCTTTTCCACAATTTGAAATAATATTTTAATATTCACCTTATTTGTGCTAAACAACCTGCCGTATAGCCTCAAAAACAAAAGGTTTCGTAAATCAATCGGCTCACCTTGATAATCCGTGTTTTGACAGCTGGTAGAGTCAACAAAGGGAACAACAGCACTTGTCTGCGATCATCGACAAATTCGACGATCGAGATCGAAACAATTCGGAACGTCACTAATCAACAAAGTCACACACACTGGTTCGGGTTCGGGGAACACTAGGACGTAAATCGATAATCGAAGTTCCGTAGAGAAACGATCGCCGCGTGCGTGCGCGCAGCTCACCGCGCGGTACACTGACTGCCGAGCCGACGGCCATTTTCTTACGTAGTGGGGGAAGAAACAGAAATCCTCCCACACTTTGGGCTGTAAATCCTAATAACTCAAGGACCACTAATCCAATTTAGATAAAACTACTACCAATTTGTAGATAATATACGTGGCTATATTTTGAGGTATAAATCATCTAGCTGTGATGAAAAAGAGCGGAGCTGTAGAAGTTTTAGTGTGGCCCGGTAGAGGAAACAAAAAGGTTAAGACTTGCGTAGGATTCGATTCGCGAAGGCGATCGGTGAAGGTTTCATTCATTGCTGGAGACGCAATATGTAGAGCAGCGCTAGTATTTACATACTTGATAGCTAAGGTTGAATGGCAAAGGTCGATCTTAGCGATAAGACCGGCCATTGTGAGTACCTAGATGTTTGTAGTTATAGTTTGGCACCTCAGATACAGGAACTCTCCTAGTCCGATGTTCAATATAAACAATGTTGTAAAAGTAGATTTATATATTAACAAAGACACAGATATAAGTTTCAATTCTAAACAGACAAAACAAATAAATTTGAAACTTTTAAATACGAGCGGTAGCTCTGGTTACCGTTACACTATACAAATAACCAGTTCTGCACGAGCGTTCCACGGTCCCATAACCCCCTCGAAACCTAATAGATCGAGATCCCCAGGGGAAGACGGAGTTACTTCGGAACTTTTGAAAGCGGCTGGAAGATCTGTATTTCGAACTCTGCTATGAACGATAGAGAACTCCAAAAGCGTAGAATTTCTGTTTTACACCTTTGGAGTTCTCTCATCGTAGTTTTGTTTTTCAAAAAGGAGATCAAACGCTCCTTTAAAACTACAAGCTCATCACTTCTGAGCCACGTCTGTAAGCTGTTTTAGAGGGTAGTCTCGAATCGTCCAGCGAGATGACTTGATGATTTCAGCCTCCAAAGCAGGCTGGGGGATATATACATTTTTAATTTGTGCTTGGGTTGTTGTATCTGAAGGGTTACGTAACTCAATCCAGTGGTTTGTCCCCGACTCCAGATGTTGAGCGTTAGCGGACTTCAGCGTGACATTCTTGTTCTTGACTGCCATATTGTGCTCCTTGGCACTTCTAAATGCGGCATGTAATTAACGGTTTAGTCTGGGCAATGTAAGAGTGCCACACCTGCGATCAAACCATAATGTTTAAATATAGTTTTATTAACGCAAGATACATGTCTATTTCTATGATCATTTTTTTCTAGTTTTAACAGTAACAATGAATACTAAAGTGATCCCTGTTAAAACTAGTGACTCTGTGAGCTGTACAACTCGCGCGTACAAACTTTTTTTGCAAACAATCTAGCGGTGCACAGTAGCACCATCTAGTTACCTTATTGTACAACTAACATTAATAACCAAAGTGCTCCATCAATCCCTACCTAGTAGGTAAAGGGCCGATTCCACTGGTAGAAACCTAGAGTAAGAAATTTACTGCATTTTGATGAGCTATTCTGCTCATCACGCCGAAGGTCCTCATCAGATCTTCACCAAATTTTTATGAGACTAATTTAAAGCGACTGTCTTTCAAATAGAAAAATACCATCCAAATCAGATTTAATATGGCGGATTTAATATAAATAACCCCCAAATCAAAAATACCGAAAACTAAATAATTCTAAATTTCGCTTAACCTGTACACCAAGTTTCGTCTAGATCTGTTCAGAAATGCGATCTGTAGAGGAGAACTGCCGGAAATCCGGACAGACATCCGGACATACGAAAGATTTTTTCCGAAGCTGAAACAGAGAAGCTTCGCTCGCGCTTCGCGCTTGCTTGGTCAAAACGCTAGATGCGTTTTTCGTATGTCCGGATGTCTGTCCGGATTTCCGGCAGTTCTCCTCTACAGGTCGCATTTCTGAACAGATTACGAGTATAAAGAAAGTCGTTTCTGGACCGCAACCCAGTTAGGCCAGTCTGGACATAGTAGTTGTGAACTGGGCTGAATGTATTGCCCAGTTCCCCACTGAGAAATAGTAATGTAGTGAACTCGACACAAGTTCGTTTTTAATTTCTTATATAAGTAAATAAAGAGAAAAATGCAGCAGGGGAGATTGCTGCAATTACAATGAGGCTCAACGCGAACGCTCGTGCAGAACTGCTTATTTGTATAGTGTAACGGTAACCAGAGCTACCGCTCGTATTTAAAAGTTTCAAATTTATTTGTTTTGTCTGTTTAGAATTAAAACTTATATCACACAGTACGGCATCCACACAGTACGGCAGGATATACAGAAGACTAAAGAGTATAACCAGCCCCTGTGTCTTGTTTTTGTGGACTATGAGAAAGCCTTTGACTGTGTCAAAACCTGGGCTGTTCTCGAATCCCTGCAGCGATGCCAAGTGGAGTGGCGATACATCGAGGTGATGAGGTGCTTGTATGATGCCGCGACTATATTCGTTCATGTCTAGAACTGGCAGACTAAACCTATCCTAACTAAGCAGAGGAGTGAGACAAGGGGATGTCAAATCCCCGAAACTGGTCATTAACGCCCTGGAAGCTATGTTTAAGACTCTGGACTGGAGAGAAGCGGGCATTAATATAAATGGCGAATACATCTCGCACCTCCGTTTTGGCGACGATATTGTCCTTGTGGCGGAGTCGCTGCAGGATCTTGAGCCAATGTTGATCAACCTAGGTCACGCCTCTAGTCGTATCGGTGTCAGGATGAACATGGATAAAACTAAGTTTATGTTTAACGGCCTCATTACCCCGCAACCGATCGTCGTTGACGGTGTCCCCCTTGAAGTTGTTCAGGAATATGTTTACCTCGGGCAGACTATGCAATTGGGTAGGAACAACATCGACAGGAAAGCCGATAGGAGGATTCGGTTGGGATAGGCAGCATTTGGTAAACTACGTCAGGTCTTCTCGTCGTCCATACCACAATGCCTAAAGACGAAAATCTTCAACGCATGCGTTCTACCAGTTATGACCTACGGACTGTGCTACGGAGCCGAAACGTGGACACTCACATTGAGGCTGGTCCACAAATTTAAAATCGCTTAGCAAGCTATGGAGAGAGCTATCCTCAGAGTTTCGCTAAAGGACAGAATCCGAAATGAGGAGATCCGCCGGAGAACAAAGCTTAAAGAATTAGCAAGCTGAAGTGGCAATGCGGCGGTCACATAGCTCGAAGAACCGACAACCGTTGGGGTAAACGAGTTCTAGAGTGGAGACCGCGTTTAGGCAAACGTAGTGTAGGGCGCCCGCTGGCCAGGTGTAGTGACTACTTGCGAAAGGCGGCTGGTAGCGACTGGATGAGGAGAGCCGAAGATTGGGCTCAGTAGCGTTCACAAGGAGAGGCCTACGTCCAGCAGTAGCCAAATACGGGCTGATGATGATGATGATGATGATGATGATGATGATGATGATAATGATAACCCCTGATACCCACCCCCCACCCCCCGTTATAGCTAAGAAGCATCTCGTTTACCTCAGCTTTAAAACATAAAAAACCAACGGCAACCAACAAAATAACGCTACAAAATAGGTCCATTCGTTTGGGTGCTACGTTGCCACAGCAAAACAAATAACACTGTAAGGTTCCAGTTCCTAGCCTAAGTAAAAATGCTATTGAATAATTCCTATTTTATTACGGAAGTAAAGTTCCGTGAAACGCTGCTATTAAAATTGCTAATTTAAAGAATAGATGTAAAGTTTTATGTGATCGTCTAGATTACTAATAGAATTGAAGTTTATTGAAATGTTATAATCATAATTGCTTATAGAAGTTTAATATTTAAATGATTTATATGATCGTCTAAGTTAAATGAACAGTTTGCTGAAAATTAACGTATTTGTTTAAAGGTGTTCTGTTATATTTTTGGTTGAGCTGTTTTAAAGGAGAAACATGTAAAATAAACATTTAGGGAAATATAGAAATTGTGTAAGAAAATGTAAAAGCGACTAACTTGGGTGTTGTCTTCACACGATGTTTGAGGATGCGTTGTAACTCTCTGTTCCAGGCTGAAGGATTAGACCTCCGACTTCTGTTGGAATATGAAAATTGCTAAGCGGTTTCTAAATAAATTCCCTATCCTAATAAAATAGATTGTTGTTTATAAAAGGTAATAATCTTGTATTTAGTTTCTTCAGATGGTTTAAGAAATATGAATATATGGTTTGTAGTATTTGAGTATAAAACATGTTTTCATAATATTTATTAGTGTTTATAATTCAATTCCTTGGTCAATGTTAATCTTTTGTAAATGAGTAACTTTATTTTATGTATTAAACATTCATATGAAAGACAAACTTGAAGGTTAAATAAAGCGTAATTTATGATTTGTTTTGGTGTAATGATATATCATGTCTGTTTCGGGAAATTCACAAGATTTTGTCGGTAATGTCTGTCTTGGAACTGTTTGTCCAGTTCCGGTTAGATTCATGAACCATTCTCAACCCAACAAGTAAGAACTAGACTTGATTCCAAACGGTGCAGCCACTTCACGGCTAAACTAGGCTACTTTAATATCCAGTAAACTGAATACTCGGTATCACTGTCTAGTCCAAAGCCTGCCGGCTGGACATACTTTTATGTAATTCCTCAGAGTGAAGTTAAGTCATTATTTATATTTATCGGGAGGCCAAGAGTAACAAAGGAAGATAATTTCTTCCTAGTTTAAACATTATTTATATTTACAAGGCTGCCAAGAGTCCATAAGGAAGATAATTTCTTTCTAACATAAATAAGAACCAAATCTTTCAGAATTCTCAAGCATTTTAAATGTTGCTTTAATGTAAATCCCACGTTGCGTGTTTTCCACGATAATATGTATATGATTTAATGCTTGCATGGGCTATTTAGTGTGTCTCAGGATGAAACAATCTCCCTTCTCTCAGCTATTTCATTAAATTATGCAATAATGACAAATTACCCTCATAGTAATTGATTATAAAATATTTGTATTTATACATCTTTGTACCAAAACAAAAGGGGTTATGCATTCGTAATGTCTCTCATGTGAACATAGTATTTCAATCAATTTATTTGTCATTAAAGGTAGGTATATAACCTTCTCTTTAATGTATCTGAACAAACAAAGACAAACAAAGTAATACTTTAACCTAATATAATATATATGTCATTGTCAGTAATCAGCAATACCCACTTTGTCAAATCATGTAATGTCATAGGGTTTTGTCAATTTATAATACATAAGAATTTCTCTGTATACTTTTGTATAATATAATATAATATGTGTCATCGTCCGTAAATTCGCAAATAGTCACTTCATATAAACTTGTAGTATTTAAGGTTTGGTCAATTTATAATACATAAGAATTTCTCTGTATTTCAGTGTATGTAAATAACTCGTCATTTACATTATAATAAGATCCACATCAATAAATAGATATAAACATCATCAACAATTTCCACTGCAAACTCTCTGTGTCCCCCTCTCAGTGTACGCGACTGTTATATTTCAATAATATATGAAATCAGTTCAGGTTATTCGTACTCTATAAAACATTTGGAATTCACTTGTTCAATAAATAGTCAACTCTACTTAGATCTGTTCTTCTTATAAATAAGCAACTTGTGGCTTATTTACTTAGATATTGTTACATAAAATCAGTTCATAAGTTTTAAGTTCTATTAGTATATAAGTAATGTTATGGTTTATATACTTAATAGCGATTGAAATTTAAATATGGTACGATGTTCAGATCCAACAGCAGTAAGGTTTATACTCTCAGTTAAATTAGTTCAGTTGAAAATTGTATAGAGTATAAAACAGTCATCGATTATAGACTTAGTTGTTATTGAATTTTAATTAGCGATTCATTTAAAATTATCATACACAAAGTAACATAGCCTTTAGCTTAGATACTTAGGTTAAATCAGTTAAGTTTAGAACTGTATATGCTGAGCATATAAATCGACTCAGTTGTTATTTATAATTTAAATAACATAAACTGTTTAGGAATCGCAACTCTGAATCTATCTTCTAGTTATCATTATATGTCGAGTTTACTCAGGAAATCACTAACATCAAGTTTTAAACATAGTAACGTAATTTAAAATATATGAGAGTTTATCTAGAAGAAAATCGATCAACACCAAGTTTTCTACTTAGTTATTTGATTTAAAATAAATGACAGTTTATTCAGTAAAGCAACCAGCACTAAGTAATACTTAGTTATGTATTCTAGAATATAAAAGTTTATCTAGAAAAACGACCAGCACTAAGTTTTCTATACTTAGCTTAATTTCTGCATGTAGGCACCAATAAACACTATACAGCACTCAAACACAGCACTAAATTCGCTTTACATATTGGACACGAAAAAAACTATACTTTAACACTTTATTTTAATAGTAAATAAACGCGAATTACTAATTATTTAAATCACTCGTATTTGTTGTGTTCTCTTTTTAATAAGGACACCACGTCGAGTCCGAACCTGTTCGTATAGTAGCCCCAAAATTTTCCAAAGTCCTTTTATATCGGCGTCTGCTCTGGGATACAGTGTCGCATTAAGGATTATTTTCAAGAAATAAATTTATATTTTAAATAGAGTTTACTATAACATGTATTGTTATTTTAATTTGGTTTTATAGGTACCTTGGCAGTTAATTAGTTTGATAATTTATTATAATACTATACAAAAGATAATTAGTCTATTATCTTCTCCACTCTAAGGTTTCCTGGTAGTAATTCTATCATTGGCGATAAGTCCGATGATGGTACTTTTGATTATATTATTTTAGAAAGTACATAACATATATATATATATATGTTATGTACTTTATACTATATATATATATACTACTATACTATATATATATATATACTACTATACTATACTATATATATATATATATATATATATATATATATATATATATATATGTCAATATTCTGAACAATATAATCATTCATTTAAGAGCAACCATTATGGATTATTTTATAATCAATAATTACTAATTATGTTTTAAAATATCTAATGTATTATTGGTTTTATGTTTCTTTTTACAAATAACATTCATTCGCTTTTTACTTTGCTCCCCCTAATGCGCTCCTGTCCCAAATCTGTCGTTACTTTCACACGGTATTGAAGATATGCAAAAACTCACTTAACTTTTGAATGGTTTCAAGTGTTTTTAAAACTATACTAAATCAGATATCATTTGAAGTACTGCCATTAAACTATTTATTTATTATCGTTTGAGTGTTTGTGTTTTTTTGTCCTGTTTGATAGCATTTTAAATTATGGTCTATGTTACATGTTTCTTTGACAGGTAATCAATTTGAATATTTATAGGTTCCCATTAGTTTTTGACTCTTTTTAACCTCTATTTTGTGTTTGTGTAAATATTTTAGCACGTCACATTATTTTCGTATTTATCGTTTTTAAGATTAGATTGCAATGTTTTGGTTCAACAAAAAAAATAGCTTTCGTTTCCTAGGGGCTCGCATTAGATCCCTTAAAACACCCCTCTCGTTGAAGTTCGGGGTTTAAAAACGCCTCCACTTACCAAGATTGGTTAGAGAAGAGAAGCGATTGAAATGACCAAGTTCAAAAATTTCAATCTTGAGGATGCGTTTAACTGTCGAGAGTCTGGAATCCAGTGGTACGTCTATGTGAAAACTGAACAAATATCGACCCTAACACGCGATACTACTGTTGTGTGTCGTGATCGTGTTATTGATGAAATTATGAACAACTAGCTGTGCCTCGCAGTTTCACCCGCGTGAGTGATGATGATGATGATGAAAAGTACCCTATGTGTTATTCCAGGGTATAAGCTATCTCCATTCCAAATTTCATCTAAATCCGTTCTGCCGTTTGAGAGTGAAGTAAAATGATGATGATGATGATGATGATGATGATGATGAAAAGTATCGTATGTGTTATTCCAGGGTATAAGCTATCTCCATTCCAAATTTTATCAAGATCGGTTCAGCCATTTGAGCGTAAAAGAGTAACACACACACACACACACACACACACACACACACACACACACACACACACAAACAGATACACACAAATACGTATACAAATTTTCGCCTCTAAATATTAGTGCGATGAATCATGTAACTAAAACAACAGTGCGTTACATGATTGATTGTAACACACCCTCAAACTCACACACGTACACACACACACACACACACACACACACACACACACACACACACACACACGAACACTTACAAACTTTCGTGTTTACAATATTAGTGTGATGGCACTAGTGTAGCGCGTAATAAACGAGTGAGAAAGAGGGTAGAGCATTTTGTCCGCTCGTAAAAAACTTCTAAAAATTACTATAAAATAAACCGAACTACATTCTGTCTAATCTTCGGAATGTAGTTGGATGATGAACTATAGCGATTCCATAGATCTTTAGCGAGCACAGGTTTTTCCCAGTAGCGTAGCGCGTACAAAAGAGGACAAGAAAAAAGATCCCCCGACACAGAATAAATAATAGTACTTCGTCTACAAATTATTTTTACAAGTGAACTTTTGACTGTTGATTCAAAATATCATTTTTCAGACTATAATAAAAAGCACCTTTGAAAGTACTGAAACCGTTTTGTTTGACCGTTTTGAAAGTACTGATCTAGCGATCGTTATTTAGCAGCATAGCATTTCATCTGAAAACTGTCGGACGTGGTAAAATAAGTGGCCCAAATGTATTTTTTTTAGACCAGCTCCTTGCTAATCAGATAACATTTACAGACTCGTATTTCATACTATACTCGTTTCGGTATAAGTATCTTTATTTAAATTATAGGCCGTCATGCACATCATGGGTGTATTCCGATTCACGATAATATCGCTGTGAGCGATCACAGTGCTAATTTACGTTCCGATTCAGATATCGCGCTCACGGCAGTTGAGTGCTGCAGTTGATTCGGAACGCTCGTGAGCGTGATTACAAGAACACAACAACATAACCTCTAAATTACTCGTGGGCAAAGTAGTCTGTCTAAAAATTGGTCAATTGTCTGTAGTAATATTTGAAAAAAACTGTACTGTACCTGTAAACTGTACGAAAATCACACACAACTGGATTTAAACAACAGTTTTCTTTGTAAACAACTGTCAGTCTGTCACTTTGACAGTAGCGCTCACGGTGATATCGGTTTGGGGCATGGTCGGTGTAATCGCAAAATGGCGGATGTAATGACGTAATCCGTGACGTCGCAAGGGATATCGTTGTTGCGCTCACGATGACTCGGTACGCGTTTTAGCGTGATAATACCGATGTTATCGATATTTGCGCGTCTCGGAATGCAC
This sequence comes from Alsophila aescularia, assembly GCA_946251855.1. Taxonomy (NCBI): domain Eukaryota; kingdom Metazoa; phylum Arthropoda; class Insecta; order Lepidoptera; family Geometridae; genus Alsophila; species Alsophila aescularia. The sequence continues at coordinate 56,506,928 of OX276374.1, read as the reverse complement.
ATGGGGTCACTTCTCTTTTTGGAGAAATTATATTAAATAACTAGCATAAAAGATAAAAAACACGCCTGCCCTGCCTAACAATATTGTAAGCTAATAAATTATATATTGCTCATCAAGGTCATCAATTTAATACGCATATTGTTTTTTTTTACTGGAACGGATTTGGTGTTAACATCAATGGCGAATACATCACTCACCTTCGATTTGCTGATGATATAGTCATCATGGCTGAAACCCTGGAAGACCTAAGCACAATGCTCAGTGACCTCAATATTGTTTCCCAACAGGTGGGTCTTAAAATGAACATGGGCAAGACGAACATCATGTCAAATGCCCATGTCGTACCCATGCCGGTTTATGTTGGGAACGATATTATCGAAGCTGTTGATCACTATGTCTATTTGGGTCAGGCGATCCAACTGGGTAGATCCAACTTCGACAAAGAGGTCAACCGACGAATCTAACTCGGATGGGCAGCGTTCCGGAAATTACGCCATATCTTCTCGTCGCAGATACCGCAGAGCCTCAAGACGAAAGTTTTTATTCAGTGCGTGTTGCCAGTGATGACATACGGCACTGAGACGTGGTCGCTAACTATTGGTCTCATACAAAAGCTCAGAGTTGCGCAGCGTGCAATGGAGAGAGCTATGCTCGGTGTTTCACTACGTGATAGAATCAGAAATGAGTAAAACCCGTAGAAGAACGAAGGTTACCGACATAGCTCTCAGAGTTTGCAAGTTGAAGTGGCAATGGGCAGGCCATATAGTTCGCAGAACCGATAACCGCTGGGGAATAAAGGTTCTCGAATGGCGACCACGAACAAGCAAGCGAAGTGTGGGGAGACCCCCCACACGATGGACCGACGACATTGTAGCCATCGCAGGAAGCCGGTGGATGGAGGTGGCACAGGATCGCTCGTCATGGCGCTCTTTGGGGGAGGCCTATGTTCAGCAGTGGACTTCTAAAGGCCGACATGATGATGATGTTTGTTTTTTTTCTCATTTGTATTTAGAGCCACAATGAAGAAAAATTAAATTTTTCATAAAAAAAAAACTTTTGTTACTCGTTGTATATAAGGATTTTAATGATATATGTCAGGCATATAAAAGTTATGGTGGAAATAAGAAACTCACACACATGCATACACACAAACATAAGCACATGAATCCTAAAAATATAGCATAATTGCATAAGTGGTTCCAAACCAACGTTATTGTACTAAATGCAGATAAGAGTTTAATAATTAATTATAAAACAAGCAAAAATGAAATACATATATAACCCCCGACATATAGCTAAGAAGCATCTAGATCACATCAGTTTTCAAACAGAAAAAAACGCATCAAAATCGGTCCATTCGTTTGGAAGCTACACACACACATACACACACACACACACACACACACACACATACACACACACACACACACACACACACACACACACACAACTTCTTTAATATCTACAATTCTACTTTAAAAGTACTTTCGAAAAAAGAACAGACATACATAAAATACTAGAAACTAGATTAAAAGCTAAAAAAAACACATGAAAAAAGAACTTATGCCAATTAATTATATACTTACTGTCGGAATTTGCTTATCAAGGCCTTCAATTTTATACCCATATTATAAAATTCGGACATACATATTTATTTTTCGCATTTTAAAATGGAGCCATACTGCAGCAATATCGTTCTTTAAAAAAAAAACACCATTGTTGCTCGGGGATGTAAGAATTATAACGATAACCGCCCGCTCCGCACCAATGACTTTTCTAAGTTACGTGCGGTTTTCCATCGCTCCGTGCTTCGGAGGGCACGTTAAGCTGTCGGTCCCGGCTGTTATTGATTAATAGCAGTCGTTAAGCCATGTCAGAGGCCTTCGAGTGGCTTACAAACTCTGACATCAGAGGCCAGCACTACCTCATACGACAAACAAACAAACCTAAACTGGAAATTAAAAGCAAATTCAAAGCCTTTTTGAAGTACATCCATTTTACAAAATTAGCGAATACATGACGAAATGCTGGAATGCACAGATGTTTAATTCTTAATATTTCCATTCTTTATAAACTAAGATTATCTTATTAATATAAAAATTATAAATAGTTATAGTAAATTAGTTAATTTATATTAAGTTACTAGCTTTCCCGCCCGCGACTTCGTACGCGCAGACTACTGTTTATCGCGATAAATCAAAAGTAGGTGTAGCACCAATGCTCTTGATGTTTTCTGACAGACTTGTTATTTCGTTTCCATGGCAACCATAGATCATTCTGTGATGGCAACCGTTCCTTACAATGAGTAATCAACATTTTCCAGTTTTTCATTTATCTAATTTCCGGGATGAAAAGTATCCTATGTGTTACTCCAGAGTATAAGCGATCTCCATTCTAAATTTCATCAAAATCCGTCCAGCCGTTATCGCGTGAAAGCTCCCCAAACAAACAAAAAAACAGACGACGTTTCACTTTTATATATTGGTATGGATGATGTAATTCATTGTATAATTTTCATGTAATAAATAAATTTCTTATTTATTTACGTATTGTAATGACATGCTAATGTAACGTTCCTTGTTATAATGTGATGAATATCTGAAAATTACACTCCTTTTTTTGTGCAGACGAGTAAAATAAATAGGATTTTCCCAATCTATCTACTTCTTAGAACTGCATGACCATGTAGGAAGCGTAAAACCCCTCTTTATTGCACACTTTGAGCGTCAATGTCGTGAGTCGTGCATTATGCAGGGCGGCAAATTTGTCTAGATTTTGCGGATCTACATCACCGATCAACCTCCTTCGTGTATATTCTACTCCAACCACGCGACATAGGCGAAATCGTGGCAACCCTGCCAGAAGCCATAAATAAAAGTTGCAGTTGATGTTGGATCCCGCGGGATTACGGGATCCCAGTTGGCTGGACTGCAATCCCTGCACATGTCTGAAAACAGAATTTTGGTAATCCCGGCAGCCATACAAAAGGTTTAAAAAAACAACCGGGTTGGTATAGTCCGGTTCCAACACAAACACAGGTGCCTGGGGAAGTACCACACCATTGTCAGTTACTTAACAGCCAAGCAGTAGCGTGTAATCATTTCTGTGTTTCGGTTTGAAGGGCAATGTTTCCAGCGAAATTACTGGGCAGCGCAGTGCAGTGACGCGCAAGATTTTGCAACCAATGTTCTGGGTGGCACTGCAACTGTTATGAGCAGGCGTGAATTTTACCATCAGGCGAGCGACCTGCTCGAATCGTCACTTAACGGTATGCTTAACTTAAATTAGACGGCTGGTTGGTCTAGTGGCTAAGTAACCTTAAGAACGAAATCAAACGGTCGCGGGTTCGAATCCTGCAAGGTGCAATCATTTGTGTGATGAGTTCAGATCTGAACCAACATGCAAAAAATCATCTCCGTAGGATAAGAGGAAGTGGTTCTAATTCAACTTGCAAGATTTGACCTAAACACATACATACGAGTACATAAAAACATTGTAAGTTAAATAAAAGTTTTTAAAACGTACGGTTCTTAATACAGTTGGTTAAATTCGTTGTCATTTTTGAAAATGCGCTCAGGCCAAATGCTTCGCGTAAAAGGTACGAAAACAAACATTTCCATAATAAAAAATACGTTTTCAATATCACACGTAGGTATATAAGTAATAAATTCTGTTTCTGATGTGGGTCTCTGCTACTTTTCTGACCGTGACTGCCCAGCAAGTCGGGTTCAGAAACATCGAATCTAAAGATCTTATACGATTTTGGCCGTACAATGATGACACACGGTTTTGATCTTGCCATGGGCTACTATCACTATTATGTATTCTGTGCTATTATTGTTTATCTAGATGCCCGTAACCTAACAGACGGAAGGACGGACGGACAGCGCAGCGTTGCCACATCAATAATTAAGATTCAGTTGAGACCTTTGAAAAGGAACCATAATGATAATTAGAAATTTAAAATGATCTTATTTGAAAGATATAAAAGGAAAAATTACAATGTTTTAAAAATAGCAATGATATCTGCGGTAATTGTTTTTGTTTGTTAATTTGAACCATGTTAACTGTCGCACTCATAATCGACAATCAACGATAATCGAGCATTGAATTGCTAGTTTAGTAAGGACTTTGTCCAGTTTGATGGTTTATGAATAGTTGTAAGAATAAAACTGAGTTTTTAATAGAGCCATCTAGTGAGTTTTGCGGGAAACCTATATTATCGTCGAACAAGCCGAGCAACGGTGATTGAAGGATTTTAGGAAAGAACTGAGACAACTTGATTTGCCTAAAGTTCTGATGATTTTACTTAGATGGCAGCAGGAAAATGAAAAATAAAAACAACTATCTGCACAGAACCACAGAATAAATAATAGTACATAGAACTGTGACAGAACACATTACAATACTACGCAGATGTGTGTTTCTATAGTGTTGTTACTATCGTTTGTTCTGTGGTAGAATGAGCGGGGCGCCATAATCGAAAACGTTGAGTTTATCTAGTGACTTTTATGGATTTTATACAGATAAAGATGCTTGTCACTGCCACTCTTTAAAGACTTAAAGATTTTTTTGATATAAAATTTTAATGTTCATAGATTTTACATTATGTCGGTGAAAGTGTTAAGTTTGTATCTTTTGTGTTGTAAGTAAAGTAACGGTATTTTTTTTATATTTTGCGTCAGATATATTGTATTAAAGTAGCTAAAATAATTTAGAGTATATATGTAGCATGTAGGTATTAATTTAAAAATGATTATAATTATTGTACGTCCATTCCGGATAAAACTGTTGCGACTCATATTTTATCATAAGACCTCTATACTTATTGTACACAGTTTATACAATAAAATTTTATTCTATTCTATAAAAAAAAATGCAATACCTATTGTACGAGTATGTACATTGTAATACATCATTCAATAAACTCGTGAACTTTCATAGGAATAGAAGAGACAGTAGAGTGACGTTTAACGGTATGTGTTGTTGTGTGTGTTCGTGTTTAGGGTTCCTTTCGTCCGAATGAACAAAAAGGAACCCTTATAGGATCACTCGTATGTCTCTAGTGGACCAATTAAGCTGAACACATAGGAATTTCTGGGACCCAAACACGGACGTGTAACGTAAATAAATGAATTTTAGACCATTCCCCCTCTAAAAAGCTTATTTTATTCACTGAAAACAGCAAATAATAAGCACTTTTAATCATTATTTTGGTGTTTGAATTTAGTACTCACCAATATATTCGACCTCCATCTCAATGCTATACAACCTCTTTGCGCAAAGAATACTCGACATACGAACTCCTTGTGAAAATAACTCCTCGAGATTTGATTGGTCGACATTTTCGACAAGGAGTTTAGCATTAGAATAAAAACTGTTTTGTGTTCTCGCTGTCATTGGCGCCATGAATCGCTATTTTAAATAGGTTAGACGTAGTGATTATATTCTCTTTGAAATAAGTAGGTACCTGTAATTTATACGAACACGAAGTTTAGTCACAGAACACCTATTATTACTGTTTAGTGTTTCTAAATCGATTGAAAATGCATTCAAGTGATGAAGAAAATATGTCGACACCTGATTTTATGAAAGAGAGGGCGAAAACTTGCTACCCAAAAAATCACGGCACAATCAAAGCCTACGATGAGTTTTGCAAATGGAAAAATGAAAATCAAGCTTCAGGCACATTTTCAGTGTCTGTTTTCCTAACTTCTTTTAATGAACTGTCGAAGAAAAAGAAGTCATCGACATTATGGAGTAAGTATTCTATGCTACGGTGTACTACTGGTAAACAAGGCATAACATTGACATAAAAACATTACTCGAAGATGCAAGCCTACCATAAAAGGGTATCAGAAAGCTACAAACCGAAAAAACCCTGGCTTTTACCGCTCAAAATGTTGAACGCTTTTTGAATGAAGCGCCAGACTCGTAATTTCTGGCAGTTAAAGTAAGAAATCTTCAACAAATGTTACTCAATACAAGTAGTTTATAAGTATTTAATTGTAAACCTATCAACATCAATTTTGTAACAGATTTTCTATTTTTATTTACAGGTTGCGTTGATTCTGGGCATTAGTGGAGCCTGTCGTTCAAATGAGCTTGTTTATCTGACAGTGGATGATGTGCAAACGATCTCTGACACCGCTTTACTGCACTGCGATTACGTAATGTTGATCATGACGGTTTCAAGCCGTAAAATTCAATAATGCTTTGCGATAGAGTCGATTTTGCTATGAAAAAAGTGACAATTTGATTGCAGCCAAGTTCTGTAATTGGGCCACTGGTTACTTTAACGGAGATGGAAACTAAAATCGACCAAACCTTCGTAATCCGAATGGATTACATGAAAATCGTAGAAAAGTATCGAAGTTTTCGTCCTCCGAATGCAAACCACAATAGATTCTTTTTGCTTTATTCTAAAAATAAATGTACAAAAAACCCGATTGGAATAAAGAAAATTGGGTCCATGCAAAAAAAAAACATTATTTTTGGAGCTACCAAATCCCGAGATGAATCGAATGATGAGAATGTCCTGTATACGGACATTCTTTCGGAAGGACCTTTGCAACGTTATTAACGAACACTGGTGCAGATATGACGGTATTAAAGCGACATGCTTAGAGCTACTACAGAGGCTGGAGGTTATATCGAAGATTCTATCGAAAATAAATCGAAACGCAGCCTTCAGATAGCAAGCAGCATAAACCTGAAGAAACCTGAAGACCCATAGACTCCACGCCCTTCAACAGCCAAAGATTCCCCAGTGTTTCATCCAGCAAATAATTATCGCTTCACAAGTTGGCCATCTTAATAATAATAATAATAACAAAATTACGATTAATTTCACCCAAAATCGGAGTCAGTTTTAAGTTAATTTACCGCCAAATTAATTTACCGGTAGGTAATCTTATGTAACTGAATCATGGTACAAATAAGTAGTATATACACTGACGGACACAAACTGTATCAAAGTTCAGGATTACTTTCGAATGAATATTTTTAATAAGTAAAAGCAAACATTTTAGATATACATTAATGAAAAAGTGAAGGCGATTAAACACAAAAAAACGGAACTGCAGCAAAACAAATGATTTTAGCCGGGTAAATTTACGCGTGTTTTCAGATTTGTGTGTTATTATCATCGACCCTATTAATAGGATCAATGGTTATTAGGGTAAAGTTTTAAATTGATTGTTATTGGGGTTTTTTCATTTGCTAATTGATGTTACCAATAGAATTGTTAGGTAGTCTTTTTAACTCAAAAAGAGTTTCGGTACTAGGGCTTGAATATCGGTCAATTTTTCAATTCCGGTATTGGGTTTCGATATTAAGCAATTCAGTTCTTTAAAAATATTGCGGTATACAAAATGCATAGTATTTATTGGTTATTTGATACTTTCAAAATGTAGGGCTAGTATTTTAAGTAGCAAAAAAATAGAACCCTTGGAAAAGGTATTCAGATTCAAAACTTTATGCATAAAGAATTAAGAAGAAAAAAATAAAGCCAATGAAATAGCTAACCTACTCAGAACTTTAATTATAATAAGTAATTAAGAACTTAATCTATGATCTAGGACTTTTGTTTAAATTTCTAGAAAGTCAGAGCATTCAAGCTGTCGTCATTTAGAAAAATTCTTACATGATTGAAAATGTAAGAAGCTTATGAAAAAGCGCGATCCGCTTCGACACTAGTGTGTAGTATTGTTTATAAATATTGGAAGTGTTTGGTAAGATATTGTTCTCTATCGCCGCCGTTTTCGAAAACTGGCATTTTCACTTTTATAAAACTTTCCAACTCAAACTTTCTCAACTGTTCGCTTTTCTCTTACTTTCCGTTATTAGTTTCGTTTAGATTAGGTTTCACACTTATTTTTTTGGGTTTCGCCATTCGCGTTTCCTTCATTAGCATCACGATTTTCCTCTACCGGGCTTAGTGAATATTTCAAACTTCTAGTGATTTTTATAACTTCCGCTAATATTTCCCCGCTTGTCAGTTTTAAAAATATCTCACGGTCAAACTTGTGTTCGTGATAATCTTCTGGGTCGTAAAAAAACGGGGTTGGTCGAGACAGGTTCTTACAAAAGGAGACGTGGTACCTTCAGAACTCGAGTAACCACCAGTAGTCATGACCGATTTATTGTGTCAACTTCCTTGCAAATCGTTTCCTCATATCAGTTAACATCAAAACAGAGCTGAATGAAGTGCGTGGAGTAAACGTCAGTGCACGAATAATAAGAAGGGGGCTAACGGATATCACCTTTTTAGACCAGAAAATGGTCCAAAGTTGTCTGCAGCTCACAGAGAAGCTCGTGCGCGTGAACACCTAAATTGGTCTGAAGAGCAATGGGCCTTCGTATTATTCACCGATGAGTGTAGGACATGTTTATATGGTGCAGAAGAGTCTATCTTCGACGTGGAGAGAGATATGCTCAAAGTTGCATTGGGGAGCATGTTCCTTTTGGAGGCGGTTCGTGTATGATCTGGGGTGGCATATCCAATGATGTTATATAAACTGAAAATCTCATTGGGCATATCGATGAACGGGTGAACGGAACTTGTGTTCATTGACATGGTTCGTCAAAACGGTAACAGAGTAGAGAACGTTTGAATACGGCAACAATAAATGTGGCTGGCTTAGTCTCGCGAAAGTGCGTATTCATTAAATAAAAATGCCATCCTGTGTTATCCGACGCTGTGGAAATTACACAAGCAAGACTTCGAAAAGCCGATAGATCACTTACCATTCGTCAGTTTACTTATTTAAGTTATTTTTGCCATAACTAAAATATTTAACCTCTGACTGAACCAAAAAGCATAGAGTGAGATATGAAATATCCCAGTCAACAGGTGCGACAGAGAGCGACATGTATCTTCCGTCATAGAACAAAAAAGTAATGTACCACAGAAGTTTTAATTTCACGACAATACCTAACGCTCGTGCTAATTAGTGAAAAATTTACTAGATATTACATTGATTTATGTCCACATATTATATAAGCTAAAAGGTTCTGCGAGAGATGTGACCAGCCCTACACATAAAACCAATCAATAAACATGAAAGTACAACTAATAATAGGCATTTTTTTAAATGTCTGTTTTGTGAACATTATTCAATCATATACTTCATTACTGTCTTATGAAATTAGTAGTAGGCATTTTTACAAATGAATTTCTGTAACATATAGAATCATATTCTATAAAATACGATTATTACATCGCAACGAAGCAGTGGATCGTATATCTATCTCGCTTTCACTCACGCTAGAGGTCTTGCTTTCTCGTTTACACAACGTAGTCTTATTTTATTATGTGCAACTAGGTACGTTCTATTATAAACGTTGATATGTGTGGGTAAGCTTGGACAACATTGAATTCGCGTTAGTTCTGATATGTGTGGGTAAGCTCGGACAACATTGAATTTAGTTCTGACATAACGCATTTTTAATTAAATCATCGTTGGCGGAGTTCCGCCAACAATCAAAAATCGAATCGGTTTCGATGAGATTAGAGCAATGAGATTTTACCAATAGAGACGTCATACCTATTATAAAACACTAAAAACGCGGCGAAATTGTACTATAGCTACTTACGTAGAACTTAAGCAACTATATTTGCATCACTGAAGAGGTTAAAAGATCACAGAGATATACAGAACCGCGTCATCAGAAAGAGATAAACATATGTTCTCAGTTACAGTGAGTTGCACTGAGCGGCCGATTGCCAATCACTGCCGATGACGGCCTGTGAAGTCACCTGCGTCACTGCGTAGGCTAGTAGCTAGAGTAAACTGGGACAAAATGGATAGAAGGGTTTATTCAAGCCGAAAATAAAATTAATTTCATGAAAAACAAATACTTTCATAATAATAGTTCTATATATCCCGGAGACATCCGTATTTTCGCCGGACACTTGAGATACGCGCGTATTTTTTTTTGTGTATTGCTTATAGTATAAATTACATAATGTTATATATTATGTCATTTTATAGCTAAAACAATAATTAACATTGAAAAAAATGCTATTAAACTATCAAAAATATACTCATGTTAACATTTTCCCGCCAAAAGAGACAAAAGGCACTTTGAAGCACTTTGTGACAATCGTCACTCGTGGGACACTGAAAACAAAATTATTTTAATATCTTCCTTACAGTATTATTAGACGTAATATCACAAAATATAAGCTATAAATCACTAAAAACAACACAAATAAAAAATCATAATCACTCACTAAGCGGTCGATGATAACACTAGGACAACATGAACTCACAAAAAAAAATACGATTAGGACCGAACCACTTTATTATCCAATAAAATTTCTCGTTTCAAGCTGTTTTAAAATGTATGTAACAAAAATACAATACCATATTCTAATTCAATACAAATAGGGTTGCAACTCCGCTAGACTCCCCAACTGAAGATCGTCAGCCGTGGCCTTTACGGTTCGGAGCGCAGACTTACGATCGTCAGCCGTTGGTAAGCTCCCAACATCCCCTAGCATTATACGAACTAACAACGCTGCGTTCTCTCTGTCGGTCTTACATGTAACCAGCTACTTGTCTCGTTCGTGTAAGTGGCGAAGCGGCAGAATCGCAACAGTTGATTCAGGGTAAAATGAAATTTATTATTTCCCATTTTCAAAACCGTAAACAGTACTTAAAAATGAAAAGGCACATTCTTCCTGCCTTTCGCAGTCATCCCAGTGTATGTAATGCGTTTTCCTAAACACACAAGACGGCATTATTGATTAATTTTTCATGTTTCGGAAGTCGCGTGTATTTACGTGTTGCGTCATTGCCACTCTGTTTGGGACTAAGTCGACACAAGCTAATTAGCTTGTGTTAGCTTCGCCACGCAGAGCGGAGTACAACGTATCTACCTCAGTTTATATATAATATCATTGGATTAGAGTCAGTAAGGGGAACGTGGAGGTAACACAGGTTATTAAGAGAAAAACAAGTATGTTTAAACTTTTTTTAATTGTGCATACCAACTTTTCAATTAAATGAATTTTTGTTCCACCTATAGTTTAATAAAAAAAATGAATGGTCGTTTCCAGTAAACAAACTTAAACTTAAGGATATGATACTACGCTGTTTCAAAGATCGAACCAATCTAAAGTTATCAATTTAAATTTGTATGAAAAGTTTGCATACTTGGTTAAAATATTTACTTCAAAGTCGTCTTGTACTTTGATGCAGTTTATGTGTCCGTCAGGGTAGTTCATGAAATTTAATTTTATAATATTATGAAGATAAAATACATCAAAACTTGAACTTCAATTATCTCGAAACAGTGTATCTGTTTCACAGTTTCGATAGAAATAGTCTCAACTCGACAGTGTCCATTAGCAAAAGTTCAGAGTCCATGTTCGTGCGAAGGTCTATAGTTTGGGAAGTTTCGGTGTCCATAATTTGCGTGCCGGGTCATCGGGTGTTGAAGAGTTCTCGGAGTCCATATTTAAGCAATAAAAAAAACAGAAATAGTCGCACGAAATAGTGTCCTGTATTAAAAAAGAATACTGTGTGAATAGTAGACACAGACACAGACTTCTAATATACAGTAGCCACAATGCACAGACTTCTAATATACAGTAGCCACAATGCCGTAAACAAAGCTAATGAAAAAAAACTACGAAAGATGATATTGAGTAGACAGCAAATTACTTAGCTCTGATCTATGATGGAGACCAATAGAACACTTAATGCCACTGATCTGTAAATAAGTACATACTCGCGTCTACGGTAATTAAGCATTTGTCTATGATTCAGCCAGTACTAAAAATTATTGATCTATCTATCTATTGATGAATTCTTTGAACCAAATAATCAGTTCTAAAAAATTCACTAAAAAACCGCTGAATCAATGTTAGTGAAATTTAATTTTCAAATAAAACCTTAATGATCCGTTTTATTTCAAAATTAAATTTCACTAACATTAATTCAGCGGTTTTTTAAATTTGGTTTTTCAAAATAGGAACATCCATCTCTGAAGTCGATTTTTAATCGTGCAGGCCGCATAAGCATCGCCGCTGGAAACATGTTCTTTTTTATACAATTTTATATCTGTGGACCTCCAGCTCTCAAGGTCATAGTAATTAATTCGAAGACACGAAAGGTTAAAAAAAAAAAAAAAAAAAATTACAGTATAAAAAAGATTACAAAAATACATTTGATCAATAGACTCCCCACTAGGATTCCCTGTCTCGGGGGTCTATTTCTCTTACAAAAGTTCCAAGAATAAAATAAAAATAATCTTAATTAATTGAAGTAGTTAGTTTTTTAGTTTAATTTTAATTTATTTAATTATATTTGTGTGCGTGTGTGAGTGTGCGTGTATATATTTATTATGTATTTGAGGGTGCATGTTGTGTGTATGTTGTGTGAGATTGAGGGTGAGAAAAAGCTCACAATGTTTGATTTATGTAGACCTTTATATAAAACAGATGAGAAGTTGCTCTGTCTCCCTATAATTTTCATTTTGTTTTAGAATTTAAATTGCCAGTGAATATTGTAATTTTTACCCGACTACAGCGAAGCAAGGGAAGGGTAATGAGTTTGCAGTTACCTCCCTGTGCTAAACCGGGCCCTCATCCTCTATTATTACCTCTTTAATTGCTTACGATTAGAATGTTTTGAGTACTGTTCTAGAAAGCCTTTGAAATTAGCAATAATGATAAATGAAAATAATATCATATAAATATTTGTTTTATTAACTACAGATGTTTGATTCGATACAAGCCTTGAAAAACTTTGTTATTTTTGGAAATAAATGACTTTAAAATCGGTCTATTCCGGTCTGATCCACTAAAGAGATCCAGTGGTGGATCAGTTTCATACATCATTTATGTTTTTTTTATATCTTTGGTTTCGCTTTATTATTTCATTTATGAAATAAGTAAAAAAACATATATGAATAATAATTCTAATATCAGCAAATAAATTAACGGGAACTCGCCGAGCGCACGAGTTCCCGCGCGTTAAAACTTATGTGAATAGCTTATTGAATAAATTACATAATGTTTTATACCATTTTATAGATAAACAATAAAAATCATTAAAAAAAAACAATCAAAAACATACGCACGAAAACATTTTCTTTGACTGACCTCTACAGCGTCACCGGACGGTGGGGCGGGCGCAAAAGTGCTCCACCGCAATGCGTAACGCAGAAGGCGCACGCCAAGTTAAGTTTTGGCCTCTTGCTCAAGGGCACCCAGGAGGTACGAACCTCGGCTTGGACAGTTGCCTTTGATTACGGGGAGTATCGAACTAAACCCTCCAAAATCAGCTCCGCTGGCCCGTTTTATTTCAACTAATATTTGTTTCCCCAAAACACTATTGTGCTGTCATAAAAACTATTATTAATTGTTCCTTACAGTATTTTTAGACGTAATAACACAAAATACAAGCTTCAAAATCAAAAACACTAAAAACATCACAAAAACAACACAAAATATATCTACGCGGTCGATAAACCCGAAGTGAATTCCTGGCTACGCCTTGGATGTACCACCATAGCGTCGCCTCTATTGGTACCGATTTCGATAAGCGAGGTATCAATCGATTCGTCTTCATTTATATGGTCTTCCTGTATATGCATTGCATGCAGACAAAGGCTATTTTACCCGACTACGGCGAAGCAAAGGAAGAGTTATGTGCTCAAACTAAAAACCTGGTCTGAATTTGTCAAGCGAGGTATCAATCGATTCGTCTTCATTTATATGGTCTTCATGTATAGGCATAGGCATATGCATATACATAGGCTATTTTACCCGACTACGGTGAAGCAAAGGAAGAGTTATGTGTTCAAACTAAAAACCTGGTCTAAATTTGTCAAGCGAGGTATCAATCGATACGCCTTCATCGCAATAATGTCATAAGGTATTTCTAAAACCCGACCGTAATCGGGTTTTAGTTTTTGAGCTTGAATCTTGTTTGTTGTATGAATTTCAACTTTAAAAGTATTTACAAGTGACACCATAAGAAAGAAAAAATAAAATAATATACAATAGTAAAATAAAGATTAGATGTAGATTCAGGCTTAACATCAACAGCAGTATTAATAGAATTGGCCTCCCCAATTAACATGTGTTAAAACCATCTATTTAACTTGCAATGTATGTATGTTTATTTAGGTCAAATCTTGCAGCTTTTCCGTCCGATGACAATGTATTTTTATGGTAAGCATTACCTGAATCGACATCCAGGTCTAGCTGCAGATAAAGAAACTCTTCAACCGTCAACAGCACAGATACGAAATTTTGTGTACCTACGCATTCTATTATGATAGCCAGTTTTAAGTTTTACCATGACATGGTTCTACTTATATAATAAGTTAATTAGAAAACATTTAAAAAGCTTTTATGTAGTAGCCATGTCATAGTGAAACTGAGAATGGGCTATCACAATTAAATGCGTATAAAACATTTATTGTCTGTGCTGCTAACCGTTGAGGAGTTCCCTACTTATGACCCAACCCTGAGTGCAGCAACCATGTCACGGTAACATAATAAAACGCCTACACAAAATTTCGTGTCTGTGCTGTTGAACGTTGAAGAGTTAATCCTGAGCTAATCCTAAATGTCAATTCAGATCATGCTTAGGTACCATAAAAAAGCATTATTATCGGAACTGAACCAACGCAAAAATTCAACTCAGTAGGATAAGAGGAAATAGTTCTAATTCAGCTTGCACGATTTGACCAAAACAAATTAACATACATACATACAAACATTGCTAGTTAAATAAAAGCTTATTAAAAAAAATGCCAAACTGTTAATCAGACTAATGACAGATAGACGAAGTAGGTAACTAACAAAGGCGACTTAGATAACTTGGTAATAACCCCTATATTCACGAACCCCTATGTAATTAATTATCTACAAAGTGATACAACACATGGAATAAACACCATGAAAATAAACAAACTATAAAGACAAATTATCTAAATTTAGTATGTTTTTTTTTATTCCGTAGTCCGGTTGACCGTACAACCACAGTACATATATAGAAAGATTATGTATGTACTGTGGTACAACTGAACCGTACTACGGGCAAAGAGTGAACAATTTAATGAAATTTGGTTCAGTAGTTTGTTTTGGTACTTAATCATAATACAATGCAATACAAATACTAATTACTGCACACCAAAAATTAAACAGCCAAGGAAATAAATTATGAATGAGTGAATACAATTGAATTGAGTTCATTTAATTTGAACCTATTTTTTTGAGAACCCAGT
The DNA here is from genome assembly GCA_946251855.1 of Alsophila aescularia. Taxonomy (NCBI): domain Eukaryota; kingdom Metazoa; phylum Arthropoda; class Insecta; order Lepidoptera; family Geometridae; genus Alsophila; species Alsophila aescularia. The sequence continues at coordinate 56,491,679 of OX276374.1, read as the reverse complement.
TTATCTTTATACTAAAAGTTGAATAATTAAACTCGTTATTTAGCAATATTGACAGAATCACTTAAATATAAACATGATTTAATTATGTTCCCATAAATAACGAATGAATTTCCTTAAAAAAACCAACATAACGTATTATGCGTAGCATACTCGTGGCTCAGCTCCGGTACGGCATCACCTGCGGGGCAATAGTGTAGACGCATCGGACCACTTCAGGTACGGCATCATCTGTGGGGCAATAGTGTAGACGCATCGGACCTCTTCAGGTACGGCATCACCTGTGGGGAAATAGTGTAGACGCATCGGACCTCTTCAGGTACGGCATCACCTGTGGGGCAATAGTGTAGACGCATCGGACCTCTTCATTTTACAGATTGACGTTAGTATTGATTTATATAATGAAAATATGTATGCAATTTCGTATGTAAACACCCAATATTATTTTCTAAAAGGTTGAACAGCCCACAAGATTTGCGACTAGGTATAGATTTGATCCCGTTCAACCACTTTCCAAAGTCCCACAGTTTCATATCTGGTACGAATAAAAGGTCAGTCAAAAGAGATGTTCGGAAAATGTATGAAAGCTGGTATTACAATAATTTGAAATTCAAAACAAGATATTAGATATTTGTGAAGAAAGGGAATATTATTCTGATAATTACTAGCAAATGAAAACAATAAAAAATGCCTCCATTTCTTTTTAATTGAGTTTTGGTTTTCGTTTGGTAGAAAGAAAAAAATTGCCACACTACGTTACCTCTGGCATCACTGATTTTACACTACTGACGACAGTGACATTCAACCCGGCACAATGTATGTAGATCTAGCACTGACAGCTGATGGATGACAGATGACAGGACCCTACGTTTTTTTTTCTACAAGCTTCACACGGGTTCTTTTTTGATGACATTGTGCTAAGATCGTTTTGTTAATTTATTATTATTAATATTCACATGGTATAATATAATAATTGAAATAGCAAAATCTATAATATATAGAAATCTGTTTTATTTTATTCCCAGTGCACGAAAAACGCACTAACTTATTAGAATGGGTTTTTTTCTCTTTTGTTAAGAAATTGAGGCTCAATAAAATATAAATTATACATGTTTATGTAGCCCAGTGAATAAGATTTTAAATGAGGTATATATCATAGCTGCTGGAATTTCCTCGGAATTAAGTACCACTTCTGAACATCTCCTTTATAACAAACTACCCGATATAATAAAAAAGGAAGAAAAACAAACTCCTTTCCTTAGAAACGAAAGACCTTTCTGCTATTATACCCTAGACGAGTTTTTAAATCATCCTAAACAATATCTGCTTATTAATTGTTGGCATCCCATATCAGTATCATTTGTAGATACTAACACCATACTGCCTGTGATTTTATTTATGTACATATTATTTTTGTAATTAATAAATTGATATTTAGCAATAAGTCGGATAAGTATCGGTTTTTACAGAACCCTGTAAAAATATATAAATAAAGTTCGGATTTGGGGTCTCGAACTCTTTTTATTCTCTTTTATGAGTTTTTTTTTTAAATATCATAAATTATCAACCATCAATTCAACCGTCAACTCTCAACATTCAATTATCAACTCTAAAATAAGATACAACAGCATAACTAAAAATAAATTAACATTCATGAACTGCAAATAGACTAAAGTTGAAGAAATAGATTGATGGGATTATTCTAAGAAGGTACCAGTAAATTTTCCAGTAATACTTTTGACATACCTGTTATATTAAAATAGGCTATTTTCTAGTAACTATACATCCGCTCATCGCTAATATGAAGAATAGTAGGATTATACTTGATTTAGGTACATTGTGGTTCTGGTACTGTGTCAATTCGCACGTTTCGAAATAGTCCGCGAATTTTCCCCATAAAAATGTCTATGACTATTTTTGTGTTGATTTTTGCGAGTGTCGTGTCATTTTGTTTATCTATGCACAGCACTAAAGAAATGGAGGGATATCCTACGGGATATTTGAGTGACTGTGAGTAAAATATAAATTGTAATGTATTAAAAATATCAATTAAGCACATGTAACGTATTTACACAAAATATACGTATTTTGAAAAATCTCACGTTAGAGGGAGGTCTCAGTATTCCCATTACCCATTGCAGTGGTAATACTGAGACTACACGTTTTTCTCAATACAGTCTCACTTTATCCAAGCGTTGAGAATCGGTATATCGTTGATCAAATGAAACAAGGAATAATGCATCCTTTTTATATTGAATTTTTATATAAAAAAAAACTGTCAAACGACAATTCCTAACTACGCCTTATTGTTATGTTCAACACACTTGCTCGTAAACTGACTCTTAAAGCAACGCATTTAGGATGCATTTAGGTTAATTATTTAGCTTACCACAATAGTGCTTTTTACTTCTTTTTTTTTCCAATCTCCGTAAAGAGTTCTTATGTCTAAAAACAGTGAATATTTGTGTGAATAATCATTAACTATTTTAGGTACATATGATAAATCAATCATTAAAATTTACATAATTTCATATAATTATATAGTTTTCATTACATTTAACCTTAATTTTTCTTCTTCAAAACAATATTTTGTTTTTTTTTTTATAAAGTCTGTCTGTTTTGCCAGTGCCTTTATTTACACCTGCACGCATATCGCTAGCGCGGCGCGCGGGAAAAATAAAACCAGCGCGCCATTCTCTCTAAGTATGTTTTTATGTTTTCGTTGTGTGGTAAATTATTATCAAAAATGTTGATTTTACTTAAGGAAGAAGAGCAATACGTAGATTTGATTTGCATTGAATGTAATAGTAGACAACTGACACTCGCTCAAGTGACTTCTTGCTGCACTCGTGTTTTTAGGGCCCTCGTTTAAGCTCGGTTACACTCGGTGCAGCAATATGTCACTTTCCGCTCGATGAAGTAATCTATGTACTATTAAAATCAATGCAAATTGATATGGCTCGCGCGAATAATACCGTCTAGCTAGAGTGTAATGACCAACCATCGAGCAACTGGGTAGTTCATAGAAGTGACCAACATAGCACACTTGTATCATGATGTACTATTGTGGCATTTGTTACATCGCCACAAAACGTTGCCCCTCTTAAATTAAATACTAGCTGCGCCCCGCAGTTTCACCCGCGTGAGGGATGATGATGATGATGATGAAGAAAGTATCCTATGTGTTATCCAGGGTATAAGCTATTTCCATTCCAAATTTCATTATAATCCGTTCACCCGTTTGAGCGTGAAGGACATGGCTTAACGAACAAACAAACTGAACGAGTAACAAACATACACACAAACTTTCGCCTTTGTAATATTAGTTTGATAATTATTATTGCACAAATCAGCCGTTAGCGTTACATCTCAGAGTATGTGGGTAATCGGTGTATATAAAAAAAGAAAGTATACTTGTATAATCTCAAGATTAATAAATCCTACTAATATTATAAATATGCGAAAGTGAGTGTGTGTGTGTGTGTGTTTGTTACTTCATCACGCTGAAACGGCTCAACAGATTTTGATGAAGTGTGGTAACGATTGTAGTGTAGATACTTTAGGTCCTGGAATAACATATATAATACTTTTCATCGTCATCCACGCGTGCGAAACCGCGGTGTGCAGCTAGTTTGTTACAAGTACCCGAAATCAAAGCCGGCTGCTGTTTTAACTGTTACTAAAAATAATTTCCTATTTCATTCAATCACATTACTTTTTATGTAGAATAACATTATCTATACTTATAATAAAGCAATAGGAACGAAAAAGTCTGTACAAAGAAGATAATTAAAAAATAAATGGTTTAGGTTACATAAAATAAGCTACTAACAAGAATGTAACATTTTAAAAATTCGTGTCTGTATGTTTGTTCGCGCATCACGGAAAAACTACTTTACCGATTGCGATGCGGTTTTCACTGTTGGATAGCTTATGTTTTGACTTAAAAACTACTTTATATCTCAATCCGATGAGTAGAAGCCGAGCAATTGATAAAAATATTTTTGACGGCTGAAGGAATTTTGATCAAAATGTGGTATATTGGTATTTTAGGTCCTGGAATAGCATAATGAGTACTTTTAACCTACAGAAATGACCACGCGTGCGAAGCCGCAGGCATCAGCTAGTTTTTAATACAATTGTAGTTTTCCTTAATGGTTGGTCCTTGGATCTCCTAATGTATCCGACAATATTTTGTCACTATCCGTTCTGCTGTTTCAGCGTGAAGAAGTAAAACATACATACACATTACTTACACCCACAGTCACAAGTATGAAATAACAAACATACTTCATACAATACCACAAATCTTACACCGACACATGTTTGTAATATTAAAGAAGCCCTTGTATTAATACAAGGATAGGCTTCCTATTAAAAAATGCTTTCCATCAGGTGGGCCTCGTATGAGGTAACCGGCGTAAAGCGATGTCACACGAACGGACCCGAGCGCCACGAATGAAACACTTGCGTGTTTTAAGGACATACAGCGCCATCTAGTTTGTTTTGAAGAGATTAAAATGTGAAGTGATAATTTCACTTTTCACGCTATCACGGATCAATGACGTAACATATGTATACTGGTTTTGTTTCAATTTCAATAATTTATATTCTGTGGTAAAACCAAGAGATTAGCACAGAATAAATAATAGATTAGAGTGAAAAGAAAAGTACTTACCTTCACAGAGTACATTATTATATCTGAGAGTACTCACAGAGGAATTATAGGTTTTTTTTTTTTTAAGCATAATAAAAACCTCTATGGTTTGACTCGATTGTTTTGGTCAAAGAGCGCAACGTTTGGGGAACTTTTTATTTGTTATTTTTGTTGTGATTCGTTAGAAAATAATCAAAGAGAATATACTTAATCAACTGAAAATATGTAAGTAATGAAAGCTTGTATTGTGGATTCCCGAAAACACTGAACGTTTTTTTTATTTGCATAGTGTGAAGTTATTTTGGGACTTTAAGGGCAGCAGGGTCTTTATATTGGGAACTTAGAGGTTTTCCTCAGAGGTTTTCAAAGGATCAAGTTGTTGACACATATAATTGTTAAGCTAGATTTTTAAGGTTATAACTTTTCTTTGCAATTTGCTTTGTCTAAATAAAGAGTTACTTACTTAATTATTGTATAGTCAATGTCATTTAAGTCATTTTATATATGTACTGGAATATTAGAATTGTAGGTATTTTAGGAGGTCCCAGTGAATCGACTCATCCTTGGAACACAATCAGCTTATGTAAACAGCATAGGTATACCAAACATTTGTCCATAGATACCCGTTTCCTTTACACCAGCTTTGTTCCTAAACAAATATTGATACTTGTCCAAATCACTTCCTTTCAAGGCACTTTGTGGGTCAGGAAGTGTGTACTTCCATGAAGCTTGAACATTTTCAATTTTTAGGGATTTATTTTAAGTTTGTTTCGAAGGAAACTCGCTCAGAGGTATAGATAACAAGTAATATTACCTATTATAAAAATAACAAAATGATTGAATACGAACTGACTATATAGGTACTTTAGAGTCGAAAGTTTGTATGTATGTAAGGGTGTGTGTGTTTGTTATTTCTTCAGGTAACAGCTGAACGGATTTGGATTAGATTTGGTACGGGGGTAGCTTATACTCTGGATGGACTAACGCATAGGCTACTTTTCATTCCATAAAAAAAGTATGGTTCCTGAAGGAAGCGGGTAAAACCGCGGGGCGCTGCTAGTAAAAAGGAAACATTTTTTTTTTTTTTTTATAATATTTCCTATTTACTCACATAGGTATTTTAATTTACTTTAATAGTTGAATTGCAACTTTAGACTATTATAGTATTTACATTAACTTGAATAATCTAAAATTGAAAATGTTGGAGGAACCTTTAAAGAAAAATGCTACTGTTTAGTTACACTTACGAGTCATATATTTTTGAAATGGTCTTTTAAAGACCTGTATTTTGATACCTCACTCGATAGGTTTTGGCCATTTTTTGTTCCGGCGGAATTTTTGAAATGGTCTTTTAAAGACCTGTATTTTGATACCTCACTTGATAGGTTTTGGCCATTTTTTATTCCGGCGGAATTTTTGAAATGGTCTTTTAAAGACCTTTATTTTGATACCTCACTCGATAGGTTTCGGCCATTTTTTTGTTCCGGCGGAATTTTTGAAATGGTCTTTTAAAGACCTGTATTTTGATACCTCACTCGATAGGTTTTGGCCATTTTTTATTCCGGCGGAATTTTTGAAATGGTCTTTTAAAGACCTGTATTTTGATACCTCACTCGATAGGTTTTGGCCATTTTTTATTCCGGCGGAATTTTTGAAATGGTCTTTTAAAGACCTGTATTTTGATACCTCAATCGATAGGTTTTGGCCATTTTTTTGCTCCGGCGGAATTTTTGAAATGGTCTTTTAAAGACCTGTATTTTGATACCTCACTCGATAGGTTTTGGCCATTTTTTTGTTCCGGCGGAATTTTTGAAATGGTCTTTTAAAGACCTGTATTTTGATACCTCACTCGATAGGTTTTGGCCATTTTTTATTCCGGCGGAATTTTTGAAATGGTCTTTTAAAGACCTGTATTTTGATACCTCACACGATAGGTTTTGGCCATTTTTTTGTTCCTGCGGAATATTTCAAATGGTCTTTTAAAGACCTGTATTTTGATACCTCACTCGCTAGGTTTTGGCCATTTTTTATTCCGGCGGAATTTTTGAAATGGTCTTTTAAATACCTGTATTTTGATACCTCACTCGATAGGTTTTGGCCATTTTTTATTCCGGCGGAATTTTTGAAATGGTCTTTTAAAGACCTGTATTTTGATACCTCACTCGATAGGTTTTAGCCATTTTTTATTCCGGCGGAATTTTTGAAATGGTCTTTTAAAGACCTGTATTTTGATACCTCACTCGATAGGTTTTGGCCATTTTTTGTTCCGGCGGAAATACAATATGGCAGCTGTAAGCCGCCATATTAGTTTTCTTGACATTTTATATATCCTATAGCACTCTCATGATCAAGACGAATCCAATGATACCTAATTTATCAAAATCCATCAAGCCATGGATTTTGATAAATGAGGTATCATTATCCTACAGCCTAAACAGGCTGTAGGACGCGCCTAAGAAACGTACAACAGTAACAATACAACAGTAACGTACGTACAGGTCGTTGTATGTATGTTTGTGTGTTTGTAACAATGGTACAAACACACAAACATACATACAACCCAAACACATAACCCTTCTCAGTAGGATAAACATAGAAATATAATGAGGTCTATGATTTTCCTTCCGGAATATTATGTGGCAAAATTACCTAAGGCTCAAGGCCAGGTACAATGTCAAAAGGAAAATGGATGCTGCGTATGAGGAAATAGTTAATTAGCCAATTAGTGTACATGCTCTAATGGGCTAAGTATGTATAATAAGTACTAGAAGCACCACTTTAACTTAATCTAAGCACCAATTTAACTTACTCTAAGTATCCACAACATCATCAACAGCCTGTATTTTTTCACTGCTAGACGTAGGCCTCTCCTAATGCACGCCACTGAGCTCGGTCTTCAGCTCTACTCATCTTCCAATGACTGACAGAATATCTTACGCAGATCGGCGCTCCACCTAGCTCCACCTAGCTAGCTGGGCCCCAATTCTATTATATGTTGACAAAAAGCTTTGCTACTGCGATACATCTGCGATTGAAATGTCTATAGCTCTAGTGTCAAATTTGGCAGTTTGCTAAATCAAGTACACGCAAGAACGACACCCGAAAATGCTGCCGTTGAAATTAAATTTTAAAAAAAGAAGGTTTTACGGGATTTTTTAATGAATGTAACTTTTTTTTTTGTTTGTGCCTTGTATCTTTTCACGTTATTAAGTTTTTTAAATAAATGTACTTAAACCTAATTAGTACATAATGTAAATATGTATTAGTTTATTGTAATAACATGTATTATTTGTTTATTGTATTACAAGTTATTGATTTGTTGTATTTTATAAAAGTATCTATGTACCTAATAGTATGTTATTTCAATGCACCGCCGTTTACACCTTGTTCTTCCATTACTGTCCATCCAAAGGTTGTCTGGAAGAGGTCGCTCTTAGCGATAAAACCGCCCATTGTACTTATTTTACAGTTATTTTTTATGTGTAATAATATCATTTTAAGTGCTATAAAATATTATCTATCTATATTTTTTTTTTGCCTTTCCACTTTTATCGTTTTTAAGTTCTGTTTTCTTCATTTTTTTATTGCTTTGTCATCGGTTTGTGAGCTACGCTGAAAGATTCAGCCGGATAGCTAATCGGGAAGTGCGAGAAATTTAAATTGCAAGATTCCAGGAGAGACAGAAATACATAGATACATACACATATAGATACATACAAATGAAGTTAAATAAATGCCTTTAATAAATCAATCAAGCAGCAGCGTCAAAAATATTGTAGTTTTCTAGTAGAAATCTATCGATAGCAGCTGTCGGCCCGCGATAAAACCTAATATCGAGCCAATAGCGAGCAGACTATGAAAACTGTCAAAATCTGCGATTTTCATGCAATCGACTTGCGTTAACGCGGTCCAACAGACAACCAAAATGAATCGTACTTCCTAACCGTTATTGCAAACCTTGTCTAGCAAGACAAGACCAAGTGACACAAATACAATCTGATAATGAAATAAAAAACGGCAAAGCGCAAGTCGGATTCGCACACCGCGGGTTCCGTATAAACTTAACTTTGCCGTTGGAAAACCGTTGTCCCCGAACATTGACCTAGGTCAGTTTACTAACTGTATGTAAAAATATATGTTTTTTTTGTGATATAACTACAAATTTACATATTGAAATTTAATTTAATTATTATTTTTCCCTTTACTTGTGCTAGAAGACATTGCTGCTTGACAAATTTCATGATTCTTAGTCAACAGAATGTACCTACTTACTCGTACCTATCTACACTAATATTATAAAGAGGAAAGATTTGATTGTTTGATTGTTTGTTTGTCTATTTGTTTGTTTGATTGTTAGTGTGTTTGTTTGTTTGTAATGGATAAACTCAAAAAATATAGACCCGATTTAAAAAATTATTTCACAAAAAGAAAGCTAAATTATCAGCGAGTAACACTAGCAGGATTTTATTTTTCAAAAAAATAAATTTTCGCTTAGAAAATTGTAATAATGAAACCTGAGATATTCAATTTTGCTTAAAATCTTGATTACTTTGTATTACAAACCAAATAGTATATAAATACTACGTAAGCTCACAAACTAAGACGCAGATACGGGTCTTTGTATATAGAACGATGCCATGGAAACGAAATCACAGAACATCTAATAATCATTGGTGTAGGAAATGCTCTATGCTAATAATACACGAAATAGTAACCGTAATTCATCCTCCTTGCGTTAAACAGAATAATACTATAGACGAATATGTACGTGAGGTGAGTATAAAACCTGTAAACATAAACATTTTGTGTAAGAAATTGTTGTTGTTCTATTTGTCCAAATAAAGTACCTACTAATCTTATTTTTCTATATATCTACCCGTGCGAAGCCGGGGCGGGTCGCTAGTTTACTCTATATAGTTTTGATTCCCGTGTGAGTGTCAAAATGTATGGCATAAACGGCAGTCATATCCATTTTTTTCACATCTCCAAGGGATTGCAGACCTATTTGATTCCTACCTGTACTGTTTACCTAGCGGCACGTAAGTCTAGCGGTGAACGAAACGTGGCGGGGATCTTGGCACAGTCAAAGTTTATATAATGTGTTAAAATGTTGAATACTTTTTATCCCGAAAACTGACTGTGTCAAGATCCCCGCCACGTTTCGTTCACCGCTAGACTTACGTGCCGCTAGGTATACCTGAGGAGATGCAAAGACCTTAGCTTGGCCTCTGGCCTTACTTTAGCGGTATTTTTGTTTCTGAGGTATGTTTGAAATGGTGGAATTATAAATATTACTTCATGTAATATGATTGCAGGTTAGTCCACAAATACTAATTCTGGCTTACCCCATTCTGTCAGCATGTATACCCTGCTAATCCTGCAGCACCCGAATAACTTTGGCACCAACCCGTTTTTATTACAATTTCAGGTCCAACAACAACCCGAGAGCCCGTCATCAAGAACAAGTCCCTCAAACGCCTCTCCTTCTTCCTCCAAGGCAATGGCACCATGATGACAGCCAGGACGCTCCGCTACAACTACTTCCAAATGAGAGAACTTGGCAAGAACCCTGTCCTGGACTTCAGTAAGAAGACCGCGGTGTATGTAGGGGGCTTCCTGGATAGCCCATACTTCCCGTTTGCGTCGTCCATTGCTTCCGTTTACAAGAATTTGGGGTACAATGTTCTGCTACTGGATACGAATCATTTTACGACGATGCAGTATCCTTTGTGAGTATTGTTTTTACCCGACTATGGCGAAGCAAGAGAAGGGTAATGAGTTTAACAGAAAATGCTATTTTTTATTACTTTTAGTGACAAACTGGCAGGTCGCTCGCCTGATGGTAAGCGTCACGCCTGCCCATAACAGAAGCAGTGCCACACAGAACTTTGGTTGCAAAATCTTGCGCGTCACTGCACTGCGCGCGTCACCCTGAGATATTTTGCCCAGTAATTTCGCTGGAAACATTGCCCTTCAAACCGAAACAGAGAAATGTTTACACACTACTGCTTGGTGGCTGAATATCTGACAAAGGTGTGGTACTTCCCCAGGCGGGATATTGTGTAAGAGGCCTACCACTACAAAAATGTATGCAAAAGTGTATGTGGATGTTCCACCATAGCGTCGCTTCGATTTATCAGATTTTGACAAGCGAGGTATCAATCGATTCGTCTTCATGTGCTTATAGGGTCTCATAGGCGTGTCATTTTTTTACCTGACTACGGCGAAGCGAAGGAAGGGTTTTATGTTCAAACTAAACACATGATCCGATTTTGACTAGCGAGGTATCATCGATTCGTCTTCATCGCAAGAGTGTCATATGCAATTTTTTAGCCGACCGTATAGTTTCATAGAACCAATAGGTTTTTACTCAGCAGTTTATAGACGAAATAGAATTCCTTAGAATTAACTAGAATGTGACTTCTACAGTTTAGTTCACTAAACGCCAAAATACGTAAACGAAGTTTATGTCTATATGCTTCTCTGCAATACACCTAAACATATTTGAAACCTGATTAAAATTGATTAGAGCGTATTGGTTAGATAATTTCTCGAAGGTCTTCGGTCCGTATTCCAGAACGACATTCAGTCTTGTACTATTATTTATTCTGTGATTCAGTTTGAATATCGACTTGCGATCTCTACTTGAGTCTATCTATCTATCTATCTATCTACTCAGTCCGCATCCACCCACTTTTGGGTATAGGCCTCCTCTCTTTCACACCATTTGTTCCGATCCTGTGCAAGTCTCTTTCAGTCTATTGAATCTACTCTCTAATAACTCTTTATATTAAAGCCTAGACTCCTTATGAAAAATACAGATCAATCACACGCTGAGCATGGAAAAGAGGCCTAAAAAAGCATATACAAATGGAATACAAATTCTAGTCCTTTCGACGCAACAGCGACTAATTAAAAAAAACTGGAATACGGTCTTCAGAAAGATTTCCTGTGTAATTTAATATTAGTATTAGTAGCGATGTCAGCCTAACCGTTCACTATCGCAACTTAGAATCCAACGATACCAGGTTCGCCTCTATATAGGCTTCGCGCCAATGACTTGGTTATGTGCGGTTTTCTATCGCTTCGTGCTTCGGAGGGGACGTTAAGCTGTCGCTCCCGTCAGTCGTTAAGCTATGTCAGAGGCCCTCGGGCAGTTTGACAAACTCTGACACTCTAACAACAAAAAACTATCAGCAATTTAAAAGCTTTTATTTAACTTCACTTGTATGTATCTATGTATTTCTGTCTGTCCTGGAATCTTGCAAATCAAATTTCGAGCACTTTCCGATTAGCTATCCGGCTGAAATTTTCAGGGCAAATCACAAACCGATGAAAAACAATAAAAAAAATATTAGAAAATTGAGAAAAATATTTAAAAAGAGAAAAGGTAAAAAAAATAATTACAACCTGAAAAGCTACAAGGCAACAAAAATAATAAAGAAAGTGAAAACATTCATAAAAAAATACCATCAAAGTTTTTTTTTTAATTATTCGTATTAAAATAATGTTTACAAAATTTCCAGGGCTGCTCTCTATTCGCGTACAGTCGGCAAGCACGCTGCCGAAATGCTGGCCAATCTCACCACGCAAGGGCTAGATCCCAAGAAGCTTGAGCTGGTCGGACTAAGCCTCGGAGGCCAGACCATTAGCTTCATAGCTAAGAACTACCGCCTCTTAACTGGAATGAACATCTCCCGCATCACAGGCCTGGACCCGGCAGGTCCTTGCTTCAGAAACCTTGGCCCTGAAGGCAGATTGGATCGAAGCGACGCAGATTTCGTGGATACCATTAACACTAACATCGATGGCTTTGGAATGGCGTCACCTGTTGGACATGTTAATTTCTACGTCAACGGCGGGGAGTACCAACCCGGAGATTTCATTTGGATACCATGCAATGTTTTATGTAGTCATGCCAGGGCGTATACATTATGGTTATCAGCTTTACACAACCAGGATTCCTTCATAGCTATGCAGTGTGCTTCAGTGCAAGAGGCTAGATCTAAGAACTGTTATGAAAAAGTGCCCCAAGTCACTAATGTAGTAGGACTGAAAACTAACAAAAGCAAAGAAGGAATTTTCTATTTAGCGACGAATAACAATTATCCTTATTATTTGGGAAGAAAAGGGCTAAAAAGGGAGAATGAATATTTTTCTTCAATGCTGAGAAATATAATTAGCTCGAGTGATATGACTATATGATAAGATAACTTAGAATACTACATATAGTACTTATAATATTTATTCCTTTCAAAATTAATAGGTGATGGGCGACTGGCGACCTCAACCGCCATATTGAAAACAGCGCCACCTAGTCCAATATCAAGCAAACTAAATCACACCGATACACAGTAGTATGCAGTTGTTTATGCATCGATTGCAGATGGTGCAAGAGTACACTCAAAGCCTGCATTGCGCAAACGATATTGTTGCCGCGAATTTATGCATTGTATAGAATTTCCAACGGGTGATTGTGGGATTCGGTTTGAAATCGTTCAATTCAATACATTTTTCATTCACAATGTCGAATCGAATCGATTCGGTTCGCTATCGAAAGGTTCTGAATCGGGGGGCTGGCTCGGTAGGAAGTACTTCAACAGTGGATGGATTGTGGATACCCCAGCCACGGGTCTCCAGATTGGGGTATATTTTTCCCTTTTTAGGGAAACATTATAAGATTGGGGAAACGAAAAGCTAGGGGTAAATTTTTGGGGAACAAAATTTCCTCACTGTGAAATACGGGAAACTTTTTTTTATAGCCGTCGTTGATATTTTGGTTCACCATCGTTTATAGTTATCCTAAGGTTTCGGTAAGTCGATTACCATAGAGTAACGCGCAGCATGCTGAATGGTCAAACATCATGGCGAGCGGAGTTTGGCGCCGCCTGGCTGCAGCCTGCAGCGATAAAATGATTGAATAGATTATCATCGGATTACGTACGTACATATTTACGCAAAAATTCAAGTCAATGGGAGAAGTGGAAATTGTTCGTCAAAACTATACATTGGTGTTCTATAGACTTACTATGTGAAGTTAACTCTTGCGTGTGCACGCCTCCAAATACCTGTAAACGTGTGAGGTCCACGGGTTAGCGGTAACCTACACCACGCCTGCACCTGGAACAGCTGAACCGGGCCGCCATACTCTATTTACAGTCTGTAGAACAGCTAAAACCCGCTGAAAAGTAGAAAATATCATGAAATTATATTGTGTAAAACCTACTTATTGGCAAAAATATTAAAATTACTTGTAAATAGTAGTGTGATCTAGGGCGGATCCAGGTTTTTTTTCTGGTTCACAAGGGGCGGTCGGGCAAAAAAATCAACAATAACTGTTAGAAATAAACTTCAAGTTTATTTCTACAAGTTCAAGTATGTATAGGAAGGTTTATGAAAGTGTCAAAACAATATAAAAATTAAATGTTTAAAATTACAGTTTTCTTTTATGTTCCCTGCTAAAGATGTCCAGCACTTCATTAGCGTCCATTTTTGCCGCAATTGTTCGATGGATATGCATTAAAGCCAATTAATTCAAACACTCTTCTGTCATCCTGTTGCGAAGATATGACTTTAATCGGCGTAAGGTGAAGATCGCTCGGCAGTGCTAGTAGTCACTGGGAACGTGCACAGCAATTGAAAAGAGTTCTAATATTTGGCAGCACCGTTGCTCTTTTGTAGGCATCTGCTGGAGCTACTGGGATATTTTCTGTCACGTGTTGCCAAATTTTTTGCTGTCCCTTCAAAGCTAACAAACAAGATTGATCTTCTTTATTTACTTAAGCGCCTTGCAAAACATCCTCTACATCTTCGTCGCTGAAGTTATGGGACAGCAACTTTTGCAACTGTCCGATTCTTTGCATGGGAGCGCTAGGGAACCTGGATGACATTTCACTTAAAATATAATCTAGATAATATCAAAAACATAACATATATCTAATATATACTGCGTTGCGTTTCATTTGCGATGGCCACAGCCTGATTGAAAAGTTTTTTGAATGTGACCATGCTAGTTTCACGTTCCCTCTGTAGACTTGCTGTGGTCGCATTAATATGCTGAACTGCAGAAAGTATATCACTTTCAATGGCTTGTAATGATCGCGTCCCGTCCCACCCCGACCCTCACTTTCCCACGCTGATTATCATCTTTCATTTGCAAGTGCGTGAAAGGCATGCCTTTGATGCAACGAACAAAATTCGCAATTCCAGCCAGAAATAGACAAGAGTTTCATTCATGTTCTTTCTGTTATTTTAGTCATATATTTTAACAACTCTGATAATTTGATTTGCTTCTAAGTATGTACTGTGATGGAATCTCCAAAGTAAACAAAAATACCGTCTGGTCCGCCCTTGAGTGTGATACTGTCACTCTTCAAGCATTCACAAATCCGGAAATTGACTGGCTGCTAGATATACCAATATACCATCATTAATATTGATACCAAGAAAATCTTTTTGAAAATATCCATCTGTTGGAATTATGAAGAAGCTCTATTCCTTGCCATCTGTGAGTTAGTAGAAATGGTTTAGAAGTAGGTAGTGTTTGAGTTCGCAAAGGGCTAAACCTTGCTAAGCCATGTCTGAGTTAGAGCTAAATTCAGTAGATGGCGCTGTGTGTAAAATAATGTAGGTACTCAACTTTTTTTTTATTTTATGCCCCGAACAATGAGACTGGTCACGGGTATTATAAGCTTATGGTGTTTGTATCACTATGTGTGTGTATGAATGTTTATCTGTCTGTGGCATCATAGCTCCCAAACGAATGGACCGATTTAGCTGCGTTTTTTATGTTTGAAAGCTGGGGTAAACGCGATGGTTCTTAGCTATAATAGGGGGAAGGCTCCTCAAAATGCAGTAAATTTCTCACTTTTAGGTAGAAACCTAAAATTGAGAAACAACTTCATTATTACTCACGTATACTTGACAGATTTGTAATTATTTCGTGTATTATTATCATAGATCTAATTTTTTGAAAAAATAATTACTGCTAGTGTTACTCGCTGATAATTTAGCTTTATGTGAAAGATTTTTTTAAATCGGGTCAGTGTTTTTTGAGTTTATCCATTACAAACAAACAAACAAACAATCAAATCTTTTCTCTTTATAATATTAGTGTAGACTATACCTACCTATATAGCAAAGTAAGAAAAGTAAGAAATGTGATGATAATACTTACATGTTAATAATATACGACATTTTCTTTGAAAAAAAAATACAATGAATGTTTATGAACGATTTGTGAAATTCATTCTCATAATCTAAGTAGTCATTTCCCTAACTCTCAATTTTTTAAATTATCGTCGTAGTATGTAATAATTTTCTAAAAACTTGCATCACGGACGGGATTCGAACCAGCACTATCCGTTGCTCTGCGCAGCACATGCCTTTAACCAATTCGGCTTCCGTGACGTGACCACCACAACGCCATCCAAACAGTAAAGAATATGTTCTCGACGAGCAGGCGTCAAGTGTCAAGTTCTAAAAGCATAAAAACATTACCTCTTTTTTCGTCTCAAACTCGTGTATTCCGGGGACCACTATATATCTTTAAAGACTAGTTACTTATGGTAAAATAAATACGGATCCCATACTGCCAAATCAAAAGTGAAGCACCCAAGATATGCCGATTCGCTCGTACCATGGACAACTACATTATTACAGGTACTCTAGACATGCTTATAACCATGGACCGTACAACCCCGAATAAGAGTTAATCCCATCGAATGGGTTTCAATCATTCGTCTCCCATAATATACGATGTTACCTCTTGTTCAGGTAACCTCATCCTTAACAACATTAAATGGGTGACCCTTTCATTACGATAGCCAATTGAAGGGGTTACTCTTTCATTTTAATATGCAATTGAAGGGGTAACCTCTTGATAGAGTTTATTCGGGTAATCTCATGGTTATCATTTAAACTTACCTACAAGCTGCTGTGGAATTGGATGGACTCGTTTTATTATTATTGCCTACTCAATAAAAAAATAAAATTCAAGCATTCGTTGACTTTAGTTGGGTGGGAGTTCTTGGCGCTTGCACGGGTGAAACAGGATTTGCGAAACCATTTCAGAATGGATAAAGGATAGGTGGGTAGTTGATGGTGTTGCTTTTAAAAGTCAGGCGAAGGGTGAATTTTCCATACAAGTGTACTACCAAAATCATTTGTAATTGGAGCATATTTCCACAGTGTTATGATATTATTAGGATTCGGATAGTGTTTATCAAGGTCCCCAACAGTATTTTGTTTTTAAAATGCTTACCTACCTGAAACAAAATATAAGCAAATATTGCGTTTTCCCTATTTATATGCAAAATGGAATATTCGTTTATATTTGAAAACAAAATATTGTTGGGGACCTTGATAAACACTACTCGGTTCCGAATAATATCATGACACTGTGGAAATATGCTCCAGTTGGAAATGATTTTGGTATTACGTTTGTATGGAAAATTCATCCTCCGCGGGACCTTTACTCAAACTACTTAGAAAGTATTATTTTTTGTTTGATTAGGAAAACCTTTTGAACCATTTGAACCTACCAACTTAAAATAAAGTTATTTAAAAGAACACGTATCACGCTGAAACTACAGGACGGATTTTGATGTAACTTGGTACAGTCATAGTTCATGATGGGAGTTTTATTTTTATCCCGAAAAAAAAGGTTTCCTGCGGGATAGGGGTCCAACTTATGTACATTGAAGATATTTTGTAAAAAAAATTGGAAGCTTGTCTATTTTCGATACTGAAGCCAAAACAGTATTACTTTTCTTTTTTTGTTTGTCTGTAAGTCTGTCTGTAAGTTATTTAAAATAACATGTATCAGGCTGAAACTACTGGATGGATTTTGATGCAACTTGGTACAGTCCTATATGATGGGTGAAAATTGAGGATACTTATAATCCCTAAAAAGGGTTCCTGCGAGATAGAGGTCCATAATTATGTTAATTTTGATTTAATATAAAATAACAAATTAAAATAAAACTGCTGTATCAAAAAAAAAACAGTGGTTTAATTTCCCGACATAATAATAATAATTATTATTATTATCTGGGTCCAACCGCATGACGCACGCGCGACAGACTGCGTGCCGCCACAGAATATATAATAGCCAAGGCACAGAGCACAGGCCAGGGAGAGGGTAATTTATAGAAACTATTTTAGGTTTTTATTTAGATTCGTTGGTTGGTTTGGTTTAGATTTGTTTGTTTTATATGAAGTTCGTAGGTAGGTATTACGTAGGTATTATTAGAGTTTCCAGGTGTAGATAATAATACCTACCATTATCTACGTACCTATCTACCTGGTTACCTTTTTAGCGAAAGTAATTTAAGGATCTTAGTTTAGAATTTAAATACTTACCTTATTGGAAGCTGACTTATATGAGAATAGCGTCCCTGTAGTTTTCAATATTATATCCCTCTCTTTTACTCATACCTTCGTTTCTCTCTCGCACATCCGATCTCCCACCAGACTTCCCCGACCTATTCCGAGGTATGCTCGGCATTGCTCGGGGTTTCTCGTTCATTGTGTCGAACATACATTTTAAAAGTACAACAAGATACCTAGTAAGAGTTTCATACATACTTCTACTTGAATGAGTGGAAAATTTCACCCATTGTTCGATCCTCCCGCCAGACGCTAATGAACATTTACTGGGAGAGTCAGTGCGATTTCATTTAGAAAAAAAAAACTGTTTGTGCAGTGAAATCACATAAAAAATATATTACAAAAAAAGAAAAGTGCACCAAAAACACATTTCCTAAAAAAATTGTCAACTTTCCCGTACATTTCTTGGCAAAAAGATAAAAAAAACGAAAATTTATATTTGTGGCGCCATTACAGCTGTTTCGGTTTTTTTCTATCCACAATAATATAAAAAAGGGAAACGTTTATTGTTGATTTGTTTGTTTGCGAAGCTTTCATGCGATTACGGCTTGGCCGAATTTAATGAGAATTTCTGTGTAGATGATGTTAACCTAGAGCCCATAGGATCCTTTTGGGCCCCGAAAATTGTACTTGCGGGCAAAGCTGCCTAACAGCGGCGCAGCTAGTACAATATTAAAGTGAAATACTGATAATTGTATTGTACTGATAATACACGAAATCTTAAAAAACAAATTAACCTATGAAACTGAATTTAGACAGATAGGTACAACGTACAACTAATACGTAACGTCGTTGTGCCTTTGTATATAACGTAGGTAGTAAAAAGGTAGTAGACGTCAACCAAGAAAGGATTTTGCGACAGGCACGAACTAAGGGGTATAGTAGGAACCTATCTTTATGGCGGCTGTGAACCGCGCTGCGAGTGTGACTTCGCGCTGGTACAGTAAGGTTCGCAATTCGTTTTTTTTACTACCTGCTTGTAGAACATAATAATAATAAGAAACACTTTATTATTACACCAGAATTATGGAACAAATATACAAGAATTTAATTTAATAAATAGGCGAAACGGGTGGTCTTATCGCTAAAAGCGATCCCTTCCAGACAACCTTTGGATGGACAGAAATTACGAATTAAAAAAGGACGGTGGTGCAAAACAATACAATAATATTGCGACCTCGAAGTGTAGGTATAATATTTGTACTTGTTGCGGAGTGCGACTGGCCTGCTTTGGGCACAGCAAAACTGGCAAAATTTAAGGTACCCATCAAACTCTGAAGAGCTTCTAAGGTCGTTGTGCCTTTGTTTAGTAACTTCAAAACCTCTTTCAGTTTCAAAATATATTCGTGTGGCAGGGCCTTCTCGTTTAGCCACGGATCCCATAGAATACCTAGATATTCCAGGTTTCTGCAGGGAGATGTGACTGACTTTTTTAGATTAGTCCGCCATCCTAAGTAGTCTAAGCAGGCGGTCTAACACTATTTGAACATGGACTCCTTCACGTTTGATAATTTTGATGTACAACCAAAAAGTCATCTAGATAGACAAGTATGCGAATGCCTTCCTGTCTTAGTGTATGTGCAACCCAGTTGGCCAACGTCGCGAACACCTCGGATGCTGTGCTTAGACCAAATGGGAGACAGGTCTGTCTCGTGAGAGAGACTACAATAAGACCCTGAATTGAATATAATAGGAAAGTTAACACTACTTATCCGTAACACATCGTGCGATGTTGTAGAACACACGTTGGCTTGCTTGATGGTGCTGGTACCCGACGTTGTCTTTATTCATCCAGCGCTAGCAGTAAGTGGAAACTACGAGGTTGGGTCGTACACGTTGCAAACGTAGCAGGTGACTGCACTGGTAAGAAATTGTCTCGGCGGCTTCATTTTAAGCTGAAACTGGCAGATTTTTTTAAATGACAAGTCCATATATTATGATTTTAAAGTTCTAGTTAGTGGTTACTTTAGCTTTACTAGCAAAGAACATTCACCGTGTAGAGGCACGGATGATGCGGGTTCACGACTTGGACAAGACTTCGATGGAGTTGAAAAACCCATAAATTACATGAGCAAATTACTTACAGGTCCCCAAAGGAACTATTCTATCAATGAACGTGAACTTTTAAAGCGTTATAACAGCATTAGAGTATTGGCGTTGCTACCTAGACAATGGCCAAAAGTTTACTATCTATACCGATCATTCTGCACTTCAATGGTTCTTACACTTAGATAATGCTACAGGTAGACTTGCCCGTTGGAGCATACGCCTATCAATGTTTAATTTTGACATTAAATATAAACGTGGCAAGGAACATTTGGTCCCAGATACATTATCTCGTATTAAACCAATTAATGTGATTAATTATGATCCAACACATACTTCTGATTCGTGGTACACTTCTGTATACTCCAAGTATAGCACAAATCCCACATCAACTCCTGATTATATGATACGACACAATAAACTCTACAGGTACACCCGTTCTAATACCCTCATAAACTCAGAATTAAGTTGGAAAGAAGTAATCCCATCTGAATTTCGTACAGCTATTATCGACGAAAACCATTCGTTACCAACAGCAGCTCATTTTGGCACTTTCAAAACATACCATCGTATTAAAGAAAAATACTTCTGGCCAGGAATGTACAAAGACATTGCCAGCCATATTTCCAAATGTGAAACATGCCTCGCTTACAAGCATCAGAATCAAAATACCATTGGTCTGATGGGTAAACCTAAGAACTGTTCTCGTCCTTTCCAATGCATATCTATTGATATTGTTGGTCCACTTCCAATGACACGTAAACTTAATAGATTTATTTTTGTAGTCACATGTTGTTTTTCCAAATATTGTCTTTTATTCCCCATGAAGCGAGCTACCTCTTCTGTAATCAAACATATACTTGAGAACTTAGTTTTTATGGTTTATGGTATTCCAGAGACCATAATCCTAGATAATGGCCCTCAACTAATTAGTCATGAACTCCAGGATTTATTTCAATATTACAACATACCAAAAATTCATTACAACCCCCGTTACTGTCCGCAAGTCAATACTGTTGAACGTTACAACAAAACAATTATAACAGCAGTTGCTTCTTTTGTTGATAATGACCATCGTACTTGGGATTTATATTTAAATCAAATCCAATTTGCCATAAATTCAGCTGTTAATGAAACTACTAAATTCACACCAGCTTTCTTAGTATTTGATTGCGAACTTGTAACGTGTGGTTCTGTTTATAATGCTTCGGATTTAACTGAAGAATTGATTTTTGCTCCACGCGATGAGTACGCTGACAACATAGGTCAGTTAAGACCTTTATTTGCTGAAGTACAAGCATGTTTATTCCGCGCTCATGAAACTAACGCTAAATATTATAATAAACATCATCAACACCTTGAATTTAACCAAGGCGACATTATATGGAAACGTAATTATCCCATAAGTTCAGCATGCAACTATTTTTCAGCTAAATTAGCTCCTAAATTTGTAAAATGCATCATAGCAGCTAAAATTTCACCACTAATTTACGACCTCGGTGATTTATCTGGTAATCCCTTAGGCCGTTGGCATGTCAAAAACATTAAACCTATACCACGTACGCCTTAACCTTAACCATCACTTGTCTACTTACATACTTTATTATAATTATGTACTATGAAAGTTACATTGCTTTCATATTCCCGTACCTTACCATACATTTAAATACCTACTTATTACCATTGTAGGTTCCCTACTTACAAATAACCTTGTATTTAAGTTGTAAATAATGTAATTTTAATATAATTTCCCTTTACGGAGTAATGTCCACATTTTTTGCTTATTTTTTTTATTCACTTCATTAACTTTTCGGATTCATTATGAGTATTGACTTCAAGTCCCTACGTATTGCTATTCAGTGCTATTTTACTTACTACATACTTTAATTATTTGGTACTAGCAGTAGCTAATACCTTACTTGTTAGCTATGTACTTTTTTATTTTACATAAGTACATAATGTTCAGTATAAAGCAAAACCAGTTCCATATATTATTATTTACTACACCTACACACAAAACTTCCAACACTGAAAAGAGCGGCAAATGTGATTACTCTATAAACCAAGCCTAGGTCACAAAACCAGTATTATTTTATAGTTAATATGCTATTACCTACCTACCTTACTTATATTATTTTAACGTTCTAACACAACGTTTATTATGCACATACACGTGTTTCAGGCACATCGTACCCTAAGGAACGTTTAGCCATTTTGGCAAACTAATTATATATAAATAACACACCTTAATCAGTGGCTAGTGACTGTATAAATAAGCCTACACTACACTGTATTGGTTCCACGAGTAACCTTTATATTATTTAAGGTTCCTCTTTCTTATGAGTTTTATTTCCAAGGAATGGGAATAAAACTATGAATGATGATGAATGAATGTGTGATTTATGAATTTGAATGCATCTAGGAATCCAATCAATTGTATATTGACATTGTAAATAAACATGTTCACTAAAAAATTAAAAGCGATAACCCAAATTGGTCAACAACAAAAATTCAAAGGACCTGGAGCTGGCCAATTTTCAAAGAAACTTGTACAAAGTTTCTTTGAAAATTGGCCAGAGTTTAAAAAATCCTTTTCAGCTCAGCATTTCCATTATTTTAATTAATTATTTTACTATTTTAACTTTATTACCCTTATTATATATATTTTTATTATTAACTTCTACTATTTTCTTTTCTTTTGTCTTTAGCAATTATTTTGCTCTTTTTTTTGTCTACTATCAAACAAAAATTATTATTTTTAGAGGCCGGGTATTGTAACGAGGTCAAACCTCTTTCGTAATAACACGCATTTGATCTCTTTATTTCATCTCATTCCATTTGATAGTTTGTCATTATTAATTCTAAATTCAAATAACCTTTTTTCTTAAATTGTTATTGATTCGCTCAAGCCTGTGTTTTTTCACCTAACTTTTAAAAAACAGAATACACACGTAATATATACCTACCTAAATATATTTCATTTCAAAACCTAAGTTTGCTGAATATAGCTGAAGGAAACGTATGTAAATATAATTCAGTAGACAAAATATACGCCTTGCAGCTACGAAGCCTCCGCTGCCCGTTGAAAAATGAAGGCTCGCACCACGAAGTTTCTTCTACACCTCTTATAAATTATTGTGAGCAAGGAGTCTGAGCTGGTAGACACCCTTTTGGTGGGCTCCTGCCACAATACTATGTGGTAACGTTAATATATTCGTTATTTCAACCTCTTTCGAAACATATGTTCGTTTTACGAAATAAATATTTAGTTAGCATTCAGACCGGTAAGTAGATGCACGGCACCCACCGCGCGCTCATCTTCCTTCTTATTTTATCATGAAATAAATATTGGAGATGGTAAGTTTTTTCTGCCAGTGATTACATACGGCGTTTTACGAAATAAATATTTAGTTAGCATTCAGACCGGTAAGTAGATGCACGGCACCCACCGCGCGCTCATCTTTCTTCTTATTTTATCATGAAATAAATATTGGAGATGGTAAGTTTTTTCTGCCAGTGATTACATACGGCGTTTTACGAAATAAATATTTAGTTAGCATTCAGACCGGTAAGTAGATGCACGGCACCCACCGCGCGCTCATCTTTCTTCTTATTTTATCATGAAATAAATATTGGAGATGGTAAGTTTTTTTCTGCCAGTGATTACATACGGCACTGAGACGTGGTCGCTAACTATTGGTCTCATACATAAACTCAAAGTCGCGCAGCGTACAATGAAGAGAGCTACGCTCGGAGTTTCACTACGTGATAAGATCCGTAACGAGGAAATCCGTAGAAGATTGAAGGTTATCGACATAGCTCTCAGAGTTTGAAAGTTGAAGTGGCAATGGACAGGCCATATAGTTCGCAGAACTGAAAACTGCTGGGAAATAAAGGTTCTCGAATGGCGACCACGAACAAGCAATCTCAACCAGCAAAAAGTAATCAGACATAGCTGTATATCAGTGATACGAGCAGTCATATATCCATACTAGATACATGTCTATCACTGGAAAGTGTCTCCAGTTTTACAGCTATTTGATAATATATTGTGTGTATATCTGCACATCCAATCACTTTATTGATACATATCCGTGATATTTCAGTGTTCTTTGAATCTGTTATATCTGGTGTTATATCAATGATATCTTGGTCACATATATCACTTAATGATGATATAATAGCTACAGCGACGCCGTTATAAACCTATTTGTTGTTATTTTAGTGATTAGGATTTTGTTTTATCACATTTCCTTAGTGCTCAGGTATACCTCATGCGTATTATGATTTTGAATGTTTTACAATAAGTTTATTATTTATTTCATATTTTTTTATGGATTAACATAAAATTAGTAAATAAATAGTGTTCTTATTTTTATCACACTGTATCAAACTGAGATGTATAATTATGCATAATTATGACGTACATTTTTTTGTGCCTGAAATTGTATTGTTGAAATAATACTGCATTTTAAGTGTTTTTTTCATGCCCCCCTCAAAATTTTAATATTTGAAAGATCATTATTTAAATTTTTTAATTATTTTAAAGTCGCCACAATACGGCCAATACATGTTTCAGTTACTGATATATCTCTAATTTACGGCTTCTTGCCGCCATGACAAAATTTTAGGGTTCCTCAAGAAATCAGAGGTAAAACCCTAGTGGCGTATCATGCTACCTTTTTGTTATTAAATTCTTTTTGTCTTTTCAGTTTATTTTAGTGAAATGATACTGGTGGTATATTTAGATTTTGATTGTTTTTAAGAAAATATTATTTAGTATGATAACTAGGTATTCAAAGATTTCTTAAAGAGCATTATCTTTCCAAAAAAACATGATTTGTTTTTTATGCGCCTTTTTAGGGTAATTTAAGAGCAAAAACTGTTTATAAGTAACTGGTGATATATGGATCTTGCAAAAGTATATTTGCAACTTCTTAGTGTTATTGTAGATTTCTTATGATGTTTATGGCGCAGGCGTTAAGGAAACACTGATAAATTAGACGCATTTCAGCTTCGGTGACTTCTTTTGTATCACGGATTAGATCCATATGCGCCAGATATATCACCAGCACTAATACAGCGACATGGAAGCCAAAATAGATCAATTTTGTATAAATGTACCTTCAAAACATGTTGTACAATATTTTTGCTCTTAATCGCTGTTGTGAAAACCACTTTACAGCTGTGTTATAAATACTGTACAAGGCGGTCGAGTAAACGTTTAAGTCATCATTTATTATCACAATTTGACTGTCTATGCTTATACAGCTACATTATGTTACGAATCATCAATATACTGCAACGTTGTGTCAAGCAGTCACTTTTATATCAGTTTTCTAACACTGTTAGCCCTTTTTTTAACGAAGCGAACGATAAGTCATCAAAACAAGTTGTGAGATCTGTTTCTTATGACCAGTTTAGAAACTTGTACAAGTCTAATGTTTTTTGATGAAAACACACAGTAACGCAACATGAGAAGCAGTCATAGACAACTGCACATTACTCCGTGGATGCAGTCGAATTCGATTAGCTAATAAAAAACGAATCGAACCCGTTGATTAATAGCTCGAAAATAGACATTCGATTCGAGAACTATATCGAATCGAATCGATTCGGTTCGTTATCGAAAGGTTCTGAATCGGGGGGCTGGTCACGTGACTATGGAAAAAATCCAAAATGAGCTGATTGTGGAACCCTCGATGGAGTACCCCCATGGATCTCGGAAACGAAAAGTCATAGGATCGCAGTGCTTGAACTAAACATGTAAAGTATCTTCAGCCATTTTTGAAACAAGTAAAAAAAGATGGCCGCCGAAGAGAAAAGATAGCCACCATACATTTTTAAAATGCTCATAACTCTTAAACTAATAGAGATAGGTAAGAAGTGTTTAAACAAATATCATAGAAGGTAGTGAGAGAAATCTGATGGGGGTAGTGAAAATCCAAAATGGCAGATTCAAAATGGCGGCTCATATTAGAATTAGGGTTGAAATTTGGCATCCGGGAGTTTTTTGGGACCCTGAATCCGAATAAGCTGTAAAAAAATTGATTCCGCCATTTTACGTATTGGAAATACAAAAAATGAAGAAATTCAGGCCACAGCCACAAAATTTTAAGAAATTAGTGCTTTTCCAAAAGTGTTCGGTGCTATAGATTGTACTCACATGCCTATTCAATCTCCAGGTGGCCTAGAAGCAGAGATTTACAGGAATAGAAAGTTGACATTTTCTATTACTGTGCAAGTAATATGTGATTCAGATCTTTGCATAAGGAGTATAGTGGCACGCTGGCCTGTGAACAGTCACGATAGCCATATTTTCAACTGCAGTAACATAAAAGGCAGGTTAGAGGACGGTGAAATGATGGGACATTTGCTGCTTGGAGACAAGAGCTACCCAGTGATACCCTATTTGCTGACTCCTCTTCATAATCCAATCACAGATGGAGAAAAACTCTATAATGAAAGCCAGATTCGAACAAGGAATGTTGTAGAACGAGTATTTGGATGCTGGAAAAGAAGATTTCCAGCTCTGTCAATGAAATTAAGGACATATATAAGTAGACTCCAACCCATCATAGTGCCTACAGCTGTCCTTCATAATATGTGTAGAAAAATGAAAGACCCTATGCCTCCAGTTACTAATTATAACGGTTTGTTAACATTTGAAGACGAATTTGTGAATGAATATACACCAACTAGAGCTGACGAAAATAACAGAACAGTCTTAATAAATACCTATTTAAAAACTTAAAAATTTAGGTATCTTGATGGACAATTGTCTTTCGTGGGCTCCTCAGTTGGCTTCAGTAAGCCGAAAAATATTTGCTTCAGGAGCATCCCTTAAAAGGTTACGTAACTTCCTTCCAACTGCTACTAAAGTTACGCTTGCGCAAACTCTTCTCCTCCCAATCCTTGACTACGCCGATGTTTCTTACCTTGATCTCACGAAGGACCAGTTGAATAAGATTGAGCATCTCCAAAATTATTGCATTAGGTTTATTTTCGGTCTCCGTAAATATGATCATGTATCCTTATTCCGCAATAAGCTCAAGTGGCTGCCCATACGACTTCGCCGGAATACTAATATACTGTCTCTTTTATACAATACATTGTTCAATCCTTTAACCCCCGTCTATTTGAAGGATCGATTTGAGTTTCTTCATTGTTCCCATCTTCGTTCCCTTAGGCAAAGATAAGTTTTCCGTAGAAGCTGTTCGTCTCTGGAATGCACTGCCAATCAACATCAGACAAGCTCCGTCACTTGCAATATTTAAAAAGCTAGTTAAGAGTTTTTATCTTTCTCAGTCATTGTTACTAGGATCTCCTTAAATTTATAGGTATCTATGTATTGGAATCTATATATATTATTATTATTTTTATTTGTTTAATTTTATTATAGTATGTGTATTTGTATTTAATGGCATGTATGTATATGTTTATTTATTTTTATTAATTATTTCATAATTATTATTACTTCAATATAATTATATATATATTTGTTTTAATTGTTTACACCGCCATCCTCTCTCACTCCATTATTTCTTTCCATCCAAAGGTTGACTAGAAGAGATCGCTTTTAGCGATAAGTCCGCCCGTTGTACTTTCGTTATAAGATTGTTTCTATTTGCTGTATTTTTTTTTAAACTGGTGTACAATAAAGTATTATCTATCTATCTATTTTAGCAGATTACATTAACTAATTTGAGGAAATAAAATGTTAAAATATGTATGTATACCAAAGCATGTTTATTTATGTTACACATGTAATTATAAATAATTATTAAATTTTTCTTTGGGTACAAAAACACTTTTATTTCTTACACACACTATCGTTCATATTGATATATATTTTTCAATTCTAATATTTCTATTTCGAGGCGTAATTTCTTCATTTCTAATTCATTATTTTGCTCTATTCGCTGCTCATGTTTATTGCTGTTTTATGCTTTTTTGGAGCTTTTGCACTTCCACCACGTTGAGTTCATCCAAAACAGACACTTTTTTCTCATGAAGCAGACGCCGAGCGCTGGTATCATCTCTGTTTAAAAACAGATGTTTTTGCAGGTCTAACTAAAGTTAGACCTGCAAAAACAATGGTATAATGAAATAAACATAAAAACAATATAGAAACACCTAAATTAATTTTATTGTCCCTCTGCGGGTTTGTTAGTGATAACAGTGAATCAATGATGAGATCGTAGCTTAATGGTTCTGTAGTCCAACTTAGAATCCAACTATGCCGGGTTCAATCCTAGACTCCGCACCAATGATTTTTCAAAGTTATGTGCGGTTTTCCATCACTCCATCTTTCGGAGGGCACGTTAAGCTGTCGGTCCCGGCTGTTATTGATTAATAGCAGTTGTTAAGCCATGTCAGAGGCCCTCGGGCGGCTTGACAAACTCTGACATCAGAGGCCAGCACTACCTCATTTAACAAACAAACAAATGAATCAATAATTATAATAAAATTGTGAATCTCTATTGCCTAATAAATGCAGTAACGTAGGTTAATGGTGAAGACGATGAAACAAACGATATTTTTTTTCAACGATGAATGGGGTGTATTATCATCGAATGCCCATTTTTTTGGCATATTGGTATCTTCTGGTACTGAATTCTCGTCTATTGAACTTTTACTCAAACAATACTAGTAATGTGGTCATTATTTCGACAACCTTCTTTGGGCAAAGTCGACCTTGCCGCGCTGCTTGAATAGGCGCCAGCAAAGTTGTGTTTTGCGGCCAGCAATTTCCTTTGAAAATCCATTAGTTGTGCTTTTAATACTATTATTTATTCTGTGGTTTTGTTAACCTCTGAACGCGAAAAGAGAGGCGTCGTAGTTCCCAAATGTATGGACCGATATTGATGTTTTTTTTTCTGTTTGAAAGCTGATGTGATCGAGATGGTTCTTTTCTTGTTGTTTTTGTTGTTCTTGTTGTTTTTTTGTTGTCATTGTAGTCGCTCTTGTTGTTTTTGTTGTTGTTCTTGTTGTATTCGTTGTTCTTGTCGTTTTTGGTGTTCTTGTTGTTTTTGTATTTCTTGTAGTTTTTGTTGTTGTTCTTGTTGTTTTTTTTGTTGTTGTTCTTGTTGTTTTTGTTGTTGTTGTTCTTGTTGTTTTTGTTGTTGTTGTTCTTGTTGTTTTTGTTGTTGTTGTTCTTGTTGTTTTTGTGGTTGTTGTTCTTGTTGTTTTTGCTGTTCTTGTTGTTTTTGTTGTGTTTGTCGTTCTTGTTGTTTTTGTCGTTCTTGTTGTTTTTGTCGTTTTTGTTGTTTTTGTTGTTCTTGTTGTATTTGTCGTTCTTGTTGTTTTTGTCGTTCTTGTTGTTTTTAATATTATTGCTGTTTTTGTTGTTGTTCTAGTTGTTCTTGTTGTTTTTGTAGTTCTTTTTGTTTTTGTTGCTGTTGTCTTTTTTGTTGTCCTTGTTGTTGTTGTTCTTGTTGTTGTTGTTGTTCTTTTTAATTGTTCTTGTTGTTTTGTTGTTCTTGTTGTTTTTGACGTTGTTGTTGGTGTTGTTTTTTTTTTGTGGTTGTTGTTATTTTAGTGGGTTATATAATTTTTTCATCAGTTTGCTAGTTTTATTTAAATACCTCGCATTGTTTGAGTAAAGCACTATACAAGCCTTGGTCCGCAATGACTGCCCTGCTGGCCACGCTATCATGGCCTCGAGCTTTGCTTAGTTAAGTTCTCAGCCTTCAAGCTTGGCCATCATTGCAGCCCTTGCTGACCGCGCTGTGATGGCCTCGAACTTAACTTAGCTACGCTCTCGGCCATCATCATCGCTGCCAGCAACGCAGTCATTACAGACCGCGGCAGTAATGTACTATTAGTAGACTCTATTTTAGTATTCTGAAAAATAATAATTAAATAAATTACATTAAAATAGATAGATTCGATATAGTTCTCGAATCGAATGTCTATTTTCGAGCTATTTAGAACAATCGACTTGAGAGTTCGATTTGTTTTCTACTAGCTAATCGAATTCGACTGCATCCACGGAGTAATGTGCAGTTGTCTATGACTGCTTCTCATGTTGCGTTACTGTGTGTTTTCATCAAAAAATATTAGACTTGTACAAGTTTCGAAACTTGTCATAAGAAACAGCGGCCCGACCACATAACTTGGCTTCAATCGAGTTCTCAATATCGCAACCACTAATGCCATGCAATAGAGTTGAAATTGGTATGAAAAAAGTGATAATCCGATTGTAACCAAGTTCTGTAATTGGGCCACGGATCTCACAACTTGTTTTGATGACTTTTCGTTCGAACCGTAGAAAACTGTGTAAATTCATTGACAAGTTTCAAGATTTGTTGTATGCTGTGTTTGCACTGACTAAAAACTTATACATTGTAAATGTTTTTTTATAGATTTGTAACGTTTGACGTTCGCACTGTTGCTGATTTATGTCTCTTGTCTTGATTTACTTCTAACTTGTTTATCTTGTTTTTGGTGTTATCGATTTGGGTCTTTAAACATATCTCAAAACAACATTTTCAATACGTTGAAAGATTTGTATAGAAACATGTTGATAACGAAACTTGTAGTAAAACGTGTTTAAGTATGACCGTGTTCTACAAGTTTCGTTTAAACAAGTTGTATGACAATGCAAACACAGATCGATACATTGACAGAAAACAGCGTTTGTAACATGTATTTTTGTAAATGTTTCGTCAGTGCAAACACACAGAATTCTCAAATTTGAATTCTATATAAAGAGTATATTCAAATATAATTTAAGGTAATTCTAGTTCTATAAGATTAAACATTTAAGAAATAAATTAAAATAACAGAAAAATATCAGATATTAATTTAAAAATATATATTGTTAAGCTTCGTTATCATGTAGGTACTAACTTTCAAACAAATGGTAATTTATTGTTGATCCCGCATCGCAAGAGTAGGTTTTCTACGTCGCAAGATCGAATACACTGAGTCCCTATATTGTACGGCCAATAATTCGCAATCAAATAAATGAATATAACATACGTCTACTATACGTGATAAAGCGAGGTGTTCACGCTCGTCAATTTCTTCTTGGCGACGTCTTCGTCCCCAAGCTATGGTACCACTTTGCATCGTGCTAAATCACCTAAATACAAATGATACAATAGTTAAATGACAATAATATTGAAGCTATCGAATGCTCTGTTGCTCTCGATAAGTTACCGAAGTTGTCCGTGCACCGTGCGCGTTATTGTCTGAGTTTTGTCTACCGCTGCAGCCATGGGGCATAAAGTAGGTAGATTATCCCTATTTAGTTTGTGGTTACCGAAAAAATAATCGAACATTCGGTAACTTGGCTTCGATAAACTAAGTTCTGAATAGCGTTTGATAGCGTTGCCATAGGTTTAATCGTATCGTATGACGTCAATTCGATTCGATTTCGATTACGACAAATTCATCTTCGATTCTACTAAATCGAACGATATCAAACCGAATCGATCGATAACCAAGTTATCGAAAGGTTCTGAATCGGGGGGCTGTTTGGTTAAGATTACTTTCCTCATTTTACCTCATCCTCTCCTTATATGAGTTGTTCTATTTGTGTCAGTCAATGGTCATCGAAGTTTATATATAATGACTAGCGTTAAACGCGGCTTCGCACGCGTGGTCGTTTCTTTAGGTTCAAAGAACCATAATGTGCTATTCCAGGACAATTATACCAACATTTGATCACAAATTCTTTTGCCGTCAAAAATACTTTTATCAATTGCTCGGCTTCTGCCCTCCAGATTGAGATACCAATTACACCAGTTTTTAAATCAAACACTAAGCTATCTAACAATGAAAACCACATTGCAATCGGTTCAATAGTTTTTACGTGATGAGTGAACAAACAAACATACAGACAAACAGACAGAGCGAAAGGTTTTTCTTTTTTTTTACATGTGTTCAATACCCTTTTTAAGCATCCAAGAGCATTT
The DNA here is from genome assembly GCA_946251855.1 of Alsophila aescularia. Classification (NCBI taxonomy): domain Eukaryota; kingdom Metazoa; phylum Arthropoda; class Insecta; order Lepidoptera; family Geometridae; genus Alsophila; species Alsophila aescularia. Next base: position 56,459,666 of record OX276374.1, on the reverse strand, counting down.
TTTTCTTTTTTTTCTTTTTACAGCCGTTGTTTACCGAAGTCAAATTGCGACATATTTAAACATACAAGTAGGTACTTCCTTTGATTGTGAAAGTACCAAGTAAGCACTTTTTGTACAATGATTTCTATAAATAATGCGCAGTAGAGGTACTCTACATGTTGATTTGATTTAATTGCGCATAGCTGAATAAGCATTTATGTACTTTGATGTTTTTCTCGATATTGTATGAGAAAAGTAACTACTTAGTTGTTTATTACAATGAAAAATGTACTAGAAATCACCTACGTATTTATAGAAGTTATATAAGGAAGTAATTAAGTAGAAATTGACATTATTTTATCTTCGCTTGAATTGTACGGTCAAAAGTAAGACCAATAAAATTAACTTCAAATTTAATTTGTTGTTTATTTAATTAATATCTCGGCTCCGTCCAATTTGTCTACCAAACGACTCGGTCTGCTTGCTATTTGTTGCTATCTATCAGGGTCATCTGTTGCCTGTACATTGCCTCATTTTAATTATGTACATAATATTATTATTATAAGAAATGAATAAATTTATATTTTGCAAAAAACAAATTAGCAACTATTTATGGTAATCTAAAATAAGATGAAATAGCATAAATAAAAATAAATTAACATTAATGAACTGTATTGATGGGATTATTCTAAGAAGGTACCAGGAAATTTTCGAGTTAATATACTTGATTTAGGTACATTGTGGTTCTGGTACTGTGTCAATTCGCACGTTTCGAAATAGTCCGCGATTTTTCCCCATAAAAATGTCTATTGCTTTTTTTGTGTTGATTTTTGCGAGTGTCATGTCATTTTGTTTATCTATGCACAGCACTAAAGAAATGGAGGGATATCCTACGGGATATTTGAGTGACTGTGAGTAAAATATAAATTGTTGTGTATTAAAAATACCAATTAAGCACATGTAACATATTTACACAAAAACGTATTTTGAAAAATCTCACGTGGTAGTTTCAGTATTCCCATTACCCATTGACGTGGTAATACTGAGACTACACGTTTTTCTCAATGAAGTCTCACTTTATCCATGGCGTTTAAAATCGGTATATCGTCGATCAAATAGACACTGGCCACAAGGAATAATGCATCCTTTTTATATTGAAATTATACTTACGTACAACTTGTAGACAGAGCTGTCTACGGTACAACTGGAACGATATCTCTCATATACAAAAATGGTCTCACCAAAAACGTAATTTAAAAAGATAATGCGAGAAAAGGAAGTATACGTTTGATAGTATATAATTATAAGCTTCTTGGTTTGCTTTGAGGTTGGATCAGAAATCTCTTTTTCTCTCGTACAAAGTTTCAGAGTTTTCGCACAGACTAACCTTGCGAAATAATGATCGCAAAGACAACTGTAGCAAAAAGGTCATCTACTTAATATATTTACATAGTACATGCTCTTTGGTGTCTGAAAAGATTTTATATACTACTAGCTGTACCCGCGGCTTCGCACGCGTGTTCTTTTCTTTAGGTTAAAAGTACCATACTGTGCTATTCCAGGACCAATATACCAACATTTGAACAAAATTTCTTCAGCCGTCAAAAATACTTTATCAATTGCTCGGCTTCTAACTCACCGGATCAAGATACCAATTACACCAGATTTAAATCAAACCATAAGCTATCTAACAATGAAAACCGCATCGCAATCGGTTCTGTAGTTTTTACGTGATGCGTGAACAAACAAACATACAGACAAACAGAAAGAAAGAAAAGATTAACAAAAAAAAAGTTCAATATCTTTTTTAAGCACCCAAGAGCATTTTTTTCATTCATTTAGTAGTTTGGGTGCGATGCGCGGTCAAGATACGGACAAACAGACAGACAAAATTAAAAAGTAAAACAGTTTGGCTTCAGTATCGAATATAGAGAACCATCCAAAAAATATTTTTATTACTTCATTATTAACATAACTTTGGACCCATATCCCACAGAAACCCTTTACTTTTTCGCGATAAACAATAAAACGTAAACGCGAATAAATTTTAACCCATCATATAACTTAAGACAGTGCCAAGTTGCATCAAAACACGTCCATTACTTTCAGCGTGGTACGTGTTCTTTTAAATAAGTTTCAACCCCTAAATAATAACCCATAATTTTTTCGGATATGTAAACTATCCTATGTCATACCTCGTAGTACGAACTCAAATCATACCAAGTTTCTTTTGAATTCATCCAGTAGCTCCAGCGGCGTGATGCGCGGCTAAGATACAGACTGACAGACATACAGACAAAAATGAAAAAAACATACAGTTTAGGCTTCATAATCGAATATATAGCAATTTCAAAAAAAAAACTTTATTTTTAATGTACAGAATTTGGCTCCATATCCCACAGGACCCCTTTATTTTTTCGGGACAAAATGTATCCATAATTTTCACCTATCTTATAAACTATGTCTGTGCCAAGTTGCATCAACATCCGTCTAATAGTTTCAGCGTGCTAATAAAATGTAGTACTGCGTGTTCTTTTAAATAATTTTCCACCCCAATCCTGCAGGAACACTTAATTTTTTCGGGATGAAAGTATCCAATTTACTACCTCGAAGTGTGAACTCAAATCATACCAAATTTCATATGAATTCATTAAGTATTTTTGGCGTGGTGCGCCAAGGTACCGACAGACAAATGGACAGACAGACAGACAAACAAACAAAAATAAAAAAATACAGTGTTAGCTTTAGTATTGAATATAGATGATTTTTGATTTTTGTGATTTATGATGTACAATGTACGATTTACTTTTTAGTGGTATGCAATAAAGAGTTATCTATCTATCTATCTATACAAGGTCCTCCAAAAAAATTTACATAATATCTTCAATTTACAGAATTTTGGACATTATCCCGAAGGAAAACTTTATATTTCGGAATAAAAAGTATCCTCAATTTTTACCCATTATATAAACTATGACTGTGCCAAGTTTCAACAAAATCCGTCAAGTAGTTTCAGCGTGATACGTGTTCTTTTAAATAACTTTCAACGCCTATCCTGCAGGAACCCTTTAATTTTTCGGGGTGGTAAGTATCCTATGTCCTACCTCAAAGTATGAACTCAAATCATACCAAATTTCATTTGAATTCATTGAGTGTTTTCTGCGTGATGCACTTCCAAGGTACAGACAGACAAACGGACAGACAGAGAGGAAGACAAAAAATAAAATAATACAGTTTTGGCTTTAGTATTGAATATAGAACGGCCCCCAAAAAAATTTACAATATATCTTTAATTTACAGAATTTGGGACATTATCCCGCAGGAACTCTTTATTTTTTGGGATAAAAAGTATTCTCAATTTTAACCCATCATATAAACTATGACTCTGCCAAGTTGCATCAAAATCCGTTCAGTAGTTTCAGAGTGGTAAGTGTTTTTTGAAATAACTTTCAACCTCAATCCTGCGGGAACCCTTTCATTTTTCGGGATGAAAAGTAGCCTATGTCCTACCTCGTAGTATGAACTCAAATCATACCAAGTTTCATTTAAATTCATTCAGTAGTTTCAGCGTGATGCCTAGCCAAGATACAGACAAACAGACAGACAGACAGACAGACAGGCAGACAGACAGACAAACAGACAGACAGACAGACAGACAGACATACAGACAGACAGACAAACAGATAGACAGACAAAAATGAAAAAAAATATACAGTTTTGGCTTCAGTATCGAATCTAGAGTAAGGTCCAAAAAAAAATTCCAAATATCTTCACTGTACAGAATTGGACCCGTTACAGTTTTATTATAAGTATAGATTCTGGTAATTAAAGAAGTTCTTGTCCTGTTTGTCCGTAGAGAGAGTATCAAGAATAGAGATCCTCCTTGAATAATAATAAGTATGCAAGCGGGATAAACTTATAAACTGTTATATTCATCTTCTCTGTTAACAGTAAAAGAGAAGATGAATATATTTTGTCCCTTACTGTGTATGCTGATTTGGTTGTTTGGCTGAAAGCTGCCAAATAAGCCGTTCAAGAGACTTTTGTCGTCGATATTTTAGTGATTTGTGCTATATTGACTGCATTTAAACGTTTCTGATACTGTTTTATAGTGAATAATTTAAATCTGACCTACAATAATAGTAAATTGTTGCATTGTAGGCTGCAAAAGCCGTACGGAACGAAAACATGAAAAATTACCTTCCACACGTAAGACTTAATTTTCGAGTACATTATTGAATAATCTTGCATAGATTATTGCTATTAGATTTTCATCCACGTTAGGTATAGTAAGATTTAATTGACTTTAGACGATATTTTTAGTAATTTTCGATGGCTAAAGGTTATTTATTTCGTAGTATTATCCTCACAAATTGCGTGGCTTGTTTTATTTTGACATTTGTGTCTATCTCACTCTATCTTGATGTGGTTTGAGTGAGCTGGAACGAGTAAGGACATAATCGACAGATCTACTACATTTCGTGGGGTTAATCTGATTTTAGGGATACCATAGCAATTTTTTAGAATTTTTTAGTTGTCGGGTATTTTTAAATGGGGGGGAACTTCTCCCAAAACAGGGTAAAAAGGGGGCTACTGAATATCTCCGCCATATGAAAGCCGATTTAGATGGTTGTTTTTTATTTGAAAGGTTTCACTTTAAGTTAGTCTCATTAAAATTTGGTGAAGATCTGATGAGGATCTCCGATGTGATGAGCAGAATCTCCGATGTGATGAGCAGTTCCTCAAAATGCTGTAAATTTCTCACTTTTAGGTTTCTACCAGTGGATTCAGCTCTTTACCTATTAGGTAGGGATTGATGGAGCACTTTGGTTATTATTATTAGTGTTACAATAAGGTAACTAGATGGCGCTACTGTGCACCGCTAGATTGTTTGCAAAAAAGTTTGTACGTGCGAGGTATACAGCTCACAAAGCCACTAGTTATTTTAACATTTCAAATACCTAGGTCTACTGATTTAGGCTGGGCGTCAGTCAGTCAGTCAGTCAGTCAGTCAGTCAGTCAGTCAGTCAGTCAGTCAGTCAGTCAGTCAGTCAGTCAGTCAGTCAGTCAGTCAGTCAGTCAGTCAGTCAGTCAGTCAGTCAGTCAGTCAGTCAGTCAGTCAGTCAGTCAGTCAGTCAGTCAGTCAGTCAGTCAGTCAGTCAGTCAGTCAGTCAGTCAGTCAGTCAGTCAGTCAGTCAGTCAGTCAGTCAATCAGTCAGTCAGTCAGTCAGTCAGTCATTTATAAAATTCGTGTCTTTCTGTTTGTCTGTTACTCTGTTTGTCTGTATATTTGTTCACGCATCACGTAAAAACTACTAAACCGATTGGGATGCAGTTTTCACTGTTGGATATCTTAGAGTTTCACTTAAAAACTGTTGTACTTGGTATCTCAATCCGATGAGTAAGAGCCGAGCAATCGATAAAAAGTTTTTGACGGCCGAAGGAATTTTGATCAAATGTTGGTATATTGGTATTTTTGGTCTTGGAAGTACATGGAGTTCTATTGACCTAGAGAAATGGCCACGCGTGCGAAGCCGCGGGTACAGCTTGTTATATAATAAAACTGTAACTGGGCCAAATCTGTACATTAAATATATTTTTTAAATTATAATCGAGGTAAACTTCATTATCGATATGGAAGCCAAAACAGTTTTTTTTTATTTTTGTCTGTCTGTCTATCTGTCTCTTTGAACACGCATCACGCTGATAGTATACCGGACCGATTTTGATGCAACTTGGCAATATTATAGCTGATGTTATGGAATAACATTTAGAATACTTTTCATCTCGAAAAACTAAGGAGTCCTAAGGGTTGAAGGTTATGTAAAAAATCATGCGTCAGGCTGAAACTACTGGTCGGATTTCGATGAAACTTGGCACAGACATAGTTTATACTATGCGTTAATATTTAGAATACTTTTAATCCCGAAAAACTAAACGACTTGTGCTAATGATTCCGTCAAATGATGTCCACCGGACTCGAGGCCAGTTTGCGTTCACAAGACAGTTCAGTGAGTAGGTAAGTATTTTCAAATATATTCGTACACGAGGCCAGTGAAAGGACAGTGACTGAACTGACTCACTCAACTGACTCGCAAACTGGCCTCGTGTCCGGAGGGCATGAAAGATAACACAAGTTGGATGTATGGCGTTTGTGTTCACGTTGGAAGTAGTGTCACCTGGCAGTTTAGTTTTGGAAAGAAATAGAATAAGAGAAGCCTACCTACCTAGCAGTGGCGGTAGGTGTAGAAAAAAATATATAAAATAGTATGCTATCAGTGTAATCAGAAAGATACAAAAACTCAGGGAGTGAGTTGGCGGAGGACTCAGGAGGTGGCGTGGGTATGATATTGTCCTCCGGCTTGAGACTTAGCTTGGAGGCGCGCGTGGGAAGATGTTCCGCGGAGAGATGGTGCAGAAGTAGTGCAGCAGCCAGAAGTGACGCAGCAGTGCGCAGATTAGCTCCTGGGGGACAGGTGTCCACAGACAGACCCCTGGCAGCGTGCTGATTGGCCATCGTACCCCTAGGGTATCATATAAAACCCAATATTGGGGTTTTTTCACCAGGTAATCAGGTAATTAAAGACAAAGGTTTGTCCAATATTATTTGAAAAATGATTTAGAAAAACTTTCTCTAAGCCAGCATAAAATGACGAGGCTAAAAAAGAACCATTCGTCACCACAGGTTAGTTAGTCGCTTTTATTGGTGTTATCTGTTATGGTCGCGTTCGTAATTTTAGCGTAGCAACCACCCATTCTGTTTCAATCAGAACCTGTATTACAGTCATTCAATACGGTGCATTGGAGTAGATATTGCGGTGAAAATTTGTTTGCAACAAGTCATATTGGCTTAGTTTACGATTGTAGATTACATAACGTGTAGAATGGTCATACTAACTCAAAGACAAGAATTACTTAAAATCTTGACAACACATAGACATTTTAAGGTTACGTATTTCTTTGTTTACTATCGACTGTTTATTTTATTGTGAAAGTAGACTTATTTTGTTGATACTACGTGAAAACTCGACTTAACCACGGTAAACTAAACGGAATAAAAACTACGTGAGATGAAGTGAGACGTTACAGTAGGTACATTTGGATGTTAATTTGAAGAATGGCCAAAAGTTTACTTTAACCACATTGTGCAATTCACGTGTGCACAGACACACAGGCTGCGAACGCATGGCATTTACAGCGCGTCTAAGCGCGTTTTAGCAGCGCGTGAGGTAAACGTCGTCTGCATAGTCAATAAGCTATGTTTTTCATTAGCCTTCTGGCAAATGTGAGTTAGTTCATTACATGGTATACTTAGGAAACCACGAGGAAAAAAAATAACACACGAGCGAAGCCGCGGGCAAAAGCTAGTTTTATAATAAATATGTACAGGAAGATTTGAATTGTAGGTATTTTAGGAGATATGTCCCGTAAATAGACTCAACCTTGAAACACAAACAGCTTAAGTAAACAGCATAGGTATATACCATACATTTGTCCATAGATACCCGTTTCCTTTACACCAGCTTTGTTCCAAAACAAATATTAATACTTGTCCAAATCACTTCCTTTCAAGGCACTTCGTGGGTCAGGAAGTGTGCACTTCCAAGAGGCTTGAAATTTATCAATTTTTAGGGATTTACTTTAAGTTTATTTCGAAGGAAACTCGCTAATAATAACAAGTAAAATTATTATTTATATAATAAAACCCGACAGAATTATTGAATACGAGTTGACCGCCGCAAAATTAATCACACTAATACTTTAATGACGAAAGTTTGTATGTATGTAAGGGTGTGTGTGTGTGTGTTTGTTACTTCTTCACGCTTATACGGATGAACGGATTTGGATGAAATTTTGTACGGGGGCAGCATATACTCTGGATTAACGCATAGGCTACTTTTTATCCCAGAAAAAAGTATGGTTCCTGAGGGACGCGGGTGAAACCGTGGGTGCAGCTTGTATCTATATAAATTTAATGTTTCCTTTTTATCTACATAGGTATTTTACTTTACTTTAATTTTACTTTAATTGCAATTGCAACATTAGACTATTATTTACATTAACTTGAATAATCTAAGCTTGAAAATTATAAAGGAGCTACTGTTTAGTTATACGACTTATATATTTTTGAAATGGTCGTTCAAAGACCTTTATTTTGATATCCCACTCGATTGATTTTAATCATTTTCAACCCTCCTCAGTTGAAAAAAAAATAGAAATATAATGAGGTCCATGATTTTCCTTCCGGAATATGTAGCAAAATTATTTAAGGGCCAAGGCGAGGTACAATATCAAAAGGAAAATGTATGCTGCGTTCGAGTAATTGTTAATTAGCCAATTAGAGTACATGCTCTAATGAGCTAAGGTACGTGTAGAAGCACCACTTTAACTTACTTTAAGTACCCACATCATCATCAACAGCCTATATCTGTCCACTGCTGGACGTAGGCCTCTCCTAATGCACGCCACTGAGCTCGGTCTTCAGCTCTCGTAAAGCTTCATCTATTTTCTGCCAGCCGCTTTTCGCAGGTCGTCACTCCACCTGGGCCCCGATTCTGTAAGCTATTGAACAGCGATAACGCAAGTCGATCGCTTGAATTTTTTTGAGAAATTTTCTTATTTACCATTTAAAAGTGATAGATCGGCGCTCCACATAACTAGCTGGGCCCCAATTCTAATATATTGTCAAAAAGCTTTGCTACCACGATACTTCTGCGATTGGACTGCTATAGTGTCAAATTTGGTAGTTTGCTAAATCAAGTGCATGCAAGTACGACTCCCGAAAATCCCCTAAGTGCTGTCACTGAAATTAAATTTATAAAAGCTATCAATAATCAAGCTGGAAGAGAGCTTTTAGCGATAAGTCCGCCCATTGTACCTATAATTTAAGTGTTTTCCTATGTCTGCATCTTTTTACTTTCTTGGTGTCAATAAAGAGTTAATCTATCTATCTATCTATCTATCTATCAATCAAGCAACAGCGTCATAAATATTGTGGTTTTCAAATTAAAACCTATTGATAGCAGCTGTCGGCCCGCGATAGAGCCTAAATAGCGAACCAATAGAGAGCAGACTACGAAAACTGTAAAAATCAGCGATTTTCATGCAGTAGACTTGCGTTAACGCGGTCCAACAGACTTGGGGCCCTGGAGGGCATCCTACTAATATTGCAACCTTGCAAAAAAACAAGTTTAATGAGATATACCAAAATTAATTGTACTTCCTAACCATTATTGTAGGGGGTTTTTTGAAAAAATTCAAAATGTTGTGATGTAGAGTTAGATATTATTCTCAATCTTGTGTATCTTCGAGTGTTAATGTGTAATATTGGTGGAATATTAACCATTAGGTGTTCGTTAACGTGTACGAGTGCGGGCAAAAGAATCAAACGCAGAAATAAATGGCATTATGTGATTTTTCCAAATCTCCCTCGGAAGTTTCAGTAAATGTCCACCATTTTACTGATTCGTGACTTTGACAATAATTGACTTTGACGTGACATTACTTTAAACTATAATACACTTGACATTGGCAAAATTGCTAGTAGGCCAGTGCCTCCGCAGAAGCCATCCAATAAAAAAAAAAAAAAAAACATTATTGTAAACCTTGTTTAGCAAGACATCTTGTCCAAGTGACACAAATACAATCTGAAAATGTAGTTATTATATTAAAAACCGGCCAAGTGCGAGTCGGATTGTCATACTGAGGGTCCCGTACAAACTTAACTTTACCGTTGGAAAACTGTTGTCCCCATACATCGACATAGGTTGCGATCAGTTTACCAACTGCACGTAAAACTTTGTGTGTTTGGATTTCCCTTAACTTACATAATAATTTTCTAATGGAAAAATTTGCATCACGGACGAGATTCGAACTCGCATACTGTGCCTCAGCGCGGAATATATCGCCGTCCAAATTTTTCCACTAGCTTCTTTGCACCCGTCTTATGGGGCTGGTAATGCCATCTTTTGGTAGTATTTCGAACTAACCAACCAAATACTGCTAATATTGATTAACCTTGTGTCTGAAAGACAACGCCTCCCAAATCTATTTATTATGATTTTTTATAGCAGTTAACGCCTGCTTAGCGTAAACGTATACACCAGTATTTTAAAATTACCAAAAAAAATGCGCCGCACAATAGTGACATTGCAATCTATATGCGGTCAGAACTTTTGAATACTTAACAGTGTAGAATTTAATAAATGTTAAAGTTTTCGGAAATCCTTCCATAAATTATGGACACAAACAAAAAATACTATGCAAAGAATAATTAAATCAATGGAATCACATCATGCGCGTGAGTAGTGAAAACATATCTTTCCTACTCTTTCTTCACGTTCAATTCTATCCTCGTCTATCACGCGACCATTTTATCATTGAAAAGTTGTAAACAAGACACGCAAAGGTACTTGTGGTATTATTTATTCTGTGGCGAAGGTATGCAGGTAACCCACCCCACCTGGTTAGCAAGTACCTACCAAAATAAAATAGGAAATGTAATATATAAATTCTTTATTTGGTTAATTCAAACTTTTCCTTCATCATTTTACGGGCTTAGGCCGAATTCCTTTATTTATTTGGTAGGTAGGTATTGAATTGTTTCAGATTGAAATTATAATACTTAGGTATCACATTCCTACTAAGTTAAATCTAAATGTAAGTGAAAATAGTAATTTGGAGTAGGTATTTGAAAAGTTAGAGTTATGAAATTAACAACGATTGATATTACTTAGGCACTTATTAACACTGCTTAAAAATTAAGTTACAAGTATTTTACCAAATATTCGAAGTGACAATGAATGTCAATACACACGCGTGCACGTTTCCACAGATTACTGCGTAAGGACATAAAAATGTCTAGGCTTTGTCAAAAAAATTCACTTCGTCAAAAGCGTCTACAGTGTGCTGTTTCAACACTTGCAGTGTCCGTTCACTCACATAAACACACCGCTCTATTTGGTATGAAGCCAAAAGAAGTCCATAGGCGTTAAATCAGGCGAGCGTGCTAATAGTCCACCACGACCATTCCAACGGTTTTCGATGTGGTCGTTTAGGTAGTCTTGATTTGGTGTTTAGCCGTCCTGCTAAAACCAAACACTTTGCAGATCGCCATTCAGCATTGACGACACCATCGTCCGGAGAAGGTTTAAATAACTTTCTTCTCGTATATTCCCGAGGTAAAAATTGAAAAGCAATCGCGATGGTAATCAAACAGCGGCGTAGGGACGTATTTATCGTAACGAAACACCCGTGACCGTGACATAGCGTGACCGTCGCGTGCGATGCTACTAATTAGCTTATTACATAATTGTTTACTTTCGGAAGAAAGGAATAGAGAAACGATGCGGAGGCGGCGCCTAGAAGGGAATACGTTCAAATATTATACCTGCCTGGAGCCAGGGACCAGTATACAAGAATAGATTCAGATCTGAGAAAGAATCTTATAATTATACAATGGACAGACTTATCGCTAAAATCTATGTTTTCCCGTTAATCTGTTGGGTGTAAAGGAATATTACTAATATTATAATGATGCGTGATTTATAATAAGACTCCAGCACAATAGCTTGGAGATCTCGTTAACATTCTGTTAAATTGAAAGATAAATTGTCTTAAGAAAATGATAATTATGTTGCAAACTAGAAAACTATTTGATGCATCATCTAAAACAGTTCTAACATTAACTCCAATATATATAGGAGCTTACTCCAAAGTCTTTAGACTTTATACTGTAGTCTGCTAAAACAGTAGACAGATCGGGCGGCCGGGCACCGATTTAAACAAATGGGGCTATTATTGACAACGAGTGTACCAAAACCTTCGAGCTTCGCCCCAGGTGTGTAGTAGGATGGTACATTCTGGAGCCGCCAGCGAGTAGCAGCGCGCACGAGGTTTCCTCTTGCAAACTCTCCGGTGCGGAGTCAAAGACACAGCTAAGTACTCTGGTCGTTATTCTGTTTTTATTTTGCATTTATGGGTCTAAGATCCAGTTTGGAGCTTCAATAACATCGTAGTTTGATGTAAAATTTTTCTAACTCAGCTGATGAGCTATGATTTATTATGACAATTCTAAGAAGTCTTTAATAAGTTATACAAGTAGATGCTATATCGGAGTATACGAGTAATGCATTGTGAACATGTATGATAAGCAACTTATTTCACTTATTTTTCTTGGGCTGAAAAGTATCTTCAGTAAACTTTGACTCCTTTTAATTAAATATAATTCAGTAAACAAATTTTTTCATCAGAAAATTATTATATATATTAACGCTAAGCAGGCGCTAACTGCTATAAAAATCATAAAAATAACCATGTTTATCAAAAATAATCTATCATTTTGAATTTAATTTAGACACATCACTAGAATTTGTGAATTGTAAAACTGTTTGGACTTGAAAGATATCTTACAACTGTCACTCACGAGTTGTTTCGTCGAATAATTCAATTCGGCCGGTGTTCGGACGTAAAAGTCGTCCATCCTCGGGAGTTTGCGCAGCGAGGGCGTGACATGAACTGCGGACCACCGCACGTGTCATCCATTACGTCAGTGGCGCTGGCGGCGAGGGTGCTGCAGGCGGGGGAAAACAGAAAACTCACCAGCCAGCCTTTCCAGCCTAGATGAAAACTCACTTAGATGAAGACTCACTTACGCACGCACCATTTTCACTGTTGTCGCTGGCGTACACAAACAGTTTAGGGTCCTCACACCAGTTGTCGACAGTGTCCACCTCGCGTTCGCCTCGTGCCTCGGTTTATTACAATTCCAAGATTTTCATACCTATATCCCATGACATCTATTATTGACCAAATCATACAAAATAACGTTTCTAAACTGCATCGCAATCGGTCTAATACGTTTTTACGTGATGCGCGAACAAACATACAGACAAACAAACAAACAGACAGACAGACACGAATTTAAAAAATGTTCTATTCATAGACCATTTTTTTTAAAATTATCTTCTTTGTATACATTTACGTTCTTATTGCCTTATAGCTGTGCCCGCAGCGTTACTCGCGTGGTAGTTTTTCTGGGATATAAGGATCCCATGGGTTATTCCAGTACCAAAAGTACCAATATAGGTACCTACCTACCTGTGTTAACAACCTTCAGTGGCGATCCGATATGGTCGTGATAGGTTAGAAGACGAAGGCGGGAGCGAAGAGTAGCGAGCACCCGCAAAAAAAAACAGTCCATTTGTTTGGGAGCTACAATCCTCACTTCCCCGCTTCAAACCCATTATAGCAGAACCATCTTGTTTACCTCAGCCTTGAAATATAAAAAACAGCAGCTAAATTAGTCGATTCGTTGGAAAGGTACGATTCTCACCTCCTTTTTCTGGAAACTCCCCCTTATATAGATATAGAAAATATAGATAATAATAATATCTAATAACTACAAATAAAATACACAAACATAATTTAAAACAATCTACCAAATCAACCAACGAATCTAATTAGAAACCGCAAATACTTTCGAACACATTCCGGGTTTTTTCCTATACTGTCCTACGACTGTCAACAACTCCTGCCTTTGGGTCAATCAAATACTTAGCGATGTTCCGATCCCCGCCACACCACACATTTATTCCCCCGGGGCCCCTGCCTTGGCGCTTGGCCGGGTGGCATCGGCGGGCAGCTCGCAGAAAGTACAGAATACATAATAATAGCACCCTGATACAGTAGGTAGGTACATCGCGCGAAAACGAATGCATTATAATAGCTTTGAGTTGTTTTATTTCATTTCATTACGTTATATTTATTACTTCATAATTTAATATAACTTTCGACCCCTATCTCGCAGGAGCCCTCTAGTTTTTCAGTATGAATTCTGAATTTTAACCCTTATTATAAGTTACAACTGTGCTAAGTTGCATCAAAATCCATCCGATAGTTTCAGCATGGAGCGTGCGTTTTACCATAACTTTATTAAAAATATCAAGGATAATGTAAAAAATAACGCATAAATAATGTAAAAATCTTTTAGTTATGGAGCAAAACATTTCTACGGCGCGTGATTTCGATTCACGTACGTCTGGATTACGTACCCATGCATCTGTCTAACTGGGCCAGCGAGCCTCGTAGCGGAATGACGAAATTCGGTACCAGTCTATAAACGGATGTAAGATCACTTTAAATTTAACACAACTTTGAACCCATAGGCTGCAGGAACCTTTTAATTTTTCGGGATAAAAAATATTCAACATTTTAACACATTATATAAACTTTGACTGTGCCAAGTTACATCAAAATCCGTCCGGTAGTTTTAGCTGATACGTGTAATTTTAAATAACTTTCTACCCCTATCCTGCGGGAACCGTTGATTTTTCCGGGATAAAAAGTATCCTAAATGTTAATCCAGTACATCAGCTATGATTCTGCCAAGTTGCATCAAAATCCGTCTGGTAGTTTCAGCGTGATGCGTGTTCAAAGAGACAGACAGACAGACAAACAGACAGACAAACAGACAGACAAACAGACAGACAGACAAAAAAAAAACCTTTTTGCACTCCATATCGATTTTGAAGTTTATCTCAATCAACATTTTCAAAAAATATTTAATGTACAGATTTAGCCCAGTTACAGTTTTATTATAGTATAGATAGATAGAAGATAGATGTATTCGTAGTATTGTCAAAGAGAAGCTATACCGGGTCGCATCTTGATATTATCATAGATATAATAATCTTGAGATTGTATAAACTGTGTGATGGTGGAACTTTTAATAGAGCACTGTCAAGTAGCAAGAATTCAATATCGACAGTTATTTATTTTTTGAACTCTATAGAGTAAAAAAAAAACTATAGTTTGATACTATAGTTTGAGCCATTATCAAACTATAGTTTGATAAAGGCTCCTAATATAGGACCATGGAATAGAAGGAACAATTAAAGGACTTTAATTCAATGCCTTCAGGTTGCCGATGATACGTAACAGTAATTTTTAAATTATTACTTCGTTCGAAACTTAGGTACAGTAGCACATGGGTTATTAACTTTGTTTTGGATAATTTCAATGATAATTTCTAATTAGGAGTTTTTTGTCTAAGCTACACTTTCAAATGAAGCTGTTTGATATTTTTAGCTCTGCTGATGATTATAATTATATTATGATAGTTTCCGATCATTTTTTAAGTTTGTCTATAAAAATTGATAATGTTGATATAATATTGCCTTACCGTATCACGATGATATTTCAGACATATATTATGGTAGATATAATATTTTACACATGGATAAGCGTGTGTTAGATATTTTATTATTATTATTATTATTATTTTTCGTCAATACGCTCAGCTGAACAGCTCTTACATTGTTGTATTGTACATAGGTTTTTAATGGAAGTCTGAAGATCTATTTTACATGTATTAATAAGCCTCGCAACCTGGTAGTTGTGCAAACATTTAATTGCTTAAATAAAAGCAATCTAGATATGAGCGGGATTTAAATAAAAAATAAAAATCAAGTAGTAAATTTAAGAATTAAAACGATAATAGTGACACAATCTCAAGAATATCGGTTATTGGTCACAATATGTTATATAGTAGACATAGTTCTAAGGTTAATTGTTCATGAACGTTATCACAAATTAATTCGTGATAAAAATGTACTGTGAAGGTACAAACTTCTGCATTGATGATATTACCGTTATCTCTCAAGGTCTACATGTGTTTATATATCAATCTAGAGGACTAGGCGCGAAATATAATTACTGATTAAACGAACTTACCTGTAAGTTCTATCATAATTATAGGAGCGTCTAGTCCGAAGAGATTGATAGCCCACCCTCCCTATATTTCATATTCCCAGTCTAAAGACTCTAGCGGTAATATTATCAATGACAGCAGGTTTTCCAGCTCTAAACAAAATGACATAACTAGAAATACGAAAATACGGGAAGGTTTTAATGGAGCAAGGAGGTTTTCTTCAACTTTTTACTCTCAACTTGTGCATAAAATGGTGGGACCGGGTGGCGATACTACATGTGTTTATATATCAATCTCTTCGGACTAGGCGTTCCTATAATTATGATAGAACTGCACTTATAAGTAAGTTTACTCAGTAATTATGCTCGTACTAAAAATACAGGAATCTGCAGTATCTTGAAGCAAACACAGACGAATATTTTTAATTCTTACCTGACACTGTCCAAACCTGACGAGATCCAAAGATCTTCATGGCCTCTAGCCAATCTATACTTTTATACTTATAAAAAAGCAATATGAACGAAAAAACTGTACAAATAAGATAATACAAAAAGGTCTAGAATACCTAAAATAAGAGTAGAGTACTTTCTTAAATCGTGTCTGTCCGTTTGTCTGTTTGTTTGTTACTTTGTCTGTATGTTTGTTCGCGCATGACGTAAAAACTACTGCACCGATTGCGATTCGGTTTCACTATCGGATAACTTAGGGTTTGACTTAAAAACTGGTGTACTTGGTATCTCAATCCGATCAGTAGAAGCCGAGCAATCGATAAAAACTTTTAGACGGCTGAAAGAATTTTAATCAGATGTTGGTATGGTATATATAATAATATTCTAATGGAAAAATTTGGGTCACGGACGAGATTCGAACTCGCATTCTGTGCCTCAGCGCGGCACATGCCTTTACCAATTCGGCCACCGAGACCTATGCGTCGTCATCCAAATCTTTCCATTAGCTTCTTTGAACCCGTCTTATGGGGACGGTAACGCTATCTATTGGTAGTATTAGGAACTACTAACCAAACACGGCTAATAGTGATTATCTTCGTGTCTGCGAGATAACGCCTCCCAAATCTATATTTTTATGGTTTTTTATATCAGTTAACGCCTGCTTAGCGTAAATATATATAATAATTTACGCTAAGCAGGCGTTAACTGCTATAAAAAAACATAAAATATAGATGTTGGCATATTGGTATTTTAGGTCTTGGAATAGAACTTAGAGTAATTTAACCTGGATAAATGACCACGCGTGCGAAGCCGCGGGCATCAGCTAGTATAATATAAAGCGGCCATCTTGGAAATGGTGGAATTATAACCTAGTATAAATATTAGGTACTTCACATATGACGGCAAGTTAATCCTTAAATTATTTTTCAAACTGATACTAATTCTGGCTTACCCATTCTGTGAGCATGAATATCCTGTTAATTCTGCAGCACCCGAAGAACTTTGACACCAACCTGTTTCTATTATATTTCAGGTCCAACAACAACCCGAGATCCCGTCATCACGAATAAGTCCCTCAAACGCCTCACCTTCTTCCTCCAAGGCAAAGGCACCATCATGACGGCCAAGAAGCTCCGCTACAACTACTTCCAAATGAGAGAACTTGGCAAAAACCCTGACCTGGACTTCAGGAAGAAGACCGTGGTGTACGTAGGGGGCTTCCTGGACAGCCCAAACTTTCCGCTTGCGTTGTCCATAGCCCCTGTTTACAAGAATTTGGGGTACAATGTGCTGTTGCTGGACACGAATCATTTTACGACGATGCAGTATCCTTTGTGAGTATTGTTTTTACTCGACTACGGTGAAGCGAGGGAAGGGTAATGAGTTTAACAGAAAATGTTTTTTTTTTAATTACTTTTGTTGACATAACTGGCAAGTAGCTCGCCTGATGGTAAGCCTCACATCTGCCCATAACAGTTGCAGTGCCACCCAGAACTTTGGTTACAAAATCTTGCGCGTCACTGCACTGCGCTCGTCATTCTGAGACATTTTGGCCCAGTAATTTCGCTGGAAACACTACTGCTTGGTGGCTGATTATCTGACAAAGGTGCGGTACTTCCCCACGCGGGATATTGTGTAAGAGGCCTACCACTACAAAAATGCATATAAAAGTGTATGTGGATGTTCCACCATAGCATCGCTTCTATTTGTCACATTTTGACAAGCGAAGCATCAATTGATTCGTCTTCATGTAACTATAGGGTCTCATTAGGCGTCTCATTTTTTTTACCTGACTACGGCGAAGCGAAGGAAGGGTTTTATGTTCAAACTAAAAACAAGGTCCAATGTTGACTAGCGAGGTATCAATCGATTCGTCTTCATCGCAATAGTGTCATATGCAATTTTTTAGCCGACCGTATAGTTTCATAGAATCAATATATTTTTACTCAGCAGTTTATAGACGAAATAGAATTCCTTAGAATTAACTAGAATGTGAAGAAGACACATTCTGGTGAATTTTAGTTTAGTAAATGCCAAAATACCAAAGTAAACGAAGTTTATGTATATGCTTCTCTGCAATACACTTAAACATATTTGAAACCTGATTAAAATTGAATAGAGCATATTGTTTAGATAATTTCTCAAAGAAGGTCTTCGGCCCGTATTCCAGAACGACATTCAGTTTGAATATCTACTTGCGATCTCTACTTGAGTCTACTCTCTAATAACACTCTTTTATTAAAGCCTAGATACCTTATGAAAAAGACAGATGAATCACGCGCTGAGCATGGGAAAGAGACCTAACAAAGGAAATACAATTGAAGTACAAATTCGAGTCCTTTCGACGCAACAGCGTCTAATTCAAAAGTTCTGAAACATATACGGGCTTCAGAAGAAAGTTTTCCTGTGTAATTAATATTAGTTTATATTAGTATTAGCTTGACCTACGGAGTCGAAACGTGGAAACTCACGGTGAGATTGGTTCATAAGTTCAGCGAGTGATGGAAAGAGCTATGCTCGTTGTTTCTATTAAGGACAAGATTCGTAACGAAGTAATCCGACAGAGAACCAAAGTTACCGACATAGCTCAAAGAATTAGCAAGCTCAAGTGGCAATGGGCTGGTCACATCTCTCGAAGAACCGACAACCGTTGGGGTAAACGAGTTCTAGAGTGGAGACCACGTTTAGGCAAACGTAGTGCAGGGCGCCCGCCGGCCAGGTGGAGTGACGACTTGCGAAATACGGCTGGCAGGAACTGGATGAGAAGAGCCGAAGATCGGGCTCATTGGCGTTCACCAGGAGAGGCCTACGTCCAGCAGTGGACGAACATAGGCTGATGATGATGATGATGATGATTAGAAGCAATGGTAGCCTAACGGTTCACTACCAATGATGTTATATATAAACTGAGGTTCACTATACTGCTTCTTAGAATCCAACGATACCAGGTTCACCCCTATATAGGCTTTGCGCCAATGACTTAGATATCTCATACTTGTAATATTATTTATTCTGTGGTTATGTGCGGTTTTCCATCGCTTCGTGCTTCGGAGGGCACGTTATGTCAGAGGCGCTCGGGCAGCCTGACAAACTCTGACACTAGAGGCCAGCACTACCTCATACGACAGACTCAAAAAACTATCAGCAATTTCAAAGCTTTTATTTAACTTCACTTGTATGTAGGTATGTATGTATCTATGTATTTCTGTCTGTCCTGGAATCTTGCAATTCAAATTTCGAGTACTTCCCGATTAACTATCCGGCTGTAACTTTCAGAGTAGCTAACAAACCGACGAAAAAGCAATAAAAAAAATGAGAAAATATATTTAAAAAGATATATAAAGTGAGAAGGCAAAAAAATAAATAAAAAAATGTACCTAAAAAGTTACAAGGCAACAAAATAGAAAAAATAATGTGACATTCATTAAAATATACCAGTAAATAAAATAAAAAACTTGTTAATTTAAAGTTTATAATATTTCCAGGGCTGCTCTCTACTCGCGTACAGTCGGCAAGCACGCTGCCGAAATGCTTGCCAACCTCACCACGCAAGGGCTAGATCCCAAGAAGCTTGAGCTGGTCGGACTAAGCCTCGGAGGCCAGACCGTCAGCTTCATAGCTAAGAACTACCGCCTCTTAACTGGAATGAACATCTCCCGCATCACAGGCCTGGACCCGGCAGGTCCTTGCTTCAGAAACCTTGGCCCTGAAGGCAGATTGGATCGAAGCGACGCAGATTTCGTGGATACCATTAACACTAACATCGATGGCTTTGGAATGGCGTCACCTGTTGGACATGTTAATTTCTACGTCAATGGGGGAGAGTACCAACCCGGAGATTTAATTTGGATGCCTTGCAATGTTTTGTGCAGTCATATCCGGGCGTACACATTATGGATGTCAGCTTTACACAACCAGGATTCCTTCATAGCTATGCAGTGTGCTTCAGTGCAAGAGGCTAGATCTAAGAACTGTTATGATAAAGTGCCCCAAGTCACTAATGTAGTAGGACTGAAAACTAACAAAAGCAAAGAAGGAATTTTCTATTTAGCGACGAATAACAATTATCCTTATTATTTGGGAAGGAAAGGGCTGAAAAGGGAGAATGAATATTTTTCTTCAATGCTGAGAAATATAATTAGCTCGAGTGATATGACTATATGATAAGATAACTTAGAATACTACATATAGTACTTATAATATTTATTCCTTTCAAAATTAATAGGTGATGGGCGACTGGCGACCTCAACCGCCACATTGAAAACAGCGCCACCTAGTCCAATATCAAGCAAACTAAATCACACCGATCCACAGTAGTATGCAGTTGTTTATGCATCGATTGCAGATGGTGCAAGAGTACACTCAAAGCCTGCATTGCGCAAACGATATTCTTGCCGCGAATTTATGCATTGTATAGAATTTCCAACGGGTGATTGTAGGATTCGGTTTGAAATCGTTCAATTCAATACATTTTTCATTCACAATATCGAATCGAATCGATTCGGTTCGCTATCGAAAGGTTCTGCTGGCTCGGTAGGAAGTACTTCTACAGTGGATGGATTGTAGGATGGATAAATACCCCAGCCACTGGGTCTCCAGATTGAGGTATTTTTCCCCTTTTTAGGGAAACATTATAAGATTGGGGAAACGAAAAGCTAGGGGTAAATTTTTGGGAAACAAAATTTCCTCACTGTGAAAACCGGGAAACTTATTTTATAGCTATCGTTGATATTTTGGTTCACCATCGTTTATAGTTATCCTAAGGTTTCGGTAAGCCGATTACCACACAGTAACGCGCAGCATGCTGAATGGTCAAACATCATGGCGACCGGAGCTCGGCGCCGCCTGGCTGCAGCCTGCAGCGATAAGATGATTATTTTATCATCGGGATTACATACGTACTTATTTACGCAAAAATTCAAGTCAATGGGAGAAGTGGAAATTGTTCGTAAAACTATACAATAGACTTACTATCTCAAGTTAACTCTTGCGTGTCCACGCCTCCAAATGCCTGTAAACGTGTGAGGTCCACGGGTTAGCGGTAACCTGCACCTGGAACAGCTGAACTGGGCCCCCATACTCTATTTACAGTCTGTAGAAACCCGCTGAAAAGTAGAAAATATCATCAAATTATATTATGTGTGTGATATTCACAATTCCGGAAATTGGCTGGAAGCTAGATTTACTATCATTAACATTGCTTCCAAGAAAATCTTTGTAAAAATATCTATCTGTTGGAATTATGAAGAAGCTCTATTCCTGACCATCTGTGAGTTAGTAGAAATGGTTTAGAAGTAGGTAGCGTTTGAGTTCGCAAAGGCAAAGCAGAACTTTGCTACACCATGTCTGAGTTAGAGCTAAACTCAGTAGATGGCGCTGTGTGTAAAATAATGTAAGTATCAACTTTTTTTTAAATTTTATCCCCCGAACAATGAAACGGGTCACGGGTGTTATAAGTTTAGGGTGTGTGTATCACTGTGTGTGTCTGTCTGTCGCATCATAGCTCCCAAATCAATGAACCGATTTTGATGCGGTTTTTTCTGTTTGAAAGCTTATGTGATCGAGATGCTTCTTAGTCATGGGGCCGGGGGTTTTATAAATGTTTAATTTGTGCTTGTGTCTTTTATGTACATCTAGACAATCGTTAGCGTGTCAAGCCAAGTTCAAGCTAACAGAATGAGCAGTACCATGTGTGTATACGAACCATTTGGAGCCATTTTTGACCCCCTCATGGCTCAAAAACTATTTCACATAAACATGGATTTTCTTTTGGGGAGGGGGGGGGGGGGTACTTCCCCCAAAAAAGGGCAAAAAGGGGGCTACTGAATATCTCCGCTATACTAGATTCGATTTCTATTTGAAAGACTTCGTTTATTGGAAAGGTTAAATTGGTCTCATAAAAATTTGGTGAAGATCTGATGAGGATTACTCACGTAATTGACAGATTTGTAATTATTTCGTGTATTATTAGCATAGAGCGTTTTTTAATCAATGATTATTAGATTTTCTATGATTTCATTTCATGGCAACGTTCCGTAAACAAAGTAATCGAGATTATTGCAAAATTTGGTACTTCGGGTTACTATATTGCAATTTTCGAAGGGAACTCTAATCTTTTGAAGAAATAATTACTGCTAGTGTTGCTCGCTGATAATTTAGCTTTCTCCATGTGAACGAATTTTTAAAATCGGGTCAGTATTTTTTGAGTTTATTCATTACAAACAAACAAACTTTTTTTTTTAATCAAACTAACAATCAAATCTTTTCTCTTTATAATATTAGTGTAGACTATACCTATATAGCAAAGTAATAAAAGTAAGAAATGTGATGATAATACTTAGATGTTAAAAATATACGAAATTTTCTTTGAAAAAAATACAATGAGTGTTTATGAACTATTAGACTACCGTCATAGTATGTAATAATTTTCTAAAGGCAAAACTTGCATCACGGACGGGAGTCGAACCCGCACTATCCGTTGCTCTGCGCAGCACATGCCTTTAACTAATTCGGCTACCGTGATGTGACCACCACATCACACCGCCGATCCAAACAGTAAATAATATTTTCTCGCTAAGCAGGCGTCAAGTGTGAAATTCTAAAAGCATAAAAACATTACCTCTTTTTTCTTCGCAAACTCGTTTATTCCGGGGATATCTTCAAAGACTAGTTACTTATGGTAAAAAAAATACGGATCCCATACTGCCAAATCAAAAGTGAAGCACCCAAGATATGCCGATCCGCTCGTACCATGGACAACTACATAATTACAGGTACTCTAGACAGGCTTTTAACCAGGGACTGTACAAACCCGAATAAGAGTTAATCCCATCGAATGGGTTTCATACATTCATCTCCCATATGTACGATATTACCTCTTATTCAGGTAACTTCATCCTTAACACCATTAAATGGGTGACCCTTTCATTATGATAACCAATTGAAGGGGTTGCACTTTCATTTTGATATCCAATTGAAGGGGTAACCTCTTGATAGGGTTTATTCGGGTAACCTCATGGTTATCATTTAAACTTACCTACACGCTGCTGTGGAATTGGATAGACTCGTTTTATTATTATTGCCTACTTAATAAGAAACTAAAATTCAAGCATTCGTTGACTTTCATTGGGTGGGTGTTCTTGGCGCTTGCACGGGTGAAACTGGATTTGCTAACCATTTTAGAATGGATAAAGGTGAGTTGTTGATGGTGGTGCATTTAAGAGTCAGGCAAGGGGTGAATTTTCCATACAAACGTTATACCAAAATCATTTTTAATTGGAGCATATTTCCACAGTGTTATGATATTATTCGGATTCGGATAGTGGTTATCTAGGTTCCCAACAACTGCATTTTGTTTTTAAAATGCTTACCTGAAACAAAATATAAGCAAATATTGCGTTGTCATTATTTATTTGCAAAATGGAATATTCGTTTATATTTGAAAACAAAATACTGTTGGGGACCTTGATAAACACTACCCGGTTAAATATGATCCAATTAGAAATGATTTTGGTATTACGTTTGTATGGAAAATTCATCCTCCGCGGGACCTTTACTCAAACTAATTAGAAAGTATTATTTTTTGTTTGATTAGGAAAACCTATTGTACCATATGTACCTACCAACTTACCGAAAAAAATAAAGGCTTCCTGCGGGATAGGGGTCCAAATTAGAGTTGATGAGGAAGTGGTTATGAGGAAGAGGAAGTGGAAGAGGAAGAGTCGAGCACAAAGTTAGGGGATGTGGATGAGGAAGAGGATATATTTATGAGGAAGAGGATGCGGATGAGGAAGAGGAAGAGGAAGCGAATGAGGAAGAATAAGAAAGAGAGTGAAAGTGATATGAATAATTTAAGTTGGAAATTGAAATTAAACAAAATAAGCAGTATTTATTGATTCAACTAAAGCTGTATTTTTTCAATAATAAAAATTTACAATTGGGAGATAAACTTTAATGAAAATTAATTTTGACGCTGTTTCCCCTGACAAACGATTTCTTAACTCGTCATACACCAATCCAGCATTACTAAAAAAATGCTCGCAGAGTACACTTGACGGAGGGGGAGATAGATATTGCTGTCAGTCAGCTATGAAATGTACATGCTTGTTCGATCAATCAAGGAAGAGCGTGGTTGGCGGGAGTCGTAGGACGGGGCGGCTCGCTCGTCGCTGCGGCCGGTCGCGGCGCCCGCACCGTTGCTATTGGTTACGTTTTATTAGAAGCTCTATTTGTTTTATTTTATAGTTTATGTTCCCTAGTATCTTGGGACAATTGTTTTTACTCGAGTAAAAAGACCTCTAGTGTGGTACTGTATGAATTTCATCAAAATTGGTTTAGTAGCTTTAGTTTAATTGACTGTGTTATTATACTTAGGACTAATTTGCAAGACAATTTTGAACCATTTAAGACGTCCAAAGATGCTGAAGTTTTGCACATGGGTGTAGTTCCGATGTCAATTATGGCAGGTACCTACTATCGAACTGACCTGATGATGGAGCCGGAAGGTAGTCACAGGAACTCAACAACAAAATGATGGAACCCTTTCGAGTTTGGGCTCATTTGGTATGTCTTTGTGAGTTCTCTGGTTTTATGTGGTATCCAGGGTCTGATGATGGAGCTGGAAGGTAGTCACAGGAACTCAACAACAAAATGATGGAACCCCTTCGAGTTTGGGCTCATTTGGTTTGTCTTAGTGATTTCTCTAGTTTTATGTGTTATCCAGGGTCTGATTATGGAGCCGGAAGGTAGTCACAGGAACTCAACAATAAAATTATGGAACTTCTTCGAGTTTGGGCTCATTTAGTTTGTTTTGATGAGTTATCTGGTGTTATGAAGTATCCAGGGTCTGATGATGGAGCCGGAAGGTAGTCACAAGAATTCAACATCAAAATTATGGAACCTTTTCGAGTTTGGGCTCATTTGGTTTGTCTTGATGAATTCTCTGGTGTTATGTGGTATCCAGGGTCTGATTGTCACGAGGCGGTCCAGGGTTTGGGTTTGTTCCACTAGCCCAGGGACCAAACCTCAGTGACACAAAATTACAGGAATAATAGAGGCATAGACTTTTCGTGCTGCAGCAATCTGGATCCAAAACAACCACTTACGAAGGTATTATCATATATATTTAAAATACTCATATATATTTGTAATAAACTTATTTAGGTATTTTATATAATATTATTTCGTAAAACTCGGTTTTGCTAAAAATCAATATCGGAATGACAGGTTATTTGAACTTAGAATTAATAATGACAAACTATCAAATGGAATGAAATGGATTATGAAAGAATTAAGAGATCAAATGAGTATTATTAAGAAATAGGTTTTGACATCGTCACATGATGATGGAGCTAGAAGGTAGTCAAAGGAACTCAACAACAAAATAATGGAACTTATAAATCCATTTGTTTGAGGTTTATGTTTCCTATCTACAAGATGTGTTACCATTTTTTTAAAGAGTCCATTTCATTCCACTGAAATCATAGATAATTTTTGTCAAAACTAATTCAGTTGTTATATATGTAGGTTTATTCATCCTTGGTTTTAATTTACCAACGCTTTGAGTCTAAAGTGAGTGAGTGTCTACTATTTTCTTTGATTATATTATTTCCGATGTTTGCTTAGGCCACTGAAAATAAAAAAATAAAATATTTTTCCAAAAAAAATTAAATCGACTTCATAATAAAAATGTTATTTTGTAAACAACCACTAAAAAGAATAAAATAATTACAATTGAGCCAGAACAGTATCACTTTTTCGAAATTACCAACGTAATAATAATAATGCATAAATACAACATAAGATAAGAAAGAGTTTTTTAAAGGCGGAGCCAAGCCGAGCCATAATTATTAATATGGTTGAGCTTATTCAAAGAGATAACGTCTTAAACGGCTTGGCGTAAAATAATAAGATTATAAAGTAATTATCTACATAAACTTTAGCAGTCTATGCTGTATTCGTGTCAATCGGTTTGAGAAAGTCAAAATCTGCTCGTGTGAGCCTCTTGTTTCGTCTCTTCTGCGTTTCGTGTTTTGTATGAGGGTGCGTCATAGACAACTGCATATTACTTCGTACGTAGATAGGTATCTATTAATTTTGTAAAGATATTAGAATTAAATGATGCCTGGGTTTGGCACCGCCCTCAAAAAACTATTTCAATTCAATTCAATTCATTTATTCATCTTTTGACATATTACATGTACTTAGACAAGTCACTTACAGAACATTGTATCACAAAATATAAATTGGGTAAAAAATATTCAAAATTATTCTAACATTCAAATAAAGTTTTCTGCAAAAGCAACGTCAACACAAAATATTGTAAGCAATTAAGATAATATTATAAGTACACAACACAAAAAAGTCACTATATATCAAAGATATTTCTATCAGCAAAAGCTTCGTCAAGTTTGTAATAGCTCTTGGCTATTAAATGATTCTTAATACAAGTCAAAAATTCAATTTCATTTTTATATCTTATTTCTAATGGAATTTTATTATATAATTTAACTGCTATACATAAATAGCTTTTAGATATTTTTGCAAGTCTAGTTTGTGGCAATACTAAATTATTTTTATGTCTTGTATTGTGATGATGTATATCCTTAAGAAGGGTCATATTAGATACATTTTCTCTTACATATAAAAGGTTCTGGTATATAAATTCCCCTACCATCGTCATAATGTTAAGGTCCCTAAACTTTTCTCTGCAAGAGTCTCTCCATTTTAATCCTAATATATACCGGATAGCACGTTTTTGGAGTATGAAATTTTTTCCAGCATCAGCTGCCACCCCCCAGAATATTATTCCATAAGTCATCAACGAATGAAAATATGCAAAATATGTATCCCTGGCAGATGCCTTACCTCCCAATTCTTTTATTTTTTTTATTGCGTATGTTGCTGAACTTAACTTTTTTGATAGTTCATTTATGTGTATTGCCCAAGTTAATTTGCGGTCAGTCCACAGCCCCAGAAACTTAACATGATCAGTACAACTTAGAGATAGGTCATTAAATGAGTCCTGTATACATTCAGGCAGGCTGTTTGAGCGTGATCCCAGAACAAATTGAATAGTATGCGTTTTTTCTACATTAAGAAGTAAATTATTGATGGAAAACCATTGTTCAATTTTGGGAATTAAATCAAGAAACTTATCACTAATACCGTTGTCAGTTTTGTCCTTAATAACTAAACTCGTATCGTCAGCAAATAAAACTATGTCAACATTATTGCATACGATAGAAATGTCATTTATATAAATTAAAAATAATAGCGGTCCCAGGATTGACCCCTGTGGAACTCCCATAGTGATATTGTTTTGGAGAGACCTACAACCATTCACCTCTGTCACTTGCGATCTGTCAGATAGGTATGATTTCAAGATACTAAGTTCTGTATCTCTGATACCATAATAATCCAGCTTTTTTATTAAAATATCATGGGAAACACAATCAAACGCTTTTGAGAGATCACAAAACACTCCATAAGTTTTTTGTGAACCCTCCAAGCCAGAGAAGACGTCTTGAATCAGTCTCATGATAGCGTGTTTCGTAGATTTGCCTTTCTGAAAACCGAATTGTCTACTATTAAATAAATTATTAGATGTCATGTAGCTAACAATTTCATCCGTTAAATACTTTTCAAAAAATTTACTTAGACTAGGCAAGACTGATACTGGACGGTAGTTATCACATGATGCGGTGTTACCTTTTTTGAATATCTGAACAACTTTTGCAACTTTCATGTTATTAGGAAAGTAACCATTTATAATACAATCATTAATAATATTCATCAAAAGAGTAGCAAGTTCAAATTTAAGCTGTTTTAATAAATAAGGAGTAATATACCACAAGTCATTTGATCGTTTAGGTTTCATTTGTCTAAAAATATTTATAACTTGCGTAATATTGATTGGGCTCAAAATAAAATTTCTGTTATTGGTATCTGAAGGTAAGTATTCTTTTAAAAACTCTAGAGCTTTAACACCCGAGCACTTATGAGTCTTTGTAAGTGCTTGCGCAACATTAACAAAATACTGATTGAAGTAATTACATATGTCATTCTTATCATCTATAAAATTGTCATTACTCGTCAAGATTTTATCACAGGTATTATTATCACAGTTACTCTTTTTACCAGTTTCTTCCTTAATAATCTGCCATGCACACTTAATTTTATTTTCAGCATTTTATTATAACTTATATTTGTATGACAACAATCTATGAAATAACTTAGATTTAAATCAATAACTTATAGAAAAAAGAAGAACTTATATAATATCTTATTCAAATAAATAATTGTAAATAATTAACAGATTTATTTAACAACTAGCTGTACCCGCGGCTTCGCACGCGTGGTCTTTTCTTTAGGTTCAAAGTACCATAATGTGCTATTCAAGGAACAATATGCAAACAAATGTTGGTATATTGATCCTCAAATGAACAAAATTTCTTCAGCTGTCAAAAATACTTTTATCAATTGCTCGGCTTCTAACTCACCGGATTGATATACCAATTACACCAGATTTAAATCAAAACCTAAGCTATCGAACAATGGAAACCGCATCGCAATCGGTCCAGTAGTTTTTACTTGATGCGTGAACAAACAAACATACAGACAAACAGAAATAAACACAAAAAAAAGTTGTTCAATCTTCGATCACATGTTCAATACCTTTTTAAGCACCCAAGAGCATGTTTTTCATTTGTATTCATTTAGTAGATTGGGTGCGATGCGCGGTCAAGATACGGAGAAACAGACAGACAAATTTAAGAAGTAAAAAAGTATGGCTTCAGTATCCATCCAAAAAATATTTTTATTACTTAAATATTAACATAACTTTGGACCTATATCCCACAGAAACCCTTTACTTTTTCGGGATAAAACCTGTCCTCAATTTTAACCCATCATATAACTTAAGACAGTGCCAAGTTGTATCAAAACCCGTCCATTAGTTTCAGCGTGGTACGTGTTCTTTCAAATAAGTTTCAACCTCTATCCTCCACCCATACATTTTTCGATATGTAAAGTATCCTATGTCCTACCTCGTAGTATAAACTCAAATCATACCAAGATTCATTTGAATTCATTCAGTAGTTCCGGCAGCGTGATGCGCGGCTAAGATACAGACTCACAGTCATACAGACAAAAATGAAAAAAACATAAAGTTAAGGCTTCATTATCGAATATAAAGTAACTTCCAAAAAAAAAAACTATATCTTTAATGTACAGAATTTGGACCCATATCCCACAGAAACCATTTATTTTTTCGGTACATAATGTATCCATAATTTTCACACATCTTATAAACTATGTCTGTGCCAAGTTACATCAACATCCGTCCAATAGTGTCAGGGTGCTACGTGTTCTTTGAAATAATTTTCCACTCCTATCCTGCAGGAACCTTTAATTTTTTCGGGATGAAAAGTATCCAATGTCCTACCTCGAAGTATGAACTCAAATCATACCAAATTTCATTCGAATTCATTGATTATTTTCGGCGTGGTGTGCTACCAAGGTACAGACAGACAGACGGACAGACAGACAAAAATTAAAAATAATACAGTGTTGGCTTCAGTATTGTACGGCCTCTAAAAAAATTACATAATATCTTCAATTTACATAATTTTGGTCATTATCCCGCAGGAACACTTTATTTTTCGTTATAAAAAGTATTCTCAATTTTTATCCATTATATAAACTATGACTGTGCCAAGTTTCGACAAAATCCGTCGAGTAGTTTCTGCGTGATACGTGTTCTATTAAATAACTTTCAACGCCTATCCTTCAGGAACCCTTTAATTTTTCGGGATGAAAAGTATCCAATGTTCTACTTCGAAGTATGAACACACATCATACCAAATTTCATTTGAATTCATTGAGTATTTTCGGCGTGATGCACTTCCTAGGTACAGACAGACAGACGGACAGACAGACAGACAGACAAAAATAAAAAATAAACTGTTTTGGCTTTAGTATTGAACATAGAACGGACCCCATTTTTTTTTACAAAATATCTTTAATTTACAGAATTTGGGACATTATCCCGCAGGAACTCTCTATTGTTTCGGGATAAAAAGTATCCTCAATTTTAACCCATCATATAAACTATGACTGTGCTAAGTTGCATCAAAATCCGTCCGGTAGTTTAAGAGTGGTAAGTGTTTTTTAAATAACTTTCAACCCCTATTCTGCTGGAACCCTTTCATTTTTCGGGATGAAAAGTAGTCTATGTCCTACCTCATAGTATGAACTCAAATCATACCAAGTTTCATTTAAATTCATTCAGTAGTTTCGGCGTGATGCCTAGCCAAGATACAGACAGACAGACAGACAGACAAAAAAGATTTTGCGACCATCCCCACATATCCATACTTCCATTGTCATCTCTTGAACTTTGGGGGGTGGGAGATTAGAACCCAGTATGTAACTGGATAACACTAACAATATATACTCAAATTTTGTATACATATTATAATCATAATTAGTTAATTAACAGGAATAAACAATCTAGTTACACCACAGATAGCATTCAATGGCATAACCTCTTTACAATAGAAACGTGCAAACGTATTTTGCGATTTCTAATTATCTCTAGAAAGGATCTCGTCTAAAGGGTAACTGTCCGACCAGTTTTTAGAAGCTACAGCAGACTGAAGACTGCCAGGTGAAGCTACTACATCTGCCTCTAACAACAAGGATTTGAATCATCCTGCGATGACTGTGCGAGAAGCACGCTTGGGGTTTCCTTTCATATTAAGAAAGACAGTATTACAACATCCAGACTGCCGTTTTTCTTCTAATAGAAAAGTAGTACGTTTCACCTAGAATACTGGATCCAAATTCTTGTTGGTAGGGTTAGCAGATAACTTCCAGCCTGACTGTCTGTCACTTTGCAGTATCCATTTTAGACCCAAATATGGGCCAAAGGACCAAACTGTCATCATTATCAGTCATGTGATCCGAGTCTACAGCTAGTAGTCAAGTTGTGAACTCTTCTGCCAGAACAAAGGAGTAATAATGTTGCCGTGTGTCTACAAGTAGCAAAACTGCTATTTTCATCTATGGAATAGCTATTTAAAAACGAGGCTAGTTTGTCAATATTCCAAATTGCGGGTTTTTTGGGTACTAGCTTTTTCAATGCGATAGATTTCAGGATATTATTAACTAAAACGTGAGAATTTAGTTTACCGGCATTGTCAGAGCTTGATAAAGTAGAGACTACAGATTTGTGTAGTAAAATGGTGTTATAAGCCAGGCCTTCTTTTATATGCAAATCTGCTAAAAAGAGAGCTAAGATTGGGCCTATTGGTTGTAAGTACTTTAATTTATGCTTCTTAGTCCATTTAAGCCATCTAATCCATCCATCTAATCCATGCTGCCTTGTACGTTTTCTTGGTAGACGGACGCCAGGACGAAACACGGGGAAAGAAGATTGTAGAAGCTGTAATTGCGCTTTATTCCAATCCGTTAAATTTTGCGACCACCCCCACATATCCATACTTCCATCGTCATCTCTTGAACTTTGGGGGGTGGAAGACCGGTCACCGTATCTATCAGGTGTAATTGAAGTTTCTTGATCGTGAACGGAGACGCTAGCATACGGGCTTTTAGATCTGGTCTCCAAAACACTCGCTCCCACCTCGGGACTATCAAGAGGAATACACCGGACGCAGAGTTGAGGTGTTTTAACACTTTGGGTATCAGGTAAGGTGGTGGAAAGACCCAAGCACGGGGGTAATTCCAGGTTCGGGAGAAGGCATCGTAGTACAACGCGTGAGTATCGTTCTGGTCCAGTGAAATATCATTTGAAACTACCTGTGCTCGTTCTGATGCGAACAGATCTATCACTGGTATCACTCCGAAATTTTTGAATATTTTCGCTGTACATTGAGGTAGGAGAAGCAACTCTGGAGGGCAATGATGGCGTGATAGATGGTCTGCATAGCTGTTGAATTTCCCGGAATATGTATGATTTTGAGATTAATCTGGTATATGTCTAGGAGGTAAAAAACGTTTTTTGTTAACTGCATCAATGGCATAGACCTGGTTCCTCCCTCGTTTTGTACTAGAACGGCTGACTTGCACAAGTGTGGACCTTTTTCTTCCACGGTTTTTAGTATTGCATCTTTTTTGTGGAAGTGTTGTTCGTGTTTTGTCCACGACCCTGACAGTGTGTAACCGTCCAGCTGAGCTCCCCACGCTATGTCCGATGCGTCTGTGGTTAGGAAATTTGTCGATGGTGGATAGTGAATCGGGGAAGCCTGGTGACAATTCAGTACCCACCACTTCAAATCCTCCTTTACCTCTCTGGGTAGTATATAAGTAATGACAGGGTCTTTTTTCAAAATCTTGTTTAGAAACACGAGGGTGTCCCGAAAGTGAAGCCTGCCTTTGGGTACAGCAAAACTGGCAAAGTTTAAGGTACCCACCAAACTCTGAAGAGCTTCTAAGGTCGTTGTGTCTTTGTTTAGTAAGTTCAAAACCTCTTTCAATTTCAAAATATATTCGTGTGGCAGGGACCTCTCGTTTAGCCACAGATCCCATAGAATACCTAGATATTCCAGGTTTCTGCAGGGAGACGTGACGGACTTTTTTAGATTCGTCCGCCATCCTGAGTAGTCTAAGCAGGCGGTCTAACACTATTTGAGCATAGACTCTTGACGTTTGATAATTTTGATGTACCATAAAGTCATCTAGATAGACAAGTATGCGAATGCCTTCCTGTCTTTTTGTATGTGCAACCCAGTTGGCCAACGTCGCGAACACCTCGGATGCTGTGCTTAGACCAAATGGGAGCCAGGTCTGTCTCGTGAGAGAGACTACAATAAGACCCTGAATTGAATATAATAGGAAAGTTAACACTACTTATCCGTAACACATCGTGCGATGTTGTAGAACACACGTTGGCTTGCTTGATGGTGCTGGTAACCGACGTTGTCTTTACTCGTTCAAATTGGCAAAAAACGCAGATGTCTAGAAGCCATATCTACTTCTCCTGCTTCAGCAGATACGATTTTAGAAGTTTAACAAGTTTTTTGCATATTCTAAAATGACTTAGGTACTACTTTTTTGGTTTTTTTTTGTAATGGCCCGAAATATATGCAAATGTAACTGGGAACACAGAATACTTACCGAGTTTCCGCCGTAGAAATATGTATTTTTTAGCCCTTTCTAGCAGCTCTTTTGATGGCAAAATTTGCTGTTTCTAGCCCTGTATAACTTTTCCAACTGAGTCAGCTTATGTTGAAAGATGACGGTTTCCCAGTGTTACCATTAGTATAAAAATAAATAGTGCCACTGATTATATTTATACGCTCGGTTGCTGCCCGCTGCACATGGTGTTTTCAGCTGCACGATGACGCCGCCGTCATCGTTTCTTATTTTATTTATGTGCTGTGTTGTTTATTCAATTATTCATCATCACGTCAGACTTTAGAGGTCTACTGCTGAATATAGGCCTCCTCCAAAGAGCACCATGACGAGCGATCTTGTGCCACCTCCATCCACCGACTTCCTGCGATGATACAATGTCGTCGGTTCATCGTGTGGGGGGTCTCCCCACACTTCACTTGCTTAATCGTGGTCGTCATTCGAGAACCTTTATTCCTCAGCCGTTGTTGGTTCTGCGAACTATATGGCCTGCCCATTGCCACTTCAACTTGCAAACTCTGAGAGCCATGTCTGTAACCTTGGTTCTTCTACGGATTTCCTCATTTCGGATTCTATCACGTAGTGAAACACCGAGCATAGCTCTCTCCATTGCACGCCGCGCAACTCTGATCTTGTGTATGAGACCAATACTTAGCGACCACGTTTCAGTGCCGTATGTCATCACTGGCAACACGCACTGAATATAAACTTTTGTCTTGAGGCTCTGCGGTATCTGCGACGAGAAGATATGGCGTAATTTCCTGAACGCTGCACATCAGAGTTGGACTCGTTGGTTGACCTCTTTGTCGAAGTTGGATCTACCCAGTTGGATCGTCTGACTTAAGTAGACATAGTGATCGACAGCTTCGATAATATCGTTCCCAACATAAACCGGCATGGGTACGACATGGGCATTAGACATGATGTTCTTCTTACCCATGTTCATTTTAAGGCCCACCTGTTGGGAAACAATATTGAGGTCACTGAGTATTGTGCTTAGGTCTTCCAGGGTTTCTGCCATAATGATTATTTCATCAGCAAATCGAAGGTGAGTGATGTATTCGCCATTGATGTTAACACCAGATCCGTTGCAGTTCAGAAGCTTGAATATATCTTCGAGTGCAGAGATGAACAGCCATAGTCACCACGCTTGGCAGGCAGATTGGTGACCGCAGTGTTACAAATATGTGTTTGGAGGACGCCGCTGCCCATCTTCCGGTGTGTATTCCCTTACTTACGACATCCACGGGAGGATTGGGAGGGGTCTTATTCTAAGCCAAGAATACCACGGCAAGATAAAGATTTATTACAATACAATACAATAACACTTTATTGACACACAGTTAAACAAATTACAAAATAGAAATAACATAAACAATAGGACAATGGGCGGTCTTATCGCTCATAGCGATCTCTTCCAGACAACCAGACAGATTATTTATTGTTTTTTATTAATTAAATTTTAGTAACGTTATCTGCGTTAACGTCTTTTTCCGAAAAGGGTTTTTTTTTGGGAAAATACCTTGTTCATTCGCTTATTTTAAGTACCCTACACCATATTTTTCTCAGTTAACGGAAAAAATAATAATCGCAACAACTTTACTACAGTACCAACTCAAGGAGTTGTTTGACTAGAATACTACGTTAACCAAAACTTAGCCGTGACAACCGAACTACCAAATCTAAAACAAATGTATGTAACAATTTAATGAAATTTGGTTCAGTCGTTTGTTTTGCTAATCAATAATACAATGCAATATGAACACATACACTTTATTGCACACCAAAAATAAAAACAGTCATAGATTCAAACTATAAATTAAAGCATACAATTGAATAGATTCAATGAGTTATTCTTATAAGAAACCATTTTATCTTTAAACTAAACGTTGAATTAATTAATCTCAACCTGTTATTTAGCAATGTTGACAAAACCAACATACCTAAAAACCTGATTTAATTATTATCCTATAAATGACGAATTATTTACGTGTTATGCGTATCCATACTCGTGGCTCAGGTACGGCGAGTAAGTTACATGTAATTTCATAATTACATTTAAGTTTCCAGTAAGTTACATGGCGGAATCAAATTTTTGACAGCTTATTCGGATTTAGGGTCCCAAAAAACTTCCGGATGCCAAATTTCAATCCCCAGGACCAATTAAATTTTGTCCGCCATTTTGAATTTGCCATCTTGGATTTTCACAAGCCCCATCATATTTCTCCTGCCACCTTCTATGACATTTG
This sequence comes from Alsophila aescularia, assembly GCA_946251855.1. Taxonomy (NCBI): domain Eukaryota; kingdom Metazoa; phylum Arthropoda; class Insecta; order Lepidoptera; family Geometridae; genus Alsophila; species Alsophila aescularia. The sequence goes on along the minus strand of OX276374.1, from coordinate 56,424,126 downwards.
TTTGAACACGTCCTACCTATCTCTATTCGTTTAAGAGTTATTAGCATTTCAAAAATGTATGGAGGCCATGTGTTTTTCTTTGCCGACCATCTTTTTTTTTACTTGTTTCAAAAGTGGCCAAAGATACTTTACATATTTAGGTCAAGCATTGTGCCCTATGTCATTTCGTTTCCAAGATCTATGGGGGTACTCCACCGAGGGTTCCACAGTCAGCTCATTTTGGATTTTTCCCATGGTCACGTGACCATTTTTGTTAAGATGTTTTCATCATTTTACCCCATCGTTTATATGAGTTCTATTTTTGTCAGTCAGTCAGTGGTCATCGAAGTTTATATATAATGAAATGAAAATAAATAAATAATTGAATGAAAATGAAAATATGCAGTTTCGTACGTAAATACTCAATTTTATTATAGATATGATCTCGTTCTACCACCACCCAAATTAAAAATCGACATTTCTGGTACGAATAAAATGGCAACAAAAATTATGAAAAACTACACGATATAATAAAAAAGGAAGAAAAACATACTACTTTTGTATAAATGCCTAAAGAAAGGTCAAAGAAAGTAGTTTATTTTTCTTCTATTGCTATTCACAAGTGGTATTATACCTTTGACGAGATTTTAAATGATAAAACTACATAAACATAGTTCATTGATATAATAAAAATATAATGAATTGAGTAAATTGATATAATTGAATATATTGAAAATATTAAATAGTAGCCAACCTGACTACTCGGTCTGCTTGCTATTTGTTTCTATCTATCAGGCTCATTTGTTGACAATAACATCATAATGCCTGTGATTTTAATTATGTACATAATATTATTATTATTGAAAAAAAAAAATTTATATTTTGCAAAAAACATCGGATAAGTATAAAAATAAATAATCAACCATTTAAGGTACTCTAAAATAAGATACAAATGTAAAAATAAAAATAAATTAACATTAATAAACTGTAAATAGACTAAAGTTGACGATATATATTGATGGGATTATTCTAAGAAGGTACCAGGAAATTTTCCAGTTATACGTTTATAATACCTGTTATATTAAAATAGGATATTTTCCAGTTAATACTTCCGCTTATTGCTAACGAGCCAAATAGTAGGAATATACTTGATATAGGTACATTGTGGTTCTGGTACTGCGTCAATTCGCACGTTACGGAATAGTTCGCGATTTTTTCCCTTAATAATGTCTATGGCTTTTTTTGTGTTGATTGTCACGAGTGTCGTGTCATTTTGTTTATCTATGCACAGCACTAAAGAAATGGAGGGATATCCTACGGGATATTTGAGTGACTGTGAGTAAAATATAAATTGTTGTTTTAAAAATATCAATTAAGTAACGTATTAAAACAAAAAATACGCATTTTGAAAAATCTCATGTGAGTTTAGGGGGGAGGGTGGGTCTCAGTATTCCCATTACCCATTGCAGTGGTAATACTGAGACTACACGTTTTTCTCAATAAAGTCTCACTTTATCCTTGGCGTTGAGACTCGGTATATAGTCAATCAAATAGACACTGGCCACAAGGAATAATGTATACATTTTTTATTGAACATTTATATTAAAAAAAACTTCGCTAGATAACTGTCAAACGGCAAACCCTAATGTTATTTTCAACACATTTGCTCGTAAACTGACTCTTATAGCAACGCATTTAGGTTCATAATTCAGCTTATTACACACTAGTGTTTTTTACTTTACATTACCTTCTGTGCTTTTTACTTTACATTTTTTCCAATCTTCGCAAAGAGTTTTTACGTCTAAAACAGTGATTAAATAAACTATTTTAAGTTACATATGATAAAACAATCATCAAAATTGACATAATTTTATCAAATTAAATAGTTTTCATTACTGTTACACGCATTATGATAGAAAATAAATATATAAAACAGTAAATACAACCATTCTTTATATTTTCCACATTTACGTAGCAACTGTCACTTTTTGACGGAAGTAGATGGATGATTTGACGCTCTTCCGCTTTACGCTCTCCTCATCCATTCTGATCCAGCCTCTTATCGCAGGTCGTCACTCCACCTGGCCACAGGGCGTCCTACACTACGTTTGCCTAAACGTGGTCTCCACTCGAGAACTCGTCTACCCCAAGGTTAACGGTTCTTCGGGAAATGTGACCAGCCCACTGCCACTTTAGTTAGCTTAAGGAGATCCCGATCGATAAAAATGAAACCTTATGTGTTTGTCGTTTGTTTGTTTGTTTGTTTGGGGTGCTTTCACGCGATTACGGCTGGACGGATATTGATGAAATCTAGAATGGAGACAGCTTATACCCTAGAATAAAACAAAGGATACTTTTATCCCGGAAAATTTATAGTTTCCGCGGGAAAACTGGATAATGTTGATTACTCACTGTAAGGAACGTTTGCCATCACAGAATTGTCTGTGGTTGCCATGGAAACGAAATAAAAAGTCTTCCAAAAAACTCAAGAGCATTGGTGCTATGCCTACTTTTGCATTGGTTTTAAATATCCTAGAAGAAAATAGGATGCTTTTATCGCGTTAGACAGTAGTCTGCGCGTACGAAGTCTCGGGCGGGAAAACTTGTTCTATTATATATTGACAAAAAGCTTTGCTACTGCGATACTTCTGCGATTGGACTGCTATACCTAGTGTCAAATGTGGTAGTTTGCTAAATCAAGTACACACAAGCAAGCTCCGAAAATCCCCTAAGTGCTGCCACTGAAACTCAATTTATATAAATAATAGTTAAAAAAAACTAAAAAACACGCTTTATATAGAAAACCAAACTAAAAAATAAATTTTAATAGTGTAAATAAGAAAAAAATGTTTTATATAAAAAAAAGCGTGGGTCAATAAATATTATAATATATATATTTCATAAATATTATAAATATTTCATGGGGCATGGGTCAATAGTTATAAATATTTCATTGACAGATATGAGAAGAAGGATTATCATTTCGATAATATCTTAAAAAGGACCCCACGTTTTTTATACGCTTTATATTAGCTTCACTTGTATATTTGTATGTTTGTATGTTTGTAACCGACTCCTTTGGACGCTATCTTGACCCACTTTAAACGGTCAGATTTCATTCAAATTTTGCACACCTGTCAAAGACCGATGACAATGCAATAAAATGAAAAAAAAAGAAGAAAAGCCCTTATAAATAAACCAAACTAAAAAGTAGAAAATAAATAATAGTTTAAAAAAACTAAAAAACACGCTTTATATAGAAAACCAAACTAAAAAATAGAAAATAATTTTTAATAGTGTAAATAAGAAAAAAATGTTTTATATAAAAAAAATAGTTTTTAAAAACTAAAAAACACGCTTTATATAGAAAACCAAACTAAAAAATAGAAAATAAATTGTCATAGTGTAAATAAGAAAAAAATGTTTTATATAAAAAAAAAATAGTGTTTTTAAAAATTAAAAAACATGCTCTATACAGAAAACCAAACTAAAAAATAGAAAATACATTTTCATAGTGTAAATAAGAAAAAAATGTTTTATTTAAAAAAAATAGTTTAAAAAACAAAAAAACACGCGGGTACAGCTAGTAATATTTTTTTTTGATGGTTCTCTATATTCGATACTGAAGCCAAAACTGTTTTACTTTTTATTTTTGTTTGTCTGTTTGTCCGTATCTTGACCGCGCATCGCACAGAAACTACTGCATGAATTCAAAAGAAACTTGGTATGATTTGCGTACATACTCGTACTACGAGGTAGGACATTGGATACAATTCATCCCAAAAAATTCAAGGGTTTCCGCAATATAGGGGTTGAATATTATTAAAAAGAAAACGTATCACGCTGAAACTACAAGACGGATTTTTGGATGCAAATTGACACAGTCATATATCTATACTTATAATAAAGCATTTGATACGAAAAAGGCTGTCAAAAGAAGATAAATAAAAAAATGCTCTTGGGTGCTTAAAAAGGGTATTGAACAAGAATATATTATTTTTTAATCGTGTCGTGTTTGTTTGTTCACGCATCTCGTAAAAACTATGGGACCGGTTTTCATTTGTTAGATAGCTTAGGGTTTGATTTAAAAACTGATGTAGTTGGTATCTCAATCCAGTGAGTAGAAGCCGAGCAATTTATAAAAGTATTTTTGACGGCTAAAGAAATTTTGATCAAATGTTGGTATATTGGTCCTTGAATAGCACATATGGTACTTTGAACCTAAAGAAAAGACCACGCGTGCGAAGCCGCGGGTACAGCTAGTTACTTCATATGATCGCAAGTTAGTCCATTACTTTTCAAACTGGTACTCATTCTGGCTTACCCCATTCTGTAAGCATAAATACACTGTTAATTCTGCAGCACCCGAAGAACTTTGACACCAACCCGTTTCTATTATATTTCAGGTCCAACAAAAAACTGAGATCCCGTCATCACGAACAAGTCTTGGAATTGGATAACTTAGGGTTTGACTTAAAAACTGGTGTACTTGGTATCTCAATCCGATCAGTTGAAGCCGAGCAATAGATAAAAACTTTTAGACGACTGAAGGAAAAAGTTTGGGTCACGGACGAGATTTGAACTCGCATACTGTCCCTCAGCGTGGCACATGCCTTTACCAATTCGGCCACCGAGACCTATGCGTCGTCATCCAAATCTTTCCATTAGCTTCTTTGAACCCGTTTTATGGGGACGGTAACGTTATCTATTGGTAGTATTACGAACTACTAACCAAACACGGCTAATATTGATTACCTCCCAAATCTATATTTTTGCGTAAATATATATAATAATTTACGCTAAGCAGGCGTTAACTGCTATAAAAAATCATAAATATAGATGTTGGTATTTTAGGTATTGGAATAGTACTTTGAGTAATTTAACCTGACCACGCGTGCGAAACCACGAGCATCAGCTAGTATAATATATAGCGGCAATCTTGGAAATAGTGGAATTATAAATATTAGGTACTTCACATATGACGGCAAGTTAGTTCTTAAATTAATTTTCAAACTGATACTTATTCTGGCTTACCCATTCTGTCAGCATGAATATCCTATTAATTCTGCAGCACCCGAAGAACTTTGACACCAACCCGTTTCTATTATATTTCAGGTCCAACAACAACCCGAGATCCCGTCATCACGAATAAGTCCCTCAAACGCCTCACCTTCTTACTCCAAGGCAAAGGCACCATCATAACAGCCAAGAAGCTCCGCTACAACTACTTCCAAATGAGAGAACTTGGCAAGAACCCTGACCTGGACTTCAGTAAAAAGACCGCGGTGTATGTAGGGGGCTTTCTGGACAGCCCAAACTTCCCGTTTGCCTCGTCCATTGCTCCTATTTACAAGAATTTGGGATACAATGTGCTGTTGCTGGACACGAATCATTTTACGACGATGCAGTATCCTTTGTGAGTATTGCTTTTACTTGACTACGGCGAAACAAAGGAAAGGTAATGAGTTTAACAGAAAATGTTTTTTTTATTACATTTAGTGACAAAACTGGCAGGTCGTCAGCCTAATGGTAACCGTCACACCTGCCATGCCAGTTGCATGCCACCCAGAACTTTGGTTGCCACCGAAATCTTGCGCGTCACTGCACTGCGCGCGTCACCATGAGACATCTTGCCCAGTGATTTCGCTGGAAGCATTGCCCTTCAAACCGAAACACAGAAATGTTTACACACTACTGCTTGGTGGCTGAATATCTGAAGAAGGTGTAGTACTTCCCCAGGCAGGAACTTGTGTAAGAGGCCTACCTCTACAAAAATGTATGCAAAAGTGTATGTGGATGTTCCACCGCTTAGCGTAGCGTCGCTTCGATTTATCAGATTTTGACAAGCGAGGTATCAATCGATTCGTCTTCATCGCAAGAGTGTCATATGCATTTTTTTAGCCGACCGTATAGTTTCATAGAACCAATAGGTTTTTACTCAGCAGTTTATGGACGAAATAGAATTCCTTAGAATTCAGTCCGAACCAGAATGTGTCTTCTAAACTTTAGTGTAGTATACTGAAATTGATTAAAAGCCAAAATACCTAAGTAAACGAAGTTTATGTATATGCTTCTCTGGAATACTCCTAAACATATTTGAAACCTGATTAAAATTGAATAAAGCATATTGATTACATACTTTCTCGAAGAAGGTCTTCGGTCCGTATTCCAGAACAACATTCATTTTGAATATCGACTTGCGATCTCGACTTGAGTCTACTCTCGAACTCTCATAATAAAGCTAGACACCTTATGAAAAAGACAGATCAATCACGCGCTGAGCACGGGAGTGAGGCTTAGAAAGCAAATACAAATTGAAGTAAAAATTCGAGTCAGCACGAAACAAAGCACCGCCCGTTTGTTTTTAGAAAGTTGTATTTGCTGTGTTGACCTCACTCC